>OY755216.1:29497049-30121671 GCA_963576765.1 Draba incana
TGCGACGGCCTCTACTTCGAGGCCTAATTCTTCTTGAATGGGTTGACACACATCCACCCATTTTTTTTTATATTACAATGTTATTTATATCCTGTTCAAAGAAAAACGTATTCAGTGAAAAAGAAATCTCATGAAAAGGCCAAAGCTTCTTAACACATCTGCAACATATAAACACACACATTTTTCTAAATCCCCACATACAGAAAACTAGCTGTTGTTACCATTGGGACCAAGTCACTACCTGGCCTAATTTGTTTTCTTTTCTGAACAGGTATATCATTCCAGTTTGAATAATCAAATACAAGATCTCTCAACTATAATTTATTGTAGCCAGCTCAATAGTGTATCAATTAAACGAGGAAGTGGGGCACAAAGCAACAAAATCTCAATATTTGGATTATAATAACAGGAAAATCTCTAAAACCTTTTCTTAGATACACAAACAGAGATTGCTGCAAAACAATAATAACCCAACAGAACAAAACTTAACAATGTTTAATACCCTTCAACCAAAATTTGATGTGAAAAAAGCTCTTAGTAATCGCTATGGAAATACACTAATTGGTATAACAAATTGTATGAAACGAATATGACTAAAAACGTCAACATCACTCAGGTATCAGGAAATGAGAATTGTCAAAATAAAAAACAAATTTTTACAAGAACATATTCGCATGCAGTGCAAAAGACGCAAAATTTAGAAAAAATCATGATCGATCTTAAGCTAAATCATAGCAGATCCGAACGAGAAAACGGGTCAAAAAGATGATGCATGATCCACAATGTAGAGAATTCAAAAGAAGAATCTAAGCTTGAAAACGATGAATCTACCTGAAAAAAGTAGGTATGATCAAAAGGGCAAATCTCTTTTGTTTTTGTTTTTTTGTCTGAGAAAAAACCCAGGAATGAAGATAAGCTGAATTAGATTTGAAACCCGAAATTTTCGGATCCGGGCACGGAAACCAATGACACAAAAAGGGAAGGATTCAGCTTACCTTTGTCCTTGTCTCTTCTAGCGAGAGGACTCAGAGAGGAGAGAGAGTTTTCTTTTGCCTTTATTTGCAATTACTAAAAGCTTTTGGAATCCAAATTATAAATGGATAAATTAATTATAGGATTAGCTGCCTAATTACAGCCCCAGTTAAGTTTAGTGACTACAGATAGGTAAAATGTCCTACAGTACAAGTTTTTTTTTTTTTTTTAATCTAATTCAGTATCAAGTTTTTAACTCATTTGAGATTACAAGTAAAAAAATGATCAATTTCTTTATAGCGATAAATGGAATAGCAGTGTTTTTTATTTTTTTACTTGCTAACAATATTTCATTAGCAGCTTATGCGATTAGTGACTTTCGTACACCTAAAAACTATAATCGTCCAGAGAATGCTAGATTGTGACTTCTCATTCACAACAACAATCACCAACACTTAAACTAACATTAGGTTTAAAACCCCAATCAATTGTTTGCAACATTATACTTCGACATTTGAAAACATCCACCACCTAAAGAAGAAAAATTAATTTACACGACCCTAATTCAGTCTAAATTTCTTTTTCTGTTTGGGATTTGAATCGAATAAAGAAAATTAAGGTCCAAATTGTAATTTTAACAAAAGATAAAGGCTTAACATGTAAATATTTAAACGGATCATTTTAAACCAAAAAAAAGTTTTACTCACTTAACGCGTCGTTACGATAGAGACGAAGAACATATTCCAATTCCATTCGTCAAAGTAGATTCCGATCCTTCCGATCTTCATCTCTCCGACGAAGTAACCCAATTCCGGTGAGTTTCACGGCTACCACTCTCTTCTTCATAGTCGTATCATCTTTTGAATTGTTGTGATTCATTTCGAATTGGTTGATTTTGCCTGAGAATTTCGTTCTAGATCTGCTTTATTGATCTTAGTTATAATTTCTTCGATTAGGATTTTAGTGACGAATTCGAATTTACAGTGATTATGACCATTTTTGTGTTTACTCTGATTCGATTTTGGTAATATGTGTTGTGATTGTGATTGGATTTAGGGTTTTCTGATTGATTAGTAATGGCATCGAGGCGGAGTGTACGGTATGCATAACTTCCAGGAGATGAAGATGATGATGATAATGGAAATGTTGGTGGGAGGATAAATTTCGATCCTCGATTCGATTATTCACCGAAAGCATTAGATAGAGTACCGTGGAAATCGATAGCATTAGCTGTGTTTCTTCTGTTCCTTGGTTGTTTGCTTCTACTTTTAACAATTTTCATATTCGCTGGTCACATGGAAGGAGATAGCTCTCAAGGCTATGCCCTTCTCGTCCTCGGGATCCTTACTTTCCTCCCTGGTAAGACTCGCAAATTTTCTCGTGGCCCTTGATATTTAATGTCGAAAGCATTCCTGGAATCTGTTGTTTAGTGTGGAGATTTAGTAGGTTGGATCAACGAAACGCGTATTTTGTTCTTTGTCTGTACAGACGCGTATATTCGCGTTTTATGTTCTCTGAGTTAAACTGGACGTAATAGTGATTTTAATGGCCTTGACGTATTTTCACGATTGTGGCGACAGGATTCTACGAGACCCGGATTGCTTACTATTCATGGAGAGGAGCTAAAGGGTATCGTTTCGCGGCCATTCCTTCCTACTGAGTTCATGTAGCTGGAGAAGTAAAGAGTCTTTGTGCATATGTGTGTGTGTGTGAGGAAGAGTCTTATACGATAATTGTAAACGAAAAAGTAGTAGACTTGAGGTGTTACATGAATACCTAAATTCTCTTTTTTACTCAGTAAAATCTCCTCAGAGATATATACATGACACACAAATATTTCGTTCGTTAACAAATATATATATATATATATATATATATATATGAAATTCTTCAAGTATCTTCTATTCAAGCAATGATGAGCAATGAAGTCGATCAAGTGATCTATTATGACTTTGATTGGTTTACACAAGAGGTAGTATAACTTGTACTTACCTCCTCAAGTGCTATTAATCACAAAACATCATTAAAAATAAAATAAAATGATTATTTTGTATTGTACTGTCATATCTAATCATTTATTCTATTTGTATTGTTGCTTGTACCATCAAAAAAAATTGTACTGTATAGTGTCACCAATTGGACTTGTGTTTATGTTTTTCTTTGGCAACCTTTTACTTTGATTCATGGGTGAATTTGTTTACTAGCCAAAAAAAAAAATTATAATTAGTAAACTAACCAAAATGAACCCATGTGTCATAATTATGTTTCATTGGATTTAAATTAAATGGTTAGGATTTTAATTATAGTTTTTTTGTGGTTATTTCACCTAATTTCTCTTGATTCATTACCATAATCTCGTTTTTCTTTATCCGTTAATGTTTTTTCTGGTAAACAGTAGTGTGAATTGACTTTAAAATAAAGAATTTTTTAATTGTTAAAAACAATAATTAACATGTTCGTAAATCTTGTAAATAAAGAAAAATTAAAAATACAAATGCCCTAATTAGAGGGATTTATTATTGTATCTGTGTGTTTCCATTGATTGATTCGTTATTACCAAAAATTAGTGAGATCAGCATCAAGACTTAAAAAAGACTGACTCAGCTCTGCGTCAGAGACGAGTTCGAAATCTGAGTTCTCAAGATTTTCCAGATTACACCAGTTACCGTAAATTTCTATTCATATCTATCAAAACTGTTACCTCCACGATTCTTCTCTCTGTACCACCAATCAGATTCTCTTCGCTCTAACAATATCTCTAGGTTTTGATTCTCGGATCTGCTCGAAGACTCAGAGTGATTGCAAAGTAAGGGTTTTTCGGGTAAATTGACTTTGTCTTTGTTTGTAAAGTTTCTCAATTTCTTCTGCTAAACCCAAATTATCTGCTATTTCTCCATTTTTCTGCCCAAAGGTTCGATTTTGAGAAATTTGGAGGATTTTGGTGCTAGAACATTTGACTTCGAAGTTTGTGCTTGCTTTGTTAGTCTCTAAGTTTGTGTGGCTGCTTAGAGTTTATTTTTTCCTAATTGCAATTGGGACAGGAAATGGATCATTCATCAAATAGATTTAATGGCAATGGAGTGGAATCGATTTTACCAAACTACAAGCTTGGTAAAACTCTTGGAATTGGATCTTTTGGGAAAGTGAAAATAGCTGAACATGTGGTCACAGGCCACAAAGTTGCTATCAAAATCCTCAATCGCCGTAAGATCAAGAACATGGAAATGGAAGAGAAAGGTATGCACTTTTTTGCCTGTAAATTAGCTCTTTGGCCCTTATGTTATCGAAATTTATGTCCTTTTCTTCCTTTACAGTGAGAAGGGAGATCAAGATTCTCAGATTGTTTATGCATCCTCATATCATTCGGCAATACGAGGTTATAGAGACCCCGAGTGACATTTATGTCGTAATGGAGTATGTCAAGTCCGGAGAGCTTTTTGATTATATCGTAGAGAAAGGCAGATTACAAGAAGACGAGGCTCGTAACTTTTTCCAGCAGGTTTGTTTTGTCTTACTACAGCCACGGTGTTTGTAGCTTAGTTACTTTCTCTTCTCTGAGTTTGAGCATTGTTTCATATCCGAGCAGATAATATCCGGTGTGGAGTATTGCCACCGTAATATGGTTGTTCACCGAGACTTGAAGCCTGAGAATTTACTTTTGGATTCGAGGTGTAACATTAAGATTGCAGATTTTGGGTTGAGTAATGTTATGCGGGATGGTCATTTTCTAAAGACAAGCTGTGGTAGCCCCAACTACGCTGCTCCCGAGGTATTTCAGTTTGTAAAGTTGCAGTGTTCTTCGTTACTGATGTCTGGTTGCTCCTTTAATGTTGATTATGAGCATTTATCTCATCGTACTTGTCATAGGTTATATCAGGTAAATTATATGCTGGTCCTGAAGTAGATGTATGGAGTTGCGGAGTGATATTGTACGCTCTATTATGCGGTACTCTTCCATTTGATGATGAAAACATTCCCAACCTTTTCAAGAAAATAAAGGTACTGCACATTATAGCTCAATATACATTTGAGCTCAGACTCATCATACTTCTTTTGTTAATTTGTCTCTAGGGTGGGATTTACACTCTTCCAAGTCATCTATCATCTGATGCTAGAGACCTGATCCCAAGGATGCTAATAGTTGACCCAGTGAAACGAATCAGCATTCCTGAGATACGTCAACACCGTTGGTTCCAGACTCATCTTCCTCGTTATCTTGCTGTTTCTCCACCAGATACAGCAGAGCAAGCCAAAAAGGTTGGTTTCAGCACCATTTGAAAAGTTAAGCGAGTCACTTGCGGTGAATAGTAACAACTTCTCTTCTATTTTGCAGATCAATGAGGAGATAGTTCAAGAAGTAGTTAACATGGGATTTGACATAAACCAGGTTATGGAATCTCTTCGCAGCAGAGTACAAAACGATGTATGTAGTTTCTGTCTGTACTGATTTTAGTCCCCTAAACTTGTTTTACATTAGTCATTGAAATTCCATTTGCTACTTGTTTCAGGCTACTGTTACATACTACCTGTTATTAGACAACCGGTTCCGTGTTCCAAGTGGCTATCTTGAATCCGAGTTTCAGGAAACAACCGGAGACAATCCTATGCGCCCATCTGAACCTGCTTCACCTGTAGGCCACTGGGTTCCTACACATATGGATCAGTATGGGTCGGGAGCAAGATCACAAGTCCCCGTTGACCGTAAATGGGCTCTTGGACTTCAGGTTTGATATTGGGAAGTTTAAGGCATTTTATAATCTGTTGTCTTGTTTATGTATGATAATCAATATGTTACCGTGGTATTTTTGAACAGTCCCATGCGCATCCTCGTGAAATTATGAATGAAGTTTTGAAAGCGCTTCAAGAACTCAATGTGTGTTGGAAGAAGATTGGTCACTACAACATGAAATGCCGATGGGTTCCTGGTTTTACCGATGGTCAGAACACTATGGTCAACAATGAGCTTCACTTCAGTGATGAATCCAGCATCATTGAGGATGACTGTGCCATGACCTCACCTACCGTCATCAAATTTGAACTTCAGGTAACCCGCAAGCTCACAACTTGATCACATATTAGAAATCATACAAATTTGTCATTGTCATTTTTTTATTATTTTGAAACAGCTATACAAAGCCCGCGAAGAGAAGTACTTGCTAGATATCCAAAGAGTTAATGGTCCTCAGTTTCTCTTCTTGGATCTCTGTGCCGCCTTTCTGACCGAGCTCCGCGTGATCTGAAGCTTTAACCATCTGTTGAGATATTTTATTTCTTCATGTTCACGGTTTGTAAGAGTAGATGACATGATATAATATGTGGGGTGCAGTGTTTACTTTGCCGGGTTACTTTTATATACCTGGATTCTAAGTTAAACTCTACTGTAATACTAGTAAACTGTTTTTTTTTTCTCTTTTTGATGGTTTATAAGGTACCATGATGTGTACATAAAACTTAGCCATTTCCAAGATATGGATATTTTTTTCAAAAAGTTTTTTAAGTAGGAGGTTTTTAGCCATTTCCCCTAAATAAAGTATTTATGGTGAATCTCCATAGATTAATACTGAAATGCATGTGCATTAATGGTTTTAAATGGCTTCTGATTTAGTATTTATGGTAATGCATTTCAAAGTAACTTTTCTTCTAATTATTTAGGTAAAGTGTCAAAGTTCTATAAATCATAAAAAACAACAAAAATGCATTAAGTTTTGTGAGATAGGACCTTGATACTGTCTAATCTAAATATTTTGTTTTCTTGTGATCATTTAGGCAAAATATCAAAATTTAATAAATACTACTAATAGATTGTAGATATGATATGCATTTAAGAATAGTTAATAACAAAATACAGGACCAATATAACATTTAAAAATCCATCACTTATATATAAGAGTGTATGTAATAACAACAAAAACAAAAACAAAATCTCATCATCTATACTTTCTTAAGACCAAAAATTAATTGGACATGAAGTTGACAACATTATTACTCCTTGCATTTCTAATGGTCATCCAAATGTACCCAAGTTTGATCAGAGCAACTGTGATTAGAGGTTCGGTTGGAGAAGAGAAAGTGGCATGTGATATAAAACAACTAGAGCCATGCGTGCTACCGATAACCGCTGGAATTCCACCGACTCCGCACTGTTGCGGAAAACTTGTAGAACATCAGTCTTGTATGTGTGGTTATTTTAAATACTATTGGATTGGTCCATGGTTGGCCAATCCAAATTCTCACAAACTTTTCAAGGCTTGTAATCTTCCATATCCTACTTGTTGAACCTCATTGTTATTATATGTATAAAATAAATTTGTTCATGATTAATTGTTGTTGTTGTTATGTTATATCAGTTTTCTAAAAAGCGGTCTAGGCGGTCACCTAGGCCCCGCTTAGGCGCTAGGCCCCAGACAACGCCTAGACGACCGTTTTGACCGCTTAAAATCACATAGATTTCGTTTTACTGTATTTTTCCATTTTTCCGAAATCACATAAGTTTTAATTCCATTTTCAGTTATAAACATTTATATGTTGTTTAGTACAGATTAATTAAATGTTTTTGTTTAAGATTATATAAATTTATTTTCTAAAACATAATTTTATATAGCTTCTATCTAATATATTTTATTTGCAATTTTTATGTTGTAACACCTAAAATGCCTAAAATCGCCTAGACTCCGATTAGGCGTTCTTCGCGCTAGGTTATAAGTCACCGTTCGCTTAGCGCCTAGCGCTTTCTTGAACATTGTGTTATATTGACAATCAAATAAATAAACTACACATGTGTGTTTGGTATATTTGGTTTTGTAAGCAAATTTTGTCTTTGAAGCTGTGATTGTGAAATCTTCATCAACTTGTTTAACTTCATATAATTCTGATTATTTATACGACTTGTAAAATCTTTACACGGTTGAGAGTTATATGGAAGATAAAAAAAACTTTTTGGAAGATTTTTTTTGCAAAAATTAATTTGAGAATTTTATATTCTTAATATTATTTGAGAATTAATCACTATCCATTTTGTTCCTTGTATCAATCATATAAAACGCATAAATAAAACGCTCAATAACGTTTAGAATCGCAACCACAGTTTCATATAACCAAATCTAATCGAGCCAAAATCCGATTAACCGAATCAATCACACCTGGCACATACAAGGTGAGTCCGATTCTGTATTCGATTACGTTTGATCAGTTGTTTCGATTACGTTTGATTTAGATCTCCTTATTTCATCTGAAGAAATTTGCAAAAAGTTTTGATTTTTGTTTTCAAAGCTAAACAATTTGAATGCTTTCTTTCTGGGTTAATCTAAAATGTGGAATTTTTGGATTTAGTATTTGAGTAATTTAGGGTTTTGAGTCTCATTCAGGTAAAGATGGAGGAAGAACCCATAAGAGCAGCTTCACAACAAGTGTCTGATGAATTCAAAACCCTTGTTAAGGCAGAAGATTTAAACTCTAACAGGCATTTGCAGCATCTCATGTATGTACTGTCTCATTTTTGCATCTTTAGGATTTTTTAAAATTTTGGTAATGGTATTTGGTATAGTACTGATTATATGTTGATTGATACTTTGATGAATATTTGATCGACGTTTATGCGTCGCTAATTTTCGTAGATTGGGGAGGTTACAGGATAGCAATGCAGTTCTCTCTCATTACAACGAGTTTGTGGAGAATTGCTTCGCGGATGTCTCGTTGGAGTTTGCTAGAAACACGCGTCTTTTGAAATCGATGAAAGCAGATCTCGATTACATTTTCTTGAAACTAAGGTATGCTCCTTCCCGTTCTTGTATCCGTTACTCAAGCACTTTGCATTCCTCTTTATGTGGTTGACTGAGTTGTCGTCCCATGTTTCAGGAGTATCAAAAGTAAGATTCTGGCTACATATCCAGACGCATTTCCTGATGATTCTACTAGCGATGCTTTTGATCGAAGACCCGATCTCGAGTTGCCTCAATAAGCATTTAGAACACTTTTCTTCTTGACGAAAGAAACCCCAAATCTTGATCCCAAGACCTTTCTTCTTGTGTTTGTTTCTTGGCATCATCTTGATCTTGTACTTTAAGCTCACTAGGTGAAGCCTCTTCACCACACTGGGCACAAAATCCATGTTACTGAAACAAAATCTATGCTTCTTTGTCTTTTGACTCGGTTAAGCAAGTTACTATGGTCATGAAAATCTAATACCACTTCTGTAATATTTCAAGCTGTTGTGATTGATTTAGCTTTGTGTTCTCCATCAAACCCATCAAAATCTTCAAAAGATGATGATCAAACTAAAGTTTCATAGTTGGGTGAAGTAAAAAAGTGTAGTTTGGGGGGGGCATTCCGAGAATTGAACTCGGGACCTCTCGCACCCTAAGCGAGAATCATAGCACTAGACCAAATGCCCATTTTGGAAATTGTATACTTATACAGCAAATAACCGGAATATCATTTGTTGGAGCATATCATTCACCAATGCTAACAAGAATCCATGAAGATGTGTAATTAATAATAGATTCTTTGAAAGAAATTTTTATTTTTTCTGTTTGCACTTATTCACTTGAACAAAGACAATCTCAAGGTCCCATACATGGTTTACAGTAGTAGGTTCTCCAGGATCCTTTTGTTATTCTTCAACGTTTTGTTTACGCCGAATATGGTATTTTCATTCCCATTCTCGGACACAACCAAGGCCGGTCTTGATCTGGATCCACAAAACTATGATGCAGAAACTGTCCAGCTTCTTCGTCCATCAGCTCTCTTGCCCACGTTACCCGTGCAGATGAACAGCTACCTGGACCAAAGCACCTGCGATTTCACCATCAAAAACATTACTATCGAAAACTTAACGACCATTTGTTTCTCGATTACCATTTTTAACAGTGGATGTTACCTGTACTCATAAAAGCAAGCACTTCTCTCATTCTCCGAGTTTCCCCAGTTATGCCAACCAACATGTCTAATACATGCGTCCATGTAAGTGTACGCAAGAACCACCCTCCCAAATGGTCCCCATGGCCTTCCGAGATACATATACGCACTCTGACCATTTCCCGTGATCACACATCTGCAACAAGTATGTAGAAGCTGAGTAACAGATGCTAAGTAATAATACTTGTGAAGATATATCTGTACGAAAAAAAGAAAAGCAGACCTTAAGAATACATAACCAGTAGACTCCTGAGATGTTTTTCGGCTTTGCGCTGTCATAAAACCCTGAGATTTGCAGTGGATATGGCAGTGTTCCAAGAGTGCAGTGCTGTTTCCAAATATGAAATCCACGCTTCCTTCGACATAACAGTCTTTCAAATAT
The DNA here is from genome assembly GCA_963576765.1 of Draba incana. Taxonomy (NCBI): domain Eukaryota; kingdom Viridiplantae; phylum Streptophyta; class Magnoliopsida; order Brassicales; family Brassicaceae; genus Draba; species Draba incana. The sequence continues at coordinate 29,507,317 of OY755216.1, forward strand.
TGTTTCCCATGATGTAGGTACAACGTATCCTGCATTTCACCGGTTTGCACTTTGCAATTTAGCTAACAACAATTACACCAAATCAAAACTCAAGAAGTGCATTTGCTTTGAAGTCATAAAACTAATTGCAGGACATTTGTGTGGTACGATCCGATCATACGAGTGAAAACACACCACAACAATACATTAAAGAAACCTAAACACGAAAACTTTATCGATAAACACAATCATTTGAAGTTATCTGAATTTCAAAAGACTTCTCGAAAACGAACCTGCCATCCGAGAAACCGACAGTTATAAAAGGCACAACGGTCTGCAGTGACTCTTATCGCAACCGCTTGCCCTGATCCCTATATAACCATTATAAAACCAAAAACATAAAAAGAAACATTAGCAAATATACTCCAAAATCAAGATAAGCCTAGTTTAAGTATAGTATCATCATTACAGTCTTACCAAAACAACTTCTAAACTTTACCTAAACCTAAAAGATTCCCAAAAGGAACATAATTTATAAAGATAAGCCTGTGAACATTACAATCCTACCAAAACAATTCAAATCTCACCACAACAACTTCTAAACCAGAGAAATTCCAAAAAGGAACAAACTTTACACATTATTATTATAATTACCTCAGGAGAAGAGTTCTCAAAAGTAATGTTCTCTGCAATAAAATCTTCTCCTTCAACAATAACAGTCCCACACCCAAACGTTCCGGTTCCGATGACTCTAGACGCCTGCGCAATCCAAACCAATCAGGGTTATACACGTGTCACTAACACCAAGAACATAAAGGGCTTTTTTTTACCTGGTGATGGTCGATTTTGGTAGCTGTATTGTTCCAAGTGAGAGTGGTGATTTCCGGTGAGATTCCGGCGAAGGTGATGAAGTTTTTCCTCTTGGGTACGTAAACGGGTTGTCGGTAAATACCCGGAGAGAGACGGATCACAGTCCGACAAGTGTTCCCGAGAGGTACCGAATCAATTGCGTCTTGAACGGAGCAGTAATCGCCTGAACCATCTTGCGCAACCCTCACCACTCGACTCGTCGCATTACTCATACTTTTACCAAATGCTTAAAACCCTAGTATGAGAAATCGATTTTGATTTTGGTGAAATGAGAGAGGAAATGGTTTAACACGGTTTAGAGGTGTCGCTTTATTCGCTCACCATCTGTTCTGTGTGTGATATCCTTTCATTTGTTCGTATTTTGTCTATGAAACCTTTTTCTTTTTTTTTTGTCGGCAAACTATTTTATTTTCAAAACAAACAGAATCAGAGTACATTAGCTTTTGTGCTTTTTCAAGTCATATACAATAGAAACTTTATAAATTAATACTCAATAAATTAACAAAATCTCTAAATTAATAAATTTGGCCGGTCCTTAGTTAGGCCGGTGTAAAATATAACACAATTCGATAAGATAATAAGATAATATTTTTTTAGAAATCCTATGTAAATATATGGTCCCAATAATATCATAAATTAATATATGCTATATAAACATTACTAAAATATATTTATATATCATTTTAGTGTTGTTTATTTTTTTCTTAGAACTAAAATTTGTTTATAACTCTATCATTATTTGATATAGTATAAACAAACAAAGAGAATAAACTAATTTCATAAAAATATAGTATAATATAAATTAAAAAATTTAAAAATTATAGAAAGTTTCTATTTTTGGTAAATTAATAACTCTATAAATTAATAAAATATCGGTGTCCCAACATTATTAATTTATAGAGTTTTTACTGTATATGCTTTATGATATGTGTTGATCCATCTAAAAACATTCCCTTTTGATACATTAGTTAATGGACCTTAACATGTACCGAACTTACTTCATGATCGTTTATCTTACGCATTTGATGGATGAGAATATCTCATATATGGACCCGTAAATAAATTTTTGAGAACTTATCTACCTTTTGACTAGACTCCAGTCTTATCTATGTACGGTTAGCAACGGCAACCATTTATTGATGAACCAATGGCCACGTTCGAGAATGCTGAAGAAAATAACTTCTTATATAAGGGACATGGACAATCCCTTCATTTTTAATTGATTTTGAGTTAGAAATCTATGAAACTTAACATTGTATTAGAACCCGAACACACGCTGTCGATATGGTCCATCGAAAGAGACCCGATTGAACTAATCCAAAATAGATCCTATAGTGGGATATTGGCGAGATTAATGGTTAAACGGCTATTGACTTTCCTGCGTAGTAGTCGCCATGTAAACAGAGGAAGCAAAACTAAGCACTAATCTGTGTGAGATCTAACAAACTCCTGTTTCATTTCCTGAAAGAGAAAAAGAAGAAGACGACGACTCTGTGAAAACGATGCCGTATTACACCAACGATGACGATGACGTGGACGATTTCGCCGAGTACGATCCGATGCCCTATAGTGGAGGCTACGACATCACCGTGACGTACGGCCGATCATTACCACCGTCCGACGAAACCTGTTACCCTCTCTCGTCTCGTTCCGGTGACGCCTTCGAGTACCAACGACCCGTCTTCTCCACCAACCACGACCCTGCTGCTTACGCCGATCAAGCTCTCAAAACCGAGTACAGTAGCTACACCAAACCCAAACCCAAACCCCGTCCAGTAGGCGGCGCTGGATCCGGTGGATCTGATTTTGGTCGGAACCCTAATTCCGGTTACGGCGGAAGAACGGAGGTCGAGTATGGCCGGAAACCTGAATCTGGCGGGTACGGTGGGAGAAATGAGTCCGATTATGGTCATAAGTCTAAGGAAAAGGAAGATGGAGATTACAAAAAACATGTAAGTTTTGAGTAATTTAAGATTTTGTGGAAGCTAAGTTTCATTCATTGATCTTGAAGTTTCTATCTCTGGATTTGGGAATCAAAATTGAATTAGTGTTTGCCTGAACCTTGAGGAGATTTGAGATTGTGATAATGGTTTTTTGGATGAATTTGAATAACCTTGTGGCTCTATATTGAAATGTTTGTAGAGTGGGAAGGATTATGATGATGAGAAGAGCAAGAAGGAGATAAAGAAGGATAAGAAGAAAGATGGTTATAACTCTGGTGATGATAAGAAGAAGAAGAAGAAGGATAATTACAAGAAAGACCATCATGATGATGATTATGATGAGAAGAAAAAGAAGAAAGATCATCATGATTATGATGATGACAAGAACAAGAAGGAGAAGAAGAAAGATCATCATGATTATGATGAGGAGAAGAACAAGAAGGAGAAGAAGAAGGATCATCATGATTATGATGAGGAGAAGAACAAGAAGGAGAAGAAGAAAGATCATCATGACTATGATGATGACAAGAAGAAGAAGGAGAAGAAGAAGGATCATGATGATTATGATGATGAGAAGAAGAAGAAGAAGAAGGATCATCATGATTATGATGATGACAACAAGAAGAAGAAGGATCATCATGATTATGATGAGAAGAAGAAAAAGAAGGATCATTATCATAGTGATGATGATGAGAAGAAGAAGAAAAAGGATCACTACAAGGGACATCGCAAAGACGATGACTAGAACCGCGATTGCATCTCCCTAAATAAGTAAATTTCTCTACGTTTATGTCAATTTCTGTTTTTGTTTCTGCTAATTCGTGTTTGTGCTAATCTTTGATAAGACCTCCACAAGTTATATGACATTATATGACATTATTCGTAATGAGTTTTTTAGTGATGCTTTTTGGTTTAACAAATCCGCTTATTACATTGTAAATGACCAACTCCGCCTGTCTGATTTTACTCAGCCGTTCTGATTTAGCGGGATAAGGTATCTATGGGACGAGCTCATTTCCGTCCCTGATTTTCAAATTTGCAGGAAGACCGGTTTCTCAGAGCCTAAACAGGCCAGCACGCAAGAGTTTAGCTTAGGATAACATTCCGGAGAGATATTTAGGGAGGCTTATTGGTAGGTAATAAGATAGATTCATAAAGATTTTTTATAAAAAACATAGATTCCTATTGTTATTGCTTTATTGATTACTCTAAAGCTCTCTTTTGTGTTCCTATTGTTATTTCTTTGTGTTTCAATTGTTGGAACATAAAGTTTTCTTTTGTGTTCCTATAAAGCTCTCTTTTGTGTTTCAAATGTTGGAAGATAAACTTCTTTTTCTTTCTTTTTGTGTCTGACTAAACCAAAACGCCACAATTCTAAAGAGACATTTTTTCTTTTTCTTTTTTGCACTACAAAACGGATAAATAAACCACAAATAGAGTTGAGAAATCTCAAGTGAGTCCCCCAATCAGTGCAAATGGATGATCTGACTTTGGTCTAAGCAGAAAATAAATTATAATTTCGCAAAATCCAAGATCAAGAAAATTATTCGTTCAACAAAAGAAACTAAACCGAAAACTTCAAAATCTGATTTAAAGTAAAAGAAACAACTTGTTTGATTAGAGAAGCTTCTTCCTCTCCAAGAATGACTTGAGATGCCATAGCTGTAAACCGGCGACCGAGAGCGTAACCACCAACGACAAAAAACTTAGAGCCGCCATTCTCGAATTTGTAGACCGGTTTAACTCATACATTTCGCGTTCCCTGCCACAATTCGCAACCCATTATAAACCCATCAAAATGCTTTTACTTGTTATGCTTAAGTTCTATCTGTTTATATTTGTCACACATTCATAGTATTATGGCGAAATCATTTTTCAAAAATGTGATAATGTCCAAAACTTGATTGAAGTTCTGAATGATGAAAAATATAGTGAAATCATGTATTCAAACGTGAAAACCTAAGAAGTAATCATTCATCGACTACTTTTTTTGACTGCCAACAAATGTAAAACCGAACTAAACAAATGAAATTATGATTACATGCATGACAAAATAAGAAGACAATTTTAGACGAAGAAAAAATATTAGAGGCTCTTACTACAATATAAATGATCAATTCTACTAAATTTATTTATTGTTATGAATCTATGAGATCAAAAACTATTATGGTGAATATAATTCCATATCAAACGAGTACTAGCTAGTTTGATAGATAAAACTATGTGGTAGTAAGAACAAGTTAGAGAAATTAAATTTTCTTATCATAAAAGACGATGGCTAAACTTTACCTCTCCCGAAGTTGAAACATTTCGTCGTGTATAGTATCCGTCACCTCGAGTAATTTCCTCACCTCCACCTCCAACATCTAAAGCATAAACATATATATTACATTACTAAAAATCATGTTATATACATATGACAATTGATATAGATCATCAATATGTGTTTATATAGGTAGGTCTAAACATAAATTAAATTTTGTACGTTGATATGGCCTCTCTTGGCAATGTTGGCCCAATCTTTAGCCTCTACGCCGCTTTTCCACTCGAAATCAACCGCGAATTTGGCCGGAGGTCTAAAACCGGGAGCCACAAAACACGTCGTGTAATCGCCGGTTTCGTCCGCCGTGAACACAAATTTCCCGGATTCCACATTTTCAGCATGATGATGGCTCTGTCCATTAGGTGACGTTACCTATACATACACATTTATACATCAAAACGTGAATTATGCATTATCTTAGACTATACTCAATTTTTATATAACTGAAAGCTTACCGTGACAAATATTTTGTGGGAAGCAGGAAGATGGTGAGCTTCGTTAGGATTGACGATGTGGTAAGTTCCCACAGTCATAGAATTTAATTTGATTTCATCGGAGATACATTTGTTGACTCCTGATTCCAGATCCAATCTCATTGATTCTCCTATTCTCATCATCATCGTCATTATCGTTGTGGTTATGATCATCCATCTTGATGTTGTCATCCGAATCTTATATCTTGATGATAGCACATTCATGTGTTCAATTACACAACAATATATATATATATAGATATATAGATATATATATATATATAAAGAGGAAAATGTTAATTACTGATCTTGTTTTTGTCAAATAGTTTTTAGATCAGCTTCCGTATAACAAGGAACTGATGAGTTTAAGTTTAGTTTGAAGTAGACAAACCGGTTGGTTCAAAACCAAAAAACACAAAAATATCGAGCATACACACTTGTGGTTATAAAACGCTATAAAGACTTGCAACCCAAAAATAGAAGAAACCCTTCCAAATCTCACCCACAATTTTTTGGTAATTTTAGACGAGTAATTCGAATATTTACACACATGACATCCATCGTTAAAATGACTTTAAAGAACAATTCAATACATGTAATATGAATAAGCACTGGTTAATATGATAGTTCATACTTTAAATAAATCTAAATTGGACCACCGTTGCTGAAATATGATACGAACTTTGCAATTGGAAATTTGGAATTTGCCTCAACGTCACCGACTCATCGTAGGCTATATAATTTGTCTGTCATTTTCTTACATATATTTATTCTTGGGAAGTTTGCTAAAACAACCTTGGAAAGTTGGTTTTGAACAAAAACAACCTTCCCATGAGAAAGTTGTATTTTTGAGAATTTTTACCCGTTTTACCCTTATTTGCCTTGATAACAAAAAACGTATTTACGAAACTGCTATTAATGAATCGGCGGGAAAAGTTCCCGCCAAGGAAAATAAATCTACCATGCTGTGATGGTAGGTTTATATACGAACGGTAGACTTATTTTTTGAGCGGTAGATTTATATATGAATGGTAGACTTATTTGTCCCCTTGATGGTAGAGATGTTTCCGAATGGTAGACTTATTAGAGTGATTGGTAGATTTAATATTTTCAGTGGTAGATTTATTTTGGAGCGGTAGACTTATTTTGTGATTGATAGATTTATTTCCGAAGATTGGTAGATTTATTTTCTTTAACGGTAGAGTTAAATTTTCGTGATAGATTTATTTTTGCGACTGGTAGACTTATTATAGTGGTGGTAGATTTATATTAGTTGACTGTAGTGGTAGACTTATTATAGTGGTGGTAGATTTATACTGAGTGGTAGATTTAATATTTTTGACGGTAGACTTATTCAATCTTTTTCTCTTTTACTGGAACATTTTCCCCAAAAACATTGGTAGAGTTATTTTTTCTGTTTACCTTATGGTAGATTTGTTTTTCGGATGGTAGATTTGTTTCTCGGATGGTAGACTTATTATCTGGAGATGGTTGTCATATAGTTGTGGTAGACTTATTATCCGACGATGGTTGTTCATATAGTTGTGGTAGACTTGTTATCCGACGATGGTTGTTTATATAGTTGTGGTAGACTTATTATCCGGAGATGGTTGTCATATAGTTGTGGTAGACTTATTATCCGACGATGGTTGTTCATATAGTTGTGGTAGACTTGTTTTCTGACATAGGTTCATATAGTTGTGGTAGACTTATTATCCGGAAATGGTTGTCATATAGTTGTGGTAGACTTATTATCCGACGATGGTTGTTCATATAGTTGTGGTAGACTTGTTATCTGACATAGATTATTCAAACAACGATGTTGTGGTAGACTTGTTATCTGACCTAGGTTATTCAAACAACCCTGTGGTGGTAGATTTGTTATGTGACTTAGGTTCTTCGAAAAACAATGTTGTGGTAGACTTGTTATGTGACTTAGGTTTTTCAAACAACAATGTTGTGGTAGACTTGTTACTGACTTTGGCTCTTTAAACAATGTAGTGGTAGATTTGTTATTTGACTTAGCTTTTTTAAACACTGTTGTGGTTGACTTGTTATATGAGTTAGGTTCTTTAAACAATGTGGCGGTAGACTTATTATTTGACTTAGGTTCTTTGAATAATGTTGTGGTAGACTTATTATCTGACTCATGGATAAAAGGTGCATTGGATACTGAGATGGAGCGATACCAGCCAAGGAAAGAACACAAGTGTTCTAATTGTTGTCAATACGATCATAATCATACCACTAGTGAAGCTATGTCTATTATTATGTGTGTCTTTTCAATTTTAACTTGTTTTTCCTGTTTTAATGTTATAATAATTGATGCTAAAGGCATTTGGAAACATATTATATACTGAGCAAATTTATAGAGTACATAAATTCTGTCAATTCATTACATTGAATAGATAATAAATCTACCATCAAAGAAAAACAAATCTACCACACCATTGAACAGAGAATAAATCTACCATCAAACATAAATTTGTAAGTTATCCACAACCTCTGCCTCTTCCGCCATCACCTCTAAAGCCTCCATGTCCACCAAATGAACCACTATCAGCGGCGGTTCCTTGAATCAGAGTACCGTCTGATCTAGTGTGGTCCGTCTCGACATCGTAAAATGTCAAAATAAATCTACCATTACAGAACAATAAATCTACCATGGCAGAACAATAAATCTACCATGACAGAACAAACTTCCTACCAAATTAAACTACCATTACCACCGCCTAATCCAACAGATCCACGACCTCCGCCTCTTCCGCCACCACTTCCGAAGCCTCCACGTGTACCAGAATAAATCTACCAACAAAAGAAAACAAATCTACCATCAAAGTAGAATAAATCTATCATAAAGAAAAAACTACCATACCATTGAACAAAGAATAAATCTACCATGAGCTCCGCTTTTTTCGCCACCACCTCTGAAACCTCCATGTTCACCAAAATAAATCTACCAGCAAAGAAAAACAAATCTACCATCAAACTAAAATAAATCTACCATCAAATAAAAATAAATCTATCATGCCATCAAACTAAAATAAATCTACCATGACAGAACAAATTTTCTACGAAATTAAACTACCACCACCGCCGAATCCAACAGATCCATGACTTCTGCTTCTTTCGCCACCACCTCCGAAACCTCGACCTCCACCAGAATAAATCTACCAGCAAAGAAAAAAAAATCTACCATCAAACTAAAATAAATCTACCATCCAATAAAAATAAATCTATCAACACTGAAGACTTTTACTCACACGGCGATTCAATTCTACGATGTTCAAGACCGGCTTGGTTTCGACCCAGAAGAACCGCCGTTAAACCTCAAGTCTCTCCGCCACCACCTCTGAAACCTCCATGTTCACCAAAATAAATCTACCAGCAAATAAACCAAATCTACCATCAAACTAAAATAAATCTACCATCAAATAAAAATAAATCTATCAACACTGAAGAATTTTTCAGATCCAGAAACGAAGAGACTCGCCGGCGACGAAAAATTTGGTCGGAGAAGACGATGCCCAGAAATCTACCATCAAAGAAAAATAAATCTACCATCAAAGAAAAATAAATCTACCATCAAAGAACACGAACCCAGAAATCGAATCGGAACAAAACCACCCAAACGAAGCCAGAATTGTAATTACATGTTGTTGAATGAACTAGAACTTTCGAAAAGTGCACAAGAACAAGAACAAACCCAGAAATCGAACACGAACAAACCCGGAAATTGAACAAGAACAAATTACAAAATCGATTTGTATCTATACTATGAAAGGAAGAAAAGAGAAGAGAAGAGAAGTTAAGAGAAACCCGAAACTAATCTTGGAGTCGCCGGAGAAGACGAGGAGTCGCGGTTGTGTCGTCGGAGTCGCGGTTTCTCGTTTGTGACGTTGAAAATAAAAAAAAAAAAGGTGAAAGAGGAGAGTTTTGTTTGGAAAAAATAAATGTTTCAAAAACCTAATTTTTTTTTTGATGGCAATTCTGTAATAAAGAGAACATCACAAGATTTAAAAAACTTTTCATGTCTTCTCATCTCTACAAGATTGTTTTAGTTATTAGTGGACTTTTCAAGATTGTTTTAGTTATTATCTCTTTATTCTTTGGCATATATTTTCATATTTAGCAAGCAACTTCCTTCTACTTTCAACAAGACTTTAATATCTAACATTCTAACGCGGTATTAGGATTTAAATTGTTTTTTTTTTTGTGTGGTCAATTGTTTAATCTAACATTCTAACGCGCCATATAGTTCTAATTAATGTGTTTTATTAATAGTTATGAAAAAATATTTGCAAATTAGAGTTTCGATAACTAGTATAGTTAGTTAGCAAACGTTAATGGGATGGGATCATATCATGAAATTTTAACACTGTAAAATTATGAATTTCACATGTGTTATGGAATATAGGTTTACAACCTTTTCTTGCAATCCGTTATAAGATTGTTAGATTTTTTTGGTTTAGATTATTTCTAAATATAAGTAGCTTTGACTAAAACTTCCTCAAAACATTTTGGAATTAAAGATTGAATACAAAAAAGTCTCATCGCCCTAAATACATCCAGTGTGCATGGATACAAAAAGACAGACATATTCGAATGGGACGCTAGTGAATTTTCCCCATTTATATATACCTAATATTTTGTTTACCAGTTACATGAGATTTGTATTTTGAAAGAAGATGCACAAAATAGCTCTGCTTTTATTTCTTTCCAATTCTTGTTATAATTTTCTTTCTACCAAATAAAACAATTCTTGTATATAGTATTATTACCAGAAAAAAGAAAAAACTCCATAAGACCATAACCATCTTTCTAAAGAGATTACGGAGGAGAATGAAAGGTTAAAAGAAAGAAAAAAAACAGAGGATTTGTTTTGGTCTTGCTTAAGATTTTCCCGGGAAAATAACAGATCCAGGGAAAAAAAGAAGAAGATGAAGTTTGGAAGAGAATTCGAAACGCAGATGATCCAAGAATGGAAAGAAGCATACATGGATTATCGTTCTCTCAAATCCATTATTAAACAGATCCTTCGAATTCACCTTCAAAAACAACAACGTCCTCCTCCTCACCACCATCCTCCTTCTTCCTCCTCCGCCGAAGAAACCACACCGCTCGGCTCTAACGAAGGTGGTGAAGGCGGAGGAGGAACAGGGGCGGCCGGATTATCGAGAAGAATATCGCTTTACCGCGCATTTAGCGGTCTAACAAATAGAGCAAAAGGGTCACCAAAGAAATCACATAAACACCACAATCCTCTTGCTAGCAAACGTCATTACCATCTCTTCGACGATGACGAGGAACAAATCATTTTGATCAACGAAGACGAACATGCCAGCTACACGACGACGTTTCTCAACTCGGCCGAGGAAGGAGGAGAGATGGAGGTTCAGTTTTTTCGGAGACTAGACGGCGAATTCAATAAAGTTTTGAGATTTTATAAACAGAAAGTGGAGAGTGTGATGGAGGAAGCTGATGAGTTAAGTAGACAATTAAACGTTTTGATTGCTCTTAGAATTAAAGTTGAGAATCCAAATGTTCATCTTCCTCCTAACCTTAGTGGCATCGTCTCTAGTGCTTCTTCTTCTCCACATGCAACCCCCAGAACCGCAGGTTTTAACTCCATTTCATTAGACTTTATGTCTTAGGTGATGTTTAATCTGTTAGATTATAGGCTTCCAACTCAAAACCAATTGACAATGAGTGGATTGGTCTGTATCCCTTATATAATTTGCTTGGAGATAGATAATCCTAACGTTAAGCTCTTATTAAGTTTATGTGAATGTTTGATATTGTAGCTACTTCACCAATGGACGTGATTAGAGATATGGAAAAGACGGAAGATAAAAAAGTGTTTAAGACTGCTCCAGTGGAAATGTTGGATCATATAAAGCTCAAAATCGAGCCCGAAACTCCATTGACAACTCTTAAATGCATGATCCTCGGTCTTTCGAATGAGCAAACATTCAGCAAAGTCGAGCTTAAGAGAGCCGAGGAGCTTATGAGCCGCGCTTTTGTCGAATTCTACCAGAAACTAAGGTTCTTAAAGAGTTATTGGTAAGATTGTTTTTTCTATGGATCCTCCCTTCTTCTATGTTTTCCCTAAAACTCTGTTTCTCACCATCTCTCCCTCTCTTTGCAGCTTCTTGAATCAATTGGCCTTTGCAAAGATACTAAAGAAGTATGACAAGGTTTGTAAGCTTTTACATACTTAAGAATTTTGTTTGTTCTTGAAGTGAATATTTCTTTTTTACTAAAAATATTAAGAGGTTCTGAGCCAAGGCCCGTACATCCCCCAGACCACATTTTATGTGGTCCCTTCCCAAGGTTGATGTGAATATTTCATATTGATATATGTGTAATGTTTGGCAGACTACTTTGAGGAATGCATCAAAATCATATCTAAATACAGTGGATCACTCTTATTTGGGCAGCTGCGATGAGGTTATTACTAATAATCACATCCTCTTTTCTTTTAATGTTAAAACCAGACTTATCATCTTTACATTTTCAGGTCTCGAGGCTCATGTCGAGAGTGGAAGCAACGTATATTAAGCATTTCGCCAATGGAAATCACCGAGAAGGAATGAAGTGTTTAAGGCCTAAACTTAAGAGGGAGAAACACAGAATCACATACTTCCTCGGTACTCGATTTCTCTTTTTAAGCTTTGTAATGACCTTTTTTGTGTGTTTGACAAAAAAAAAAAAAAAAGACTTTTTTTGTGTGTTCTTTCTCGTAAGACTAAAAAGTAAAACCTCATTTTCATATACAGGTTTTTTGTCAGGTTGCGCCGTGGCTCTCGCCATTGCAATAACAGTTCTTGTACACATAAGAGGCTTAACAGAAAGCGAGGGCCAGCATCAGTACATGGAGAACATTTTCCCTCTTTACAGGTTCATTATATTCATCATTTTTAAACAGAGGAATTAAATGATGTGGTTTTCTAAAGTTTTTTTTGTACCACAGTTTGTTCGCGTTTGTTGCGGTGCATTTGTTTATATATGCAGCAGACATATTTTTCTGGAGTCGGTATCGAGTAAATTACCCGTTTATCTTCGGGTTTGAGCAAGGGAATGATCTTGGTTACAGAGAAGTTCTTATGATAGGATCTGGTCTAGCAGTTTTAACATTTGGAGGAGTCATCTCAAATCTCGACATGGAAATGGATCCGAGAACCAAAAGTTTTAGTGTAATCACCGAACTTGTTCCTTTAGCTCTTCTTCTTGTAAGTTCTTAAAATTAATTAGACCATTGTAACTGATCATCTCTAACATTACATCCGCATTGTGCACTCTAAAATGTGTTTTTGCTTATGATCACAGTGCTTGATGATTGTGCTTTTCTGTCCATTCAATATAATATGTCGCTCAAGCCGATATTTCTTTATCGGAAGCGTCTTCCGCTGTCTTTTAAGCCCTCTCTACAAAGTAAAGTTCAATCCAAGTTAATTTTTATAGTTCTTGTTCTTCTTGTTGAACTTGAAAATATGTTACATATAGTTTATGAGTATGTTTTTATTTTGTGTGCAACTTATGAGTATGTTTTTATTTGCTAGGTTATTCTCCCGGACTTTTTCCTCGCGGATCAATTGACAAGTCAGGTAACGAGTTTCTCGGCTTAGCATCCGATTATCAGTCCGTTTTCCTCTTCACAAATCATTTGCTTTTTGGTTTTCCAGGTGCAAACATTTAGGAACTTATTGTTTTATGTTTGCTAATATGGATGGGGCGGAGATTTTAAGAAACGAACACACACATGCTACGAGAGTGAGATTTACCAAGAACTATACCTCGTTGTTGCCATCATTCCTTACTAGTTCCGCTTCGCACAGGTACTTAAATCGTTAGCTCATATGACATTTCCATCCAAATGGTCCGTTCAAGTGAATCATCTTCGTTCAAATAATCCAATTTCGTTCAATGAAATGATTTTGAAAAATCCATTCCACTTATTCATCTGGATGTTGCTCATTTCTAGCACTAAACGATCATGCCCTTACTATTTCAAAACATTTAAAATCCGTACTTTTCATCAAACCCGCGGCTCTTGCTGCTTCAAAACGTTTAAACAAAACAAATGTTTGAAACTTTTGTTTTTATCCGCAGAGTATAAGGAGGCTGGTTGAGGAGAAAGACAAAGTGCACGGCCTAAACGCGTTGAAGTATATGTCAACTATATTGGCAGTTGCGGCTAGAACAATATTTGAGGTGAAGAAAGGGACATACTGGCTCACGGTGGCTGTAACCACGTCGAGCATTGCCACCTTGTTCAATACTTATTGGGACATTTTCAAGGATTGGGGTCTCATGAACCGCAACTCTAAAAACCCATGGCTTCGTGACAAACTCTTAATCCCTCATAGAAGCATCTACTTCATTGTCATGGTAAAACAAAAATAATACAACCAAAAGAACTCCTTTTGTTTTGTTTTTTTTTTTTTTTAACTCTTTTGAGTGGGATTGTGAAACGAAGGTGGTGAATGTGGTGTTGAGATTGGCGTGGATGCAGACGGTACTTGGGATTAAAGAAGCTCCATTTTTGCATAAAAGAGCTTTGGTTGCTGTTGTTAGCAGTTTAGAGATTGTCCGTCGTGGCATTTGGAACTTCTTCAGGTTCAAATATTAACTTAAAACTCGATTTTGTATATGTTGGAAAATCGTAAAAGATTGAATGTTTTATGATCTTTGTGTTTGCAAAAAAATCAGGTTGGAGAATGAGCATTTGAACAATGTGGGGAAATACAGAGCCTTCAAGTCTGTACCTTTGCCTTTTCAAGACCTTGGAGGAAGTAAGAGCATGTAAATTATACATTTAATTTCCCCCATATCCAAAAACACCAAGCAGTAAAATTGGATTTTTGATTTACATCCTATAGAATTTGTATCTTTCCAATATTCCAACAAATATTAATTAATGTTTTGATCTTTAATCTTTGTGAATGTGCCGGGTTAAGAGATGAATACACAAAAATTTAATAATGTAAGAAATTTTTTTTTTTTTTTTTTGGTTGTAACTCAATATTGCGTACCATAATTGGCCAAAAGAAATGCGGTAGTAGCAAAATCGTATATAATGTAAGTGGTCTTTTTTTTGTGTGTGTGTTATTTACAAATAACATATTTTTTTCTTTGCTATGTTATTTTATACAAAAAAAAACATACTAACATACACTATAGATAAATCAAATTATTTAAGATTTTTTCATCCGTATTTTGTAGAAATAAAATGTATTTTCATAATTTCATCGACCAAAAAAAACATATTTTCATAATTTAAATAGTTTATTTAACACAATAAGAAAAAAAAAGAATATGTTAAAAACCATGGGCTATGTTATTTTAGTGAAACCAATAGCTTACGAAAAAGGCGGAAAGAGTCATTAAGAAGCCCATACATTTAGGCCCAACCCCAAAAAATACACACAAATACATAACTAGGGTTTACTGTAAGTTCATATATAAGCACACGACACACTTTGAATCAAAATTTTCTTCCGCCGTTTCTTTATATCTTCTCCGTCGTTTTGTTTCTGGTTTTGGTTTTTTTCTTTTGTCTTTTTTAAAAAAAAACAATTATCGAAGGCTATAATTGCACAAGTACTGGGACATCCCCGTGAAAAATGGGGATCTGTCTAATTAATTTAGTGTGCATATATCAAAATTAGGGATCCGCTTTGCTGCTTATGACCCGACCCGATTCGATTCGGGTTTCCTTGTCTCTGCAGCCAGTATTCTCCTGAAATTCTCTTTGCTCCCGAAAGCCTTACGTTTCTGCTTTTCTTTTCAAATTTAAGTAATTTCTTAATTTGTTATTTTTTTAGTAATTGCGAATTGTACTTCATTACCAATAGGTTAATTGTAGCAAAATCTTTTTTTTTTTCATTTGGTTCTTGCATTAAATGTGACATGTAAACTTCGCTGATTGAAAGAAACATGGGATTATTTGTTTTATATGCAAAGAACAAAGGTTAAAATTTAAAAACTAACCAAATTTGGCCGTTAAATATTGGGTTTTGGTTAGTTTTTTAGTTTTAATATTTGATCTTTGCGTATCCAACATATCAACCCAAGAAACATTGACCAGATTTGTGGCTTCCTACTAATTGAATATTTAAAACAATATAATTCTGATTCCAATCGATCATTGTTTGGGTTTAGAATTTAATTTGGATCACCAAATGGATTAGCTTAACAAAAAAATCCTGCTAGTATAAAATCGGTTTAAATATTCAACTGGTCGTTTAGGATTTGTACAAAATGGTAAGAGAATCGATATTCACGAAGGCAGTCCTTTTTACAAGATGTTGGAAGAATTTTTCAAATTTTTTTTGCAGTCCTAGATTCTAATCTAGACTCTTAGAGTCTAGTAATCACATAACACAAACACTATAAACCCTATATACCCTCTAATTGTTTGCCCATACCCCAATTTTGATCTGTAACAGTTTCCAAATTCAGAAATTCCAATAAAAATCTTCCTCAACCGAACCAGCCTTACCAGAAGTATCATGATTATGCCAAAAATTTGCGATTATTTCTTTCTCTGATGTACGGGGATGGATTTCTTCACCGTCAAGTAACATCTTTAGTACCGAAAAATTATCTTCCAGAAATAGAGGATCGGAGTAAAATAGAGAACTGCTGTTCGGTATCAAATGAGTCGATGAAGAAGCGGACATGGTAAGGTTAAAGTCTTCTTTGGACTCAGACAAGAGATTCTTGTGTTCGGTTGTTTGGTCGGAGAAGCAGGTCACGTGACCGGCGAAAGAGTCTTCTCTTCCTCCTTCCTTCTTGTGGTACGGAGAAGAAGAATCCATCAGCGGAGGTAAACCGACCGGTTTGAATTGGCTAATTCCTGAACCGATCATCATTAAACCGGAGATATGCGCTTTCGTACCATCTGCCCGTTTCTGAAAAACTCGACCAATAACCCATTCGCTCTACATTCAAAACAACACAAAAATTCAGAAATCAAATTCAATTTCCCAACAAAAAATAAGAGAACTCTTAAATACAATAAAATGAAAGAATATGTGGTTGTATTACCTTAGCGGTTTCGATGTTGTATTCGCCTTGTAAACGATATTCATGCATGACCCAATTGGTTTTTATTCCTTTAGGAGCTCTTCCTTTGTAGAATACCAAAGTTTTCTTCAAACCAACAAGAGATTTCCCTTTGAAAATCTCTTTGTCTTTGCCTGTAGCTTTCCAATAACCGGCTTTTGTAGCCCGGTTTGTCCTTAAACCATTTGGGTATTTCCGGTCTCGTATGCAGAAGAAGTACCACTCTTTTTCCCCAATCTTAGCCTTCCCTACTCCACCAATCAAAACAAGAGTGATTACAAATACAAAAACAAAGAGATTTTATAGTAACCCAAGAAAATAAAAGAAATAACTTACAGGGCAAGTCCCAAGGCTCGACCTTATTGAGATCAACTTCTCCAATGGCTATAGAGGAGAATAAAGTGTTTAGAACCTTTGGTCTTAAATAGTGTGTTATAAGTTCTTCATCTGTTGGGTGGAATCTGAAGCCAGGTGGCAAATCAATTTGGTCTGAATCTTCTACTTCTCCTTTTATTATCTCCTCAATTCTTGATGCCTCATAAACCATTTTAGAAATTATCAAAGGTTTCAACTTTTAGACAAATAGAGAGAACTTTTTATTATGTGAATGAGAAAAAAGAAATTTGAGTTTTTCAAGAGAGAAGAGAAAGTGTTTGAGCAGCCAAGCTCTTATACTAACTATTATAGTTTTTATCCACCAATAATTCGTTACTATGTGGCACCACATTATTTGTTTTTCAAACTATTTTAATACGATTATCCGATTGAAAATATAGAAATGATATAATAATATCTCAGTTATATATTATTAATAAAGTATATATAATCGGATGTTGACCCGATCCAACCAGAAGGTAAGTTCCAAAGAAGAATACTGTAATATGAATTTGAATTTAGTTTAATGCTATATTTAGTTTCGTTACAGTAAGTTTGGAAAGGAGAAAGATGCGTAAATTGATAGGCAACTACTTAAGATGCAAAGTGTGAAGATATTTTTGGTTTTATTAACAAATAAACAAATCTTTCTGTTTCAGAAACTTTATTATCTTAAAACATCAATTTGACTCTAGAAACATTTCACCGGTGGCTACCCATCCAATTCTGTTGATTAGATAAGAACAATCTTATCACATCAACTAATTATTATACTTAGAAAAATATTAGAATAGCAATATTTATTTTGCAGGACTCGAAAAACTTATTTATTAACTCCCAAACCCATTACAAGATTTTTCGTTTTGTTTGTCTTCTTCACGCACACAAATTGAAAATAACCCTTTTTAATAATTTTTTCAACTTAAAATTGTTTCCAGATTAATCACGCTTGTTAGATGTAGAGTTTTATATATTTAGACGATAAATGTATTTTGGTGATGTAAGTTGACAAAATAATCTTTTTAATTATTTTTAAGCACCACAATTTTCCCAAATATTGAAGCATTATAATCAACTCAGTTCGCAGATCACAACGTCATTCGTTGTGTATCAAGACCGTTGCCCTCGAGGATGTGAATTAACATAAACCTACAATCGTCTAGGTTCAATGATACCACTTATAATACTACGATCGCCATTGTTTGTGGGTCCTCATGCATTATGTTAGCTCGTGGACCTTACTTTCGTTCAGCTGTTGGTACGCTACTCCGGAAAATTCGAAAGACTTGTTTTTTGACCTTACAACTCATCACAAAAAAAATTCATATTTTTCCTTTACTCACAATGTAGAAAAATAATATTTTTTAGTAGGCCATGCAGCTTGAAATTTCTCACAATTTAAAATATATGGGTTTCGAGTAATATTCTGTTCGTTTAAGGTATTCAAATCATGGCATATGCGATGAGGAGACTATATTTTTCAGGTTTTTTTTTTTTTGTTGTTGAAAATTTAATATTTTTCAGTTGCATAGCGAGGTTAAATGCATATCTTTTAAGAGATAATAAATCAACTAAAAAGAGTAGGGTAAGAAAATTAAAAGGATAACTAATACTATCAAAGAGGATGGAAAATGTACTATATGCATGACTTGGGCACTCGCTTACTTATTTAGCATTGTTGTATTCTTCATTTTTTCATTATGGTCATTAGGCTAATTAATCTATTAAAATTTACATGTACGTGACTCGTTTCCACCAAACAATATTTCGATTATTGGTTGTTGGATACTAAAATGGCTAAAACTATTTTTAGTATAAACACAAAATTCATATATGAAAATTTAAAAACACTAAAAAAACAGAGAGAATGATCATAATCCTATTTTTTTGTATTAGAGTGCTTATATATAATTCTAAACATCATATATTATTGCTAAACTTCAACTCTCACGACTAGTTGTTTTATAATAATACTTTAAAGAATCTTGGATCTATACCCACCACTAACTCTTCTATTAAGAGTTGACTTTTCTTTCGATCAAAAGGCCTCGAAGCAATCACCAAAAGACCAAACTTTGTCGCATCATTAACTTATAATTACAAATCACAAAACACAATCAAAACAACAGAGAGAATCCTAAAAAATGGTGAGAGAGAGAAGAAAGACAGAGAAAGAAGACGAGAAGCGAGAACAAGAAGATGAAGAAGAAAAGGTGAAGCCAAGGCAAAGAAGCGTGAGCAGAAGAAACATGCAATCTCTTGTGATCGGACTCGTTGGAGCTGCGTTGACTCTTGGTGCTTATTCTCAGACATATGTTTCTCCGGGAAAATCTCTCGGTGCCGGCCTCTTTGTTCTCTTCTTTGGATTGCTTGTGAGCGAAGGTTTTATATCTCTTTAAACCAAATGTTCCTAAATAAGGAAATTAAACCTATGCTTTGGTTTTATATGTGTATGTTGCGAATATATCTACTTATTATTTTGTTTCAGTTGTTGGGAGTCTTGGACTCTTGAATTAATGTGATCCTTCCATACTGTTTTCACGGATAAGTATTTTTTCCATATGTTTATGTAATTATGTATTGTGAGAAGGGTGAATTTGTTGAATAGCCAAAAAAAATTTTATAATTTAAATCCTAACAAAATTCCCTAAATCTAATGGTTGAGATTTGACCACATAAGGGTGTTTTGGTTAGAATTTTAATTATAATTTTTTTGGTGTTATTTCACCTAATTTCCCTTGTGAGAATGTGTTTGATCTATTTCAAAAATAGACATAGATTGATAGAACATAATGAAACTCTTCGACATGTTGGGCTAAAGTTGACTTTGACTTAATTATGTATTGTGAGAAGGGTGAATTTGTTGAATAGCCAAAAAAAAAATTATAATTCAAATCCTAACAAAATTCCCTAAATCTAATGGTTGAGATTTGACCACATAAGGGTGTTTTGGTTAGAATTTTAATTATAATTTTTTTTGGTGTTATTTCACCTAATTTCCCTTGTGAGAATGTGTTTGATCTATTTCAAAAATAGACATAGATTGATAGAACATAATGAAACTCTTCGACATGTTGGGCTAAAGTTGACTTTGACTTAGTACATACTCTTATGCATATACCTGTAAATTACGGGGGAGGGGGAATTGAAAACAAAATGCAAAACATGTAACTGAATATATAACTAATTATCTAAAATAATCCAAAGTGAAATATTAATGTGAAAAGAGTATTACTCATAATAAATAAATATGAGTAGTACAGTATTTTTTAGTAATTCCAATGCTATTACTTTTTCCGTTTTTTTGTTTAATTAAATGATTTTATTGTTATATCATTTTGACATTTTCTATTATCGAATGTCTGCCAAAATGATATTCCAATAAACTGTCAAAGATCTGTAAACCCTGTCAACAAATTGTTTTAACTCTTCAAAAAGTCTTGTCAAAAAAATGAAGGCAGAAAATGTCTACTAATACGAAAACCTACATAAATAAAATGTGCATTGCACCTCTTCTATACATTGGATGATTGGAGGCTAAAATTTGATTTGCATGTGTAGAAATCAATTTAAAGAATTAACGCGTGGTTTCAAAGGTTTTTATTAAATTTGTGATATAAGACGAGAGGATAGCACAAGAGAATTATGAGCATTCGATGAACAGATCGTCACACAACAGATTGATAGAATTATGGAGCTGGATCAAATAGCTCTACACAGTCTCTGACAGGTTTATGATCACTAAACCATTCTTGAATGGGGAGACACACTCAACTATACCAGCTAAGAAAAGTTTATATCAGAATTTCAAGTCCGCCTTTACAAAGACCAAAGCTAGCTTATAGTCTCAACAAAGAGGGATGCCCTAATGGTCATAATCATGGCCGGTCCTGAGATTTATGAGGTCCGATACGAATTAAGAAAACGGGGCCCTAAAAAAATATAAAATATAATGTTTGAAGATTAAGAAAAAACCATAATTGTTTTAAAAAAAATCATGTTATCGAATTTCTGTAAACTATTAAAATCTATCTATTTTGAAAAATAACTTAAGTTTTGAGAACATTTTTTTTTAGCCGAAAACTTGTAGAACAACAGAACTTGACCAAACCTCAATGGTGATTAGCCAATCAATTAAGAAAGCCTTTTATATTTATTTGTTCTTTTGTTAGACTTGTGCCCTCGTGACTTATGAATTTAGTGAGTTTAGAGCATGTTTATTGCAGACACTGGCTCGTATGTCTAAAATTTTTTTAGAATTAAATATATTAAATTTTAAGATTTTTGAGTGTCTAAAACCAATAAAAAGATCTAATATTGGATCTTTTTACTGGTTTTAGACACTTAAGAATCCTAAAATTTAATATATTAATTCTAAAAAGTTTTTAGACACTCGAGACAGCCATAAACATGCACTTACTCACATAAAAAACTAATAATATAATAATTATTATGAATTCGTTTTCTTTTCCATAGGTTAATGTTAAATTTTAAATACATTGCAATACAATATGAGGCCCAATCATAATTTAACTCTCTTTTCCTATTATGTTATTTTAAAATAACCATAAAAAATATAGAATGTAGGAAAAAAGAAAAAAATAGGCCCTAAAAATTCTGAAAATTGTGGAACCCAACACCTATGTATTTTTGGTGTAGGCACAAGGCCGGGGTCATAATACACAATATAAAACAAATAAACTGTTAAAAGTAACAAAAAGACAGAATTAAATGCTGATTCTTGAATTTGAAGGAAGGAATCCTCCAATTGCATGTAGACGTTTTCTTGGCTCATTTTTTCATTATTTTAAACGTCTCTGTTTCCTTCGAAGACTCTGGGGAAGCTAGAGACTCTCCATAGGTTGGTTAGAATTCAAACAAATAAATATTATTCTTTTCTTTGAAATAAGACATGATGATTTCAAAATTGACTGGGCTTTTCTTCTTGGTATATTAGCGTTCTGGGCTCATATGTAAATGGCGGGGACCATGCTCATTTGGCGTCATATGATCAAAAGTAAACTCGATATGCACAGTTTTGAGTCTTTTGAGCTGCTCTTGACTTCTTGAAGAGGATCCAACTTTCTGGTCTTGGTGATGGCTCCGTGCATTAACGTGCAAGGAAAATGGTGTTTCTAACTTGTTCTAGTATGAGGTTCTCATTAGTTTGTGTTGATTGTAACATAAAGTGTTATATCGTGGTAATTAGTTTGTTACATATCATAAAGATATTATTAGTTATTACTAATAAAAATTAATGTTTTTTTTAACGAAACTGTCTTCATCTTAAAGTCTTTATTTATGCGACTTTGACAAATTGCACTTAAAATAAATCAAGCAATCATAAAGCTCATAATAATCTCGGTTATCGGAATAAAATGGATACCAATAGTTTACTCAACTATCAGCTGGATAAAAATAATACATATTCAAAAAATTTCACTTATAAAATTTTTATTATCACATAATTAAAAATAAATATTATCACTATATTAGTATTGATGATGAAGTTGAAGACGATACTATATTAATACTCTTACAAAGAAACAACTATCGCTTACAGAATTTTTCACAGTCCTTTATAAAATGATTCACAATTTTTTATGCAGATGGAGAAGGCAACAATTTTCTTTTTCCACCGACATAATTAGTTGAAATAGCGTTATGTGAAGTCAATAGTCAACCTGTTCCATGCATGTGAGAATGGGTTCTAGTCAGTGGCGGAGGCAGGATTATAATTCAGGGGGTCATAAGGGGAGTCAAACGGATTTTTCAAGAGGGTTAAACCGATTTTTGGTACTAAATATACACTAAAAAAAAAATTTCACATGGGTCAATTGACCCCCCTAATTGTGCACTGCCTCCGCCACTGGTTCTAGTGTTCTACCAAATTTGAGTATGGATTAAGACTTCATTCGCAAAATGGTAAAACGTACAAAAATATTTGCATGTTGTATATTACTACTTGCTACTGTTTACATCTATCAACTTCCAAACAAAACAAAAATTGTTTATCCATACATTTGTTTACCAGTAATAGTAACAGATTGAATAATTTTTAATTATATATATTCAGTGCATCACACTTCTATATAGCTAATGCCATATGATTTTTTTTTCTTATGTTAAACTTTTAGATTTTTCAACGGACAAATTCTTAAATCTAAAATGCTACATATCTCTTGATGATCGTCTTTTATCATTGCCAATATATATACATATATATATATATATATATATATATATATATATATATATATATATATATATCTATATATGTCTCTATATTCTAATAATAGTTGTATGTATTATTTCTTATCAGAGCAAACTTCATTCGGTTTGTTGCTGTCAAGGAACAAGTAAAGTGGTAAAAGAGTTTCTTGTTTATTAAGTTTGGAGGCAATTCCTTTAATGATTTCGTCGCGAACAAAATGACAATATTTCTTAACGTGTTTGGTGCGAGCATGATAGACCGGGTTAGCAGCTAGTTTGATAGTCGAAAGACTATCTGAATGAACCATAGTCGGACCGTTGATTGGAATGCCGAGAGAAGGAAGTAATTCACGCAACCAAATAATTTTGCAAATGGTATCAACAATGGCGCGATATTCAGCTTCGACCGAGGATAAAGAGACAACGACCTGTTTACGAGTTTTCCAAGATATCAGAGAGCCTGCGAGTTGTATAAACCACCCTGTAAGGAACCGACTCGTAAGAGGACAAGCTGCATAATATGAATCGCACCAAGCAGTGAGTGTCAAATCAGGATTAGAACACAGAAGAATCCCTTGGCATGGACTATTTTTCAAATACCGTACAACACGAAGCGCGGCTTCCCAATGTTCTTCTTTCGGATCATTCATAAACTAAGAAAGAATATGAATAACATATGATAATTCAGTGCGTGTAACGCCAAGATAGATGAGACGACCAATTAATCGACGGTACCTCGACGGTTCTAATAATGAATCTCCTTTAGCCAACGCAAGTTTATGATTTTGTTCAAGAGGAAACGAGACAGGCTTGACACCAAGGAGACCGGTTTCGGTGATGATATCTAGAGCATACTTACGCTGACATAAGTACATCCCGCTTGGACTTCGAGCGACTTCAATACCCAAAAAATAACGAAGAACTCCAAGATCCTTCATGCGAAAACATGAACTCAAGTACTGCTTAAACTCGTTAATCACAGCAACGGTACTTCCGGTAATGATCAGATCATCAACATAGACCAATACATGGACACAAATAGCTCCTCTCTCAAGAGTGAAGAGTGAATGGCCAGACTCGTTTTATCAAAACCATACTCAACTTAGCAAACCAACAACGGAAAGCTTACTTTAATCCATAGAGAGATTTATGTAAACGACATACCTTGTTTTTATCATCAGCACTGAAACCTGGGGGTAGTTTCATATACACTTCCTCATCTAAGACGCCATGAAGGAACACATTATGAACGTCCATTTGATGTACTTCCCAATCCAAAAAAACAACTTGTTGGAGAAAAGCATGAACTGTAACCATCTTAGCAACCGGTGCAAACGTTTCATTGTAATCAATTTATTCTTTTTGATTGTTTCCAAGAATAACAAGACGAGCCTTATGACGTTCCAAATCACCATCGGCTTTGAATTTTAATCGAAAAACAAACTTGCAACCTAGAGCTGTCTTTCTAGGAGGAAGATCAACGGTAGAGAACGTACCAGCTTCGTCAAGAGACACCATCTCATCTTGTACTGCGAGACGCCAATTTTCATCAAGAATAACCTCGTTGTAGTTTTTAGGCTCTTTTCATGAAGTAATAGCCAACATGTAAACCAGATAAGTGTTGGAGAACTAAGAACTCAAAATGTAGTTGTCAAGAGGATAAGGTGTTGCCGAGTGAAAAGGCTCGTGAAGTAAAGTGGTGATATAGTCAGCGAGCTTAGTTGGTGGTTTATTTTGAGGATGACCTTGTCCAAGAGGTTCTATGTTATCATGATTAGTAGCCGGAGATGGATCCATAACATTTGGTTGTGGAGCAGCAGTAACTTCCGTTTCATTCAAAATTATCGTGGATGGATCTGTTGAAACAGATTCTGGAGCTGTAGGAATAGGTTATGGAGCTATTGGAATAGGTTCTAAAATTCTTGGAACATGTTCGTGAGCTGTTGAACTAGGTTTCTGGACTGTTGGAGTAGTTTCAGGAACTACTGGATCAGATTTATGAGCTATTGGAAGCTGTTGGAACAGGTTGGATCAGGTTCCTGAGCTGAAGTGTGAAACGGGAAAACATCTTCTTGGAAAAATACGTCACGTGAAACAGAGATGACGTGAGTTTCAAGATTATAAACACGCCAACCTTTCTTTGCAAAAGGATACCCGATGAAGATTTATTTGTTACTACGAGTGGCAAACTTATCTCTGCCATGCTTTTGATTATGCACATAACAAAGAC
This sequence comes from Draba incana, assembly GCA_963576765.1. Lineage (NCBI taxonomy): Eukaryota > Viridiplantae > Streptophyta > Magnoliopsida > Brassicales > Brassicaceae > Draba > Draba incana. Next base: position 29,532,793 of record OY755216.1, read on the forward strand.
AACCAAATACTCGTAGATGGTTCAAGGGTGGAGGTCATTTTTACACCATCTCAAATGGCATTTTCCATTGAAGCAATGATGTAGGAGTTCGATTTATAAGGTAACCCGCAGCCAATGCACAATAACCCAAAACTCTATTGGAAGATTAGCTTGAAATTGTAAAGCTCAGGCAACGTTTAGAATATGCCTATGTTTTCGCTCAACCCGACTATTTTGTTGAGGAGTACCAACACAAGATATTTCATGGATTATACCATTATGAGCAAAGAAGTTCGCCAAACTAACAAATTCGGATCCATTGTCGCTTCAAACAATTTTCACTCTAGTACAAAATTGGCGTTCTACGAGGGCGAGAAAATTCTTGAGATGTTGAGGTGCTTCTTGATTTGATTTTAATAAATAGATCCAAACTCTGCGAGAGTAGTCATCGACTATAGTAAGAAAGTATCGTCAACCACATATAGAAGATGTTCTATATGGTCCCCAAAGATCACAATGAATCATTTCAAAAGCAAAACTTGTTTTATTAATACTCAAAGGAAAGGAATATCTTGTTTGTTTGGCGCGAATACACATATCACACACCTTTGAATCAAAACTAACATTACTAAAATCTGAATACTTCAACATCTCTAATGCTTTAGAAGACGGATGTCCCAAACAACAGTGCCAAACTTCGATAGGTTTAGAACCAATGCTTGTTATCACCGCTAAAATCTCCATACTTCTAAAAATATATAACCTATATGGCTGCTCAGCCACTCCAATTAGCATCTGTGTGATGCGGTCCTGAATAATACACAGGCGATCAGTAATCTGAAATAAACAGCTTCTGTCTCTAGTCAAATGCGAAACTGAAATTAAGTGACATTGAAGCCCATCAACAAAAAACACGTCTTGATGACTAAGAGAAGAGCCAAACCGAACACGTCCGTGTTTTGTGGCCGTAGTTAATCTACCATCCAGGAGTTTAATCAAAACCGGTGCCATGTCACTTATATCCACAAGAAATTCAATAGACCCAGTCATGTGGTTAGACGCGCCTGTATCAATGATCCAAGATTCAAAGAAATACGTACCAGTAAGCTGTGAAGAGGAAGGTGGTTTGCGTTCGTTGAGAAGAGTAATCAACCTTTTCCATTGATCATCACTTAAACCGCTTATGCCTATGCGATCGACGTTTGTTAGAGGTGCATTAGTGGTGTGAGTAGAGCTGTCAGATGGGCCAACCCAACCCATTTGACCCAACCCACCATGAGTTCATTTTTTTTTTGCCCACGGTGGGCCGGCCCATGAAACCCACGAGTCAATACCTATAGACCCAAATCCAACCCACTAAATACCATGAGTTTTTTGGGCGACCCATGAGTTTTAATATTTACTGTAAAATAAAAATAAAAATTAGTTTATTTAAAGAAAAAACACCAACAAATTCCAATAAATTCAAAGAAATATAGAAAAATTAAAATCAGACATTATAAATTCATAATATATAACTGAAAACCAAAAAACCAATGAAAAAATTGAAATAAGAAATAATACTAAAAATGATAGAAGTCCATAATTTGAAAAAACATCTGGCTTCCTTGACACGAATCAAGGTCATTCTTGCCTACGTTCTTCGAGAGGTGTGGTAGGTTCTTTTTCAGGTTCACCATTATCCTCTACATAGATCAAACAAATAGTATAAATAATAAACAAAATTTAGTATATGGTTTTGCAAGTTTGAAAAATAAATAAATCTTTACCTTCATAAGCTTCAAATCCGCGCAACCAGTTTTGACTGCATATTAATACTTTTGTTAAACAATTATTATATTTTCGATATACATTAGCTTATATGATAAGATATATATATATATATATATATATATATAAACTTAAAAATATAAAAATATATAATGTATATAAAAATTGGTGGGTAACCCATTAACCCGTGGTTTTTTATGGGTTTTACCCGCGAAACCCGTTACCCGTCATGGGTCAACCCATGAGACCCATTTTTTTTGGGTTTACATTATTGAACCCATACCCATCCCATGGTGGGATGGGTTGGGTCGGACCCGTGGGTTTTGACTCACTCTGACAGCTCTAGGTGTGAGGGATGTGAGAGTTCATACCAAAGCTCAAAGGAGATCCACTGTTGGCGACAAACGCGTGATTAACTTGATGAGAACTTGAGGGTTTCCCTTTGACTGAAGTCAACGCTGTTTGGGAAAGTCCACGACCTGTTCCAGCAGATGAGTTGCGAGAAAAATTTACTCTTGGTTTCGTCTGAGGATTGTCTTCCCACCAAGGAGGATAACCGATCTTCTTAAAACTGTTTTCAGCCAAATGTCCATTGCGACCACAAAGTGTGCATACAAATAATCCTTCTTTGTTTTGTGCAAAGTTTTGCGATCCCGAGGTAGTTCGAATAGCAAAACTCACACCATCAACACGTTCTTCATGCATACAGCCTAAAGATTTTGATTCCTCATCCTGAGCTACTACATTATACGCTTCTTCAAGACTTGGTAAAGGAACACGAGACAAGATAGCGGATTTAACGGCTCTGTACTCTATTTCATCGAGCCTGATACACAAAGTTTTAACCTTATAAAATCTACTGCAAGTGCACAACAAACGAAGTAGTAATTTAGGGATCGAATCCACAAGGACCAAGTATTACACTACGAATTTATAGGAACAAAACTAAGCTAAGACGAAAATATGAATGTTGAATGCAATAAAGTAAATAGGAAAATAAATAAAAGATGAAATTAATGAATTAACAAGCGTTAGGCTTTAGGGATATTCGCAGGAATTCATAGATCATAAACCAGACAATTATTCAGGGAATAGATAAGCACAATCTAGAACTCAAACATGAATATATGATTTTTCCACTGTCGTGGTTCCAATCACTTTATCTAGCAACCTAAAATCCTAACTGTCGTTGAACTTAGAATGTAGACAAGTATTATGAGCGGGTTCAATATGTTCACAAATTTCCTTAGCAACAGCTTTCGTTGGCTAAGGACAATTTGCTCATCTATGTTCTTTTCTAGCAACCTAACAACACTTTTGATGAGTTAGTTCACCTAAGATCATGAGACTAGGTGATCAATCTAGTTCAAGCATTAAAAACGACTATAGATGAAGATAACAAAAGATATAAATCCCTATCTATGTCTAATTCAATGATTCATAAAATCCTTTGAAAACCCTAAAACCTAACTATGAAATTACTCGGACATGGATGCAAAGAAATAAAATAGAGATGAAGAAAAACTCATAATTAAATAAACAGAAATCAAAAAGGGTTCAGAAATCTTCTCCAAATTGTTAATAAGGTTCAGAGATCTTCTCCCAACGCGAATAAACTAAAAGTATGAATGTAAAATAAAGCTTGCTGTCTAAAGTGGCTAAAAACATTCTTTTTCTCCAATTGACCTGCAAAAGACTCTAGACACTACAAACACACTAAAACTATCACTTAAGGCATAAAACCCAATAAAAACCAGTAGATATAATAATAAAAACCAATTTAAAAGCCATAAAACCATTTTACATCAGAGCCCCATAAGAAATTGGTGAAGACGATCTTCTTCACGTTCTTTTCTCACTTCTTCCATTGTCTTAGCCTGTTGGTAGTCGGCAAGACTTCTCCATAGTTGAGTAAGCTTTCCGTAATATGCTTCTACGGCAAGACCTTTTTGTCTACATGTAGCTAACTCGGTTTTAAGATGTTGAACACGTTGCCGTTTTTCACGCCAAAACATTTTTGTATATGTGTCCAAAGCTCATGAGCATCATCGATAATGAGACATCGATGTCGATAAATTTTCTTCAATTGTGAGTTTCATCCACAAAACCACAAGAGCGTTATTAGCGGTGCAATCTTCAAAATTGTCCGAGGTTTCAACTGGTTGTGGTATTGATCCGTCGACGAATCCAAACTTCTTTCTAGCTTTGAGAGCCAATTACAGGTTCGTAGTCCATTCATCGTAGTTAGAACCACGGAGAAGAGGTTTAGAGATCAGCGTGCTTGGATTGTCTCCCGAAGTTAAGTCGTATGGCGAGATGGTTCGACGAGTTTCCTTACGAGCAGTTGATGTTGTAGCATTAAGTGCATATTCGGTGTTCGTCATCGGAGTATGAGGTAAGCGGAAGAATTTGTAGAAATTTCAAGATCTAGATATCGAAAAACCTCGTAGTAGTTAGGTTTTAAGTCTCTGATACCATGTCAAGAAACAAGTAAAGAGGTAAAAGAGTTTCTTGTTTATTAAGTTTGGAGGCAATGCCTTTATATAGTGGTTACAACATTGACTTAGTGGTTCAACTCAATACAAACTAGACTCGGGCCTATGTCTGCTCAATAGTTGCTTGAAGACTTTTAATTTAATATAACATGTTCGCTAACTCATTTTCATGTCTAATTGTAACTTGCGGCATATTTGATTTAACAACAGATTATTATGTTGTTCAAATGATTAGTATAAGTATATGTAGTAAGAACCACATTTGAAAGAGAAAACTCCCCGATATATATATTTAGAAGAGATGTTATGATGTGGTTTTTTTTTTCTTGGTCACAGATGTGGTTTTCTTATAACAAGTACTTTAAATGATGAAATCAAGCGCCAATATATTTCCATAAATTCCCCCCCTTTTTTTTTTTTTTTCTATCGACTACATTTTCAGGGATTATGAAACTTCTTCTCTAGCTAAACCTCATATCCTAAATGAAAAATTCTTCTTCTTCTAAAGAAATCCTTACTCAACCAAACGAGATGCTCGAGACCACAACTTCTTAGTTAGATGCGTCCGATAATTGACCATTGATATCTTTAACACATTTTAAACTAAAAATGTGTATATTACCTTTGATATGGTCACACCATATTAGAGAAACTAGTTATGAAGTTTCGTGGATGGATGGTCCACAAGCAAAATAATTCAACTCTTGAGCAAAATTACCCAAAGTGTTTATTCAATACAAATAGTGCTATTTTTATTCACTTTATATTTAATTTTTCCTCCAGATGCACATGTTTGATAATAAAACGTATTTTGTTGAATTGAATCTTAGGGTAGATGGAAATATGTCGCTGTTATTGGTTTGTAATTTCTATTTTACGTTCTCAAGTATTTTAATGTTATTTAATTAGTTTTTTTTTTTTGTAAAAGAAGTTGGTGTTATTTATTTAATATTAGGTCAAAATATTCTACTATTCGTAATTGGAGTCAATTGCTTCACCGACTATTTATAAGTATTTATTTATCTTTAGTTTAAATCCTTTATCTCTTCTATCTTTGTAAATTAAGCTTATGATTTTTTTTTTAAAAACTAGGTTCGGATACGTGAACGAAGAATATTATGGACTTTTGTTTGTGAGAGAAAAAGTGTGCATTTATGAAAGAACCAAAAAGTGTTCTAAAAACGTTGAAAACCAATGGTACTTGTTTCAATAACCGTGCAATAATTCTGAATTAAATCTCAAATATATATATTTTTTCTTATCTCATTTAAAACGTACTACTCAATCTTCAACAATAGTTAGAATCGCAGTATAATAGACCAACAAAAAATATATTCTTCAACCGATTGAACACTTTGCTTTGGCTATATGAGAATAGTATCCGAACAAGATGAACAATCAAGATCATTTCGTGTAATTCATTATTTTCTACAATTCATATCTGCATGTGCGGATAAAGTTTTGTTACCATACAGGGAAATTGAAAGTTATATGAAAACCATTTTTTGTAAGTTATACATGTTATTTAAAAAGTTGGGGTTCAAAACAATTAATTACCCAATTTAGAAAAACAAAATTGCCATGCCAGGTCGATACTTCAATACGTGGGCTTAAAATTGTCTAGACAAAATGTTATCAACAATTTATTACACGTTTACGCGGTTGTCTCCTTTTCCTCTATATCTTTTCGGTTTGTCGAAATTTGATTTGAATGTGGGCTACCAAAATATTGTCTACTAGGTGATCGGCCCGCACCGTGTGCGGGTATGAAAACTTTTAGAAATATAAATTAATTTTAATATTCATTAATGCGGTTTTATCTTTTATAATTTTTTTAACATGCATGGTTATAAGTTATAACTTATAGCATGCAAAAAATTAATACGTGTAGATGTTTGTGAGAAATAGAGGAGACAAACAAAATGATCATTTCTTCTATTTCTTAGGTGATGTACTTGCACATGCACAAATGATGATTTGTAAACTCTGTCAATAACAAAATTATTTATGTTTTGTGATCATTTTTTTTTCTTATCTAATTATTCCTTGCAATCAAAATTGCTACTTTTGACATTAAGTTATTGATAAAATTATTTCACTTGCTTGATTTATAACATTTTTTTGAATTATGCGTTACAATTTGTAATGAAATCTTTGTTTGGTTTTCTGGTAATTGTAAGGCAATGATAGGTCATCTTGAAAAAACAAAATACACACCAATGTAGATGGAGCATTGTAAATAAAAATTAATGATTCATTTCTGTATATTATAAATATAAAAAATCTAAATAACAACCTATTTCTAATAGAACTGTAAGGCTGCAATTGATGTAATCTTCTTCACCGGTGAAGCCTCTATGTAATTAAGTAATCTTGAACGACAACTCTTCTCATATCAATCGAAAAGTAAATTCAATAGTACTATATATGTTACTATACATTGTATATGAAAAAAAATATATATTTAAGATATATACCAATGTTGTGAGGGATATTGATGTTTGGAGGAGATGAATAAAATATATGAGTGTTACACTATTTATATCTACGATTAAAGTAGTTAGGGCTACCTAAATCTCATGATTTATGGCCGAGAACTAAAATATTTTATAACTTAGATAATATGCATTTTAAACCCGAAAATCAAATTAGAATCTATCAAATATTTTATTCAATATAAAATTATTTAGATTTGATGTTATAAATATTTAAAGAAATTACTGATTAAAATAAAAAAATGGTGACATATAAATTTATTTTTTTAACATAAATTTATATCAAGAATTAACATATAAATTTAGTGTGTTTTTTTCATACACAAATGTAGATTTGATCGTGACAACAAGAAAATATTATTAGACAATTAATTAAAATTGAAGGTTTAGTGCATTCCACATATAAATATAGAGAAGAGACATATAAAATTGAATATTATTAAACAGTATTTGATTTGATATACCAAAAATATACTGGAAAGTTAAGTACAAAATCATATGTCATTAACTTCTTGTGAATCATGAATGGCAAAAGTAACTTCATTGTATAATGAATCAGTGGTCTAAAATTGTAGAGTTTTTCAAAATGAAAACACATTAACTTCTTGTGAAAAATATCATTTGGGAGTGTTTGGAGAGAAAGGAGCAGAGAGGGACGGAGAGAAAAGTGTTTCTTACGATAGACATCTTCGGTCTAATAATATCTCACATGTTTTCTCATAATAATATCTCACATGTCTCAAATAATCATCTAGACATGTTACGTAAATTAATCTACCATATAAACCAATTATTAATTCTGAAAATATAAATATGTTTTAAAATTAAACAAATAATTAAAATAGTGAAAACCATGTCATCTTTTTCACCATTCCATGTCACCATTCCAAGTCATCATTTTTTGAAGAATGGACCAATTAAATTAAAACAATAAAACACCTAATCATCTATCAATAAAACAACTTTGCAAATAATAGGAAGGGGATTTCTAGACTACAATTCGGTAAATATTCCATTTTAAAAATTTGTCGATTTTCTCCTAAAATTATATGTCTGCCAAAAAAAAATTCAACCACATTATATCCTCCTAAATTTTGATATATCTGAAAATACCAAAATCTTTAAATATTTCAATTCAACAATACTATTCATTATTTAATAATGTGATTGAAATAAATAGAGAGGTTATAAAACAAAACAAAAAACTTTTGATTTGAGTTAGTTATGTAAATATAATAAGTGATAGAAGAAGAGTATGCGAAAATCACGTTGTCATATTTAGCTAAGAGTAGAGAGATCTTAGGGTTCAACTGTTCACACAAAAACAAATAGAATTTATAGGAGAAATGAAAGCAAATTCGGTCAGATTTTAGATAGACATAGCTAACGAAGAACATGACAACAAAAAGTATCTCCGTTAATCGTTGACATGACACATCAACACAAATGTCAAATGCGAAAATTAAGGACATGTGAGTGTAATATTTTAATGAAAATATTACTATCAATAAATCGTAGAATGTAAATGGATATGCACTTGTGATAGTATATAAGCATATGATAAAATGGTTGTATCTTGTACTCATAGGTCCATAACGACGTAAAGAGCCAACAAATTGTTTCACTAATTCTCAAAAACATTCCGCTTTTACAACATCTTGCTTTTCAATTTTTTATGGCGTCAATATAGTTATCAGCAAAACTTCAAAAAAAAAAAAAAAATTATAAGCGAAAGGATAGTCATATATATCCACGTTACATACGAAATACACTTATACACACCATTACATGTGATGAGTTGTACAATAATTTAAAGAAGCAAGAAGCATACGAAATCCGAACCCACACATTCAAATCATTGTCTTTAAAAAAAATCGCGGAAATTTGGCTCAATAACATAAAAATATATATAATTCAAAGCCTAACCATTTGACCTAATGGTTAACGTTAGTGGTTTAGATTAGGCTATATAAGCTCATTTTAGTTAGTCTATGAATTATGAGAAATTTTGAGTTATGCCACTATTGGCATGTTACTTTTCAATTATGCTACTGTTTTAAAATTATTACCAGCGTGCAACTGTTCACTTAAATGAAAAAAAAACAGATCTATTTTTCTCTCTTATCTCTCTCACGCTCATCTCCCAAATCCAAATTTTTTTTTTCTCATCCAAATTTCGTTTTTTCTATCACTGAATTCGATTCTCGTCATCTCTAATTTCACTATCTCTGATCTCTGTCTCGATTTCCGCTAAGATTCGAGCAGATTTAAGAAGAAGAAGAAGAAGATCTCATAGCAAATTCAAACACAAACGGCTGTAAATTTTCGAGTTTGGGTTAACTATTATGCATTTAGGGTATAGATTTTGCGCGGGGGGGGGGGGGGGGGGGGGGGTAGGATTTTGCCTTTACTTTATAAAACTGTAAAAAAATCTTATAAAACTGTTAAAAAATTATAAAGTTTTTAAAAGGTTTAGTAAAACTGTTAAAAAACCTTATAAAACTATTTAAAAACCGTGTAAAACTGTTTATAAGGTTTTAGTAAAGTTTTATAAGGTTTTTAAATAGTTTTATAAGGTTTTTAAACAATCTTATAAACCTTTTAAAAACTTTACAAACCTTATAAAAACCTTATAAACCTTTTAAAAACCTTATAAACCTTTTAAAAACTTTATAAATTATTAAACTGTTTAGTTTTTAATGACATGTAAAAAAGTCTTATAAAACTGTTTAAAAACTTTATAAAAACGGGAAAACCCTAAAAATAACCAAAACCCAGATTTGACCAAAAAAAATAACCAAAACCCAGATCTGACAAAAAAATAAAATAAATCAAAACCCAGATCTGACCAAAAATCGAATCAAAAGCTCAAATTTGTTACCCAAATCGAATAAAAAGCTTAGATTCGTAACCAAAATCCAATCGAAAACTCAAATTTGTAATCAAAATCGAATTTTAAAAAACAAAATTCATGGATTAAACATGTTCTTCTTCTTCCTTCTTCGTCGTCTTCTTCTTCTTCCAATTAAGGAAATCAAAATCGATTGAAAGAATTTACAGAGATTTTCATGGACGAAAGGGAATCAAAAATCCTAGATCCATAACCCAAATCCGATTTGCAATTTCAAAGAAGAAAATTTTGTGAGAAAAAAAAAATTGGATCTGGGCGTGAGAGAGATGAGAGAGAAAGTGAATTTTTTTTTTCATTAAGTCAATGAACAGTGGCACGCTCGTAATGATTTTGTGAACAGTGGCATATTTGATTAATTTTTTGTGAACAGTGGCATATTTGCAATATGCCACATGAATTATAAAAAAAAATGGCTATCCTTGCCATTCAAGATAAATCATGTATAACCCCTTTTTCTATCTGTAATAGTTTTGGAAACAATTTTTTTGGTAGTGATAATATGTTTGGAAAAATGCTTATTTTGATTATATTTGAACATTTTTGGAAAGTCTTTTATGATAAAATGTTTTTATTAACTTGCAAAATTTAAAGAAACAGTGTAATTTAAAAAGTTTCTCATAAATAAAAGAATTTTCATGATATGTCATTCTTGACATGCCATTTTATAATTGTGTCATCGCTTAATAATCTTTGCAAGAGTGCCATTTTTTTTAACTTAACCTTTATATTTTTTGGGTTTGAGTTAATTATTTTATATTTAAGGTATAATTTACGGGGTAGAATTTAGGATTTGGATTTTGAGAGAATTTTTTTTTTTTAATGATTTTTTTTTATATAAAAAGTGCTATGTTTGCAATACATTTTTAAGGGTGACATATTTAAAAAAAATATTTTTAAATGTGGCATATTTGTATATATATGTATATATTTATTTATTACGATTTGGTTTATAAAGAATTTGTCGTTACGAAAGTGGTTGTGTTTTTATGGTACAGATCCACTGATCACATGCATGCATGGACAAATCTCTCGCCTTCAGTAGCTTGAGATCGAAAGACTCATGTCACACTGTATGACTCCCACACCAGTGTGTAATACAAGCTTACCTTCTTTCCAAGATATCCCTAAGGGTTACTTTAGCATTGGTTAGTTATAACATAGAGAAAATTCAATCATCTTACAATTCTATTAATCTTTACGTATTTAAAAAAATATTAAATATATGTAAAGAAAAAACAGGCGACATAATACTTTAGGAATATTAAAAAAGTCTTTTCAGGATATAATTTCCTCAAATTTTGTCAGTCTAGTTTGTTAGGTTTACCTACATTGTGAGTTGTGCTATTGCTCCTTATAAGTAATTATATTTCAATACAAATGTTCTTTTGACTTTTATCACTTGTTTTAAAAAAAGAATAAATCTTCTATTAAATTTTTAATTGATTCTTAAAATTATCTTTTATTTCAGATTCTTTTTAATAAGATGTTATATATTCCCTAATGAAAATTTATATTAAAATCCATAAACAATATACTTCTCCTGAAACAAAGAGAAATAATGTAAAATTGTAAATTATGTAAGAATTTAGAATCACTTTTTTAATTGTGAATTTTTTTTTCATTTTCGTTAATGTAACTGTATTAAAAATGGCTTAAGATAGAGTTTCTGAGTGCTTTTTTTTGTGTGAGTTACTGAGTTTCTCTGTGCTTAAATATATATATATATAAATTATGTAAACAGCTGTAACCATTTTTGTCCAATGAAATATCTACAGTTTTATAAAAAATGCCAACCGTTCATCACTTCTTCTGCCTACCGGTACAATGTAGCTCCAGTTTTCAACAAATTAAGAAAAACAAGTAATCACACCCAGACATATCTTTTTCAAAAAAAAAAAAAAACTCCCAACATATAGCAAAATAAAAATTATTAGATTGCAGATATGGGCCAAAAAATATTACATATAATTCTCACTTCAGTTTTTACAGGATAATATTTCCCTCGGGAATTTGTTGGGGTTTTTCCGTGATGGATGAATGTTATCCTCGAAAAAAGACTAATCTGGATATGTCGTCCATTTATGAGAATATGGATCACCTTTTTTGGAGGCTTAATGAGAAGAATATATTTGAAAGTCAAGGAATAAAAAATGTTTTCAGAAAATAGATTTGGAACACTGGTAGATATAATTCCAGAAGAGATAATTAACCTGGTAGATAAAGAATACTGAGCTTGGAAAACTGCTATAATTCCAGCTATAATGATATCAGAGTTGGAGGTCGACACTCGAACTGTCGAACATCCACCTACTCAACTCCGGTGTCGAGTGGATGATTCTTAGAAAAATACTGATCCAACCTCTGGCATGGGGTGGATATGTTTCCAAGGTAATCAATATGTGCTTTTATGTGCTCCGACGGAGATCACCATTACATTCAGAAATTGAGACGCTCCTTTGGGCGATAGCTTGTTTGCATGGGCGAGGAATGAAGTGCCAGCTATTTGAGACAGATAGCTCTGACCTGGTCGATATTATAAAACGTTCAGATGATTGGCCTGCTTTTTCGCTTTTCTCAGATAAGATACAGAGATTGACGGCATATCTACCCAACTTTGCCGTCTCAAAGATTGCGCGTTCGAATAATTTACAGGCGGATTGTTTAGCCTGTGTGCACATTTTCATGCACTTGAATTTTTATTTGTTAACAATTATCCTCCAAATTGGACGAATCGATACAAGAGACGTTTTCTAATTAATGTTTAGTTGAAAAAAAAATATATTTAATGAGCTCTATATTGTCTGTCTTAAACACTCAAAACACTCAAACCCGCATAATTTATGAACTTAAATGTTATGCAAATCGTGTCTCTGTATGATTATTTTCTCTGATTTTTAAAATAATCAATACTTCTTCAATATAACCCCGAAAAAAAAATCGATCATGTTACAGTATCACCATCACATCTGCTAATTTCTGATACGCATTTACTTCATTTGTTGAGTGGCCTTTACGATAGATTCCAACTCATTCTGACAAATTTTTCTTTGATCCACCTCTTAAATTAACATTCACCTCTCCTTTTTCTTTTTCGTCGGTCGTATTATCTTTTTTTTTTCCTTTTAAAATAATATTTCTTCAAATGTGAAAACATAAAAAAAATTAATTTGAATTAAATTAACGAAGTATAGTGAAGTTCAAGAACGTGGTGCATGGACCCCGATTGTTCATTACCGCTAAAACTTTGTCTGAATCCACCTCCTATTTATACGACCCTCTTCTTCTTTCCCATTTTCATCAGACACCACACTTCCACATTCTATAGTTTGACAAATACCTCTTTGCTTTCTCCTTTTTTTTTCTCCCGTGAATGTTGTAATTATAGTTGCTTCGTCATGGGCGTTTTAGTAATTCCGGCTCTCCTTCTGCATGTCCTAGCGTTTTCCATCTGCGTTCAAGGCTATTACCGTCGTGGTGGCCACCATCGCGGCGGCGGCCTTGCGGGACCTTGGACCAATGCTCATGCCACTTTCTACGGCGGTGGTGATGCTTCGGGCACTATGGGTAATTTCAACGATATCTCCAAGGAAAACCATTTATTGTTTTCACTTATATCAGTCAAATTTAATGTGACAAAAGGGTAGTTTGGTCAATTCCTTTTAGATCTCCTCGTGACTTGCAAACAATTTCAAAGGCTAATCATAAACATAATTTAATTTTATCCTAATGTTTCTTCGTCCAAATTTTGATGATGATTATAAATATTTTCGTAATGAACTAAATTAGGTGGAGCATGCGGGTATGGGAATTTGTATAGCCAAGGTTACGGAACGGAGACGGCAGCGCTGAGCACGGCGTTATTCGATAATGGACTTTCGTGTGGTGCGTGCTTCCAGCTAATGTGTGTAAACGATCCTCAGTGGTGCATTCAAGGCCGGTCCATAGTGGTCACTGCCACTAACTTTTGTCCTCCTGGTGGAGCATGTGATCCTCCTAACCATCATTTCGATCTTTCTCAACCCATCTATGAGCATATTGCTCGGTACAAGTCCGGTATCATTCCGGTTATGTACAGAAGGTACTTATTTATTCACCCATTTTTATTTTTACCTTTCCCAATATGAGCCTACTTAATTAATGTTATGAAATTATAAGTGTATAGTTTATGACTATTTCACACTGAATTGTCAAGCACGATTACATTTGTTTGAAATTTTACTCGCAGTTTTAAGTAAATCTCCTTTTTGACCTGAGGCATAATCAAATTTTCAAGTCAAATATTTACTTTAAACTATTCGTAAAAGCAACTCAGTAAGTCAAAAGTTGTACATATATATTTAGAAACATATGGACTTTTGCATATCTATGGCTTTTATCTTCACTCTTAACTGGTTATCTCTTATTTCACCATTTAAAATTAAAATTAAAATATGTTCTCTTTTATTGTTGAACAAATTTCTTTTTTTAAAAAAAAAGAAAAGAGAAGAAAAAAACCTAATGAAAAAGCAAATATTCCCTAAATTTGTTTCTGAATTTCCATAGAACCCAAACCCAAATATTGAACAAATTTTTATATATTAGTTGGTTAAAACCATTATGCATACTACATTTATCGAATAACACAAGAAGACACGAATATCCACCTGATTGAATGAAATTTAGACCTATAAAAATGCATTTAAAAGTTTTTTGGACCACTTGATAAATGTAATAGATATTGGGTACCAAATTATTAATAGACCAAAAACTGTATAGAAGTGACTTTAATCGACAGCGAACTTGCATGTGGTGCATTTTTTTAGATCTATCTTTCCCGTGAACCCAAATACATATTTGAACTCACATAATAGTAAAATTATCATATTGTTATGTTTGGCCACAAAAAAATCAGCTTAATTTGCAGTAATACCAGATTTTCTACGGAAATCTACGTTTTGATAGAAATTTTTTGGTGAATAATTGTCGGCTTAAATTGCAATAACCCAAATCATTAAAAAAAAATAGTATTAATATAAATAGTTTTGATTAATAGGGTTCGGTGCAAGAGAAGTGGTGGAATAAGGTTCACGATCAACGGGCACTCATACTTTAACTTGGTGCTGGTTACAAACGTGGGTGGAGTCGGGGACGTGCACACGGTCTCAATGAAAGGGTCGAGGACAAAATGGCAATTAATGTCAAGAAATTGGGGGCAAAATTGGCAAAGCAACTCTTATCTCAATGGTCAAAGTCTGTCTTTTGTTGTCACCACAAGTGATCGTCGAAGTGTCGTCTCGTACAATGTTGCGCCTTCAAGTTGGTCCTTTGGCCAGACCTACACCGGAGGGCAGTTTCGGTACTAACTCAATATAAGTGGTTATATAGACCGGTTTGGTATTTCTTTTTCCTTTTTTTTTCGGTTCCAAGTTGGGGACTTTTTTTGGTAACCAAAATTGGACCGATAGTGATATCTAGCGAATATGTGAGGACGAGAGAGAGAGAGAGAGAGAGAGAGAGAGAGAGAGAGAGAGAGAGAGAGAGAGAGAGAGAGAGAGAGAAAATTCTCGTTTTATATAAGCAAATGAAAGTGATATGTATTGTCTTTTAATTAAGGCGTGTTTTATGACTTTTTTTTTTGGATAAAGTGTTTTATGACTTTTATCACGGGTTTCTTTTATTAACGGTGAAAAAAACTCAATGTTATGGATTTATTTTTCCTGTCGATCAAGTTAATTTTCAAGAAAAAAATCGTAAATAATTCATGTGTTTGACTAAAAAGATAGCTGAATTGTTATTTTAGGTATAAGAAATTAAGTACGTACATCTTAAATCTAGTGTTTCTCATCCTTCCTAAGACTAAGTATGATATCCTTTGTCATCTTCCTAAGACTATCTAAATCAACAATTAATCCCTAATGATTCGCTCATATTATTTAATCCATTAAAAAATGTTGAATGTGTTAGTATAGTCATGTATGTTGAAAAATATTAGTGTTTTGTAAAAATAACAAAAAATGTTACTATCGCTATAAGACGAAAACGGTAGAACATTAATCAAAATTTGGATTCCACTTTACATTGTACGATATACGGGATATTTAGATTCTAATATAAAATGGTAGAACAGAGCCGATTTTATAAGAAGCATTATAGAATCGATTATGATTTTTAAAGTTTAGGTCCAATGTGATTCTATGATCGTAGAGACCTAGCCACTGCCGACCACAAAATACAATGTAAAAATGATATGTTTGATGGATCCAACTCAGCCGAATCCAAACTTTTGTAAGGATTGACTCTATAGTGATAGTTCTACATTATTGTGTGGAACTAATATTTTTAAGGCTCGTGTCCGTCCGTCCTATATCTTTGCGGTCTTGCGGATCAGTTTACTATTAACCGCTATATAACAAGACAAAATTATAGGGCAATTCTCATAGATACCACTTTTTAAAGTTTTTTTTCTTTAGATACCATTAATTTTTTTAAGTTTCATAGATACCACTTTTTCTAAAAATACCACAAAATTAAAATTAGTTTTAAATGATCAAAACTAAACCCTAAACCCTAAACCCTAAACCTACACCCTACTCCTAAAACTATACCCTAATTGTACAATAGTTAACCCAAACCAAAAAAATTATATTCTCACCCTTTAAAAATCAATTTCCCTACCCCTAAAACTATACCCTAATTGTACAATAGTTAACCCAAACCCAAAAATTTATATTCTACACCCTTTAAAAATCAATTTTTGTGTGTGTGGTTTTTTTGGAAATTTTGATAAAAGTGGTATCTAAGGAACTTTTAAAAATTAATGGTATCTAAGGAACAAAAACTTTGTTTGGTGGCATCCTAGGGAATTTCTCAAAATTATATGTTTAACTTGTCCATGAGATGATCACTAACGGTCGGCACAGAACTTGTCCAGGAGAAGATAAATCCTATGGAAAATCTCTACAATTCCAAGTCTTTAACGAATCAAACTGTTTTTGGTACAATATGTCTTTCAATCTTATGTGGTCATCAAACCAGTAGCTGAACCGGAGCTCCTTCAAATTTACCACTCTAGCCACATCCGATTTCACAAGGACACGGGCGAAAATCTCAATAAACTTTCTTTAAAAAATAAAATAATAATGACCTTTTAATCTACATAACCTTCATTAATTAAAATGTTGATGAACTTCCAAATGTATCCTTATGATTAAGTAGTAGAACTAATCATTTTAATTGTATTTCTTGATAAAATATGATCAATAGGAGACCAAACCACAATCGAATTTGCAAAACGGAGATTCAGTGATGCCGATCCAAACCTATGACCATTATGCGACGCATTCCGGCTCAACCACAAAGATTCAGAGCATGATACCACTTGGAAAATATTCTCAATTCACCTAGAGCACGCCACGAACTCGAATCAACCCAATCAGAGTTCAGACTAAAGAGAACTTACCCGATTTGAACCTACGCACATTTATTAGAGGGTTGCGATTAAACCATAGGGAATTAAGCTACAAACCGACTGGTTTTGTAATCTTGATTAGAGGTGTACATTTTACATAAGTTTTTAAAAAGGATTTTCAAAACAAAAACTTGAAAATAAAAAGATAACCGTAGCGCAAATACTCACCTCTCAATTACAATTTCTTCTTATCGAATACATGTTTATGCCATTTGTGCTCAAGTGTTAGGATTTTGCTTTTTGTTGAATAATGCTTCAAACTAAGATTGCATATCCTTCTTTCTTTATTATATATATTGCATCTAAAAATAGTGTAAGGTTTTTGCATTTCGTTGAAGAATGCTTCAAACTAAGATTGCATATACTTGTTTATTTATTGTACATATGAATTGCATCTAAAAATGGTTATGCATACTTTTGGTCTTATATACCTACATTTATACATATACAAGGAAATGGTATATTATAGAAGCGTGGGGAGAAGAATAAAAGGTGACAAAATATTCAAACAAGTTTTCTAAAAATGATGTCAGAGAACTGAAACTGTTCTTAACAGAGCAACCATGAAAGATGTATGCGTGGGGTTTCTTTCTATTTCCACTTATACTCTCTCTCCTCATTCCTCTTCTTCTCTATCCTCAGGTTTCTATTTTTGGTAATAAAAAAGATTACATTACCACACCATAGCCATCACCGGATCCAAAACATCACATGCACTATATATCTATGTGTGTACATATGAGACATTGTAGGAGAGACCAAGAGAAGAACTAGATGGATCTTTCATGTTTCCAAGAATACCCTTTTGACCTCCATTGCAGAGGAACATTTAATGGGCTTAATGAAAACAATGCAGTAGAAGAGTTCTCTAATAGAAGAAAGATGCAGAAAGAGAGTGATGATTTCAAGAAGAAGAAGAAGAAGCAAGGCGGGTCTAGGGTTTGTAGTAGAGGACATTGGAAAATATCCGAGGATTCTCAGCTCGTGGAGCTTGTAGCGGTTTACGGTCCTCAAAACTGGAATTACATTGCAGAGAAGATGCAGGGAAGAACAGGTAAAAAACCGAACAAAAGTTGAAATCTTTCCTCTATTTCAAGAAACATGTTAAGCTTAAAAATGTGTGTTCTTGCTTCTTTGTGTTGTTTAAAGGGAAGAGTTGCAGATTGAGGTGGTTTAACCAGTTAGACCCAAAGATCAACAAAAGAGCTTTCAGTGATGAGGAAGAAGAGAGGCTACTTGCAGCTCATAGAGCATTTGGTAACAAATGGTCTATGATTGCAAAGCTTTTCAATGGAAGAACAGACAATGCCTTGAAGAATCACTGGCATGTCCTCATGGCAAGAAAGTTAAGGCAGCAGTCAAATTCTTTTATCAGAAGATCCAATGGTTCTTCTCAGAATCCTATTGCAGATCACAAAAGCTACAATCTTTTTCCTGGTTTGTCTCTTCTTATCCTATCTAGTACTTGATAGTTGATACACAATTTCCGATAGGCTTAGCCAGATTGTAATTCTAGGGAGATTGATTCTAGTAGTGTTAATGAGGTTTTAGTATCATGTTTCTGTGTTTTTTTTTCAGGTACTGTGAATGATGAAGATATGAATTTCAAGAAGCATAGCTGGAAAATGCTAAAAGAGGGAACAACTAACCTGAAAGCTAAATATCTCCAAGAAGAGCATTGTTCTTCGCGCATGCCAATGCAGGGACCGCATCGTCACTGCTCAACCTTACCTGAAGATTCCTTGGCACTGACACTACATGTCTCCATCCATGAACCACCATCATCATCATCATCATCGTTGTCGTCATTATCACTGCCATCATCATCTTCAGATAATAATACAATGGTGACCAGAGACTTTGAGACCATCAAACCTCCAGCATTTATAGATTTTCTTGGGGTAGGCCAACAAAGCTCAAAAACATTTAGATAGAAGAAAACAAGAGTGGGTACTAATTACTCCTGTCATTATTATCAAAGTCCCTGTCTTTTGTTAGCCATTTACATGACAGGCTAGGAAATTAAGTGCCCTCTTTTCTCTTTCTCTATGTGCTATTTAGTTATTTCTCAAGATTCTGATCAAAAATTTCAAAAGATTTTACAAAATGAAACACCAGATCATATTTATCTTAAGAATTCCGAGTTAGACCTGAGGTAAAGAATCAATGAACAAGTAAAGTATACCAGTTTTGCATTCCACATGAGTAAAGCTTAGTTAGCATGAACAGTATGGTCATGTATTCTGAGTTGTGCCTGACATTGCTTCTTCGAGTTCCTTCATTGTAAGGAGCCTCGTGCTGTTCAAATGTTCTCTTTTTGCGTAAGAATCAATATCATCAAGGTTTACTTGCTTCAATGTGAATTGGTTTCCCACAGCCTTTACTGTCTTCTCAACAAAATCCGATCTTTCAATATAATCCTTCATTCTACACACAAAATCTGTATGATCTCTTTCCTGCAATGTACCGAAGAATTGGAGTATATGATTGGATCAAGTAATCAAATTGAAAACATTAAGAACAAGGTGAAATAAGGGTCATACATACCAACCGGTACTGTGGCACCCTCGAAGGCAACTTAAGGTAAGCCATGTTTCTCACATTGTAGTCCCACAGAAACGACGTATGATGTATCCATCTATTTCTAATTATCGATTGAGCATTTCCACCAAACTTATGGTCGCCAAAAACATAATCTGAAAAATCCAAATTTACGGTCACCAAAAACATAATCTGAAGCCAATGTATCTAACTAGAACATCTAATACAGTTTCACACACCGTTCTCACGTAGTAGGAAACCGTTTATACTCTTAAACACTTCACCATACAAAGAACCACTCCATGCCATGACAGAACGAGGATAAGGCTGGACACTAGGAACATCATCCTTGTTGCAAATCAAACTCACAAACACAGTACTCTTGTCTACAATCACCGTACCACCTCCCGTAAACCTTTTGATTACCGGTATTCGATCTTGTATAACACGTCCAAGCTCAAGAAGTTGACAAGGCTTCCTGTAACAAGAGAAACATTTTGTTGCAATGATTTCACCATTGAGGCAGAGACAAAAAAAAATGGAACCATGTGTTTGTTTACCCTGACATTCCCATGACAATGGTAGGGACATTAGTTCCATCATTAATAATGCACCAATTATCAGATGATGTTCTAAGAAGCCTTTCTTCCAAATGCAGTTGTTCCAAAATCGGTGTTCCTTTAAGTCTAACGAGATTCATCAATGGAATCCCCAATTCCTTAGCTCTATTTACACTCATCTTACACACCTTTAAGCTTTACCTGAGAAGCTTCTATAATACAAGAGCCATAATCAACACAGGACACAGAAAAATCCAGAAATTTCGATTCTTTGGTTTACAATACAAGGATTTGACTTTAAGGAAGATGAAGAAGAAAGGTATCTGATTTCGATAAAGGGTTATCAATCTCGATTCCAATAAGAAAGAATCTTACCTAAATCGGAATTCGGATTCCGACGAAGGTCGCTGCCTGGAAGGTGTTTGATTAAATGCCGCAGAGAGATGTTGGTTCTTTTAAAGTTTGATTTTTGTTGTTGTTGACGTCATTGAAGTTGTCATGTTTTAATGTTTTAATGGCGGATTATTAATGTTTTAGGTTTACTTTATAAGTTGTGATCAAATTACTCAAAAGTCTGATTAACATGTACAAATAACCATGTTTAACACACATATAATCTCATCCCAAGAAGCAGAACAATAAGATAAAAGAAGCAATTAATAAAAGAGAATAAAATAAAATAATTGAATAGATATGGTAACTGAAAAAAATTCATGATTTAGCAAAAGCAATTCTCCATGAATTTTACAAATTCGTTAAAATCGATTTTTCCGTCTTTGTTTCCATCTAACGATCTAATCATGACTAAACAATTCTCTATATAAGAACCTTCTTTAAAACCTAAGATTGTTAAAACCCTTTGTAACTCTATAGCATCAATGAAACCATCTTTGTTTTGATCAAACACATCAAAAGCTTGCTTCACTTCCTCCAAGCTCGCTTCTTTCTCTTCGAACAAACTCGTCATCTCTTTCGAACTGTACCGTTCTCTAAGCTGCTCATCGGTTTCTGAGTCGGGTAAAAGCCCTAACGTTTCCATAACCATCTTTGCTTCTTCTCTAGTAAGATCATCATCTTCTTGTTCTTGTTCTTTGTGTTTGATCAAGATTTCAAGATCTTCTTTGATGTTTTTGTCGGAAACGCGTTGAAGAAGAGGGAAGAATTTGGATAAAACGATGCGAGTTGAAGAAACCCATCTGCAAAATCCGATGAGGAAAAAATTGAAGAAAGCAATTAAAGGGAGAGTAGAAGATTGTAAACTCTTCTCCATGGTTATGTATGAATAGAAAAAAAAAAGTGATTAAAACGTCTTAGTTAGAGGAAATATTGAAGATATGGAATTTGTGTCTATGTGTGTGTATATATATATATACATGATGGAGATTTCAAGTGTTGGTGCAAAGATTTCTCGAGAGGAAGGAAAAAGAGAGGAAGGTGGTAGTGAAGTAAAAGGAAAAGACAAAGTCCGTGTTTGAATTGAAAAGAAAATGGAAATAGGAAGTTTCTTTCAATTCTTGTTGCAACATATTTGTTGGACTTGTTAGGAGTTTTCTGGTCTTATTTGGAGGAAAGTTTGGTTGTCTTGACTTGATTTTTTTAAATTTATCTACTTATCATTTTGGGCGTTGATTTTTTTAATTTTTTTTTTGTAAATAAAGAAGGAAACCGGAGTTTGAGTATCAGAGAATATAAACTAAATAGAGACAAAATTTACACGAGATTTTCACCATGGTGCAAATAGAATCGTTTGAATTAGTCATGCATGTCAATACTAAAACTATTTGTTGTATAATTGTCTGTGTAATTGTTCTCATAAATTATAATAATTCATAAATCAATTTTTTTTTAAAAAAATTGTAATAATTCATAAATCCAGACGAAAAAAATAGAAAACAGCAAAAACATGGACTAGAAATCTTTTAAAAAATTGTAAAAATCGAATGTTATTGTTATTTAGGATATATTTATGTGAAAAGTCTAGAAGACGAACAAATTAAAACAAACCAATAATCAAAAGTATATACGAATTTTGTAGATTTTGGATCAGATCGAGTTATAATACATCCCTGATTGTGATATAAAAACCGGTATAACAAAAACAAAAAGCGATTTGGAAATATTTAAGATTCATGTAAACAAATCTTAACGAATATATCAGTCCATTTATGAATATTTTGCAAGAATCCAGATTTGTAATGGGCCTTTTGAGTTTGGACCTGATTGAAGCACAAGTGGTTCCTCTCTTTTCTATTGTGCGATGAATCATATTTCCTTTTCCTCTTCCTTAAAAAAATTTCAAAACCTTTTGGGATTTGCCTTAGTCGATTTCTGGTCGAGGGTTTCCTGATCTATATTATTGGCTTCGTCCTCTTTTCAACGATCCTTTCGAGTTTCGATTGCCTGAGAAGCTTCGGGCTCGACAGAATCCATGGATTCTTCGCCGGTTTCAGCTCGATTCGATATATTCGAGATATATCGCAGATTTTCTGGTAAAAGTCCTTTACTTTTTCGATCTGTCCATCAATTTGGGTTTGTGTATGAAAGATTGGTTTTTTTAAAGTTTAGCTAGGTTGCTTCAAGATCTCTGTTTATCTTTGAATCCTAAATTGTTTTGTTATCTCTTACATTGCTACAAAAAAGTTGATTCTTTTGAGTTCTATGGGTTTGGTACTTGAATTAGGTTTTTGTTCTTGAAGTTTAAATAGCTAGAGAATGTTCATAGATAATGAATTAGAGAGACAAGTAGAAAATTTTGATTTTTATCTTATAAAGGGTTTATGTATGATATTACTTGCAGACATTCGATCAGGACAACATTTATGCGATTATAAACCCGGCGAGGAATCACAAAGAAGTAACTTATCTAAAGAATCATTAACTCAGCTGTTATATCTAGTAGAGACCAAGTTTCAAGCCAGGTGGTTGATTACTCAACGGTGTATCGATAAGTATTACGTGTTTTGTGCTAATCTGTTCGCTTATTTTTCGTTGCAGGAACTCCATTTTTGATGAATTGTTCAAGTTAATGTCACGGCTCGACTTAATGGCAAGTTCTACGTCCTATTTTCCGGTTTAGCTCTCTTCTTGAGCAGCTGGATTGTGTGTTCTGAGCTTTTGATATGTCTTCTTTTGTAGGTGGACTTTTCGGAGTTTACACGGTTTTATGATTTTGTTTTCTTTATGTGCCGCGAGAATGGACAGAAGAATATAAGTGAGCTTCTTCCTTTTCAATTATTGGCTTTGGTTACTAATTGCAATAGCGAATGGAGATGATACGAACGAACACACCTGTGAATGTTGTCCAGCTATAAGTAGAGCTATTACGGCATGGAAACTGGTTTTAGCTGGGAGATTTAGGTTACTTGATCGCTGGTGTGACTTTGTCGAGGTATTGTGTTTGTGTATACGGTTTTACGAAAGGCTCTTGTGTTTGTTTGTGTATCTAACAAGAAGGAGATGATATTTTAACGTGTAGAAAAATCAACGGCACAATATTTCAGAAGATACTTGGCAACAAGTCTTGGCGTTTAGTCGTTGTGTACACGAGAATCTCGAAGGATACGACTCTGAAGGTACAGACTTTTCGCCAAGAAAACAAGTGTAAATGTTTTGATTCATCTTACGGTTTTTTTTTTTGTTTCGACTCAGGTGCTTGGCCTGTCCTTATCGATGACTTTGTCGAGCATATGTACAGGATTTTAGGACCGAATAAGAACACGAGCTTGACCTGTAACTGTGGTGATGCAGACTCTGAATCATGCCTCTACGAAGATCCTCTTTCGGGTTTGTGTAATCGAAAATTTCGATATTTTCTTGACGTAGTCTTGTTAATCTTATTCTTCTTCTGGTGTTAGATGAGCATTGCATAGGTTATCGCCGGCCTCACACGGGTTTAAGAAGCGTTCCAGGTTTGAAGAGAAAAGCATGTAAAGACGAGGATGGAGAAGAAGTAACAGAAACTCAAAACGCTTCATTGTCGCCATACATGAAACGAATCAGATCCAACGACAGTCCGAGATGTTCATCAAAGTCTCATTGCGTGATTGAGCGAAGTCTTTCACAAGGGTTTGCGAGTCTTTTATCGACTGGAGATTAATGCCATGAAACGAAAGACATCATTCGCATATAAACTATAGATTATACGAAGCAAAAGAGGTCTCAAGCAATTGTCTCATTTTTTTCAACCTGAAAACCTCACTTTCTTTAATGATAGTGAGTTCTTTGTTGTAAGCTATATAAAACATTTGTTCCACAATGATTTAAAAATTAATCCTTTTTTTTTTCCTGGTTTTAGAGCAACAAAATGTTCGGTTAAAAATCGTAAGTCGTATGAAAATATTATCCATAATGGTAAAAATAGATGTCCGGGGAAAATGCCTGAATGCAAGTGCTCATGTTTGTTTTGAGCCAAGGGACATTCAAACAACACATGACTGATAGTTTCCTCCAAACCACACGTATTACACCTTGTATCATGGGTGATTTCCCTTGCCCACAATTTATGCGTGACCCATATACAACCTGCCATAGGAATGTTTCAACTATGGTGGGCATTTTAGTTTCCAAACATGAGCGCGCCAGAGGCCGAACATCTAGTCGTTGAAAACCCATCTCCGAATGTACCCTAGTTTAATCGTAAGTTTGGGTGAGTCTGAAACACTGACATCACACAAGTAAGTAAAGTCGCAACTACCGATTTTATTAAAATCTCTTTTTCACCATTTGATAGAAAGTTGGATGTCTCTCATTTATTTGACTTAAACGAGTAAGTTGAAGATTGTTCTTCCTATAATAAAGTTGAAGATTTGTTTTTGACTCAAATGCATAAATCTATATAACTAGATTTTGACCCACGTCAAGCGTGTGAGAATATAAATTTCAGTTTATTGTATAGTAAAAATATACTGTTTTGAATCATACATACCAAAAAGATATTTTATAAATGATTATGTCCACTAAAAAAAAGTAATCGGTCGATTTTCGAATCTTGAATGTCTTAATATGATAGGTTTTATGTTTTAAGTGTATACAAAATATAAAAATAAAAGAAATTGATTTACAATAACAAAACCAAAAAGCGAACATTGTCTTATAATGTATGACAAAATATAAATTTCAGTTTATTGTATAGTAAAAAAATATTGTTTTGAATCATACATACCAAAAGATATTAGATAAATGATTATGTCCACTTAATAAAATAATCGGTCGATTTCGAATCTTGAATGTCTAAATATGATAGGTCTTACGTTTTAAGTGTATACAAAATATAAAAATAAAATAAATTGATTTACAATAACAAAACCAAAAGGCGAACATTGACAAAAAATGTAATTGAGTGATATATATCTTATATTTACAAAAACAAATATTTTTTAATAACTCTATAAAATGTTTTTAAACCCAACTTTATTAGTGACCAAAATACTACTACATAAATGAGTTAAATCGGTTTGACTTTCTCAATATTGTATTGAATTTGGTAAATATATATTTTTGTCATCAATGCCCCGCATATATTAAAGATATTGATAATATGTAAAGATTTCCACAATGACAAATTGAAATGTTTTGATTGGTTGATTTAATTAATGTGTTCCTTAAGTTCCTCTTTGAATGACACCTAGGATTAATGTTACTTAAGACTCTCTTTGAATGACACATAGGATTTTTAATTTTTAGTGTCTCCTCAATTAATATATACTAGATTTTGACCCACACCAAGCGTGGGAATATCAGTTTATTGTATAGTAAAAATATATTGTTTTGAATCATACATACCAAAAAGATATTGGGGAATTTGCTAAAATATGCCACATTTAAGCATAAAATGTCCCAATACACTTTTCTTGTTGTTTTTCGATAATACCCCTAAGTGGTGTAAAACAAATTTAAATAATAAGTTTTTTAATTTTTTAAAATTATGTAAATTATAAACATATCATGAATAGAGTTTTTTGTGAAAATATTTTTTTTTTTAAAAGTAAAATGCATATTGTATAATGATTGTAGTTTTGTGTTCTATTGATAGTAGAATGTCGTAGAATTTAGATTCTGCCGATTTTACACAAATCTACCATGTGTAGAACATATGTTCTACTACATAGTGAACGTTTTAGTATTTCGTAGAATTTTGATTCTATTAAATATGAAGTTTCTACCACTGATACAATTTAAAATCTACCATTTTCAATAAATTCTACCATATGTAGAAGGCCGTTTCTAGCAACAGTTCTACCAATTTGTCGTGTATCTATCAAATTTTAGAATCTTGTTTCTACGAAATTAGTTATAATTTCCTAAAATTTAGGAATAAATATTTAGTTGCCTTATGTAAAGATTTACTAATTTAAAAGGAATTATGACTAATTCTGAAATAAGATGAAATTAATTTCCTAATTTTAATATCTCACAAATAATTTTTATATTAGTTTTTTAAAATATTTTCTGTACTATATATGTTTTTAATTGATTTTCGTTTTTCAAATATATATTAGCCTAAGTAAACTAATTGTTTTATAAAACTTGTATATTATGTTTTTTAAAATATATATATATTTTTTTAGTAGTAAATATGTTTTATATTTGATTTTTCGTTTTCAAATATATATATTATTTAAGTAAAAATATGTTTTTATAAAATTTGTATATTAAGTTTTTAAAATATGTTTTGTATTATATATGTTTTTAATTGATTTTTTTCGTTTTAAAATAAATATTGTTTAAGGAAACTAATTTTTTTCCCTTTTTCAGATTTATAATAATTTATTTTATTTCCTTTTTTATTTTTAAATTTTAATAAGAATTAATAAAAACCTTTAGTAATTATAAATCAAGGTTAAATTTAGAATTCGAAAATACAAAAGCCTAATGGGACATTTCTATGAAAACTAAATCCTAATGGGACATTTTGCCACTAAATGTGACATAATTTAGCAATTTTTCCAAGGATATTAGATAAATGATTATGTCACTAAAAAAATTAATCGGTCAATTTTCGAATCTTGAATGTCTTAATATGATAGGTCTTACATTTTAAGTGTATACAAAACATAAAAATAAAAAAATTGATTTACAATAACAAAACCAAAAAGCGAGCATTGTCTTATAATGTATGACAAAAAATGTTATTGAGTGATATATATCTTATATTTACAAAAACAAATATTTTTTAATAACTCTATAAAATGTTTTAAAACCCAACTTTATCACTGACCAAAATACTATTACATAAATTAGTTAAATCGGTTTGAGTTTCTCAATATGGTAATGGATTTGATAAGTATATATTTTTGTCATCAATGTTCCGCATATATTAAAGATATTGAAAATATGTAAATATTTCCACCATGACAAATTGAAATGTTTTGATTGGTTGATTTAATTAATGTGTTCCTTAAGTTCCTCTTTGAATGACACTTAGGATTAATGTCACTTAAGACTCTCTTTGAATGACACTTAAGATTTTTAACTTTTAGTGTCTCCTCAATTAATATATATACGATAGGATATGTTAAGGTTTCTAAAAGATAAATCCATGAGAGGATGCCATGTGGCGTTTTTATTTATTTATAATCTTGTATTTTTATTTGTTGACATTTCTCCCCAAAATTTTGTGATTTCTATTTTGATTCTTTTAAATAAAAGTGTGATGGTAATATTAATTTTAAAGTAACAATTAACGTCAAATTATCTTCAGAAATTAATTGAAAAGTATGTAAAACTATATTTTCATATAGAGTTTTTTGTTTTGTTTATACATGATGTTGCATCGACGAAGATATGAGTGATCAAAATTAGTCCAACACGGTTGATACTTGGACATAGTTAACTCCACCCATGGTTTCATGTTCCTAAAAAATGTCTTTATTTATTAAATATTTGAAAAATGTTAAGATTTTTATTTATTGATAAGATAAAATATGGTTTTGTAAGGACTTAGTTAGAAAACTAAAGAAATTAGTTATGTTATATTCAAACTTGATTCTTGTTTAAAAAAAAAAGTGTTTAATGTAAATAACCACAAAGACATCAAATAAGAATAAAATTGTATATAGAAGATTGTTATTTTATTAAAACATTGTAGAAGTTATATAAATTAGATAAGATAAAAATGAAAGTTTGTAAACCAAATATGTGATCAGTCAATTTTAAAAGCATATAAAAATTTCACATCTATTTTAATTTAATAGTAGACTATATCAAAGAAGTCCAAAAAGAAGAAGATATTAAATTTTAGAACACAATTGAACATATGGTGTTCAAATAAAACACATATGTATATATCATCATATGGTTCACTTCATATTTTGATTTTCAAAAATATAACGTGTGACGATATATCTTAAATATCACTTATGTATAGTAAAATAATTTTAAATTTATTTAAATAGTTTTTCCACGCAACACGCGTGAATTTTTTCTAGTTAGAGATATTTTCGACATTTTTTCCCTATTAAAGATTTGTTACACTTTAGAGAATAAAACCTATGACTTCGGTTGAAATCTATAATTTAAATATTGTTTTGAATTGGAGAAAAAGCTAAAATCTAATCAGTTGGCATTGAATCCCTATCGTAAAGGACATTTATTCATCCATCACTTTTAAACCTAGACATCTAAATGTTTCCTCTTAGTTTCATATGTGTGACTCCTCTCATTCTATTGTCGTGATTTTAAAGCTTGAATAACTCTCACAAACTCCTCAAAGGAACTCAAATTTTTTTCTTTCTGAAATTTCCTTTGGATATTAAGCCCTTTTGAGTTAGAGAAACTCTTAATTCTCATCGATTCTTTTTTTTGCAGGTAAATTTTAAGGGCTGACGCTGACTTCTTAGAACTTGGTTAACAATGTAAATAAATTCTGTCCTTTTTCTTTGTAAGCAAGCCATAAAAATTGAGATTATGCATATATTTATGGATGACCAAATTTGTTTTCTTCCCCTTTCATCGATAGAAAAGTGGTTAAATAACAGTGTTTTTGAAGTTATTTGTGTGGCTAGGGTTGCTTAAACCGGTTTAGGGGCTGCTTTCATTTTCATTGAGGAATGATAATCTTATGAAAGTTGTATCATTTGTTGTATATTGATGCACACGTTACTCCTAATTAGTCCCAATCAATAACCACGGTTCTCTTGCTTTCGCTTTAGATGAGCTCAACCATATTGATTACTTTCTTTCCTGTCCTTTCCTTAAAATCAACTTTTGTATTTCTAGAAATTATTATTATTATTTCCAATCCTTTCTCTTACGAAATTTTAATTGTCCACAGCATCACTTTTTTCCATAATCTTGCAAATATAAAATTACATATAGTTCTCCATTTTCTTATTAGTCTTTCAGCAATGGAAGAAGATAATCATGAGAAACAACATGATAATGGCGGATCTTCCTCTTTCTTGAAGACTTGTTTCAACGCACTTAATGCTCTTTCAGGTTAGTTTTGTTTTTTTTTTCTTGATTCGACGATGGAATTATTTATTTAGTCAGTTTTGTAACATTGTAATTGATTAATTTTATTAGGAATTGGAATATTATCCGTACCCTATTCACTAGCTCGTGGAGGATGGTTGAGTCTTTCACTTCTGTTACTCCTAGCCGCAACCGCATTCTACACATCTTTACTCATTACAAAATGTTTGAACGCGGACCGCAACATTAAAACATATCCCGACATTGGAGAACGCGCATTTGGTAGACCAGGGAGACTCATTGTGTCACTCTTCATGCACCTAGAACTCTATTTAGTAACCACCGGTTTCTTGATCCTCGAAGGCGATAATCTTCACAACCTCTTCCCGGGTTTTAACATCAGAATGATTGGGTTGAGTTTGAATGGTAAACAAGCGTTCATGGCTTCTGTTGCGCTAGTCATCATGCCAACTCTATGGTGGGATAATCTAAGTGTATTGTCTTATGTTTCTATGAGCGGCGTTTTAGCTACGATTGTGACTCTTGGATCAATATCTTGGGTTGGAGTATTTGATGGAATCGGGTTTCGTCAAAAAGGAAAGCTGATCAATTGGAGTGGAATCCCTACAGCTTTGAGTTTGTATGCTTTTTGCTATGGTGCGCATCCAGTTTTGCCTACTTTGTACTCTTCTATGAAAAGCAAACATCAGTTCAACAATGTAAGTCATTATCATTTCAACATGAATCAATCACCCATTAACGAATAAGTCCATGACCACTTTCATGTACTTTTTGTTTTGCTTTATATTAGAAACTTGAAAGAAGAAATATTATGTTAATTGCTCTTTTTTTTTTGGCAGGTCCTACTTATATGTTTTATATTATGCACCATAGGTTACACATCAATGGCGATTTTGGGCTACTTAATGTATGGATCACATACATTATCGCAAATAACATTGAATCTTCCGATTCATAAGACGAGCTCGAAGGTGGCAATATACACAACCCTCATAAATCCTATAGCCAAATATGCATTGATGATCACGCCAACCGTAAACACCATAAAAGATTGGTTTCCTTCGCGGTACGCCAAGAAAACATACTTACATCTTGTGATAAGTACTTGCTTCATAATAAGTAGTGTCGTCGTCGCCGAGACACTTCCCTTCTTTGGTTATATGATGTCGCTGGTTGGAGCATTACTGAGCGTAACGGTTTCGATTCTTCTGCCTTGTATATGTTACTTGAAGATCACTGGAATTTACAAGAAACTTGGGTGTGAGACGATTATGTTGTTTGGTATGGTAGTGATGAGTGTTCCGATTGGAGTTTTAGGCACTTACATTGCGATTCGAGAAATAATTGCTAGTGTATGAAAGTTTTGATTAATGACAGTGTTGTAGCAAATACAAATGCTACAACCGTTCATATATTTATATTTCCATCGTCATTACAGCTTTGATATGAGTTGAAATTTATTTTCTTAGATACATTATTATCTCTAAAAGCATCTCCAACAAGAGTGTGAGGATTTACGTGATAAACCTTGTTTCTTGCGTATCACTCAATCCTCTCTTACTCTCTTTAGTCTCTCGTTTGTACGTTTGTGTTTGATTGTGTTTGTGAGAATGAATAAAAAAGAGCATAAATGAAAACAGAGCAAGTAAGTAAAGAAGACAAGAGACTTTAACGAGTTGAGGCCATAAACTTGGTCCTTACGTCTCGCCGGGATGTGCTACCCGGAATCCACTAGAATCACTTTGATTATATGTACAATACATTCATCTACTCGAGACTGCACTTTTTACGACAACACACATTAAGCATGGGCAAAGAGAGTGGTCCCAAATCTTGTCTCTGTAAACAACTTCCACTTATGTTGGAACAAAGACCAATAAGCACAACTTTTCAGGTGCTTGTTTGGGAAGAGTACACGCACGCGCCACGTGATACTTACTCTCACTTATGCTTAATGTACTTCGAGTAGATTGTGGCTCAAGACAACACACTTGTGTCTTCCACCGAATGCTTCATAATCTTCCATAGACTTGTGCCTTTCCCGAAAACATCATTCTTGTTTTCTCTTCGTCGTTGCTTGACTCAAAGACACCAAGTTCTACAAAACTCCACCTTGGATTTGAGTCTTCTTGATTCTAGTTCTTGGATTCCGTCCCGGTTCCCTGACCCCTGTCAGTACCTTGCAACATTGAGCAAGTCCATAACTTCTTGGAACTTACCCATTGGTACAATCTTTGTGAGTATATCGGCTGGATGGCAGAGAGTCGAGATCTTGGTAACTTTCACAAGACCCTTTGCAACGAGATCACGAATGAAGTGAAACTTACGATCAATATGCTTCGTCCTTTCATGATGCACTGAATTCTTCGACAATGCAATGGCACTTTGAGAGTCTCAAAACACCTCAACTGATTCTTGCGGAAAATGTAAGTACGAGAGCTGCTGGTACAAGTAGTAGTATAGGAAATAAGCCTACTAGTACGGTTATTAATACAGAACCGGAACACAATGCACAATGGTTTTCTTCACATAACCTTCACTAGATTGATATAATAAGAGTACTTACACGTTTCCTATTAATCCAATCAATCCTAGCCTCGTAGTTCAAAGATCACAACCGATCTTAGAACTTCTAACTACCCTTTGACCCTAGATTCAAGATATTGTTTTCTAACCTTAAATCCCTTTGCTAAAGATTGTAATTCTCCATTGTGTTAGCCTGCTCAAACCGCAACTAACTCCCTATATATACCTATAGGAATATTTCCAAGTTTGGTAAGATTTGTATCTTCCTAAATCTTCCCAAACTTCCTTAAATCTCTCAAGTATCTTCCCGTATCTTTTTCTCCACGTGAAGATCCCTTGGCCGCCACTCAGCTCCTCTTCATGACGGCTACACACCTAAACCTAGGCCACATCCCAAGTCCTTCAAGCCCAACTCCGTTGTACTTGCTCCAGCTGCGTCTGTACCACTCTCGTACAGTAACTGGTACAAGACTTGCTTCTTCAATCTTTGTACTCTTTTATCAACACTCTCTTCTTCCTTAGATGAATACTTATTAAATTCTAAAACTCATGCAGCATACATCTTCATTCTCCCCCTTGATGACTGAGTTTTAGAATTCAAGCACTTCTTTGATAAACTTCTAACTCCCCCTTGATCGTGTACCAACATTAACTTGTTCATCAAACTCTTCATTCTCCCCCTTCTTGAATACTAGAACTTAGTATCAACCTCTGCATCAATGGCTTCTTTGTAATTAAGTGACTCTTTTAGTGATACAACACATGCAAATCGAACCATTTCCTTGAAATCCAGTTTCACTCCTCTCGTGGTCCTCTTACCATTAATATTTCCTATCACATCAGACAGTGAATGGTTTTTGGGAACTTGAAGTACCTTTTCTTGTTCTGAACCAGACTTCCCTCCTGCCTTTGGTTGTACCTTGTCTTGTTCTGAATCAGATTTCCCTCTTGAAATAGTTTTTTTTATCGGAATCGGAGTCACTGTCTGCGTGTATTCCATACCAACGACTGAAATACAAGTCCTCAAATACAACATTGACTAATTCAGTGATTACCTTAGTCTGTTTGTTGTAGATTCTATAAGCTGTACTACTTTCTGAGTAACCGATAAACAACCCTTCATCACTGCTAGAATAGTTCTCTTCCTGTCCACGGCTTAATATGAGGCAGTTGCAACCAAACACACAAAAGTAACTGAAGTTTGGTGGCTTTCCTTTCTAGATCTCGTAAGAAGTCATGGTTGTTCCCTTCGTAACACAGACTCTGTTGAAAATGTAGCACGCTGTACTTAATGCTTCTGCCCAAAACATGGCTGACACATTATTTCCATCTATCATGGCTCGTGCCATCTTTTGGAGTGTCTTATTGGTCCTCTTCACGACTTCATTATGTTGCAGCATCCTTGGAATTGAGAACTGATACAGAATCCCATGATTTTTACAAAACTTCACCATTGTCTCATTCTTGAATTCACTACCATTATCACTTCTGACCTTCTTGATACGACCTCTTTGATTGATAAGTCCTAGTGCCCATATCATGAAGCTTTTCACTGCTTCAGATTTCTCTCGAATGAATCTAACCCAAGTGTATCTCGAACAATCATCCACTAGTACAAAGACATACCTTTTACCTTCTATGCTCTCGATTTGCATTGGCCCCATTATGTCCATGTGTATCAAGTCCAAAGCAGCCTTTGATTGTATATCTTGCATCTTCTTGTGTTGAACTTTGACTTGCTTTCTTTTGTTGCAAGTACCACATACCATCTTGTCTTCTCCCTGAAGCAGAGGTACCCCTTGTACTATCTCTTTGTTAGTTAAAGACTGTAGTTCCACCACGTTCATGTGACCAAGTCGTCGATGCCACAAATTCAAATCATTCTTGGCACTGAAACAGTCAATTTTCTCTTCCCACATGTAACAATTATTACCAGACCTAACTCCATGTAACACCGTGATTCCATCCTTATTAATTGCCTTATAATCAACACTTGTAAAGACAACGGTTAGACCTTTGTCACACAGCTGACTCACACTGATCAAGTTGGCTTTCAACCCTTGTACAAGGTACACATTTGTTAGTTATGGTAGTCCTGTCTCACCGGTGTTTCCTTTCCCTTGAATCACACCACGACTTCCATCTCCAAAAGTGACTTTTCCTCCTTTCACCTTCTTGATATTCTGGAGATTGTCCACAGTACTTGTCATATGCCTGGAACAGAAGCCATGTTACACCAAGGACATGTATCATCATGTATCCCTGAGACATGTATCATCCTGTATCCCTGAGACAGAAGCCATGTTACACCAGAGTTCTGTTCTG
The DNA here is from genome assembly GCA_963576765.1 of Draba incana. Lineage (NCBI taxonomy): Eukaryota > Viridiplantae > Streptophyta > Magnoliopsida > Brassicales > Brassicaceae > Draba > Draba incana. The sequence goes on from OY755216.1 coordinate 29,567,274, forward strand.
CTTGACCTGGCTGAGGCACATCTTGTACCAGTGAACTGTAGATCAGACTTCTTGACCCAAATCTGATTTCTATGATGATTCCATGTGTATTTTCTTTGCTGTCTTAGGCGTTTGACTCTTTCCCAGAACTTGTAGCAATGCTTCTTTATGTGCCCATACTTCCCACAAAAGTAACATCCACGTTTTAGAACTGTACTACTCACAATTCTGTGTTCAGTCACAGGTTTGCGTTTTGCTGCAGGTCTGCATTCTGCTACAAGTCTATGTACTGCTGTAGGTCTGCGTTATGGTACAGGTATGTGTACTGTTGCAGGTCTGCGTTCTGTTACAGATCTTTGTTTTATTACAGATCTGCGTTATGTTGCAGATCTTCTGTACTATCTTTTTTTACTTCTAACTTGTGTATAAAATACGAACACAAGTACCCGCTCTGATACCAAATGTAAGTACGAGAGCTGCTGGTACAGGCAGTAGTATAGGAAACAAGCCTACTAGTACGGTTACTACTACAGAACCGGAACACAATGCACAAGGGTTTTCTTCACATAACCTTCACTAGATTGATATAATAAGAGTACTTACACGTTTCCTATTAATCCAATCAATCCTAACCTCGTAGTTCAAAGATCACAACCGATCTTAGAACTTCTAACTACCTTTTAACCCTAGATTCAAGATATTGTTTTCTAACCTTAAATCCCTTTGCTAAAGATTGTAATTCTCCATTGTGTTAGCCTGCACAAACCGCAGCTAACTCCCTATATATACCTATAGGAATCTTTCCAAGTTTGGTAAGATTTGTATCTTCCTAAATCTTTCCAAACTTCCTTAAATTTCTCAAGTATCTTCCCATATCTTTTCTCCACGTGAAGATCCCTTGGCCGCCACTCAACTCCTCTTCATGACGGCTACACACCTAAACCTAGGCCACAACCCAAGTCCTTCAAGCCCAACTCCGTTGTACTTGCTCCAGCTGCATCTGTACCACTCTCGTACAGTAACTGGTACAGAACTTGCTTCTTCAATCTTTGAACTCTTTTATCAACGCTCTCTTCTTCCTTAGCTGAATACTTATTAAATTCTAAAACTCATGCAGCATACATCTTCAGAAAACCCATCTCATTCATCAATCCCTTTAGCCAAACCGCTTCTTTAACTGCCTCCGTAAGAGCTATATACTTTGCCTCGGTCGTCGATGATGCGACTACCTTCTGTAGATTCGATTTCCAGCTGATATTGATCTTCTTTTGTCTAGATCGGCTGCAAAATCAGAATCGCAATAGCCCTTAAGGACAAACTCCTTTTGTCTCTTGAACACTACCTTAGTCTCTGCAGTCCCCTTGATGTATCTTAGGACCCACTTTACTGCTTGCCAATGCTCCTTCTTCTTCTCGGGCCACTTTACCAACCCAAACGTCTCATCTTTGTATAAAGACCCCATCTCTTTATCTATTGCCATCTTCCATTTATCCCAATCAGGATCACTCAGCGCTTCTTGATAACTTTGAGGCTCGAGTCTGCCTCCATCTTCTGTCATAGCGAGAGCCAAACCAACCAAGTCTTAATCCTCATACCTCTTAGGCAGTCTAATTACTCTTCTCGGTCTATCTCTCACCAACTGATACTCTCGAAGATCTTCTCCATCTTCTGAATCTTTTTCCTCATCACTCTCACTATCCTCTTGATGAGATGTCTCTGCAGATTTCTGTTCCGAGTCGGTTGCTGTGTCACTCACTTCTTGAGTTACACCACCTTGAGCTGAAGTATCACCTTTAATTTATCTGGTTCTTGAACTAGTTCGAACTCGATCCTCTTATCTTGATCAACTTGCTCTCCCAGAACTTGTGAATTTAAATTCAACTCCTTATATTTTTTTCCTTCTTGAAACACCACGTTCCGGCTTATGGTGCACTTCTCTTCTTCTAATAACCAAACTCGGAAACCCTTTACACCATCAGGATATCCTAAGAAAACTCCTTTCTTAGCCTTTGGATTTAATTTACCTTGACTAGAGTGGACGTACACAACGCAACCAAAACGTTTAAGTCCACTATAATCCGGTAAAGCTTTTGTCCATCTCTCTTCGGGGATGTCAAAATCCATAGCTGTTGATGGTGATCGGTTAATGAGGAACACCGGTGTGGCTGTAGCTTCTGCCCAAAAATCTTGTGACAAACCCGATTCACTCAACATACTCCGAACCTTGGTCATTATGGTCCTGTTGAGTCTTTCCGCTATGCCATTTTGCTGTGGCGTATACGTACACGTTCGGTGCCTTGTTATTCCCTCACCTCTGCATAATCCATCAAACTCATGATTGCAATACTCCAATCCATTATCTGTTCTCAGTTTCTTGACCTTCTTCCCCGATTGTAACTCTACCATCTTCTTCCATTCAACAAATCTTTCAAACGCTTCATCCTCTTTCTTTATAAAGAATACCCATACCTTTTTTGTGAAGTCATCCGTGAAGCTTATGAAATATTGATGGTTTCTGAGAGACCTTGGTACATATGGCGAACCCCATAAATCCGAGTGTATGTCCTCTAGCTTATCTCTCGTGACATGCTTTGCAGCTCAAAAGCTCACCCGATGAGATTTTCCATACACGCAGTCTTCACAAAACTCAAGACTATTAACATTTACATGGAGTAGACAGCCTTTCTTGATAAGAATTTCAAGACCCTTTTGGCCTATATGTCCAAGCCTACTGTGCCATAGCTTCGTCTCATCTTTGGTAGTTACCACTGTATTTACTTCACCGGCAATGACCTCTCCTTTTAGTAAATACAACCTATTTATTTTCTCAGCTTTCATCATTACCATGCAACCTCTAACAACTTTGAGTACCCCATCCTTTGACCGAAACCAACAACCGTTATCCTCCAATGTCCCCATTGATATGAGATTCTTTGACATACCGGGAACATATCTTACTTTCTTTAGAAGTACAAACGTGTCGTCTTCATTCCGGATCCTCACTGTCCCTATTCCTTTGACCGATGATATCGTATCATTAGCCATCTTCACACTTCCCCTATCCGTGGTTGTAAGAGTCTCAAACCAGTCCTTCCTCGGAGTCATGTGATAGGTACAGCATGTGTCCATGATCCACCTCCCATGGCTATCTTCATTCGATAAGAAGTTAGCTTCCGAAACCATGAGAGCAGCCACTTGATATTCGTCTCCATTTACCGCAGCAGCTTCTCCTCTTTCACTTGAACCGCCGCCTTTGTTTTTCTCTTTCCAAGTGAAACATTGTCTCCCCTTTTTACCGCAGATCCAACATGTCTTAGTTCCTCCTCTTGACTTCGACTTCATCTTCTGCTTGTTCTTGTCATAGCCTTTGGTTCTATTCTCCGATCTACCCCTTTCTTGGATAAAGAAAACATCTGAGTTGTTCTTAAGAGCTTTACTCCTAACTGAAGAGTCTTAGATCTAATAGCACCAGTGATTTCTTCCAGAGCTAGAGTCGTCTTACAATACTTAAGTGTTTCCTTTGGTTGATCAAAATGCCTAGGCAAAGACATAAGAAGCACTATGGCTTGATCTTCCTCAGGAACAATCACTTTTACATTCTCTAGATCCGATATGAGCTTAAAGAAATCATTTACGTTCTTATCTATCGACATACCTTCACTCATCTTGTAAGCGTTCAATCTTTGTTTTAGGTATATTCGATTCGGAAGAGATTTCGCCATGTACAACTTGTCAAGCATCCTTATCATAGCTGCCGCCGTTGGTTCTTTGATTATCTTCCTCAGGACGTTATTTCCCACACACAAGATGTTGTTAGACCTTGCTTTACCCCTCTTCGCTTGAAGTTCTTTGTCTACTGGAGCAGGAGCTTTTGGTGCAGGAGTTCCTGGTACCGACGCCGTTGCTATAGCTCCTGACGGGCCCGTTGCAGTGGCTGTAACAACTGCCGCATACGTCTTCTCCCCACCACCCGTTTCTTCCTCCTCATTGAGACCATCAAGAAAACCTAAGATATCCAAATGTGCTAACAACTTTTCTTTCCAGAGCATGTAATCACCTTCTCCATCAAACTTCTCCACGTCAATCTTACTTGAAGACATCTTTAGAAAGTAACCGAGCCAGAACCGAGTAAACACTCGCTCTGATACCAATTTGTGAGGATTTACGTGATAAACCTTGTTTCTTGCGTATCACTCAATCTTCTCTTACTCTCTCTTTAGTCTCTCGTTTGTACGTTTGTGTTTGATTGTGTTTGTGAGAATGAATAAAAAAGAGCATAAATGAAAACAGAGCAAGTAAGTAAAGAAGACAAGAGACTTTAACGAGTTCAGACCATAAACTTGGTCCTTACATCTCGCCGGGATGTGCTACCCGGAATCCACTAGAATCAATTTGATTATATGTACAATACATTCATCTACTCGAGACTGCACTTTTTACGACAAGACACATTAAGCCTGGGCAAAGAGAGTGGTCCCAAATCTTGTCTCTGTAAACAACTTCCACTTATGTTGGAACAAAGACCAATAAGCACAACTTTTCAGGTGCTTGTTTGGGAAGAGTACACGCACGCGCCACATGATACTTACTCTCACTTATGCTTAACGTACTTCGAGTAGATTGTGGCTCAAGACAGCACACTTGTGTCTTCCACCGAATGCATCATAATCTTCCATAGACTTGTGCCTTTCCCGAAAACATCATTCTTGTTTTCTCTTCGTCGTTGCTTGACTCAAAGACACCAAATTCTACAAAGAGGTTCTATATAGGTATATAAGTGAGTTTCTCTCATTAAAGAAAAAAAAAATGTTTTTGATGAGAACCCATGAGAACCTTTTTTTATAGACACATGTCATTCTATGAATGGTTCACATTTTTGAATCATAAAATTAAACCTGTTTTTTTATGCCTCGGGTGTCCTGCCCCCACCAAGGTGGGTCCAGACTAGCATAGGGGCCGTTTACTGCCTTTAGTGGTGATCCCACGTGCTAGAGAACTGATGATAACCTCATTTTAATCCACCATTGGCCAACGCGAGTCGAAACGCGGGTACCGTATTGGGATTAAGCATACCATCATTTTTAGAATGGTAATTAAATAATTTATATGTTATAAATTTAAATTTATTTTTTGTTTTATAATTCATAAAATAAGATTATTTATCTATCAACTTCCATTATCAATAAAAATGGTGGAGTCAAGTCATGATGATGATCTACTATATAAAAACTCTTGGCTCTCTCCATGAGCTTGACACATCATCACCGTATTTTACTCTCCAATTGCCACGTCAGCCGAAATTTTCCTCCGCCAACTTGAACTGGGCAACTCTACATGGGCTTCACTTTTAAAAGACCAAAATTATGTTGGTAACCCCACGATTAACGATTTCATTTATGAATTTCATAGTAATAGAAATACATGTCCTACCGAAACAAAATTTGTAACTTGCTATCCTATCATCTTGCCTAGCAGGCAAAGATTTCACTCCGCGAAAAAGATGATTCATTTGGATCAATATGAGAGCCCAACTCCATTGCCAGAATTCATGTTATATATTGGAAAGAGGTTGACCTCCTTGCTTCTATGGTACAATCCTCTTCCCGCTGAGCCTCCTTTCTTCTCGGTCCACAGAGACAAAATGTAGGACTGGTGCCAACAGTTAATCACGGAAGAAAGGACTCACTGCGCCAAGATCACTAACTAATACTAATCTAATAGAATAGAAAATCCTAATATAATAGAAAAGAACTGTCTTTTCTGTATACTTATGTATACTTTCCCCGGTTCCGTTGCCACTGCGGGCTTTACGCAATCGATCGGATCATCTAGATATCCCTTCAACATAGGTCGTCGAAAGGATCTCGGAGACCCGCCAAAGCATGAAAGCCAGGATCTTTCAGAAAATGAATTCCTATTCGAAGAGTGCATAACCGCATGGATAAGCTCACACTAACCCGTCAATTTGGGATCCAATTCGGGATTTTCCTTGAGGGATATTGGTAAGGAATTGGAATGTAATAATATCGATTCATAATGGATTCATATTGATACAGAAGAAAAGGTTCTGTATCGATTCAACAAGTGCTGTACTTATGGGAAAGCGATAGAGAAAGAGAAAAAAAACGAAGATTTCACATACACATAGTGATTTTTTTTTTGATCAAAAATCAATCTGATTGAATTTATTTCGTACCCTTCGCTCAATGAGAAAATAGGTCAGATTCTATAGGATCAAACCTATGGGACTTAAGAATGATGGAAGGGAATAAAATCAAAAAAGAAATCAAATAAAGAAAAGAGAGAGAAAATAAAGAAATAATAAGTAAATAAAAATGAAGTAGAAGAACCCAGATTCCAAATGAACAAATTCAAACTTGAAAAAGTCTCTTTCTGATTCTCGAAGAATGAGGGGCAAAGAGATTGATCGAGAAAGATCTCTTGTTCTTATTATAAGATCGTGTGATTGGACCCGCAGATGTTTGGTAAAAAGAATAATCTTATCCTTTGAGAATAATCAAAAATAGAAAGTGTTCAATTGGAACATGAAAACGTGACCGAGTTTGTCCTAGTTACTCTTCGGGACGGAGTGGAAGAAGGGAGGAAATTCGCGAACGAGGAAAGGGACCCAATGACTTCGAAAGAATTGAACGAGGAGCCGTATGAGGTGAAAATCTCATGTACGGTTCTGTAGAGTGGCAGTAAGGGTGACTTATCTGTCAACTTTTCCACTATCACCCCCAAAAAACCAAACTCTGCCTTACGTAAAGTTGCCAGAGTACGATTAACCTCGGGATTTGAAATCACTGCTTATATACTTGGTATTGGCCATAATTTACAAGAACATTCTGTAGTCTTAGTAAGAGGGGGAAGGGTTAAGGATTTACCCGGTGTGAGATATCACATTGTTCGAGGAACCCTAGATGCTGTCGGAGTAAAGGATCGTCAACAAGGGCGTTCTAGTGCGTTGTAGATTCTTATCCAAGACTTGTATCATTTGATGATGCCATGTGAATCGCTAGAAACATGTGAAGTGTATGGCTAACCCAATAACGAAAGTTTCGTAAGGGGACTGGAGCAGGCTACCATGAGACAAAAGATCTTCTTTCAAAAGAGATTCGATTCGGAACTCTTATATGTCCAAGGTTCAATATTGAAATAATTTCAGAAGTTTTCCCTGACTTTGTCCGTGTCAACAAACAATTCGAAATGCCTCGACTTTTTTAGAACAGGTCCGGGTCAAATAGCAATGATTCGAAGCACTTATTTTTAAACTATTTCGGAAACCCAAGGACTCAATCGTATGGATATGTAAAATACAGGATTTCCAATCCTAGCAGGAAAAGGAGGGAAACGGATACTCAATTTAAAAGTGAGTAAACAGAATTCCATACTCGATTTCATAGATACATATAGAATTATGTGGAAAGCCGTATTCGATGAAAGTCGTATGTACGGTTTGGAGGGAGATCTTTCATATCTTTCGAGATCCACCCTACAATATGGGGTCAAAAAGCCAAAATAAAAGATTTGAGCCCTTATAAAAAGAAAACAGATTCTCACGCCACGCCTATAAATACTACAACCTCCGCCACAAACTTCCCCCTCCACTTCTTCGCTCGGTCAAAACGTATACCTTTACGCTTTGGTCGTCATGATCAACAAGTTGTCGGCCGCCTCCTCTGTTTTTGGGGTGCTCGGAATCCCAGCAATCATAGCCACATCATCATGGGAATTGAGTTCCTCCTCCTCGATGAAAATTTTTAGGTTTCCACTAACTCCATCAATCTCTTAACTCTATACTTTGTTGTATAAACTAAAATATCATTGAAAATTCATTTGTTGGCATCACTTGGCATCAATCTCCAATGTAGATAAAATTCATTGAAAAGAGTAGCCTCTATTGGTTTAAGAGTCTTTAGTTTGGACACAAGAATATCTATCTATATGCTTTTGAAACCATGTTCCTAAATTCGAGAGTGTGAATAGAGTCGGCTGGTTTGTTTGTGTACTACTATATGATAGTTTCTTAATATGAAAAACAAATGATAGAGTTTAAGGGTGTCTTTTACGAATGCAATTTGCTTTCATCAACCTAACATCCCCATTTTCTTCATCATCTCTTTCTATCTTAGTGGGATTTTACATTTGTCTAATGCTTCCTCGGTTTGGTTTCTTTCTCATGTTTGTTTGTTTCCTTTTCCTTTTCATATTGGTATATTCTTGTGGTTACATGTACTTGTCTTTGTGAGAGAAATGTTTCAGCTTTTGTGAGGGACTATTTATTGGGTCGCCGTATGTCAGAGTTATCGATTTTATGTGCTCTTCACACCAATTTGGAAAAAAATATTCATGATAAAATTTAGTAACTCTTTCACCAAATATGTGGAAGTTTGGCTCTTTCATATTGGTCAATAATTTATTTTGCGTGATTTGATTATATGCGAATTCTGACATTGTTTAGCTTTCTCTTGATTTTTCTTGAGATGGAAAATACTACCTATATCTTCCAAAAATTTCTTCCAGGGTCCTTGGAAGATCATAGGGAGTAATCTATACAACAAAACCGCCCAACCAGCATGTATGGAAGTCCTACCACTTCATAAGAGTGGCTTTGCTCCCACTGCAGGCAGACATAGATAGAAAAACCCAAGTGGTCATTGCATGCGTCCTTAGTGGTTTCTTTTGAATCTTGGAAATGAAAAGTTGGTAGTCAGCTCCTCTTCTTCTGCTTACGAGGACCATATACTATGCCTTGTGTCTTCTCCCCATGAAACAATGAAACCTTGAGAAGAGAAGAGGACTCCGCTTCTACTAATGTTCTACTTGGACAACTTCGCTCTTGGATCAACAATCAAGGTTAGATTTGTTTTCTACTTCAAAGACAATGAACTTCAGTCAAGGTTTATATGCCTTCTCAGTTCATTTACTAGGGAAAAAAACAATTGGTTAAAAAAAAAAAAACTGCTTCCTAAAATATTCCAGTTGATTACGACATTGAATATTTGTTTAAGTTATTGTTGGGTTTTCTGTCTGTGCGACTTGACGTCTCTGTTGTTTATATTGCATATCTACATTTTCCTTCTTCCAGTAAATATCTTTATTTGGTTCCATAGATGTTTGTTTATATTCAACTTTCGCTTTTTTCTTATATATATATTTTCCAAGCTTCTGAAATTACGAAATTTGAGCCGATGTTGGCGTTATCTTTCCATTGTTGCAGCCATTTGTTGAGAGCTTATCAAAGTGCCCAAAATATGGTCTGCATGACCTTTCCAATCCCTAAAGAGGTATGGTGTGTTTCGGATTTCTGAATCTTTATAAATCTATTCTATTTTCTTAAGTTGTGTTAACTCTCATTTCGTTCACTGAATATTCAAAACTTATTATCACGTTTTCTACAAATACCTTTCATATGGAGATATCTCCACAACGGCAAAGCATATGCATGCGATTCCGAAGGTAACATATTCTTTTTTAATCTCAAGTCTTGAACTCATAACTCAGGTTCCTTCCTATAACTATGTGCAAAGTGAGCATCTGGTTGTTTGCTCTTGTATGCAACTATACACCATTAGGGTGATTTTTTTCCGAGGTTGATTGAAAAGTTGCTCGACAGAGTAATATGCAATTCTAGAGAAGTCTTCGCCACATGCAAGTTTTTAGAGAATTTTTGCGGTGATCAGGTACAAGAGTCTCTCTCTTTAGCAAGTTGAAGCCACGATTTGGATAATATTTTAACGTCTTTTTGTTCAAGCCTTCTTGTATTTTGTACTTCCCCACCAATGTTTAATTTAGTTTCTTTTGAATGTTTTATTTCATTTATTTAATTATTTTCCAGTTCTCGTTTGTTTGTTTATGTTGTTTTACATTTACTTACCTAACTTATTTGATTTTACAGTTTTATAAGTACTTGATAAGTTCCAACTTTGAAGTTCCATTAAATGTATTTAATCAACAAAAATATAATAAGATATTTATGTAATAAATGGATTAACATATTTATTATCATAAGATAACACTACTAAATATGGTTTAACTCTATAATGTATGTTCTATAAGGTATATTCTATAAAACAATCATAATGATTTATTCACATCATTGTTTTGTATTCAAAATTTTAAATGATTTTTATAAAATTTTATATTATCCTTTTAAATTAATTTATTTTTAATTTTGCCGTGGCCCGTAAAAGCTTAGCACGGCACTGCACATGGTCCAAATGAAAGGTTACCCAATCCACCCGAACAATGGCGGTTTGTGTGGTTAGTAATTTATTCATAAAATTTAGCTTAAGTTCTGAAAATTAATGGTCTAAAACAAGCGAGACCTGTAATATTTCATTTCACTGGTGCCCAAATAAGCTTAAGGTGTAGTTGCACTATCCTTGTCTTTGATATTATGAATACTTTCTTAGATTATATAATTGGAGTATACAACAACATAATTTTGATTGTATATAAGCCAAGGCCGATCAGTTTCGTTACAATTGGATATGATTTGGAACACTATGTCTCTAGAATAAACTGTAATGCAAAACATGATTCATGAATGTGAATTTAGAAGAAATTTACATGATTTACACTTCAGAGATACGATCCCAAATCAACTTCCCCCCTTAATGTTTTAACATTTAGTTTTCTCTAAAAATGTAATTTTCATATCTTTAACGCTAAATCCTGACCATGGCCAAATGTAATTTAACAGTTTGCTTCAATTTTTCTCATTCTTGAAATTGGATCCCAAAAAAGTGATTATCCAAGTGATAGCAAAAATAAACGAGACTACATGAAAATCAGTTGTTCCTACATCACACATTTTAATTAACTTTGGTGAGTCAGAAACTAGATAACACTACGTTAACTAGAATACTGCACATCAAAATTCCAAACACAAAACTTATAAATACATGTTCGGGTACTCACCTAGTGATAATAATTTAGGAGAGAATTGCAAAAATAGGCCACATTCATTTGCACAATGTCCCAATAGAACTTTTTTATATTTGGTCAATTTTTTTCGAAAATGCCCTTACTTTTAAAAAAATATATTGAAATATAAGGTTTTTAAATGTGAAAAAAAATCTGAAAATTATAAGCATATCATGAATAGTATGTTTGTATTAAAACTTTTATTTTTTTTAATTGAAAATCATGTGTTAAAAATGATTCTAGTTTTCCATTCTACCGCTGATTTCTCGAATAATTTAGTGTAATACATGTTCAATCGTTTTAATATTATTTTGTCGTAGTCGCTATAGCTGATCAGACCATCGGCATCAACATCAACATCTTGGATCATATCTTTAATTCCCTCATCGGTTACTATGTCCCCAAGCGTTGCTAAGACATGTTGAAGCCCTGCTAGAGATATGAAACCATTATGGCCGTTATCGAAAATCCTAAAGGATTCCATCAACTTTCCCAAACCCCCTTCATGCGTAATTTCCTCCGACTGTGCAGCATCATCATTCAGTATGTAGCAGTGGTTGAGGAAACAACAAGTCCCCTGTTCTTATATAGAAGCAAAACGCTTAAAGAGGAGAGGAAATTTCCAAGGAGTTTGTGTGAAACTGTAATGGAAACTACTGGCTTGTTTTAGTTGTTTCCACGAAGTCGTCCGCCAATCATAAAAGCTAAAATTTTCTTCTAGCCGCCGAAGACCACTGGCTTGTTTTTATTGTTTGAATATTTTTTTATATATTTTTATAGTTTAAAACATAAATTTTATATAAATTTCAATTAAACAAAATAACATATATAAAATTAAATGAAAAATACTTTTTTCTTTTATTTCATATATGTTATTTTATTTAATTAAACTTGTATATAAAATTTACGTTTAAAACTATAAGAATATATAAAAATATATATATATATGGTCCAAAACGTAACGAAGTTAACTCTTCCGTTAATTGTGGTGTTCAGATATGTGGAGTCGCGAAATCGAGAGCTACGTTGAGGGTTTAAAGTGGGAAAATTATCATCTTGGCGATTTATAATGGATGTGATTAAACTTGGAGATATAAAGTGGAAGCGGTTGCCACTTTGAAGTTTTTTTCTAGGATTTTCATGTTAATAAATTTACTTTTTTTAAAAAACTCAAAAAAGGAAAAACCGAAATTAAACTACAAAATATAACCAAAATAGCTAAAAAATAAAACTTGAACTTCAGTATATGCCATCTTTTTGGAAAACTCTACATAACTTTTTCAGCATTTTAGCAGATTCTACCAAAGTCTTCTAAATTTATTGATAAACTTAAACTTCAATATGTTAGTCTGTCGTTTTTTGGCAGATTCTTCGAACTTATGATAGATTCAACAAAAAAAAAAAAATGGTATGGTTAATTTGAATTTCGATTTATTAATTTACAATTTTTTTTCGTTAAAATATTTTTGGTAAATTTGGATTTCAGTTTGTTTTATCTATTGTTTGTTTGGCTGATTTCTAAATTTTAGCTAACTTCACGAAAATCTTTCAAACTACAAATTTATATATCAGATTATTAGTCTAACATTTTTACGCAAACTTTTTAAAGAAATTCTTTCAAATTTTCTCACATACTTGGATTTTTGGTCGACTCTTTGAAAATTTACCTATTTTTTAACACTTGAATTTAGTTGATTATTCTAGTTTTTCATTTTTTAAGAGTTTTTTTTTTTAAACTAAATTTTATACAACATTTTCAAAATTTTTGGAATTATAGAATTACTTGTGTGATCGAGCGAAGTCCAAGATGTTCATCAAAGTCTCATTGTGTGATCGAGCGAAGTCTCTCACAAGGGGTTGCGAGTAAAGTTGAAGATTTGTTTTTGATTTTAATGCGTAAATTTGAGATATTTTCGACATTTTTGCATACTAAAGATTTATTACATTTTATATATTATAACTCATGACTTCGGTTGAAGTCTATAATTTAAATTTTGTTTAGAATTGAGGAAAAAGCTTAAAATCTAATTAGTTGGCAATGAATCCCTATCGTAAAGGACATTTATTCATCCATCACTTCAAACCTAGACATCTAAATGTTTCCTCTTAGTTTCATATGTGTGACTCCTCTCATTCTCTTTTCGTGATTTTAAAGGTTGAATAGCTCTCACGAACTCCTCAATGAGAATTCAATTTTTATTTTTATCTTAGATTGAAGATTACCTTTGGATATTAAGCCCTTCTGAGTTAGAGAACTCTGAATTCTCATCGAATTTATTTTCCAAGGTAAAGTTTAGGGGTTTTGGATTCGTTCATGTGATTTCTCATTTCTTTACGAATCTCTAGAACTTAGTGACAGATGTCAATAAATGTCAGCAAGCCATAAAATTTGGAGATTATGATCATATATTTATGAATGACCAAATTTGTTTTCCCCCTTAAATAACATTGTTTGTTAAGTTATTTGTGTGGCTAGGATTGCTAAACCGGTTTTGGGGCTGCTTTCATTTTCATTGAGGAATGATAATCTTATCAAAGTTGTATCATTTTTGTATATTGATGCACACGTAACTCCTAATTAGTCCCAATCAATAACCACGGTTCTCTTGCTTTCTCTTTAGATGAGCTCAACCATATTGATTTCTTTCTTCCCTGTCTTTTTTCCTCAAAATCTACTTTTGCTCTTATAGAAAGTTATATTATTACTTCCAATACTTCCTCTTAAGAAATTAATATATGTATAGTCCATTACTTTTTTCCATAATATCTGCAAAAATCTACAATTGATAGTTCTCCAGTTTTCTATTAGATGTTATCAGCAATGGAAGAAGATAATCATGAGAAACAACATGATAATGGTGGATCTTCCTCTTTCTTGAAGACTTGTTTCAACGCACTTAATGCTCTTTCAGGTTAGTCTTTTTTCTTTGCTTGTTTCGATGGAATTTATTTAGTCAGTTATGTAACATTGTAATTGATATAGTTTTAATTTTATAAGGAATTGGAATATTATCCGTACCATATTCACTAGCTCGTGGAGGATGGTTGAGTCTTTCACTTCTGTTACTCCTAGCCGCAACCGCATTCTACACATCTTTACTTATTACAAAATGTTTGAACGTGGACCCCAACATTAAAACATATCCCAAAATTGGAGAACGCGTGTTTGGTAGACCAGGCAGACTCATTGTGTCACTCTTCATGCACCTAGAACTCTATTTAGTAACCACAGGTTTCTTGATCCTTGAAGGCGACAATCTTCACAACCTCTTCCCGGGTTTTAACATCAGAATGATTGGGTTGAGTTTGAATGGTAAACAAGCCTTCATGGCTTCTGTTGCGCTAGTCATCATGCCAACTCTATGGTGGGATAATCTAAGTGTATTGTCTTATGTTTCTATGAGCGGCGTTTTAGCTACGATTGTGACTCTTGGATCAATATCTTGGGTTGGAGTATTTGATGGAATCGGGTTTCGTCAAAAAGGAAAGTTGATCAATTGGAGTGGAATCCCTACAGCTTTGAGTTTGTATGCTTTTTGCTATGGTGCGCATCCGGTTTTGCCTACTTTGTACTCTTCTATGAAAAGCAAACATCAGTTCAACAATGTAAGTCATTATCATTTCAACATGTATCAATCACTTTCATTAACAAATAAGTCCATGACCACTTGCATGATTTCATGTACTTTATGTTTTGCTTTCTATTAGAAACTCGAAAGAAGAAATATTATGTTAATTTCTCTATTTTTTTTTGGCAGGTCCTACTTATATGTTTTATATTATGCACCATAGGTTACACATCAATGGCGATTTTGGGCTACTTAATGTATGGATCACATACATTATCGCAAATAACATTGAATCTTCCGATTCATAAGACGAGCTCGAAGGTGGCAATATACACAACCCTCATAAATCCTATAGCCAAATATGCATTGATGATCACGCCAACCGTAAACACCATAAAAGATTGGTTTCCTTCGCGGTACGCCAAGAAAACATACTTACATCTTGTGATAAGTACTTGCTTCGTAATAAGTAGTGTCGTCGTCGCCGATCGAGACACTTCCTTTTTTTGGTTATATGATGTCGCTGGTTGGAGCATTACTGAGCGTAACGGTTTCAATTTTTCTGCCTTGTATTACTTGAAGATCACTGGAATTTACAAGAAACTTGGGTGTGAGTCGATTATGTTGTTTGGTATGGTAGTGATGAGTGTTCCGATTGGAGTTCTAGGCACTTACATAGCGATTCGAGAAATAATTGCTAGTGTCTGAAAATTTTGATTAATGATAGTGTTGTAGCAAATACAGATGTTACAACCGTTCATATATTTCTATTTTAATCGTTTTTTCAGCTTCGATATGTGTTGAATTTGTTTCATTAATATTTACTATTTTCTTAGATACGTTATTATCTCTAAGTAACTAGTATTAAGGAGCTTAAATGGTTAATCTACAATTACCATCGAGACAAGCCATATATTTTCTCTTTTTGTATCATTCCAATTTTTATAGGTTATGTTCTCAGAGGAACTCATAATCCTAATTCTGTGTACTAAATTTAGATTATTTGCATATTATTTCTAACTTTTTTCATAACAAACTCCTCTCATTTTTTTCATAACAAACCCATAATCCTAATTTTTGTAACATATTTGTAAGTATGAAATATGCGAAAATTGTGTGACTCCTCTCATTCTCTTTCCGTAATTTTAAAGATTGAATAGCTCTCACAAACTCCTCAAAATAGAACTCAAGCATTAGAGGATGATTCTTGGTTGAGGAATTCACGTAGACATCCGATATTGGTGCTTTTGAGATGTTGCATTCAAACAACTCCGTCGTTTTCCTCTGTGGAGGATGATCTCTTCCTTTGGAGTAATTATGTATCTTTGATATGCTCAGGTTTTACCCGAAATAAAACACTGCAAGTGCACAGACACGCAGTAGTATATTAGGAGATCGAATCCACAGAGACCAAAGTTTACACAATAAATTATAGATAATTGATTTAAGCTAAGCAGGAAAAAGTGATTTTAAGCGATGTTATCAAATTGAAAGACAAGATTGCAAGTAAAAATAATTTAAATTTAGATAAATAAAAACGTTAGGCATTAGGGAATTCTCAGGAAATCACATTCATAAACCAGGCAACTATTCAGATTCTAATATGCATGCATCTTAAACTTAAAACACTGATATAAATTGCTCCACTTCCGTGATAACAATTACTTTCCCTCGAATGCTTGAATTTCCTTCCCGTATGCATGTGGTTCCAAATCCTCGAGTATGGATCTAAAAATCAGCTCAAAACAACTCAAAAGACTCTGAAAACTCGTTAAGTTCGTGGTTAGGAACGTCCAAATTCACGTTATATCAACTCCCCCAGACTTAAATCTTTGCTTGTCCTCAAGTGAAGACAAACTAGAAATAAATTCAAGGAAGCTATAAAAACCAAACCAACCTTTGTGAGCTGAATGCAATCCTTTAGGACCCCACAGATGTAATACTAACAACCCTGAAAACTCATAAACAGATCAAAAACCAAGATGGTACTTCATGTACTTTGCCAAATACATAGCAATGCTACCATACTCAAGTTCCTATGTCTCAGCGACTCAACACCAGGGTCCAGAAATCTTACCAAAGGGAAAATGTTCGTCGCATAAGGGTTAAGGATTTGGGCTATTTAGTGGTGGCGTGAAAGTGTTTAGGCTAACCTCAGTCGCGGCCGAATGCAGGTCATGGCACAAAATCTCAAGAGAACTAAATCCAAAGATGATGCACAACTTTTCAAACTTAAAACTTTTTTCTTTATTTAGATGAAAACTTTCTGTTTATCTAAAGAACTAATACTAAGAATAAGAAATAGAAATGTGCTTATAAATATGCATGTAAAATCTGAGGTTTTATTCTAATCCCTTTCAACTTCTTTTTTTCTTTTTAATAATAATATTTTTTTTTTTAAAGTTGGGTATTAGTTCTAACCTTTTTCCTAAGCACAAGTGACCAAAAAAACGAAAAAATGGATGAAGAAATAAAAAACTAAAAATCCTAAGCAGAAAGTTTTGAAGTGGTACCAAAAGATCTTTAGAATGATAGGCTGGCCGGACTACGTCTCCGGAGTTTTTGCGCTTGAGTGCATGTCAATATCTTGGACAGAATGCATGAGGTTTGAAAGAAAGGTTAAGGTAAGGGTGTGGTACCAGACTAAAAGTGAGTCTGGCCATTAGGAGTCCTGAAGAGGGGATAGTGTTTGAAAAAAGATAGAACTCATAACGTGGTTGATACTTCTTATGCGATTTCGAATTCCCTGAGTTAAGAAAACAGACCGATGTAAAGAGTGTCAGCGTTAGCTTTCAAGGAGACGGGAGCCTTCTGGTAACATGATGTGTAGAAGTTTTAACCCAAAATAATATCCGCAAGTGCACAGACAGTTGCAGTAGTATAAGGGGTATCGAATCCACAGGGACCAAGGTTACACTATGAAATTACGAGATTTTAATTTAAAGCTAAGATAAAGTATGAGTTGGTGAATTGTAGTGAAACAAGAAACGGAACAGCAAATTAAACGATATGAGACTCAATAAAGAAAGGCACTAGATCAAGGTCATTCGCCGGTGATTTCGAATTGAGGACTGAGCATCTATTCAGGATTCAATTTAAGTGCGGTCTAGAACTCAAACAAGAATGTAATATTGCCTCACTGTCGTGATGCATCAATATCTTTATCTAACATCCTAAATGCCTAAACTGTCGTTTGGATCCAGTGATGAAGACAAGCAATAATGAATTGGTTCGAATTGTTCATAATTGATGGTAACAATCAACTGTCGTTGGTTACACCCCAATTGCTCACCAATGGGTTATCGAGCAACCTAGAGCACTTTCGTGAATAAGTTCAACTTGAAATCAGAGATTAGGTGTACAGGCTAACCTAAGCGTTATGAATCCCAATTGATGAAGATGAATGATAATCTATCCTATTTGGCTCAGTCACTAATCAATCCTAAATCACCATTGGAATCCCTCAATCTAGCTAGAGGACTAATCGAACATAAAGAATGAAATCGCAGCAATCAACGAGATAGAATTCATAATGATAAATGGAAAAGATAAGGAATTAGAATTCTTCTCAATGGGTGTTATGAATTTATCCTCCAATTGTTACAAGCAAATCCAAAAGGAATCAATGAGGAATAGTTTCAAGGGTTGAGGAACCCAGCAAATCTCCAAGAAAACGTAAAAAGAACTGTTTTAGAAAAATGTTTCAGAACCCCGTTTTCAGAGGTGGCTACCTCTTATTTATAGAGAAAAATAGGTTAAAATCGGATCAGGCATGGGACCGGTCGGTCTGAATCCAGACCGGTCGGTCTGTCTTCAGGTGGTTACGATCTTTGAGCGTGGATCGGTCGGTCTCCTCACGTGGACCGGTCGGTCCGCTTTCCAGAGAGTTACGGCTTCTTTGATTCTTCGGGTGAGCAGGTGCTCGATCCAAACCGAGCAGGTGCTCGATTATGAAAATCACCATCTTTTCTCCAGATTCGTCCATTTAGCTCCAATGACCGCCACTGACTCCAATCCATGCTTGAAGGCCTCCTAGAACCTGAAAAGACACAAAAGGAACTAGAAAGAACCAAAAAGACTAAAGAAGCAATACGTAAAAGAGACCAAAATACTAATATATCAATTCCCCCGGACTTAGATCTTTGTTTGTCCTCAAACAAATTCAGAAATAAGTAAAGGAGAAAGATTTGAAAATGCGGGAACTCTTTTATCCTCAGTGAACCGAATAACCTTTCAATCTGCAGACCACATAATCCAAATTACGAATAGCAAAGCTTTACCAGAACAGCCTCAACACATTTCTCCTCCAAGCCATTTCCCAAACACAAACTCAACGCATTTAAAGTACGCGTGAGGATCTCGCTAAAGGCACACTATTAGGGAAGACGGCGCTAAGGGTTTAACGGCCATTTAGAGGTGGAGTTCAAGGTGTTTAGAGTGTTTGAGGATTACCCGATGTTTCGTAGAGGATGCAGGATATCGCACAAAATTGCAAGAGAGAATGAGTACGTTGATATCCACATTCTCTAAACCACTCTTTCTTCTCCAAAACTCTCTGTCGTCTCATTCGGCTAATCATCCACCTTGGGTATACTCGTTGTGTAGAGAGACACTTTTTCCATTTTACAGAATAACCACTTCTTCATCATCGTTTTTTTTTTTTTTTTTTTTTTTTTTTTTGAATTAATAATGATGATGAAGAGGGATATACATTACAAGTGTGTGTCTCTCAAACACGAATATAAATAGGAGTGTTGTACGTACCCAAGTGGAGCTCATTATTGCTGTCCCTTCCTTAGTTATTAAATCATCTTTCAAAACCGAGCAGGTGCTCAATTATGAGTGAGCAAGTGCTCGTTCTTCTGAAATCTTCTGAAAGAGTGATTTAGATGCAGTGTCGACTCGATTCTCTCCGGCCCTTTTGTGCATATGCTGCACATGTGACAATGAAGTAACAAGAATGCAAGGAGTTTGAAAAGAGGTAATGGTTAAGGAGGGTACTAGCTAAAAATGAGCTAGCTATTCAGGAACAACAAGAGCGGTAAAAAGAATAAGGAGTCCTGAATATGGTTCGTTTCCCTAATCTAGTGCCAGTAACGAGAGGAAATTTGGTCAATCTGAAACCTGGAAGATAGTGCGTCGAAATGTCCCAGCTATTCCTTGTACCCATGCTATGTAAAAATGGTCACTAAAGAGAAGGTTAATCATAGATAGTTCAAATATCATCATAAGATAAAGTCCTAATTCCCTACAAAGTTTTGACATAAAAATAAAAATACAAACTCAAAAGCAAGACCGCTCCCCCGGACTTAAATCACACCGTCTCCGGTGTGAAAAAGTTCAAGAGATTGGAGACTCAATAAAAACAGAAACAAATATGGAATAATACAATGATGAAAGAAGGGTGAAAGAAAATATCACCGAGTAGAAGTTCGTCATCAGAACTCTGGAGACTCCTCAGAATCCATTGTATCCTCGGAGTCAGCTGCGTCATCATCTGATCTCAGCTCAGTGGAAGGTCCAGCAGGCGGAGGCATGTGACTTCCAGCAAAGTCTGATCCTCGGACCGCATCTGTGCTCCGTGAACAAGAAATGGCACTCCAAATGTTAGACATCATGTTATGGAGTTTCTGAAAACTCCTGTACTGCCAATCAGTGCGCTCTGGTGCGGTCCAAGTCTCTCGAGGCGGAGAGATGGCGAACTGGTTCTCGTACGGTGGAAACTAGAACCTCGTCTCTGGGTTGGCGGGAATACTACTAGGACCTGCATAGTCTGAATCTCGTCCGATGTGGCGGCGCTTCCTGTGCCGCATTGGAACAACTGGATCGGTATCCTGAGGTGCGATTGGTGGCAAGAATCGCACCTTATCTATGGTGGTGAGAGGCACATGCTCACTAGGTAGCGCAATGGACTGCGGGTTTCCAGCCAAGTCAGTGTATTGCCATCTATCCGCAACTAGCCATCGGCTCTGAATGAGGTGTTGCACATCCAAGAGTGCAGGTGCTGGGATTACCTCGGTGCCTACAAAATCAATCCCGTGGTGGATAAAAATTGGAGTTAAAAGACTTCCACAAACCTCTTGCTTCTTCTTTCCCGGTCCTCCGAGAGCCCTAAATTTCCTCTCCGTCAGGAAATGTGCAAATACCGCTCCAAAGTTAGTGCGCTGATCGCTAGGATACTCGTTGTAAATCTCTAATACTAAATCTGGCATCCCGAAATACAGTAAGACTAACTCATCAAGACGCAGAGCTCCCGGTTCCTCCTTGCAGAACATAGTAGTGCTTAGAGCCTTGGCGACGATACGGATGATCGGGTTCCTGATCAGAGTGAGCTTCATGCTGCGCGATGTTGCAGGACCCGAACCGATCAAGTGCCACAGTCGATCGATCTCACGGAAACCATGACGATCAGGGAATTCCAGACGTTGAGAATATTCATCAAAACCATATAATCTACACAATCTTGTGAGCGAAATCTTGTATGAAGTCCCATTGATCTTATACCATAGGCGACCATGCTCGGCTCTTCTGTGATCATCCGATGGGTAATAAACCTCACAGGAGGCAAGGAACTGTCGTACTAATTCAGGATAGAGAGGATATTGGTGTGTAGCCATGGTTCCAAAACCCATACGATTGAGAAAGTCTATCACTTCATCCAACATACCATATTTCTACAGCATCTCACGACATATAACTCTAGTTGGCAATATCTCAACATTGAGAAGACCATTGTAACAGATGCTGTTGTACTTAACCCAACCGTCTTCTTCTTGCTTGTTCACATACGATGGTTCTTTAACTAAACCCTTCCGTTCTAATCTAGGGTGTATATCTATTCCGGGGAAGGGAGTACCGTTTCTTCTTGGCCATTGAGCATTTGAATTGCGCGAACTGCGCGATCGACGCGGAGGGTCCGGTTGAGAAGAGGTCGCTTTTTCTTTAGCTTTTTCCGCTCTCGTCAAGCGTCTTTGTTTATCGTGAACGAGCTTCGTTCGTTGCTCGTCATCTTCATTCGGGTCAATTTCGGGTGGTGGAGGTGCAACACGCGGATCCATTACGCGAACCATGGCTGGGTGCGGGACCGACCGGATCGATTTGTTCAATTCGGATCGACCGATCGGTAAATAAGACCGACCGGTCCCATTTCCAGAGACATTTGGCTCTTCGGGTGAGACGACGGGATCGACCGGTCGGCATATGGGACCGACCGGTCTTGTTTCCAGAGACCTGGCCATTCTTGTCAGACGAACAGGATCGACCGGTCCTGAGATAGACCGACCGGTCTGATCGTCTGAGTCCCAATCCAACGAGTTGTGGCGACAATTCTGAGGAAAAATAAAGAGAAAACAAAAAGGTAAAATTGAAAAACCAAAAATGAAAGAAAGTATGTACACTTACCGGTGGGTTGCCTCCCACCAAGCGCTTGTTTAACGTCGTTTAGCTTGACGTGTGTTTCCGTTTTAGGCTTGAGACGAATCCATATGAGGATTAGAGGCCTTCTTGTCCGGATCAGGGCTCGGTTGAGGTGGGTTGAGGCATGGTCCATTTGCTCCTTGACCACTCACATTCAGTTGTATAACCTTGCTCATCATACTAGCCATAGCTGCTTGACCTTTCTCTTTAAACTCCGGAGTGATGATGGCCTTAACCTTAGAGAAAGGCTTAGACATACTCTTGCTCTGCACTTTATACTCGATCGTGTTCCCAACACATCTCTGTGGTGTCAAGGTTACAGGCGAACTTGTACCATTCTTCTCTTGATTTACTACGTCCCGCTTGTTAATCTTTTTGGGCTTCCATGTTACATTGTCTATGGCAACACAAGAGCCATACTTACCGCTATCTCTGTCCGATATGGCATTGTAGGAGACTTTCTTGTCGACGTTAGCGAAGACTATTTTTTTGTTCGGTAAGTCCACACCGCTCCTACTGTTGCAAGGAAAGGCCTTCCTAAGATCAAGGGCACGTGTGAACCATTCTTCATCTCCACAACATGGAAATCAGTCGGGATCAAGCAATCCCCAATCTGGATATTCAAATCCTCAATGAACCCTTGTGAAGTTGTCACCGAGGCATTCGCCAACCTTATAGACATTGGAGAAGGCTTTATACCAACAATGCCCAACAATTTTGCAATAGCCCTTGACATGAGGTTAACACTAGACCCGGAGTCACACAGAGAATCTTCAAAGTTGGTTCCGAAGATGAGACATGGGACAACAAACTTTCCTGGATCTTCAACCTTTGGCAATCTCTTCAATGGTGGTCGTGCTGCATTACTCCTCGCCATTTTCTCAGGAATATCTAGTTTCTCCGAATTGATTGAATCTCTCTGATCTCTAGGTGAAACTGGGTAGGGGATTGGAGGTTCATAGATACGCGACTGAATCTTGTTAACAAGTTCGTTCAGTTGAAGCACCGTAGAAGAAGGTCCAGCAACCTCTTCATCCTTTTTCGGTGGGAATATCTTTTCCTTACCAAGCGTGATGGCATCCACAGGCTCCCTAGTGTTTACAACCGGTTTGCTTGGGAGGATTCCTTGTATATTCTTGACTGCATCGGCGGTGTGAGCGACTATAATATCAAGCTCCTTTGCATGAGCGTATATAGCTTCAAACTTACTGTTGAGATCATTGTACATGCTATCCACCTTGACATTGATCTCACTAGCGTATTTCTGCTGACCGAGTAAAAGCAAATGCATAAGAGATTTCAGCTCGTCTTGAGAATTAGATGCATAGGATTGAGAGCTCTGATTCTGCACATAGTCTTCGCCTACGTAGTTCACCTCAGCATGCTGTTCATCTCCTTTGTCCTCACAAAGCTCAACGCTTTTCTGATTTCTCTTCAGGAGCATGTTCACCTTTTCTGTAAGCTCGTCTATCCTTAGTGACTTAACTCTTCTTACAGGTGTAAGGTCGTCATGATTGTGGCAACGATTCCTGGAACTTGCAGCCAAGTTCTCTATCAATTCATATGCTCCTTCCCTGGTTTTGGTCATAAAATCACCATTACTCGCAGCGTTCATAGTGTTCCTACAATCCCGCTCAACACCATTATAGAAGACGCCAAACATACTCTCATCAGTAAATCCATGGTGTGGACATTCCCTCTTGTACTCCTTGAAAGGTTCCCATGCCTCACAAAAGGATTCTCCTGAATGTTGCTGAAATGTGGAGATCTTGTTCCTTATACTAGCGGTCATGGTTTTAGTATAGAAGTGGTCCAAGAATGCTGCTCTACATTGCAGCCAAGTCGTGATGGATCCGGCTGGTAGCGACTTGAGCCAACGGGAAGCTTTGTGTGCGAGTGAGAACGGGAAAAGCTTGCACTTTACGAGGTCCGCGTCCATCCCATTAGAGCTCGTCGTGGAGCAAATCTCCTCAAAGTTATCCATGTGGTCCATCGGATTTTCAGCAGGCAATCCGTGGAACATACGCTGCTTAACCAGTGATATCATCCGCGGTTTTATCTCGTAATCATCCCGGTTATCAAGAGGGGGAACTATAGCAGCTCGGTTCCGGTAGAAAGCGTGGGGATTGTCCATATCCCCAATGGCGCGATGCTGCTCATGCGCACGCTGTTGCATTTGAGCCACTTGTTGCTCAAGCCTTCGAATAGCAGCGGCTACATGACCATTTGCAGCTCGGTTGTCTGTTTCGTCGCCCATATTGGCTGAGTTAGACACCTGAAACACACGCAAAAGAAAACAAAAAAATAAAATTAGCAAAATTCTTAGACTATAAATAAAATCAAATCTCAAAGGCAACGCAATTGGTCCCCGGCAACGGCGCCAAAAACTTGATGTGTAGAAGTTTTAACCCAAAATAATATCCGCAAGTGCACAGACAGTTGCAGTAGTATAAGGGGTATCGAATCCACAGGGACCAAGGTTACACTATGAAATTACGAGATTTTAATTTAATGCTAAGATAAAGTATGAGTTGGTGAATTGTAGTGAAACAAGAAACGGAACAGCAAATTAAACGATATGAGACTCAATAAAGAAAGGCACTAGATCAAGGTCATTCGCCGGTGATTTCGAATTGAGGACTGAGCATCTATTCAGGATTCAATTTAAGTGCGGTCTAGAACTCAAACAAGAATGTAATATTGCCTCACTGTCGTGATGCATCAATATCTTTATCTAACATCCTAAATGCCTAAACTGTCGTTTGGATCCAGTGATGAAGACAAGCAATAATGAATTGGTTCGAATTGTTTACAATTGATGGTAACAATCAACTGTCGTTGGTTACACCCCAATTGCTCACCAATGGGTTATCGAGCAACCTAGAGCACTTTCGTGAATAAGTTCAACTTGAAATCAGAGATTAGGTGTACAGGCTAACCTAAGCGTTATGAATCCCAATTGATGAAGATGAATGATAATCTATCCTATTTGGCTCAGTCACTAATCAATCCTAAATCACCATTGGAATCCCTCAATCTAGCTAGAGGATTACTCGAACATAGAGAATGAAATCGCAGCAATCAACGAGATAGAATTCATAATGATAAATGGAAAAGATAAGGAATTAGAATTCTTCTCAATGGGTGTTGTGAATTTATCCTCCAATTGTTACAAGCAAATCCAAAAGGAATCAATGAGGAATAGTTTCAAGGGTTGAGGAACCCAGCAAATCTCCAAGAAAACGTAAAAAGAACTGTTTTAGAAAAATGTTTCAGAACCCCGTTTTCAAAGGTGGCTACCTCTTATTTATAGAGAAAAATAGGTTAAAATCGGATCAGGCATGGGACCGGTCGGTCTGAATCCAGACCGGTCGGTCTGTCTTCAGGTGGTTACGATCTTTGAGCGTGGATCGGTCGGTCTCCTCACGTGGACCGGTCGGTCCGCTTTCCAGAGAGTTACGGCTTCTTTGATTCTTCGGGTGAGCAGGTGCTCGATCCAAACCGAGCAGGTGCTCGATTATGAAAATCACCATCTTTTCTCCAGATTCATCCATTTAGCTCCAATGACCGCCACTGACTCCAATCCATGCTTGAAGGCCTCCTAGAACCTGAAAAGACACAAAAGGAACTAGAAAGAACCAAAAAGACTAAAGAAGCAATACGTAAAAGAGACCAAAATACTAATATATCATAACACTGATCCGCCTAGGGCGTTTTTAATCTTCCCATTGCTTTAGTTAATCACTGTTAATCTTAAAAATGTTAGCAAACATCATGTGGTCCTAGAATTGCATTCATATCACAAAGGTTTAAAATAAACTGAAAATAAGAAAATAAAACATAATTAGTACTAACAGTACTTCCCCCCAGACTTACTTCACACCGACCCGATGTGAAAATAAATCCAAAGGAAAAAAAACTATTAAAAGAAAGAAAATAAAATGAAATGAAAAGAAAAAATTAAGAAAAACTAACCTACCGGTGGGTTGCCTCCCACCAAGCGCTTTGTTTAACGTCGTCAGGGTGGATCAGGTGGATCATCAAGAGGGATCACAGCACCCTCTTGGAGAGAAATAGTGTGCTCGTATGGAGTCCCAATGCCTATTGGATAGAAGTTTATGTCTGCGGTAGACTGACTAGGAAGAGCTGGGTCCTCTGTGACTTGATCAATGACATCATCTGGTTCCGTAATCTAGAAAGGAGGGTCATCGGTTACATGCTTCTCCAGCAGCTTGTCCATTTTGAATGTCATCTCAGTGTCTCCCAGTTGGAGATCAATGCGTCCAAATTCATGTTATATCAATCTTCGCCTCCAGGTGTGTTTTCTTCCTCTAAAACATGGCTATCCCTCCATCCTCTTTCTCCTTCTGTCCCCTGGTATAGCTTTGTGTGGTTTAAGCAAAGGATCCAAAAACATGCCTTTATGATGTGGATTATTATGAGGGATAGGCTTACCACCCGGGACAGATTACGGGGCTGTGGTATTGACATTCCTCCTGAGTGTTTGCTGTGTGGTTTGGGTTTTGAATCCAAGAACCACCTATTCTTCAACTGTATCTATTCTGCAGAGGTGTGGATGGCCTTCTTCACCCATCAGGCTCTGTCTCCCCTTGTGTTATTCCAAGACATTGTCTCTTGGGTGCAGTCTTCAACAACAATTCTTAAGCTCAAGACTATTGTCAAGTTAATCTTCCAAGCGGTGGTTTATTCATTTTGGAAGGAAATGAACTCTAGGCTTCATACAACTGCTCATAAATCACCGCAATTGGTGGTCAAAGAGATCCAACTTCTTCTTCGGGCTAAGCTTGCTGGATTGGATAGTTCGGCTTGTCATGTTACTTTATCCTCTCCGGTCTCGCATCGCCCTGCCCCGGAAACTTATCTTACCACCTGGTTCACTTATATTCGACCATAGAGGTCTTCTTCTTCCTTCCTGGTTCCTTCACTTACTTTGTTTGCTTCACATGTGGTTCTAAAGTTATATCCTTATTTGTTCTAGGAACTTAAATATTCATCTGGCTGTAATTTAAACCGATGCCTCTGTTGAGGAAGATGAATAAAAAAAAAAAAAAAAAAAACACGAGTTTCATTAGCATAATAAGATAAGCGCCATTTGCTTTGACATAGTCCGGGTTGATTGTGCAGACACACCGAAATCCGCAACTTGATATGCGTGAAAGAAGTTGGAGACGAGCAGTGCAACGTGAAAAAAAACAACAACAACGTAAACCACTCCACTCAGACATAAATGAATTTTAATTAATAAAGTTTCATAAGCAGAGAACACCCTTAACATTCTCGGACAAGAAAATATTATCCCTGTGGATCTTTCCCTCAGTGTGGAGGTATTCAGCAGATTGCGTGTAATACAAGCAGTTCAAATTTCATCCAGTGGTATTGTGATGACAATACTGAAATTTCGTACGACAATTTTGCATTGCTAATAATTACGAAACACTTACGTTAATCCAAGAGATACCTTATGTATATCTCTAATCTCGTCTTCTCTGTCTAGTTAGAAAAGGGCACTGATCATTGTGGTATCCGTGAGAGAAGGATACTAGCTAGCTATTTTACTCAACTGTTCTGGTAATTGTTGAAATTTCCCTGTGCTTTAAGATTCTAACTTTTAACAACACACACAGTAAAGGAAGGCGCATAAACCATAAGGCAACCCCTTTCACGAATCAGAGTAGAAATGTTAAACATAAAAAAAAACTAGATTAAAGCAGCATAAATTAACCAACAAAACCCGCAGAAAAAAGCACACAATAAGATCAGGGCCGGCTCAAAGTTATTATGGGCCCTAAGGCAAAAAAAAAAAAAAAACAAATTTGGCCTACAAAATTTTTTTTAGGATTTTTTATTAAACAAAATAAAACTAAGACATTTTTTATTAATATGTTGTTTTGATATTTCGTTTTTTAAGAAAATATACATTATAAAATAAAATTATGGATCCAAATCTTTTACAAATTTTATTTTTCATTTTAAATAAACTTTTATAAAAAAAATTTTGGCCCCTTAATTATTGGGACACGTGGTTGGACCCCGGACGTCGCACCACATGTCCCCCTCCCTAAGCCGGCAATGAAAAAGACCCCAAAATTTCTTTAACAAAAGTCACATATTACTATAGCTGAACACTGAAAAAGTAAACAATGAATGATATCAAGTGGCTCTACACGAAAATGACAGTCACTAAATGAATATTGAACTCCAAGAGGACATGATCTTAATCTCAAAATTTACTTTTAAAAATCAGCTTAACCGGCCGGTTCGGTCAGATAGTTTTTGTATTTGTTTTTCAAAAAAATGCGTGTGTTTTTTCCTTCCCTCATAAAGGATAATTTCGTCTTTTCTGATGATGACCTCCCCTTATAAGCGAAATGAGACCGTTAAGATCAAAATTAGGGCTGCTTGCTTCGCAATTAATCACAAAAGTTGCAATATTTTCTTTCTAGGTTTTCTCGAGAAAATCGCGTATATATTCAATCAAGATGGTTAAACGGGCAGATCGCGAAGGAGATCACGGAGGGGATCGCGGAGGAGCACGGAGGGGATCGCGGAGAAGATCGAGAGGTAAATACACTTTCCTTTAGTTCTTTTATGTTGCGTATGATTGTAATTCGAGATTAATCTTGTAAATATTCATTTTCCTTAGTTGGTTCCATGGTTTTAGGGTTCTTTTATTTTGCTTATGGTTGTAATTCGAGATTGATCTAGTAAATATTCATTTTCCTTAGTTGGTTCCATGGTTTTAGGGTGTATTAGTTGTTGTCAAGATGAGATGTTGCGTTCCATTATAAACAGAGAAAAACAGAGAAAAAATGAAATTTTTTTTTGGTTTGTGTTCTTGACAAAAAGAGTAACTTCCCTTACATAACTTAGTTGATGAGTTAGTTCCGTAAAGAATAAACATGGATAAATCAGAGACAAAAAGTGTTTGTTTTTTTGTTTCTGTTGTTGACAATGGTCTTTCTTCATGTTGTGTTTCATTATAAACAGAGACAATGGCTTTTCTTGTTTCAAAGCATGTCTTCAAAAAGAAAGTAGCTTCTCGACTTGTTGGTGGTGGTTCTCCTCTTGGTGACTCTATAATATCTTCTCTATATGACCGCCAACACATATCGGAAAGGAGCTTACGAAAAGTATACGTCTCTTCTTCCTTACGTGTCTTTTCGTTTTTCATAGTCCACTTACAATCTCACATTATATTAGCTGTGGCGCTATTTCTCATCAACAAAACGTTTGCCCTAAGAGACCAAGACTTGTGGGAGCTAACTTCACCAACAAGTTTATCTCTCCGGATGAAAAAATCAAAGAAAAACTTAACTTGAGCTATTCGGATAAAAGAGATCATTGGAATAATTACTTTCCTTCAGCAGCACCTAATCTTAAAGGCTCTAAAAATCCAAGATCGAGAGAAGATACGGCTTACTATTTGCTCGAAAAAGAGTTAGACCCAAACGAGAACTTTGTCCCGGTGAGTTTCTTATCATTTTTGTTTCTTATCTCAATATGTAAGACCATCATATCTGACTGTTGTAACACCTCTATTTTT
Organism: Draba incana; assembly: GCA_963576765.1. Classification (NCBI taxonomy): domain Eukaryota; kingdom Viridiplantae; phylum Streptophyta; class Magnoliopsida; order Brassicales; family Brassicaceae; genus Draba; species Draba incana. Next base: position 29,596,734 of record OY755216.1, read on the forward strand.
CCTTAGGCCAAATCTTATTTCAATCTTCCATCCGAAGCTCAAATGTTGTCTTTCAAAACTTTTAAAGCTGTAAAAAAATCCCTATCTAGAGTTGGATCAATCTGCCCAAGCTCGATATAGAGTTGGACCATTATCTTCATGAAAGAAATTTGACTTGGGTACGCCTCAAAGGGAAATCGAACATCGATATTCACTGTGAATAGAAGCCATCTTATTATAACATGATAATCAAATTATGAGTAAGAAAAAATCGGCTAAGATTAGGCATAAAAAATATTCATTTCAATTATGAGTAAGAAAAAATCAGCTAAGATTAGGCATAAAAAACCACATAATGTGTCAATTCTCAAATTACTCCTTAGATGCAAAACTGAAACCCTTATATATATACTCATTTAACAAAAAAAAAAAAACTGCACATACATTGCATTTCCCCACATTTTTATTTAATATAATTATTTTGTTCCAAATTGTTGTGATTTGATAGAATCGTAAATCTTTAATCAAAGAACAAACAAAAATTATCACCAAAAAAAATATTTATTTCTTAAAATAAAATTATTTTAAATTGGAATATATAAATTGAAAAATTCGACTAACAAGTTTTCCAATGGATTTGAGAATAACATAGAAATCATTCCAAATCCACTAAAATCTATTTTAAAATCAAATCTATAAATAAATACGTAGGATTGAATAAGAGGTGATTTTTATTTGTATTTGAGAATTACAAATTGAATAAGAGATGATTTTGATTTGTATTTGAGAATCACAAATTGAATAAGACATTATTTTAATAAGACATAAGATTTTCAAATCTATCAAAATACCAAAACCAATATGAAAGAGTAACGGTAAGTTTTAGAATCAGAATCTTTCTTTGTCTAGGATCAAAATGTATTGCAAGTTTGAATTTGATGTTGCAGGACAATTTGGAGAAGATGAATGTGGAAACCTATGTTTGGGTTAATAAAGATGATCCTAATATGTATGGAGAATGGAATTTTGAGGTTGGTTGTTTAGTAAATTGAATTTTTTTTTACCATTTTTTTGTGTGTGTTGATGGTTAATGTTTAGAGTTGTGTGTGTGTGTGCGCAGGAATGGAGAGTGGTTCATGCGGAGAAATTTGTGGAGATGTTTAAGAAAATATTGGAATGGAATAAGAATCCTAATGGGAAGAGATATGAGGATGTTGTAGGACCATTAGTAGTGTCTGTTGATTGATTTCTTGAACACATGTAATTTGGCATAATGTGTTTAGGATTCATGTATTGGTGTATGTGTGTTTGAACAATCTGCATTAGCTTCTTCTTATGCATATGCTAGTGATTGAGTTTGAAGTTATATAAAGATTATATAATTGTCATCAAAATAATTTCAAGCATTGTAGAAGTTAATTAATTGTGTTGTTTGATTCTTGCAAATACCAAACATTAATCCTAGAGCTTATTTTTATGGCCATTGACATTGTCATTTCTTACAGAAGACGAATATGTTTACATAAGGTGTTACAGCACAAAGAAAGCTGATAGTACCAAGAGAAAGCAAAGGATACAAGATAATGGAAACCAACATAAAAACAACATAAGATGATATGATCATCTCAGTGGAACTTGAGGTTAGTCAAGACATTGTTGTGGACAGGATCCGCCAAATGATCAAGAAGGTTCTGGTATGGCCCAACACCGGTCACTAGCCCCTGGATAAAGTAACCGAGAATGGCGAGCATAGCAAGTCTACCGTTCTTGACCTCCTTGAGTTTCAACTCTTTCAGCGACTTCTCGTCTTTCCCAAACCCAAGAGGGTTAAAGAACGGTCCACCGGGGTAAGTCGGATCACCCGAACCAGCGAAACCTTTCTCTAACCCCAAGAAGTACTGTTTACCCATAGATCCAGGGTTGTACCAGTCCTGCAACCTCCGGTGCTCAGCGAATCCCATCAAAGCCATCTCGAAAACAAAGAGCGTATACGGATCTGCCCAGTAGCTGTATGTCCCTGCAGGTGGAATCACACCGGTTTGGAACCAAGGAAGAGCAGTTTCTGCTGGAATCAAACCAGCCTTGCCTAGAATCTCAGGAGCAATAGCTCCAACTGCACCTAACATAGCGAACCGCCCGTTGAAGACCTCTCCGTAAGCTAACCATCTCGGCTCAATGAACCCTCCAGTACCTTCTGGATCCGAAAGACCAAGCGGGTCGAATCCATAGTCGCCAGGTAAACTACAGAATCACAATCTCCCTAGTTACGATTTACGTATCGATTTCTATAAAGTCTAACACATTTTTGAGACCATGAAGCATTTTAAATTACCTTCCATCCAAGTAAGAGAGACTCTGTGATGATGCAAACCACAATGGTCTGTTTGCTCCTTGCTGATACCAAAACACACACACAAAAACAGAATCAGATTGTTTAGTGTAGTTTTGGGCATTAAACCAGGAAACCTATAGGGACCCGATCGAAACTACCCAAAATACCCTAAACATAAATTAATTCGAATAGTATAACAGTTTTTTTTGTCATTTTTGAAAATTGGGGTAAAAAATAGTTAAACCGAATTAAATCCAAAAAAAATCTATTTTTTTTTTTTGAGTATTTAGGGTAAATATCACATGAACGGTTCTTATTTTGAACCGTGGACCCGAACCGAACGGATCCGGGTACCGGAACGCCCATGACTAGTTCAGTGCATAGAAAGAGAGAGAGACATTTGGTAAATGGTAGAGAGTGTAATGTCATGTACCTTGACAGGTGGAGTTGAGGCAGCCTTGACAATGAAGGAGCTCTTCTTTTGTGAGACGGACACTGATGGTTTTGTGCCGAGGATTTGTCTAGCGGTTTGAACAGAGGAGGTAAGTGAAGAAGACACAAGTGCTTGTGCTGCCATTTTTCCCCGTTCCTTCTTCTTCTGTCACCAAGAGATGGTGATGATGGTTCAAGTATGGTCTAGAGAGAATATGGTTTTTAGTACTTGTGGCTTTGAAATAGCACAATTGGTTTTGCTCAGATTAGATTAGTATCTTGCTTCACCAACTATATTTGTCCACGTGGCAATATGAGTTGGATAAGAGATTTTGTTTTTGTGTTATTCCTTTATCTACCACACAAGAAGAAATAAAAATATATTTACATACACACGAGAATTTGGATATAATAAGATTTTCATTTGCTTTTTTTTTTTTTTTTAATTCAAATGATTTTTTACAAAAAGCACGAATTTAAAATATTTAAAATTAAGTGTACGATTAGCATTATAATTGTTTTTGTTTCAGTTAAATCGTTAAAAACTGTATACAATTTAACTATTCGATGAAATGCCTGAACGAAATGTAAACTTCCTAATGAAACTGTAAACTGATTTAATGATCTTGAAGCAACTCATTCACCGATCAATTTTCTTTTTTGATTTCTTTGTTTCTCTTTCGTTTTCACCGATTACTACGAACTTCGTTTTTAAAATTTTGATTGTCACTTATGGGGAAACAAGGAATTAGGGTTTTAGCCTTTATCTATGTGGATTCGACATTTGGATTAACGCACTGTAAGTGTTCGTCGAAATGCCTGAACGAAATGTAAAGCTTTTGAAGTTGCTCTATTTTTTATCAGAAGAATATCTTGCAATTTACAGATACAATCAACGATGTTGCACATATATAAACAGGAGGTATTAGTCAAGGCAATAAAGCCTCGACTTTTTATTTTTTTAATTCGGTCTTTGGTCTTTAGGCTTACACGAGAGAGGACTAATGTCTGTTTCTTGTTTTAATTGATTTTAGAATGTTGATGTCTATCTCTCACTGAGTTTGGTCAACTGTACGTGGTTGGTTGAGTAAAAGGTCAGATTTTTTTGGTTCACACTATGAAAGGTAAGGGATACAATAGTGTTGATAACTATGTGCTATTGGTTCATCGAGTTAACAAAGACATGAAAATGACCCAATGTTTCAATATGAGATCAACTTGGAATTGTTTGGAATTGTTTCAGTATAAGCATTTCATTTTACTTAAATTTGTACTAGCAAACAAGGATTTAGTTGATCATGAATAAAGTAATGCATAATCTTGGAAGATTGGTGTGTTGTGGTCAACATTGGTTAGAGGTTTTGAATTATGTCCTTGAGTTTGTTTTCTTGGCTTACTTTCTTTGTATACATGTTTGGTTTTTACACTAATCTGAAGGAGATCGTTTTTGGAGCCACAAGAACTCGCATGGGGATGACGAGGTTTTTCTTTGCTTGTTTGGTTTTGTTTTCAATGCTCTTGAGTTTTAGCTATGCAGCTATAACTCCAACAAGCCCTTTGTCGATAGGCCAAACTCTCAGCTCGTCGAATGAGGTTTATGAATTGGGGTTCTTCAGTCCTAATAATACACACAATCAATATGTTGGAATCTGGTTGAAGGGTATCGTTCCTCGGGTCGTTGTGTGGGTTGCCAATAGAGAAAGGCCTGTTACCGGCTCCACGGCAAATCTAACTATAAGCAGCGATGGAAATCTTCTCTTATTGGATGGAAAATATGGTATTGTGTGGTCCATCGGAGAAACTTTTGCATCTAACGGCTCTCGTGCAGAGCTTACAGACAACGGGAATCTTATTGTCTTAAATGTTTCGGGAAGTACTCTATGGCAAAGCTTTGAGCATCTTGGTGATACTATGCTCCCTTTCTCAAGTCTGACGTATAATCTCGCCACGGGTGAGAAACGGGCATTGACTTCTTGGAAAAGTTACAATGATCCATCGCCTGGCGAATTCGTGGGTCAGATTACATCACAAGTGCCATCACAGGTGTGTATTATGAGAGGCTCGAAGATTTATTGGAGAAGCGGTCCATGGGCTAAAACTAGGTTCACAGGGATACCTGTAATGGATGCATCGTTAACAAGTCCATTTAGCCTTAATCAGGATGCAAACGGGTCAGTATCTTTCTCTTATTCAGACAGAAGCTTCCAACCTCCACGAATAAAATTAACACCGGAAGGCTCACTGAAGATTTTTCAGCATAATGGTACCGACTGGGAAGTAGACTTTGAAGCTCCAGTCAGTTCATGTGAAGTTTACGGTGTATGTGGACCTTTTGGGTTGTGTGTTATGTCAGCATCTCCAAAGTGTAAATGCTTCAAAGGGTTTGTACCAAAATCCATTGAGGAGTGGAAAAGAGGAAATTGGACTGATGGTTGTGTGAGGAGTACCGAACTACAATGTCAAGGAAACTCTACTGACAAAGCTGCAGATGCTTTCCAGCCTATTGCCAACATAATGCCTCCAGACTTTTACAAATTTGTAAGTACTATAGATGCTGAAGAATGCTACGAAAGGTGCCTCCACAATTGTTCTTGCATGGCCTTTGCTTATATTAATGGAATAGGGTGCCTAGTGTGGAACCAGGACCTAATGGACGCTGTGCAATTTTCTGTGGGAGGAGAACATCTTTCCATTCGTCTTGCTCATTCTGAGTTTGGTATAGCTTTTTTAAATTTATATTCATCTTTTCGATACCTCTCTTTTTTCCGGATAGATATCTCTTTTCGATAAGAGCATGATTGTTTGTTTTCCTAAATTCTCAGATGGAAATAAGAACAAGAAGACCATTATTGCTACTTCGGTGAGCCTTACCCTCTTTGTGATCTTTGTCTTTGCTGCGTTTGGTTTCTGGAGGTGTAGAGTGGAACATAACGGTAACACATTGATGACTTTTACTATCTGTTGATTTGTCGTTGCGCATCCATTCATTTACTTCCAACAAAACAATCATACAATTGTTACAAATTATTGATAACTAGAATAAAAAAGAGATTTGTTCTTTAAACCACCATATGATCTTTTTAGCTTGGATTAAAAACTCTTAATGTGCGTACTTGGCTAGTTTACTAGATGTTAAGCACTAACACACCACTACTAACTCAATTTTCAGCTCATATATCAAAGAATGCATGGAGGAATGATTTGAAACAAGAAGATGTCCCAGGTTTAGATTTTTTTGAGATGACTACCATAGAAACTGCTACCAATAATTTCAGTCCATCAAACAAACTCGGACAAGGTGGATTTGGTTCAGTGTACAAGGTAAAAAATGTGTACATTTATCCTCTTCTCTTTTCTTTTCTCTATTTTCTCGAGATGACAGTTTGCAACTTGTTTCAGGGAAAACTGCAAGATGGAAAAGAAATTGCGGTAAAACGGCTTTCTAGCAGCTCTGGACAGGGAAGAGAAGAGTTTATGAATGAAATAGTACTCATCTCAAAACTCCAACACAGAAACTTAGTCCGGGTTTTGGGATGCTGCATCGAAGGAGAAGAAAAGCTATTGATTTATGAGTTTATGGTTAACAAAAGCCTTGATACCTTTCTCTTTGGTTCGTTCCTTCTTGCACCTTTACTGTCAGCAGATTTTTCACTACATGGAACTGTTTATCTGATAGTTATTACACGGGATTATTGCGTAGATTCAAGAAAAAGACTCGAGATTGATTGGCCAAGGAGATTTGATATCATACAAGGTATTGCGCGTGGACTTCTTTATCTGCACCATGACTCACGCCTCAGAGTAATTCACCGAGACTTGAAGGTCAGCAACATTCTTCTTGACGAGAAAATGAACCCGAAAATATCAGATTTTGGTTTGGCTCGGATCTATCAAGGAACCCAATATCAGGACAACACTCACAGGGTTGTAGGAACTCTGTAAGAACCTATCTTAGAAACCATCATTAACTACGATTTACGCTATAATCATAAAGTATTTGAAATATGTGCACAGAGGATATATGGCTCCTGAGTATGCATGGACTGGTATGTTCTCTGAGAAGTCCGACATCTACAGCTTCGGAGTTCTGCTGTTAGAAATCATCAGCGGCGAGAAGATCTCAAGATTCAGCTATGGCAAAGAAGGAAAAACCCTTCTTGAATATGTAAGTAAAAACTTTAGGTATTTGATTCCAGTGTCTGTTGTAAAACGTTTGCTTGTTTTGAAACCATAACAGGCATGGGAATCTTGGTCTGAAAATGGAGGAATTGATCTTTTGGACCAAGATCTTGCTGATTCATGTATCCCATCAGAAGTTGGGAGATGTGTGCAGATTGGTTTGCTTTGTATTCAGCACCAACCTGTGGACAGACCCAACACACTTGAGTTACTGTCTATGCTCACCTCAACATCAGATCTTCCACCTCCAAAACAGCCCACATTTGCGTTGCATGCTCGAGATGACGAATCCCAGTTTACGGATTTGGTAACTGTCGGCGAAACAACAGAATCTGTGATCCTTGGGCGTTAAAAAAGAAATCTTTTGATAGATTTTGTAGGAAAACGGCCAATTTCAACCTGAACAAAATTCAAACTTGGTGTATAAAAAAGGCGGACGTCGAATTTTGTCCGGGTTGAAATTGGCCGGTTTTACAAGATGAATAACGTTTCTTTCATCGCCGAGTTTGTTGTTTTAACTCAACTTATACAATGCACACACAAAAAAAACACCATTTACATCACAATGCACAAATGGAGTCCTTTATGAGAAGAAAGCTCCAGTAAATGAGGTAGAAACAGAGAATCATATGTGTTGTAATGAACTCAAGTATGTGACTTCTTCTTTGACAAGAACATAAAAATCCGTGGGAACGATAGCTTCTTCTTCTTCTTTCCAGATTTGTTTGGTGGGGTTTGATTGGTTTCAGAGTTATCTTCTGTTCCATACGACTCAGTTGGACTCGAGGCATAAACAGCAGCCTCGGGTGATTCCAACGCCTTACTTAGCTCCTTTGCTCCTTCGGAACTCGCTCTTTGGATTTTCTTGGTGTTGTTGACTCCCTCACTGGCTTTTCTCTTTTGTTCATGCTCTGCCCTCCACTTTCTCAGCTCTTGTTCAACCCCTAATTTCCCTTCTTTCGCCTTTTCGGCCTTTTCGGTTGCTTCTTTTAACGCTTTCTTTCTTGCATCCATGTCTCTGTTTACTTCTTCCAGCTTCTCCAAGCTTCTCATTTCTGTTTCTTTCGCTTCCTCTATTCGTGAAACCGCTTCTGCTACTCTCGCGTTCGCTAGTTCTTCTGCCTCGTGAGCGCGTTTGCTTAGCTCGTAGTACTCTTCTAGCGAGATCGTAACGCTTCGTGGAGAATCAATCTCGTTAGCCGTTGATTCGCTCTCTTCCAAAGCCTTGATTGTAGCTAAGGCTAACCGCTCCGAAGCTTTAGCTGCTTCGATTTCTTTTTGCGCGGCGAATAATCTGCTCTCCATTGTACTAGCTCCAGCTTTCGCTTGTTCTGCTTCTTCTTTAGCCTTTCGTAGTTCTTCGCGAGCGATTTCAGCTAGCGATTTCGCTTCATCGGCTTCTTCTGCTGCTTGTTGAAGTTGTTTCGGTAGCTCCACCATTTTGTCTCTTGCTTCTTTCTCCTTTGACTGAACCGAAGCTATTTCCAACCTCGTTCTTTCGATCTCACCTTCTAGAGAAGCAACCGCTATGGAGGCCATTCCTTCTCTTTGTTTAATCGAGGCAAGAGCCGACTTTTCTTTCTCGAGTTCCACTTGCAAAGATGAGGAAGCTACTTTTAAGATTTTCAGTTCTGTATTTGCTTTCTCGATATTGAGATTGACTTCTTCGAGTTCTTTCTTCGCCGAGGAAACCGCTCCGTGTAAATCTGGTTGGCTCGTTGAGTCGCATGCTTCTTGCTTTAGCTTTGATTCCATGTAAGCTACTAATTCCGCCTTTAAATCAAGAAGTAACGCCGAGGCAGTGTCGAGCTTTGATTTTAGTTCCTTGGAAGATAGTATCTGTTGGTTAAGTCTTTCGACTTCCTCTTCCGCTTGCTTCATTTCCTTCTCCCAACGGTGCGTATCCTGGTCTCTAGCCATAGCCGCTCCAATTCTCTTTTCTTCGGCTTCCAAATGAGACGCGTGAGCCGATTCCAACGACTCCTTTGTAGCTATCAGCTCTATCGTGAGTTCTTCAACGCTCTTCTCAACTTCTTTTGACGCCGACATCGCTTCTTCGACTTTCTTGACCGCTACATCTTTATCTTTCACCAAGGAATCATATTCCTTACGTAGAGTTTCTAGCTCTTCCTTCACAGATTGCAATTCCGTAATCGCTGATGTATGTCTCGCCTTGGCAACTTCAAGCTGCGCTTTAGCTGCAACGCTCACGTCGTCGGATATTCCTTGTTCCATTTCCTCAACTCTAAGCTTAGCGAGTTCCGAGTCTTGCTTCGCTTGTTGTTCTTCGGTTTGTGCTCTCTCTAGATTAAGCTTCAACTGTTCTATGAGTCTCTTTGTGCTTTCTAGCTCCTTAAGCACTTGTAGTTTTGCAGCCTCGGCGGTTTCCGAGTTTGTTTTGTACTCGGGAATCTCCTCTTGGATCTTTTTAAGCTCTTCTTCTATAAGCTTGCGTTTCTGCAAAAGCCGCACATGAAAATGTGATCAAGAACAGCAACAAAATGACTAATCAATCATACACATGTATATACCTCTACTGTTTGCATTCGGTGAGATTTCCAGTCGGTAATTCCTCCAAATTTAGAGACAGCTTCTTTAACAGATTCAAACGGTGCTGCAGTATCGATTATACCTTTATATGAGTCCATATTTTTGGGCGTTACCGGTGATCCCGAGAATCTTGGAGATCCAATATTTTTAGGAGACGATAGTGTTCTAGGTGATCCACCATTTCTTGTTGTACTCACAGCAGCCTCGGTAATCTTTACACGAGGTAAACCAATCTCACTCGTAAGTTCATTTGGCTTCGGCGTTTCATCAGTTGTTTTATTAGGATTTTCTTTTTCGGTTAATCCAGGATCAGAAGCGATAACTGATTCATCGGAATTAGAGAAACTGGATGGCTGAAACGTGTCATCGACATTTTCAATTGAGCCATCGGTTTGAGATTGTCCTGCATCTTTAGAATTCTCAACCTTTGTTGCAGATTGTATGTTAGTATCTTGAATGGCTGATATGTTCAACTCAGGATTTACTGTTGCAGCATTATCGCTAACAAGATCGCCGCTCACAGTAGCCTCAGATGCTTCTTGAGCAGTTTTTAACTCCGCCATTCACGTGTAACCTGAAATTACTACAAAACAAAGGACTGTAAAAATATACTAGTTTGGGAGAAAGCAAAAAGAAATTAGTCAGTTTATATTTAAAAAACATCGAAAACAATTCGGTATTTCTGTTTTTGTAATGAGTGAAAAGTTTTTTTTGTTACCACAAATCTTTGTAGAAACTGCATACAGAGTAAAATGATATTGTTTCGACCGCACAACACTACACATATCATGATTTCAAACAAAAGTATATGAGGAGAATATAAAACTTAGAAGCAGGAATTCACTAATTGAGTATAAAAACATGTTTCAATGATCGAATTCTAGTTTCAGTGAAGCAACAACTCATAGAAGACAAATACTCTAATTATTATTGGAATTTCATCTTTGTGTGAACAAATACCCAAAACATAACATAATTACCAATTACAATTACCGGGTTGACAAAAAGAAAAAAAATTACCAATTACAGGATTTAACAGAATTTTTGAACAAGACCAGACATACGTTTGCGTTTACAACCACATACCAATAATGATGATTCTGAGCTAAAAAAAATCAGAGGATCAAGAAACAATTCCGAATTTGTAGAATCCTAACAATAATTGTATGACCGACAAACAAAAATTAAAGAACACAATTCTGAATTTTCATCTAACAAAAACTTAAAAAGTTATAATTATGAAATAAAAACATAGGATTCCAGAAAATAAGAAGTTCGATGCAAGAAAGAAGAACACAACAAAGAGCTAAGAAAGAAAGTCTTACGATGATGATCGGAGGTAAAGGAAGTGGTTAAATTGATTCTTGCAAATAAAATATTCAGACAGATGTAGGCAAATTCATCGAGGGACAGAAGTAAGGAAGAGATAATCGCGGTCGCGGAGACAAATCATGAAGCGCTGTGTTTCTCTCTCATCCTCATCTTCTTCTTCCATCTGTCATTCTCTCTCTGTCATAATACTCGGTTTGTTTGTTTCTCTAGTTTTTTTTTTTTTTGGTTATTTAAATATTACTTTTAAGTTTAAAATTAAGAAAATCAGTGGCTTTATTTGTGGCCTCGACGGCCATTGGCCCACATTTCGAAGTAGATATACCAAACTTGCACCCACACCTTCATCGACCCCTCGACCCATCGAATGAATCCTGACCGATTTATTCAAATCAGTTCGACCTTTGTGAAAAAAGAATATTTTCCCCTATTTTTATGATTCTAAAAACCTTTTTCTAACAAATTTGGTAAATTAAACTTTTTAATAATATAAATCTTATTACACTTTTAGTTATTTTAATATATATAATTTGATACGTCTAATTTAATAATTAACATGATTCTCTTGTTCATGAATTTTAATGGTTAGAAAAATATAGAGAACATTTTTTTTACGTTCGAACCTGACCATAAGCTCTGTGGGCTAGGAATCAACATTTAGTTTTTTTTTTTTAGAATACTCATCCTCCCAAAAAGGACGTAGAGAACACTTAGGCATGCTTCTAGGATGAGTGAACCATGGATTTATTACAATTTTTTATTTTTTTGGAGTTTTGCCATGTTCAAATTTATGGGGGTTTTATTTGAAAAAAGATTAGCTTGCTTTTTCACATCAAAAAGCATTAATTTGGATTTTTGGAAAGCTTTTGTGAAATTTGACACAAATCCACAATTTGCAAGATAAATTTTGGGAATTTAATTTCTTACTTTTTTTTTTTTTGGTAATGGCATTTAATTTCTTACTTGGTGAATGATCTTGTTATCTATAATGTCTACAAGTACTAGCTATACATATATGTATACTTGGGCTTATGAGACCATTTTTTTGCAAAAATTTAAGACATTGATTATTCTTTTAAGTGTGTAATTTTGTAGGTACTGATGGCTCCTCCAATACAAGACCAATGGAAATTTAGAGAACTCCAAAGCCTGAGGAGAAACCATTGATCATTAATGAATCCGATGACAATTATAAACTTTTAAGACCTATGTCAAAGCGTAAATTCTAATGATAAGGGATGGCAAGGATGTCGGCTGGAAACGATTAACCACATGATTACCCTCTTGTGGATGATAATAGTGGAGAGTTAAGCTGTTTAGACATATTACCCAGTCACCTATCACTAGGAACCTATCGGAAGCTTAACCAAATGAACAGCAAATTCCAAGGGTCGTTCCACAAGTTAAGATGGCAACATATGGAAAAGCAACGAAGACAAATGTTACCTCTTCATGTCACATTTTTGGTTGCGAAAACACGTCGGAATGGTGTCATTTCTTCTTTATTTTCTTTACCAATACCGTTGTCGATCTTCAAAGGCTTATAACAACTTTTCATAATTTAAGTTGGTATGATCTTGCCATATTTCCTTTTCTTTCCATTTCTTCGTGTTTCTACGGAGGGGATGATTTTGCACTAATAGGGTGGGATTTGATATATGATATTCCCTCCGATACAAAATATAAGTTGTTTTGGAGGGTTTTTTTTTTCAAAATATAAGTTGTTTTAATAATCCTAGATATTTTTTTGATTTATTGAATACGTGTGACGACTAATATTTTGCAGACTCTTTTATTATTGGTCAAATGATTTTTTATTATATATCTTAAATGATATTTATTGGTAGAAAATATTAATATTCGCAGTTTTAGCTAAAACGGAGGAATTATATTATCAATTTTACATATGGTTTTTATAAGGTTCTAGCAAGTATTTCTATTGGCATTTTATTGCGTTTTTAGTGGTTTATAGTTTAAGAGTTTATCGAAAATATGAACAAAATGGACAAAAATGATGCAAAACAAATAATTTGGAGATTAGACAGCTTTCATGCATCATACATTTTGTATAAGATCTCCCTATCGTAGTATCATATTGCTAAAATTTGGACACATAATAGACGTGATTGTTACCTTTCATCGTTTGAAGCAAATCCAATTATTAGATCACACGATGTCCAACTTACTTGAGACTAATCATTCTAGCTACGAGATGAAGCATGCAGAAGAATAAAACCATGATCGACTGAACGACTCTAGGTGATCGATCGATTGATCACTGACCACACCAAATGGCTCTGTCCAAGTAATCGATTGAGAGGTTTTTTTGCATAACAATCGATTGAGAGGCTTTTCAACAGTTTTGATTGAGAGTCCTTCGGTGGATGGAGAGGTAGCCTTATTGAATCGCCTGACATTTAGGCCAACAATCTCCCATTTTTTCAAAAAGAGATGTTAACTTGTGCTGTTAAGTTCTTGCTCTTGAAGATATGTTAACTTGTGTTATTAAGTTCTTGCTCCTGAATTTTCCCATTTTTTCAAAAGTTGTACAGTAAGAGCTCTTGAATTTTATGAGGGTAGAAACCCGATTAGCGTTTGTGGATTTTTCTTTTTTTGGTGTAATAAAAAAAATGTCCCGTTGATCATGATGGGCAAATCATCACGTATGAAATATTATTTTATCTATTGATTTTAAAAGTATCCAGGAAAACCAAAAAAAAAGGGATTTTTTGAAAAATACCCTATTCAGGTTTTTTTAATTTGAAAAATAGACTTCTTTTTTACTTTTTTGTAAACTAACTCTCTTTGTTTATGAAAAGACCTTTTTATCATGTTTTGAATTAAAAAAAAAACCTACATATACTATAAAAATAATAACTAAAATTCGTATGCACGATTATGATAATGTGTATTTTATTTTTATTTAAGTTAAAAATGTTTAGTTGATTTAAAATTTAAATGTTATCAATAGATCATTCTACGAACATATGTAAAAGTTAATCTTTAAGAAGTTTGAATTTTTAAAAAATTTATGGTAAATTGCTTCTGTAGAAAAAGAGAAATCGTTAACCTTGTTTCCTTTAGCACATTAGATATATAAATAAACATGATAATATAAAAATCCAAATGAAAAAAAAAGTATGAAAGACCAAACTCAATTTGACAAGAACAAATCAAAGGTTTCCATACATATATATGATTATATATTTTTATTAGAATCTCCATTTTAGCTACTTTTCATCGGATTGTGAATATGCATTGTTAGTGTGACACACAATAATGTAGTCAAAATTTAAGGAATTATAATAATGAACAATACAATAACACAATAGTAAATCTAGAAGGTGGAGAAGAGAATAAAATTTAGAAGTGAAATTCATACCATTATTGTATGTGATAATGGAAATAATAAGATATAATATTATCATAAAAAAAAACTAAAACATATAAAAAATGAGATTATTATTCAGTTTTATTGAGGTTATTTTAGTAAATTTAACATTCAAAAAGTATAGTTTTCAAAAATTAGAAATAAATGTGTATTTTTCAAATTTAAAAACACAAAAAGGATATTTTTCCAAATTTCCTCAGAAAAAAATATCATGCTTAATAATACTGCTAGTTAGAATGATCAATGAGAGAACGGAGAATTTTAGTTTACTTATTATAGAAACTTGAGAAATTCATGATTTTTGTTTGAATGAAATTGATATCCTTCCTTTTATTAAATACTAGAAAAAATTCATGCGTTGTGTGGAAAACTATTTAGATAAATTTTAAATTTATTTTACTATACATAAGTGATATTGTTTTATTCTCACAAGTAATATTTTTTAAAATCATAATATGAAATAAGCCATATGCTAATATATACATACATGGGTTTATTTGAACACCATTCAAATATGTTCTAAAATTTAAAATCTTCTTCATCTTGAATATCTTTGTTATAGTCTACTACTAAATATCTTCGTCGATGCAACCTCATGAATAAACAAAAAAAACTATATATGAGAATATAGTTTTACATATTTTTAACTAATTTATGAAAATAATTAATTCTAATTATTTATTTTTAAATTAATATTACTATCACACTTTTATTTTAAAGAATCAATACATAAATCACAAATTTAAGGGGGCAAATTTCTGTAAAGAAAAAAAAAAATTAGGAAGACAAATGTTAAAACTAAAAGAAATACAAAGTTATAAATAAATAGAAAATGATACGTGTTATTTTTTCAGAGCTTCTTTTTTGGTAATCCTTAACTCTTAACATATTATATAGATATCTTTAAATTCGAGAATGAAATGAATTTACTTAATATTATTTTTTTCTTCCTCAAAAAAAGCTCGAGAATTTGGACAAGTAACATGTACTTCCTTGGGTCGACGTAAGAATGTGGAAGAATGGGATAAGTAATTAGCGGCGGCTGTAATATTATATTACCGGTACTTTTACATTTGCCAGAAAGATATTTTTTGTAATTTTCTATTTGTCGCCACCTTTGATCTTTTCAAAACTCCCGTGACGTAGCTGTCTTTAACCCATAATACTCAGAATTCAAAGTAACTTCGATGACCGATTGACCGTGCTTTCGTTGCTTACAACGAATTCAGAATATTGAGCAAATATATTACAACACATGACATTATATATACTTTAGTAACATCATGGGTGACTAGAAGAATGCTCTAAATGTGTTTTCTCACAATTAGTGATCTGAACCTAGTAGTAATTTTTTGTTTAACGTCAAATTCAATATAAAATGTATTCAAGTGATTATGGTAAGAATTCCCGAAACTTTGAAATATTCTAGTTAAGTTAGAAAAGGGTGGACATAGTCTTAAGGAGGAAGAGGAAAAGAGGTTCACGAAAAGTCCATGTTGTCTTCAAAGTTAGAAATCAAGAACCAATAAGATTGAATCTCCAAATGGACTAGCTAGAATTTAATTTGACGAGTGAATATCCTAAGAATGAAGACCGAGTCAGTAGTAACCCCTTGTGTCCTATAAATACGTAGAGCTTATCAACCTCTCATAATATCTCACAATTAAATAACCGCTCCAAATAACTTACAATATCAAAGTTATATTTTCTCAAGTATCGATACATTGATTTTTGTTGGATGCAAATGGATAGCCCGCAATCACCACTTCAACCCCCAACATATGGAAACTTAGTCACAATCCTTAGCATCGATGGTGGTGGCATTAGAGGGATAATTCCTGCCGCTATCCTTGGTTTTCTCGAGTCCGAGCTTCAGGTATATTTGTGCTACCTAACTATAAATTATGGCTAGTAAGCCTTTTAGCAAAAACAAAAAACTATATATGATCGCGTTTCTGTTGTGGGATTCCTAACATGTTTTGATTCTATATATACATGGATATATAGAAATTGGACGGAAAAGAAGCAAGGCTTGCAGACTACTTTGATGTAATGGCAGGAACTAGCACCGGTGGTCTAGTTACAGCCATGCTAACTGCTCCTAACAAGGAAGGACGGCCCTTGTTTGCGGCCTCGGAGATTAAAGAATTCTATCTTGAGCACTGTCCAAAAATCTTTCCTCAAGATCACTTCCCATTCTCGGCCGCCAAAAACTTGGTGAAGTCCTTGACTGGTCCAAAATATGACGGTGAATACCTTCATCAACTTATCCATGCCAAACTGGGTGATACAAGGTTGCATCAAACACTTACCAACGTAGTCATCCCAACGTTCGATATCAAGCATCTTCAACCTACTATATTTAGTAGTTACGAGGTTTGTTTCGATTATTTTGTCTATGAATTTAGGATATATATTAAATTAACAAGACTTTGATATAATATAGATATGTCTTTATAAACTCATAGGTGAAAAACAATCCTCTCAAGGACGCAACCCTCGCTGACATTGCCATCTCAACTTCAGCAGCACCTACATACTTGCCTGCCCATTTCTTCAAAACTCAAGATTCAGCCGGAAACGTCAAAGAATACAATCTTATTGACGGCGGACTTGCAGCTAACAATCCGGTAAATTATCAAAGATCAAATTATTCTCGTAGTAGTGTTCTATATCCTATAATAATGAAAAAAAAATTAGTGGAAATTATCTATGATTTTAAATTATTTGAATTTCTATGATTTTCGTTTAGCATGTATGGCCTAGATTTTTAATTTGCGTTTTCATAGTATAGTGATAAGAATCCTATAACACTAAAACACAGTGACAAAAAAAAAAGGAATTCAAGGCTATATATATTTCATTTTATTTTTTTAATCTATAGAAGTCTTGATTAATATACATATATTGATAATATGTCATTATACGTCAAGTATAGGCTTTGGTGGCCATTGGGGAAGTGACAAAGGAGATAACAAGAGGGAGCAGTGACTTTTTCCCAATAAAACCAAATGATTACGGAAGGTTTCTTGTGCTTTCCCTTGGAACTGGAAATCAAAAAGCCGAAGCGAAATTCGATGCACAAGAAGTAGCTGGTTGGGGAATGTTGAGTTGGTTAACACACGACAACTCTACACCTCTCATTGATGCTTTCATGCAAGCTAGTTCCGACATGGTTGATTTTCATCTCTCTGCCGTTTTTCAGGCTCTTCATTCTGAAGCCAACTATATTCGAATCCAGGTACCAAAATTGGCTCATTAACCTAATTTTCTTTTATTTGTCGCCTTAGTTTCTAAGAAATGGGTTTCTAATTTACAGGATGACACATTAAGTGGAGATGCTGCTTCTGTTGATATTTCTACCGTCGAGAATCTCGACGTTCTCGTCAAGACAGGAGATGAACTACTTAAGAAACCTGTTTCGAGAGTCAATCTTGAGTCGGGTTGTATTGAAAATGCTTATGAAGTGACCAATGAAAAGACCCTTATAAAGTATGCGACATAAATATTTCATTTGGTAGCTTTATCCATTCATGTTTACATTATTTGAAATATTTCGTTAATATATTTAAATTTTGGCTGTGAAGGTTGGCAGGAATACTTTCAAAAGAAAAGAAGATCCGAGACATGCGATCTCCTCATGGAAATGCACCAAATAGGAATTAAAGAGATAATTAATTTATCATTCATTGTATCTTTGTTATTGTTAATTTATCTATCTCGTTGTTGATGATTTGTTTGTTTGTTTGTTTGTTTTAATAATAAATCGTTGGCTGCTCATTGTGGTTACTTGTATTGTATCATTTGAATAAAGTCAATGAGAAATGCTATAATGGTTTGGTCTTCTTCCCACTTAAGATACTCATTTATTTATTGTTTCATTATTTTTGTTTTGACTAAAATGATATAACAAAAACATTAGTAGAATTATTTATGAGATGTATAAAACATAATGACTAAAAAATAAAGCAATTTTTTTTGGTGAGGTTTTGATGGTTTTTTTATTTTAATGGAGATGTTTCTAATCTTAGCGATCGTTTTTCTCTCCAAGATCACAATGATTTAATGATTTTTAAAATCTATTTAAAATACATTGTACTCGGTAAAAATTCTAACATTCATTATTATTGGAACATGAATTCTTACCAATCGGCACTAAAGAATAGGGCATTACCAATCGGCACTAACCTCACGGTGAGGGGAATTAAGGATTCGATTAGATGCAAGCGTTGTGATGCAGTTGAAGACGAGATTCATATCATGCTCACATGTCCGTTCGCAGCCCGAGTTTGGGAACTCGTCCCGACTCTGTTCAAGACGACAACATTGACGCCAAACTCTATAAAACAAATGTTATGCTCCTCTCAAAGACAAGTAAGTCTCCCTCCAACATGCCTATCAATGACTCCACTTTAACCCTGGATTTTTTGGCACCTATGGAAGTCCAGGTTCCTCCTCGTCTTTGAGAATCATCATCTCAAGGCAGAGCAGGTTGTGCTTAAAGCCATTACGGAGGCTAAGAGCTGGCAGGAAGCACAAGTAGTGAACGTAACCCCCATCTCAGACCCTAAACAACTTCGTTCACAAACCGTAACACAAGGAAGTATTCACTGCTATGTCGATGCAGCATGGAACTCAACTTCTTTGGACAGTGGCTTTGGATGGTACTTCAAGGACTCAGACATGAGAACACTCCTTTCAAGCTCTGCATCGAGGAAACAAGTTTATTCGGCTCTAATCGCTGAAGCTTTCGATCTAAAGCCGCTTTAATTGTCGCTACCAATGCTGGATTCCGATCACTCACGTGTTTTTCGGTTTCTCTCTCTTGTCACTTTGCTCTATTGATAAACGAGTTGAAACCTCTACTCAACGACATTCGTTGTCTTAGTATAGGTTTTGAATCTATCTATTTTGTTTTTATTCCGCGTTTGGCAAATGTTACCGCCAACGCATTAGCTAAGTCCGGTCTTGTATCGTTGAACTCATTCTCCAATCTTGGAGAATAATCTTTTTATTTATAAAAAATCGGT
The DNA here is from genome assembly GCA_963576765.1 of Draba incana. Lineage (NCBI taxonomy): Eukaryota > Viridiplantae > Streptophyta > Magnoliopsida > Brassicales > Brassicaceae > Draba > Draba incana. The sequence goes on from OY755216.1 coordinate 29,615,956, forward strand.
TTGACAAAAAAAATGAAAGAAATAATCGGAACCCAGAAAATAAGAAGTTCGAGTCAACAAAGAGCTAAGAAAGAAAGTCTTACGATGATGATCGGAGGTCAAGGTAGTGGTTAAATTGATTCTGGAAATAAAATATTCAGACAGATGTAAGAAAATTCATCGAGGGACAGAAGCGGTCGCGGAGACAAATCATAAAGCTCTCTGTCCCATCCTCATCTTCTTCGTCCATCTGTCATTCTCTCTCTCAGAAGACGCGGTTTTTTTAAAAAGTTAATTAAGTATTTACTTTAAAGCATTAAATTAAGAAAATACAGTGGCTTTATTTGTGGTCTCGACGGCATTGGCCCACGATAGGAAGTAGAGTAACCAAACTTGCACCCACACCTTCTACACTTCGAAAGAATCCCGACTCACTTCTCCAAAATCGGTTCGATTTGTGATTGTAGAATTTTTAATACAGTAAGAGACTAGATTTAATATTTTGATTTTACGAATACGATATGTACAAAGTTAAATTTAACGACACACGGTAGATAACTTTAAGAAGACATACAAAATTTAAAATCGTATCTATTTAAGAACATGAACTAATGTTCCCTTGATCATGGATGCTGTTTTCTTGCTGATGTCCCGTGCATTTCACAATGGTAGCAACTTCTTCTCAAATATGTTTTTCTCTAAACTCTATAGCAACACAAATATGATTTGTCACACATCTTCATCTTATTGCAAAGATACCAACATCTTTTTATTTTTCTATAAATCACAATAACATTGTTAACGTTATAGGATAAATCATTAAGCACAAATCCAAATAAAATGAACACATATTATTTTGTAGACAAAAAGGTAAACGTAATAATTAAATCAAAACCCAAATAGGAAATCTAATTAAACGAAACAGAATTCTCAGTAATATAAAACTATATAATCTTCCTTTTTTGACATACTTAAAAACAAACTCTTTAGGAACGTTAATCATTTAAAAGACCATTACTCCCTCCCATGTTGTAGACAAAAAGATTGTCAAAAACATAATGTATATGAAATATGGAAACAACTCACATGAATGATATTGTCTATTTCCTTAACTTTGTTTCTCCAAGTTTGAACTAATGCCGGTTTAGCAAAAAAAAGTTTGAACTAATGTCAACGTCCAAAAAGGCAAAAACACAAGACCATGTCTCTTGCCTTGAGCAGCAGCGACTCATGTTTCTTTAGTTTGATCGTTTTATTTCCTAGTTCAGCCATCTTTTGTTGTTGTCTTTGGCTTTGAAGAGATAGTTTGAGTTTGTCTATCTCTTGTCCGAACTCAATTATCTTTTCTATATTATTATTACATGTTCTATTCATGCACCCGAAGAGAACAAAAAACGAAATCAGTCCTAAATTATAAAAAAAAATCAAAAATGAAAATAAAACACAAAATCTTACGTTCTTAATTTTCAAAATGAAAATTATGAATAATCAATAAGAGAACGATAAATATTAATTTTCGGGAATTTTTCGTTTCCAAATTATTTTAGAAACTTGAGAAATTCATGATTTTCTTTAATGGAATTTTTTTCCTTTCTTTTATTAGATATTTTTATATAAAAAAAAATCGAGTATAAAACTACATATATCCTATTTGTTAAATACATTGTATATGTTAATTTCTATGTATTAGAAGAAAAAAAGGTACGAGATGTTCAAACTGAATATGTTAACTATCATAGTTTAAATTTCTAACATTATCAATCAGATAAGTTATAAAATTTATAATATAATATTATTCACTTTTTTGTATGAATTTCGTCTTTCACGAATAATCTCAGACGTAACAATACAAATTTTAAAGAAACACGTAAAGAAAGGGTCTTAAAACATCCCAACCCAAATTTTCCGCTTATGTGGTCGTCGAAGCGTGCTTATTGAAGGCTACATCATGCCACACCTTCTATTTCAACCCGTTCTTTATATAACTTATCTCCCTAACTTCGAATCTCTAAAACTAGCTTACAGTTTTACTTTAGTCATTTTCATGCATAATTTCATTAAACATTAGTCGATACCCAGCGAAAAGTAACTCAAATATTATACACAGCGGAATGTTGGAATAACGTGGGATACGTAATACTTGAGAATTTACTTATCCCATAATTCCAGATCTCTAAAACTTGCTTACAGCTTTTCCTTTCTTTTATTAAATATATATCTTTCTAGTTGAGTTTTTTAATATAGAGTATACATGTAAGTAATATGTACTTCCTTGGGTCGACGTAAGAATGTGGAAGAATGGGATAAGTTTATATAACCGTACTTTTAGAAAAGAGACTTTTTGTAGTTTCTATTTGTCGCCACCTTTGATCTTTTTAAATCTCCCGTGACTTAGCTCTTTAAGTCTTTTTAACCCATAATACTCAGAATTCAAAGTAATTAACTTCGGTACCGGTTTGACTACGGGTGGGCGTTTCGGTTTGGATTCGGTTCGGTTCAGTTTATTTGGTTTTAGTAAAACTCTAACCAAAGCCAACCAAACTTAGTTCAGTTCGGTTTTGATTCGGTTCGGTTTTAATTCGGTTCGGTTTAGTTCGGTTTGGGTTAAGTTTGGTTCGGTTTTATTTAAACATAAATCATAAGTATTGTTTTGTATCTAAAATAAATCATAAGTCATACATATTGTATGTTAGTTTTACTACGTATTGTAGTTTAGCTTTTAATACATAAATTATACTAAAAAATCAACATAAATCATACGTATTGTTTCTATATTACTATTAAACATAATTAACTAATAAGTGAAATAAACATATTGGATTTTCGGTTCGGTTCGGTTCCATTTAGTTTGAGGGAAAACTTATCCAAATGGTTTGTGTGTAGACTTTGGTTCGGGTTGGATCGGTTTGAGTTCGGTTGGGTCGGGTCGGTTTAGTTCGGTTAAAATGCCTACCCCTAGATTTGACCATGCTTTCGTTGTTTACAAAAATTCACTATATTGAGCAAATATATTACAACACATGACATTATATTTACTTTGTGAGATAATCTAAGCAAGTGTATATTCATGCTCAAATGAGCTTAATCAAAAAGATTAAATATGAAATAGCTCATTAGAGCTTTATTAATGCAAGAAATGTAAAAGAAAGGAAATAGCTTAAGTTTGTCACCAAGATTAGTAAAAGTTTGATTCAATCATAAAATAGAAAAAGAATGAGAGTTGTTTTCAACTCTCAAGGTTACCATCTACAATAACATAAGAGGCATATTTATACTCAAGTACTTGCTAAACCTAGTTACATGAATCATTTTCATGGGCTTGTGAATTGGGCTTAATATGAGTGCTCTAATATACTTTAGTAACATCATGGTGACTAGAAGAATACTCTAGATGTGTTTTCTCACGATCAGTGATCCGAACCTATTAGTATTTTTTTCCTTTTTCTTTAAACTTCTTTTTTTTTTTTTGGTCAATTTTTCTTAAAACTTCAAATTCATATAAAATGTATTCAAGTGATATGGCACAACCATAAGAAGTAAGAACTCCCAAAACTTGGTAAGTTTTTCCTTTTGAAAAAACACAATAAAATATTCTTGTTGGGTTCATAAAAGGTGGACACAGTCTTAAGGAGGAATTAATAGGAAAAGAGGTTCACGAAAAGTTCATGTTGTATTCAAAGTAAGAAATCAAGGACTAATAAGATTGAATCTCCAAATGGACGTAGCTACAATTTAATTTGATGAGTCATGAATATCCTAAGAATGAAGACCAAGTCAGTAGTAACCCCTTGTGTCCTATAAATACGTAGAGCTTATCAACTTCTCATAATATCTCACAATTAAATAACCGCTCAAAATAACTTACATATCAAAGTTATATTTTCTCAAGTATAGATACATTGATTTTCGTTGGATGCAAATGGATAGCCCTCAATCACCACTTCAACCCCCAACATATGGAAACTTAGTCACAATCCTTAGCATCGATGGTGGTGGCATCAGAGGGATAATTCCTGCCGTTATCCTTGGTTTTCTCGAGTCCGAGCTTCAGGTATATTTGTTCTACCTAACTATAAAGTATCGCTAGTAAGCCTTTTAGCAAAAACAAAAAACTATATATTATCGCGTTCCTGATGTGGGATTCCTAACATGTTTTGATTCTATACATACATGGATATATAGAAATTGGACGGAAAAGAAGCAAGGCTTGCACACTACTTTGATGTAATGGCAGGAACTAGCACCGGTGGTCTAGTTACAGCTATGCTCACTGCTCCTAACAAAGAAGGCCGACCCTTGTTTGCGGCCTCCAAGATTAAAGAATTTTATCTTGAGCACTGTCCAAAAATCTTTCCTCAAGATCATTTCCCATTCTTGGCCGCCAAAAAGTTGGTGAAGTCTTTAACTGGTCCTAAATATGACGGTGAATACCTTCATCAACTTATACATGCCAAACTGGGTGATACAAGGTTGCATCAAACACTTACAAACGTTGTCATTCCAACGTTCGATATCAAGCATCTTCAACCTACTATATTTAGTAGTTACGAGGTTTGTCTATATTATTTTTGTCGATGAAGATACCAAATATCAAATTAGAAAACTTTTTGATATAATATGATTATATATCTCATAGGTGAAAAATAATCCTCTCAAGGACGCAACCCTTGCTGACATTGCCATCTCAACTTCAGCTGTACCTACATACTTGCCTGCCCATTTCTTCAAAACTCAAGATTCAGCCGGAAACGTCAAAGAATACAATCTTATTGACGGCGGAGTTGCAGCTAACAACCCGGTAAATTACCAAGATCAAATTATTTTCGAAGTAGGGTTCTATATATATATATATGATCAAAATCAACATTTTACGGACTTATATCCAATAATAGTGATAAACAAATTAGTGGAATTGTCTATGATTTTAGTCTTTTGGCCTAGATTGTTTAATTTATGTCGTAGTTGACTTAGGTCTAGCATGTTTTGGCCTAGATTGTTTATTTGTGAACTTATTATATCTTAAAAATAATTTCAAAGTATAGTTGAATTATCTATGAATTTCTTCGAGCATGTATGGCCTAGATTCTTAAAATGCGTTTGTGTTTTCATATAAGAATATTATAACAGTAAAAAACAATGACAAAATAAGGGAATCCGAGCCTATATGATTTTTATTGTCGAGAGAAGTCTTGAATAATAAATCATATATTGATTATATGTCAAGCATAGGCTTTGGTGGCCATTGGGGAAGTGACAAAGGAGATAACAAGAGGGAGCAGTGACTTTTTCCCTATTAAACCAAATGATTATGGAAAATTTCTTGTGCTTTCCCTTGGAACTGGAAATCAAAAAGCCGAAGAGAAATTCGATGCACAAGAAGTAGCTGGTTGGGGAATTCTGAGTTGGTTAACACACGACAACTCTACACCTCTCATTGATGCTTTCACGCATGCTAGTTCCGATATGGTTGATTTTCATCTCTCTACCGTTTTTCGAGCCCTTCATTCCAAAGCCAACTATATTCGAATCTAGGTACCAAAACCGGATCATTAACCTAATTTTCTTTTATTTGTCGCCATAGTTTCTAAGAAATGGGTTTCTAATTTACAGGATGATACATTAAGTGGGGATGCTGCATCTGTTGATATATCTACCGTCGAGAATCTCGACGTTCTCTTCAAGACAGGAGATGAACTACTCAAGAAACCTGTTTCGAGAGTCAATCTTGAGTCGGGTTGTAATGAAAATGCTTATGAAGTGACCAATGAAAAGGCCCTTATAAAGTATGAGACATAAATATTTCATTTGGTAGCTTTATCCATTCATGTTTACATTATTTGAAATATTTTGTTAATATATTTAAATTATGGCTGTGAAGGTTGGCAGGAATACTTTCAAAAGAAAAGAAGATCCGAGACATGCGATCTCCTCATGGAAATGCGCCAAATAAGAAATAAAGAAATAATTAATTTATCATTCTATTGTATCTTTGTTATATAGTTAATTTATCTTTTATCTTATAGTTGATGATTTGTTGTTTGTTTGTTTGTTTGTTTTATAATAATAAATCGTTGGCTGCTCATTGTGGTTACTTGTATTGTATTATTTGAATAAAGTCAATGAAAAATGCTAAAATGGTTTGGTCTTCTTCCCACATAAGACACTCATTTATTTATTGTTTCATTATTTTTGTTTTGACTAAATTAAGTGATATAACAAAAACATTAGTAGAATTATTTATGAGATGTATAAAACATAATGACAAAAATGACGGCTTTCAAGTATTTATAAACTAAACATACTTAATCCTAACCTAATTATATTCATAAAAGACTTTATATGAACCCATATATTTACATGTCTAGTAATATAAATTCTAAAAATTTTAACAAATTCATTGTTATTGATTTATTAATTTTTAAAATCTATTTAAATTTCATTGTTATTCAGTAAAAATTCTAAAATTTACTATTATTGGAACATGAATTCTCAACAAATTTACTCATTAAAGACAGCTTTTACAATCTTAATGATACATATAAGATTTTGAAAATTCTTTAAAATAAAATTCTTTGATAATCTTTTCTTAACATAAAATTTTTTTTCCAAACTTCTCAAATATGTCTACAAATTTGTAATTTTTAAGAGAGAACTAGCTGTAAAACAAAGAAATCTTACATATAACTAGGGAGTTCTCTCTCCATCTAGAGTGTCCACATAGACAAAACTACTTTTAAAACTATTTAATTTTTATATTATTTTCATTAAATACATGCTAAATCATATTAATTATTTTTCTAACTAATAAATAATTAAATTCAATTAAAAACATGAATTACTAAGTAAAATAATGAAAATGAACATGAACATGAAATTTTATGTATATAAGAATATTCAAGATTTTATACGTAAAAATAATATGAATTTATTTCTTACGATAAAATATATTACACATACTAAAAAAAAATAATATGCTTATGAATTAAGTGATACAGTAAAAAATAAAATGAGATGAACATATTAAAAAAAAATAAAACAAAACAAAAAAATTTAAATTGATTTTCATATTTAAAACAAAACATAAAATATGAAAAGTTTATTTCTTATTAAAAGGTTTTCACCTCAATTAAAAACAAAGTCGCTCACCTCGATAGAAGAATAACAAAATGTGATAAATTTATATGAATATGAAAAACAAATTTCAGTGTCCCAATATATGCATTCTCACTCCATATGGAGTATCCTCATCATCAAAAAAAAAAAAAATAGTAGAATAAAATTTATAGTAAAAATTCATGAATTCAAGTTTATTTATATTTATTACTACTTATAATTATTAGAGATTGGAAATAAATTAAAACAAAAATATTAACAGTATATACAAAATATGAAATTTTATAGAAAGACGAAACAAAAGTAGATGTACGGAGAAAAACGAAGTTAGGTTGAAACATGACTAAAGCAGTATTAGTGAAAAAGTGTACAACGAGAATTTGACTAAACCGTAGAAAAAATTAATTCACAAGACTAACATAAAATCTTTTAGATTTTATTCATTGAAATTTCATAAAATATATGACATAGATTATGGATCATGGTAATCAGATTTTAAGATGATATAACAAAGAACAAATTTTATCTAAGACGTAATTCACTACAAAACTTATCTTCAAGATTGTTTGATGAAATCATGGAAACCACATGAAAAGAATTGAAAACTCTAGAATTGAAACACTAAAGTAAGCACAATCGTAAAATAAGTTTAAAATTAAATTAGCTAAAAGGAACTAACATTAAAAAGGTTCCATAATGATTACAAACAAAACAAAAGTGTTAGCTAAAACTTTTTAACAATAAACCCAAAAAACTGAATACATGACTAATATGAAGTACTGGGATTATTAGGTGTTGGATGTACTTCGCAAAAATTAAAGGTATATGACATAAATAGTTGTTGGTGCAGCTAAAGTATTAAACCAACATAGCTTTTTCTATTGATTTATTACAAATTATAAATACATATCATGGTGGTTAGAGTAATCCAAAATATATAACAGCTATATGTATCCACTAATATCAAGAAATAGATTTGTACAATCAAAATATTATTAAAATCTCATGTTAATATATTATCTACATATACGTAATGTTTTAAAGTGTTGTAATATTTAACACTAATTATATTTGATAAAACTATTACATATGTAATTTATTTAAGTATACAAGAACATATTCTAAATTGATTAATTACGAAACATGAACCACATTACATAACTTACAAAAATACAAATAGTAAATAATCCCACGCATCAATCTTTAGTGTAATAAAATTGGGTGGTTGACCAAGATATTTTGTAAATTAGGTGGATGACATAGAAAATGACGAATTTACCCTCCAAATTTTTAATAAGAAAATTTTGGGTGGATTTGTGTCAGATGAGAGTAGATATTATTCATACTATTATAGTATAATAGAGACACGTAGGCAGATGAACAATCACATTACTGAGCATGCAAGTGGGTATTAAATGCTCTCAGGTTGCACAAGATTTCCCTCCAAAACTTATGTTATATGTAACATGCTAACATATTGAGTATACTGGATAAATATCTAAATGTATTTATAACTTTTTATTTAACGTGATAATTAAACTAGTGAATGCTATCTTATTGATTAACATAATTATATGAAACAAACAAGAAAATGGTCATTTAGATTTTATGTGTGATAATAAGTTTTGTAACATGATACAAATTAAAAGATCTGGTTACTGAAATATGTATCGTGCTAAACCAACAAGTTTATCTTGTTAATATTATAGTTTTCCAAAAACACAATATTTACAACTTTAAACTTTTTTATAGCAAGCTAATAATAAATTACAATTAGTTGTTCCAGTCAACTCGATCTTCTCCATCGAAACATGATGAGAGCGTGAATTTTAACTCACAACCACCGTTCGTATGATTAGAATCTCCTTCGTTGCTATCATCGTTACCGACGGAAACCTCTCTGTGGTTTTTGGCTTCTTCAACCGGAACATTGACTCGAGATCAAAGAACGACTACTTAGGCCTAAGACTACTAATGAAAAAGAAAGGTTCTTCAATCTATACCCGAATCGAGTCATCTATTTGCATTCAGATCTTTGTCACTATATCCGCCATAGAGGAACACCACACCAACATTCAGATCTTTGTCACTGTTAGTATACCTCGTTAACGTAATTATCTACAACAACATGGAAATACAAAAACATAGCACAAGGTAACATGAAAATTATCGGGTACCAAAACATATAAAGATCTAAATATTAATACAAAAAATGGAAATACAAAACAGAGCTGCAGATAACATGAAGATTATCAGGTACCTCAACATGTTAGCAGATAACTATGGTCAACAATATCAAACTTATTACCGGATACCAAATTTTTTAGCTGTTAACTATAACCTTAACCAATCTGACAGAGTTTCAAACATGCATAGGGTTCAAACAGAGTTTCGTGCAATCCTCGTTAAGCTCGCCTGTTGGTTCTTCACCGGTGGCGGAATCTCAGTTTGAAGATTTCTTCTTATCGGAAACTCAAAATCAAAACATGGTATGTGAAGGTGCATTCGAATCTCCGTCGTCGCATCCACCATAGAGATCTATACGAGTCTTATGTGAATCAAATCATCTACCTGGCTTTAGATCTCCGTCGTCGTATCTGCCGTAGAGAAATCAATATCGCCATGACCGAGTCTTCTAGATAAAAGGGTTTTGTGGTGTTAATTTTAGGAGAAAATGAAAATGGTTGTTCATTAACTCAATTATAAAACACATATAAAGAAGAAATCTAATGAATGTAAGAGAGATTGGATGAGAGATTCGAAGAAACGGAAAAATAGAGAAGAAAAAGAAAGCGAAAGAGATGAAAGAGAGAAAAAGATGTCTCAGAAGTAGCGTCTGACATATATATTAAACAAATATCAAGTAGTGTTGTAGATATGAAAATATCTGCTAAATTACGACTTTTGAGACCATTTGCAATAATCCTATCTTTTTGTCAGACCAAGTTGGAATGTAGAAAATAGGGTTATACTCAGAATATATTTAGATAAATTGTAGGTCAAACAGTTTTTTAGCGGTGATCTAAATATGAGCCAAAATTTTGCTTGTCAATGTAAATTCTCTTTTTTAAAACTAACAAAGTTTATCTAAATTCTTACTGCCACTATCTCTCTGTGCACCCACTGTGATTACTGATTATTAAAGAGAAAGAAAAAAAAAGAGAATATGATCCGATGTAATAATAATACATAATCAGTCTCTCTTCATTTGTTTCTTCCCAAATTAGAGAAAAAGACGATGACTACAACTTCCGATCATTCTCCGTCGCACAACGTCTTCGTCTACGGCAGTTTCCAGGAGCCAGCCGTCGTCAATTTGATTCTCGAATGCTCTCCGGTCACCGTCTCCGCTCAACTCCACGGCTAGTATGTACATCTCCGATCTTCCTTATCCATAAATTTTGTGTAGATTGATTCAAATCCGATTTCTCCAGTCACAGGTACAGACTCAAAGGCCGTTTACATCCCTGTATATCTCCTTCCGACGCCGGAGTTATCAACGGCAAGGTAGAACAAAACCCTAATTAGACTCTGCGATTGGGAAATTAGGGCTTTAATAGACTCTTGCTTTGGTTGATTTGAACATTCAGATTTGGATCTCTAAGAAAACTTTCCCAAATTTGTTTTGTTTTTTTTCAATTTTGAAGCTGAAAGATAAGGTTGATGTTTGGGTGCAGGTGTTAACTGGATTAACAGATGGTCAGCTAGAGAATTTGGATGTGATTGAAGGAACTGAATATGAGAGGAAGACTGTTGAAGTTGTATTGACTGTATATGTTCTTCCACTCTTCATCATCTCTGATTACAATTACCATGATCTTTGATGATTGCTTAAAAAGCTTGAATCTTTAAACTTGTTTTTTGGCAGGACACTTCTGAGAAGATGCAAGTGGAAACCTATGTATGGGCAAACAAGGATGATCCTGACATGTATGGAGAATGGGATTTCGAGGTTTGAAACCATTCGGTTCACAAGTTTCCGAGCTTCTTGGTAAATGTTTGCTTAATGGTTTTTGGCTAAATATGAATGGATTTGGTAGGAATGGAAGCGGCTTCACATGGAGAAATTCATAGAGGCGTCGAAGAAATTCATCGAATGGAAGAAGAATCCGGATGGGAGAGGAAGGGAAGAGTTTGAGAAATTTGTACTCGAAGATACTCCCGCGGCTTGAAGAATTTGTTTCCGGTTGTAGAAATCACTGTCTTAAGCTATCTCCTACAACAAATAAAAGGGTCTTACTTCAAAGGCAACAAATAAAGGGTTTGTGAGTTGGGAAATATAACACAAAGAATGAAGTTGTATATGTATTGTTGTTAGTAACGTTTGAGTTGTATTGTCAGTGTGTTATATACAAGAAAAAATAAGAGCTTTGTGAGTTGTATTTCAGATTGTGCTGCATACAAGGAGAAAATAAGTCATTTGTTTTGCAACAAAGCCATCATATTTATATTATCAAACAATATTGAACTAATCATCTTGGTTAGTAAAACCCTCTGTTCTCATCTTGGTTTCTTATGAAACAGTATTTGATCACTGACCACCGAATGGCTCTGTCCAAGTAATCGATTGAGAGGTTTTTCAACAGTTTTGTTTTTTCCACCATTTTTTCTCACTTTTCATTCTCGTCCTTCGGTGGATGGAGAGGTAATGTAGCCTTGTTCATTCATCAGGGGATGTGGATTGAATCGCCTGACATTTAGGCCAACAATCTCCCATTTTTTTAAATTAGATGTTAACTTGTGTTGTTAAGTTCTTGCTCTTGAATTTTTCCATTTTTTTCAAAAGATGTGTTAACTTGTGTTATTAAGTTTTTTTTTTTTTTTTTTTTAAATACCGATTTTATTTATCTTTTCGTACCATTTGTACGGCTCATCCCAAACAATAGGAGAGTCCAATCAGATAACCTTAAAAAGGGAGTAGAGAGAGGATTAAAAAAAAAGGAGGGAAAATGAGAACAAACTCTCAAAACTACCTGCACGTAGGCAGTATTACAGAGGAGAACACGCTTACTACAACCTACAATCTTGTACACATGTGATTGCTTAGCTAGTCAACAGGGATGGAATTTGAAGAGTATTATTGGAAGTATTGAAACGATAGTGATAAGTAAGAGAGTTGGGATGATGGACCGGGACCAGTCACTTTAGTACGATCCAGACCATACAATTTTTTTTCTCAAGATATACCTGATTTCTCAAGTAAAGTAAACAATTTATTGAATGTTTTAAAGAAAATTGTCTTATAATTAATATTTTGTTGGCTAATTTAGTTCTTGATTTTGTTTAACAATCATTATTATTACTATAGACTTTTTTTTTATAAAGTGAATTATCTTATTTTATCGCTTCGGGTAGGCGGTAATGTTGGCACAGCTCTCGTGCTTAGCATTCCTATAACTATTGTAGCTTTAGAATCATCTTTCAGTATTGGTTCTCGTATTCTAAACAAATACCGGAGTCGACTTCTTCCGAAACATGTACAGGTTTTACTTTGTACGAGATCATGGTTATTTGGTTTTACAAGTGATGAAAAAGTTAAAGTTATCATTTATAGTTACTGATTTTAATACTAGTTATTAAATTATCCAAGTTGGTAATATACTTTTCTTATTATTTGTAGAGATTGAAGGTGATGATAGATCCGAGGAAGCAGATGGATCCGAGGTAGCAGATAAACCCAACAAAGATTGAAGTGTTTTTTAAAATTAATGTTTAGTTTTATTAGTTTTATGGTTTTTCTATTTTATTGGTTTTATGGTTTAACAATATTATTTTAAGATACATAGACAGTTTAATTTAGTTTCTTTCTTGTTCAAGTTAAAAACTTTTGTTGGATTTATAATAATATGGGATGTGTTGGTTTTTTTTTTTTTTTTTTTTTTGGTCAAACAGTGATTTCATTAATCAAATTACTTTCCACAAAGGGAGAAGTTGTTTACAAAGCATGAAGCAAAAGCGGCTATCAAATACACCACTACAAACGCAAAAGATAAAGCATAACAGAAACAGATAGATGCGGTCCGAGCGCTTGAACAACTAAAGTCGTGAAGGAGATCAACGTCAATGCTACTAAGGGGTGAGACGACGCCGAAAACAAATAACACACATGTTGATTTAATGTCGGAGATTGAAACTGCAACTACGATAGAATAATCAATCATAATTTGGGCTACAAGCGCTGATGTATACTGGCTTACAGAGCCTTTGAATAGGATGAAAGCCAAAGCATTTGCATTCTTCGACTCAAACATGCCTGCAACGAAACCATTCAAAAGAAATGGAGACATTGTAAAGAAAACATACTCAATAACAAACCAGTTATGGTAATAGAGGCTCAAACAATCCAAATTCATTGGAAAGATGGCACTAGCAATATCATCTCTTTGAAAAGAAGAAATTTATAGCATCGAGAGCCAAAGAACATAATCTGCATACTGCAGTAAAGGTTCGCACACTGGCGACAAATGTTTCTAACTGAGAAACTAGTAGAACGCTAATACAACCCTCAAGACGAGGTAATGTCGGAACACACCGAGTAGAATAACGAGATTGAATCGTGCGCATAACACTCCAAGAGAAACAAGGACTGATTCCTATAATTACTTCCACCAAAGGAAATTGGGACAACAACGTACCAGTAACATTATCGAGCTTGCCTAACACTTGAATTGTGTCCATACCACCATCTCGAAGGAGACGATTGTTGGATCCAATCATCATTAGTAAGGAGTAGGGGCAACAAAGGTCATCACTCAGAGAAACTTGTCGTAACAATACCTCCATAAAAGAGTAAGAGTAACATGTGAGATGCAATCTCTCCATGGGAGACAGTGGCAAGATGTAAGAAGTGGTGACATCGTCGAAGACTAACAGACGTGGAGAATCTGGTGGATCTGGCGGGTCTGGTGGCTTTGGGAGTTGGGTTATTTCGGCGGCTAGCTTCAGATCTAGCGGCTCAAGGAGAAATTGCGGTAGCTTCTTCGATGCTAACGGATCTGACCATCCAGAGAGAAACCTTGTTAAACCAGCGAAATCGAGGCGGCGGAAAGACGATGAGGCAATGGCTTTTGCAGCGGAGGATGCTTTGCTGAGACGAGAGAGGCAAGGTGAACCAGCGGTAAAGATCGGGAGGCATAACTTCATTGTTGTTGACGACGGAGATGAAGAGGTTGAGCTCCAATGGCGGTCTCAGGCCTCGTGCCCGAGAGAGAAGCTAGGGCGAACACTCTTTTGATTTTTTACTAATTTTGAATGTGTTGGTTTTTTATAAATTTATATTGTATAATTCAATATATACATGGGTACCCATTTAACACATTAACCCAATGAGTTTATAATAAATGGGTCTGGATAGATAAATTGTACTCATATAATAAATGGGTCGGGTCAAACCCGCCTACTAAAACCTCAAACCTATGCGGGTTTGGATAGGGTCGGGTTACCCATTTTGACACTCCTATATGACATGAAAGGATTCCCTGCTGGGACTGTCCGGAAAAAAAGAAAATAAAATTGAAAGGGCTCACCAAATGTAATAAAGGAGTGTAACACTAATTAGCGGTGCAATGTAACCAAGACTTGACATGGTATCAGGAGAAGAAGTATATTGCTCACCGAAAGACAAACCTGGATACCTTATCATGTGTAAGAAAAAGAGGCACTGCTACGAGAAATCACCTCTTGATCACTGCATTGTGATGCACATACAAAGACATCTTCGAGCATGGGAGGGATCTTTATAGCTCAGGTGGAGCAAATTTTGCCAGATACATAATAATATAGCTCTCTCAAGGAAGAGGAGAGTATGTTGATGGAGACAAAGTAGGGACTTTTTGCCTTGCCAATAATGACTTTTTACTTGAAGAAAAAATAACATCAGGTGGGCTGATTTTACATTTCAGTTGAAAATCACAACAAGTATCAAGATTATTGCGAGTTTGTTTTTTTCCAGAAAATAGTAACTAGCACGCCAAGCTAGTTAGTTCTTGTGATAAGCCTCCTCAGTCTGAGTGTAGAACATCAGTCCGTGCAACGCCAACATTGAGATTATACGATTTTGAATCTTCGAGAATTCTGGCGTAGATGCTATCTTTTTCCAAGTTATCTGAGATTACCACCATATTCACCGCGCATGAATGATCACGACAGTTCAATGCAAAATAAAGAATGTCGATAAACAACAAATCGAGTCCTTCGTCCCCTTTGGCTTCGTATACCAGGTTGTCCCCAAATCCCCACCTGCTGCTTTCACGTAACCATTTTTTTCCCAAGACAAGGTCGAGAGTATTTCCATCAACATAAGCCCAGATTTGTGGCCAACAATAATACCCCTCTTTCGCAAGAGCTGCTCTCAGTTTAAACTTATAAACAAAACCACCATTTGAGAAGATTGAGGTATCCTTGATTTCGCAGAAGACACGCGTTAAAGTACCTCGAGATGAGAAATTGGGGACAGGTTTGGGGAAAATGGTTGGCGAGTAGACAGAGCCGGATCAGAGATAGTCGGGATCCTATACAAAATATATTTGATAGTATAAAAACTTAAGTGTAAAAATACATATAACGTAAAATTTTAAAAAAAAATAAACAGTTTTACCGCAAAAAAAAATAACAAGAAGCTAACGACTTTGAAAAATAATCTCTTTCACATTTTTTTTAGCAAAATCAATAGAACGTTCATTTTCTAACCATGTTTTTATAATTTTTTCGATCAATATCATATCATGGAGAGCAAACTCTTCTATTCTTTTTCTTACAATATATATTTCTATAATTGATTGATGCCGTTATGATTGGGATCAACCAAAATCTTGTTAGTCATATAATTTTTTTTTTAATGTGGGGCCCTCAAAGGTGGGGGCCCGCTCTGCGAGTAGATGGTATCAGATGACCATTGCGGTTGAGACATGGTTGGGCCGGAATTAGCAAGTACCTTCTTCTCCATCTTCTTATTTGCACGATTTCTCTTGCGCTTATTTTCACGACCTCTCAATAAGCTTGCACCGATTAATTGCTTCTCCTTAACCCATTCTGAAGATCCAAGAGGAACATCGTCACAGCGACCTTGGTCAGATATGAAAATACTGTAACCTCTCATTTCCACGTCTTCAAACGCAGCAATGGCACCGGCAGCGTCTTTTGAGAGTAGAATCATTATTGCTGGGCTACGATTTTTCAACGCCCAATGAAGAACATTCCTTGAGATCATAGCAGATTTACTACTACTCCCTCCGGGTATGGGGTAGGCTTGGATTCCGGCATCCGAGTAACTAACTTGCAATTCATCAGACCAGTCATTGTTAGTAACGTAAGCCTGGATTGTGAGCTCCCCAACAGAACCACTAAGACCGTGTTTGAGACTTTGATAAATCGTACTAGGATGGAGACCAGGTACAGGGCTTGGGTAATCCTCCATGTCCCAGAAGACACCTGTGTTTAACAGGCCCTGCGAGGTTTGAGATGATACAACGGTTAGATTTAACCTGACAGACTGACCAGATCCAGATGAATAGCGAGATATTTCGAGAGAGATCTTACCTATCTTCAGTAGATTCATGATTTCGTCGGGTAACTTCGGATTAGGCATGGTTACGATTGCCAACTGCGGTTGGGAGGCTAGGTAGATCTAGGGTTACGGCTATTCATCAAGTGTTAACCTTAAGGCGTTGATATATTACGTGTTTCGTAAGGTAACTGCGTCTTCTCTCTTTTACATATATATATATATATATATATTAAAGCCACAGAACATCTTCTTGGGCTTGGCGTGGCAGATATCAGATGGGCCCATTTGCCGTAGATCAAATCTTTTACACATTTGACAACACCAAAATCCTTCGTGGCAATTTCTTTTTTGTTTTTTAACATCATCTATAACTTTATTAATGAGTACTAGGTGGTTCATAATACCTAACTATTAACTTATTTTAAATTTTGGATATGATAAATATATATTAATGGTATAAAATAGTTTGAAAAGACATCATTAATATGTCATACATAACATTCACATAAACTACATTTTTTTTTTTTGGTCACCATATTCACATAAACTACATAAATGACAACTACATAGTTCATATGTTGCTTGTATAGTTAAGGATTCATTCCGGAAGTAAGTAAGAAAAAAGTAGAGAACAATAGGATAAACTATTAAGTTTGTAACTCAAACCTCTATGTATTAATTTACTACATGAGTTTGCAATCGAGGATCTCTCAAACTTAATCTCACTACAACCTCACGGTGATTTGATGAATTCTCACATACTAATATCGTACGTCACAAACTCATGATCGTTAGATTTGCTTGCTTATCACATCATATAAAGACTATGGTCCCCATCCATCATTCCTAACTAAACATCATGTAAAGACTAATGATGCTAAAACATGAAATGATTTTTTTTTTGCATGTACACAAACTAAACAATTCTATAAATAAAGAAAAAAAAAGTAATAACAAAATTAATCCTAAAACCAAAAAAAAAAAAAAATTTAATCCAAAGAAGTACAAAAATATAAATAAAGAAATCAATCATTCGGATCCAAAAATTTCATGTGTAACATTCAGCATTGTTCTTGTAATTCCAACTAAAACTGTGGGAAACTGCCAAACCTGAACTTACATTTATGAAAAATAAAATTTAAAGAAAAACAAATGACCTCAAAAGCTAAACATTTCTAACTAAACAACAAAATTCTTAACACAAAATCGCGTCTCACATACAAATTCAATCAACGTTAAACAAAACTAATGTTCTAATCGTGGTGTACTTTAAACACCAATCCTATAACGCCCCGACCACCCCTTTCATTGCCCCACGTCCACTCGCGGCCTGTGGAACCATCATATCCGATGGTCGATGCGTTAGTCCAGAAGGCTCAAAGTCTTGTATATTGTCCCCGCAAATCACCACACGATCTTTTCGTATGTTTTGTCAACAGTCACACGTTGGAAATGATTTTCTAATAGATCACCCATCTTGAAATTGCTGCTCCAGTTTAAGCATGTTTAACTCTACAGTGCTTTCACGACCTATGACCGAAAAGATAAGTGCACTTTAGTGACATAAGTAGTTAAATCAACTATTTTATGCCTATCCACATACACTACATATTTCCTGAAAATCGGGTGTGACAATCAAACCCACTAACAAAATGCAACATCCTCATTACACATACCAAGATCGTGACCTCTGATAGTGTGAGTCACACACTTGTCAAGGTTCACTCTAATACCACTTGTAACACCCAGACCGCTCATTGGGCCCCGTGCCCACTCGCGAGTCGCGACTCATGGGCCCACCACCCTGTGTGAATGGTCGATGTGTTATTCAGGGAGGCTCGAAAATCTTGTATATTGTCCCCAAATCCCCATGCGATATTTTCCCGTGTTTTGTCTTGAGTCACACAATACTTGATTACCACAAGATAGACAGAAAATTGAAACGGAAGTTCAGAGTTCAGAGCACAGAGACAACTTCAAACTCCTGATTGTATTCTCCATGCTCTCCTTCTGTCACAACTCCAAAGGGTTCATTTGCAGTCATTCCATATTCTTCCCCTGCTTTGTGAGTTGGGAAATATAACACAAAGAATGAAGTTGTATTTGTATTGTTGTTTGTAACATTGAGTTGTATTGTCATTGTGTTATATACAAGAAAAAATAAGAGCTTTGTGAGTTGTATTTCAGATTGTGCTGCATACAGGAGAAAATAAGTCATTTGTTTTGCAACAAAGCTATCATATTTATATTATTATGACAGTATTTGAACTAAGAATTATGTGTTTGGTGCACTCTGCTATTTGTTTAAGGGAGTTGATACAGATAAATCTGGTCTGAATCCGAATAGTCATATTGCTTAGAAAACACAAGACTGATGCAAATGGTTTGATCAATAGTAGATTGGTTTACAACTAGGCCTACTAACCAAATACATATAAACATTCTCTAGGTTGTAAATTGTAACATGGTTAATGTTAAACCCAACATTTGAAAAGAAAAAAAGCAGATCCAATGTCACTAAATAGTAGAAAACCCCCCACGCACACAAGGAAATCATTACATTACCATTACAATAAGCTAATTTATTACACTTGCATACACCAAAAAACAAGTGGTTAACGTAGAGATTACTTCATTTGGTAGACTAAGCAGAAGAAGTTTTCTGGCAAACCGCAAAACTTCCAGGGTTGATTGTAATGCTCTTTGTACAGTTATCTGTTTTGTAGATTCCCACCAATCTATCTGCTAGCTCAAACATGTTGTTCCTAAGACTGCACCATTTTCATAATATTAGATCTCAAAACCTCTAACTTAAATAGTTTGAACACACCACTGCAAAGGCTATCAGGTTCTAGAGTGCCAAGAACTAGGAGATTGTACTGACCTGATGATAATGAACTGAGCATCTTTAGTACGGTCCTTAACGTAATGACCAACGATTGATACATTTTTGAAGTCTGGTGGAAAAAAAGTGTGAAACTTTTTAAGAATCAAATGAGTTTTCCATATGAAATTACAGTGGAGGAATTGAAGTGTTTACCTAAGGCAGCGTCGATTTCGTCCATGACGTAAAGCGGAGTAGGCTTGTAGTGATGGAGTGCAAAGACTAGTGCGAGTGAGCTAAGTGTCTGTAAGTAAGACACAGAAAAGTCTTTTAGAGAGTTTAGAGACTGGTGAATAGAGTGTACAGTTGTTTGTTTTGTTAAAGACCTTTTCACCACCCGACAAGTTTGCAATGTTCTTCCAGCTCTTCTTGGGAGGTCTAACACTGAAAACAACACCTTCTGAGAAAGGGTCCAGCGAGTCTACCAGCTCAAGCTCTGCATCACCTCCAAGAGTGATCATCTGCAGCATTGTATTGGAATAAATTATCAGGGAAACAGCATCCATAAAATGACACCACAACTTATGGCCTTGTAAGTTTTCTTATGATTTCTGGATATCTTCATTACACACCCTATTGTTATTCACTGAGCTTATGGAGTTGTAAACAGTGTTTCAAAAGGTTACCTGATACATTTCTTTCAGCTTTAATGATATTGTGTTAAATCCTGCCATAAACTCATCCAACCTGAAATGAATTCATAGTCATCGAAGTTCAGATTAGCTTCATGAGATTGAGAACAAAAGGGAAACAGGTAGAAACACAGAGAAAACTAGAGGTGAATCATACCTTCTCTTTCTCAGTTCATCATACTGCTTCCTTGTGTCATCACGCTCTTGGGTCACAGAGTTAAGTTCACCTACGCGTCCATTGTAAAGTTCCACTTTGCTACGATACCTTTGAGTAATTGAGAAAACAATCAAGAAAGCTGAGAAACATGTGTCAACAACTGGAGTAAGGAAGAAACAGCAATGAAATTCTTACTCAGCGATTGAGTCAAGATTTGGATTCAACTCTTTCAGCTGGGCCTCCAGTAACGCAACCATTTCAAGAGCCCTTTTCAGATCACAGGCTTCATTCAAATTATTATCCATCAATGTTGTTTGAAGCTTGTCTGGATCAACAAGATCTTTCTGAATTCTGCAATGGAGAATGATTGATTTTAGATGTAAATAAGGTTCATATCATGAAATGGGTGTTCACCATGCAATACATACTGTTCCATATGCTTTTTGAGTGCAATCTGTAAATCATTGAGTTTCTTCTTGTAGCCCTTCTCTTTCAATTCTAGTTCATTGTATTTCTTTTTCATATCTTGGACTTTGAATTCTGCATCGACCTGTGTTTGACTAAGGAATTAGATGATGAAAACTAAGCAAAGGAACCCAGCAACAAGTAAGAAAGAAAAGGATTCAGTTGTTTGTTACCCTAGATGCCTTCAACTCATCCACAGACTTCTTCAGCTTCTCATAATTGGACTTTGCTTCAGTCAACACGTCTTTGTGTTCATCAATCAACTAAACATCAAAAAACAAAAGGAATGATCTTTGACTCTTATGCAAATATAGTCTAGATAACGGAGATAAGGACAGCTAAAACCTTCTGTGTTTCTTTATATTTCTCTTGGATGGTGAATGCTTTCTGTTCTATTGTTTTGAAAACTGTCTGCAACTTTTCCTTTTCACCCTCTAGTCTTTCTTTCTCTCGAGTAGCCTCCTCAATCCCCTTTGTCAATTTCTTTATCATTTTCTGGTTTGTTTCTATTTGAACATTACACCGGTTGATCTCTGTACTACTTTTGTCAATATCCTGAACACATGAGGCAAAAATTAGGACATACTCAACTGTGAGCTCACTTAAAGCGCGAAGAGCTAAGGAAAACTTACAGTCTGAATCTTCTCAACCTTTGCCTTCTGTCCTTTCAGAATTTCTCCACCAGCGTTCTCTATGTTGGTTTGCAGCTCGAATGCCTAAAATAAGAAATTGACTCAGTTTAAATGCGGTAGTTCTAATACAGAATAAATAACCGAAAGAAACAACTCCATAAAAATATGCATACTGATCTAAGCTCCCAAGGAAAAAGCACTCAAGAATTTCATAAACATGGCTGGTTAAACCAAATATAGATACGTAGAAGGGAGATGTGCCATATTTCAAACATAAAAAGATTTCCTGATGCTACTCACTTTATCCTTCAGCTGTTTAGAACCCTTTTCAAGTTTTTCAATCTCTTTTTCTTCTTTGGAGACAATTTTCTTGAGGTCTTTGATCCTGTCTATCTCATCTGTCTTTGGCTGAGATGCAGCTTCCAGGGAAGCTAGTTGTTTTGCAAGGTAATTGTGCTCCGAATTGAGACTTTCAATCTGGAAAAAGGAAGAGAGCAACATTTGATTGCATTTAAGGTGATTTGATAATATATCTCAAGAGGGAAGGTTAATCTGATTAAATAACAACAGGCAGTACCTCTTTTTGGCTTTTTGCCAGTTCCATCTCCAGGCGTGAGACTTCGTTTTCTGCAGCTCGATACTGTCTCACAGCATTGCCAATCTTTTCACGGATGTTGCTTAACATGTCAACAATTTTGGAGAGCTCTTTCTCTGCATTAGCAACAGCTTCGCCAGATACACCAGTGGCTCGAATAGAGGTTCCCATTCTTCCCCCACGTGGCTTGCCTCCCCCTCCACTCATGGTACCAGACTTTTCGAAGAGAGAGCCATCAAGAGTCACGACTCTTCGAAATTCTCGGTTCCCACCATACGCAATACGTGTTGCCTAATAAGCAAAACAAAATGCATCTAATAACTCAGCTTTAAGTCCACAAAAACTTTGTTACTGAGCCAGTCTTAAGGAGCAAACATAATATACCTGATCAAGATCCTTTGCCACAACAGTGTTTCCCAAGGCTGCATAGAATGCAAGTTTCATCCGTTCATCCTTAACCCTGATCAGATCAAAGAGACGCGGAACATCTTCAGGTGTCTTCACTCGTTCCTTCAATCTTGGTAAATGATCAGTTTGTTTCTCCTGCAATTGCGAACATTGTAGAAGGAATATTCATTCTTTATTTGCAAAACCAGTAACTAGAACTTACATGGTGAAAGAATATGAAGCTTTGGACTCAGTCCACTTGAGAATTTACTCAGAAACTATCTATTGCATTTGATTTGCCAAGTCAAATCAGCCATAACACTCTCCTAACTGCCTAATTAGAGACAATAGTTTATTAAGACCAACTCAGTATCACAGATCTAAAGATTCTTGTATAACGATTCTTCTGTTTTAAGTTAGGATTTTTAGTGAAAATGACCACTCTGGTAAGATCCAAAGCATATAAACAGAAAGTGATATGCAATACCAATATCATAAACGTAGCAACGCCAAGATTTCCCTTCCGCAGCAGCTCAACACATGCTTGTGCTGCTGAAGTTGTTTCCACAACAACGTAATCAAGGCCACCACAAGCAGTTGATATGGCGACATCGTATTTTGCTGTAAAGGACACCCAATGTCAGTGATTATTAGCTTTGCTGTTTATCATTTAAAAATTATTTAAACAAGCAACTCTGGATTTACATCTAAAAATCATATTCTATGAAAAATATTGTCAATTAAAATTCCAAGCCACTTGATACTAGGAGAAAATAAGAGTCTGCAATATTCAAGAACAGAGCAATGTTTCGACTAGATGATGGACGTATATACTCACCATCAATGGCACCTAAGTCTCCCATCCTTCCATATATTCCTTCAATTTGATTGCTCTCCTTCGCTCGTAAAACTGCCTTTAAGACATCACCCTGACTCTTCTCGGAATTCATTGCTGATTTGAGCTCAGCAACTTTTTCTCTGGCTGCCTGTTCTTGTGGAATAAGTGTTTCTTGCTCTTTAAGTGATTCCTGTAGAAATTAAGAAGCAGAATCTCAGTTCCAACATCTAATGTGCAAGTAACACAGTTCTGTTCTGATAAAAGTACCTCTTCCACTTTCCGAGCTTCAATTGCTTCATGTTTCTTCTTCTCTATATCACCTTTTATAGAAGTAGTTGCTGCAGCTTTTTCTTCTTTTCTTGTTGATATATCAGAGAGCTGTTTCTGAGCATCTGTGAAAGCTTTCAGAGCAGCTTCGTGCTAGTATAACAAAGTGGTAGTGTTCAAATGGTTAGAAAAAAATAGTCGTCCAACAGTATTTTGGAAATTTTCAGACAGAAAGCAGCTAGGACAAGCATAGAAAGATTCAAATATGGCAAAAGGATTCTTTGACAAAGGTGAGCCAGCTTATCTTGGCGAGTAAAAGTTCTCAACTCACAAGCAAATTGTTATTACTCTATGGATGTACCTTGTTGTTTAAGAGTTCACTTTCGGATGATGCAACATCAAGCTTTCCCCTGTGCACAATTAGATCTTTTTCCCAAGGTTCTAATTCAGCACGGATTTTTGTAAGCTCAGACCGGTAACCTTCAGTTTCAACTGTAACAAAATTGACAGCAATAATCAACTTACAAGCTTACTCTGACGCAAAAAGGTATTACAATAGATGGGTACTAGCATGTTTAATAAGTTGCCAATTCTAAAGTCCTTTTTACTGCATTGTGGTTGAAGAAGTTGCCAGGAATTAGATAACAAGATCATCATTGTTGGGGGCATAAGATTCTAAAGTATAACACACCTTTAGCTTTTTCTTTGATTTCCTCTAGTGCCTTCTCCTCATCCAGCAAGACCTTCTGAAGCTTTGGTATATGTTCCTGGAGTTTAGGTATTAGATTTGTTGAGTCCTCACTCTCCTTTGTCAAGTCACTGATTTTGGATGAATCCTGCATAACACACACGTAAGATAAATGCACAGATAAACAAGTTTAACCATCTTTTTATAACCACCGACCTTTTCAAGTTTATCCTCGAGCTTCTTGATTTTTTGTTTCATATGCTTCAAGTCCTCCCTATGCTTTACGTCTTGCCTTTCAAACTCTTTGAACTTCTCCTTACAGTCTCTAAGTTCATTATCAAGAACCTAACATCGAAAAGGAAGAAAAATCCGTTATTTGTAGAAAATTGGGAGAGAAAATATATGTTCGGAACGTGAGCCATAAGAATGAGAGCAGATCACATCCGGATTTCAGACAAACCTCTTGTCTCTTCTTATGTTTTTCATGCACAGAGTCTAGTTCCTTCAACTCCTTACTACTCTCATCCATTTTCTCTCTGAAAGAGCAATGTTACAATATTTGTTATAAATGACTTCACAAAATTTCCATAATATTTCAAAAAAAAATTGCATGCGCTTACCGCTCGTTTTTTAGGCTATTTTCCAAACTCTCCAAGTTCTCTTTCTGTTCAGTCATTTTAGCTATAGTATCTTCATATGCCATTTTTGTAGCCTTTTCTTGCCATTTAAGATGTGATAGCTCTTTCAGCATGTAAGTCTCAGCCTCATCCTTCACACCCTGTTTCCAAAACATGTTAACAACAAGTACAACAAAGACCGGATCACATACAAGAAGGGAAAAAGTGAACAAACCTCTAAATTGTCTCTTTCTTTCTCTGCTAGTTTCACCATTTGTACAACTCCAGACCGCTTTTCATTGAGGGTTTCAAGCCTAAATTTCAGAGAGGAAGTTGCAATTATAAATAAAAACATCCAAACATCAGGAAACACTTGCATCTAAATCTGCCTCGTGAATTATGAACCCGTTCACAAAATAACAAATATACATATACAACAAGAAAATGTAGAATGCATGGATCACTCACTCCTTATTTAATTCGTCTATCTTCTCCACGTATTTATTTGTTCCAATAATATCCTCAAGATATTCAAGGAAACCTTCATCATGGGGACCTTGTGCTTTCGGCTTCATGAGTGATATCTGTTCTACCTCCCCCTGTAAACAATCAAGGAAACAATATTAGTAGGGGCACATGCATATTTACCAAAATGTAGGCAGTTTCTCTAAAATAAGAACCTGAAGAATCAAGAAACGGTTGTTGTCAAGATCTACTCCTTTCCCCTTCAATTTTTTGGTAACTTCAGTGAAATTGCTCGACCTTTCATTGATATAATACTTGGAAGAATTATCTCGAAATGCAACTCGAGTAATCATGAAATCACTTCCAGGAACAGTTTCATACGAGCCATCTTCCTGTGTTGGTTCAGAAAAACAACCCGCGTTACTCGAAAGCTTTTCCAAAGTCAATGAAAATCACAGAGACAGGAACTCATTGTGCAGTCTTTAAGTAATAAGATCATATTAAGGTCTTCAATGGAAAAGAAAGTAAACAAACAACTTTACCAAATCGATAATTTCTTCAAACTGTACAGAAACTCCGGCGTTATCCAAGTTCTGGTGATTCGTTGAGTTGTGAATTAGTTCTGATACTTTGTTGAGCCGCATCTGATAACAAAGAGATTTACTCAAACATGTGTCAGTAAAAGCAAGCACTAAGAGAAAATGCAAGAGTACTACTTACCTGCTTAGCTCGTTTTCCAAATACAAACAACATTGCATCGATCACATTGCTCTTTCCACTTCCATTTGGTCCAACCACAGCAGAAAAACTCTGAATTTTGAGTAAAAAATAAAATTCAATAAATCTAATTTTCCAATTCATATGAAATTTCGAAAAATACCCAAAATTGAAGAAACCCAGATAAAACCCAACCTAATCAGATCCAATTCGTCTCTAATCATGACCTAAAAGCACAAATTTCCGGCAACTATTGAAAATTGAAAACCCTAACCTTGTGGAAAGGACCGACGCGTTGTTCACCGGCGTATGATTTGAAGTTTTTCATTATAAGCTCTTTTATGTAAAGCCTCGGAGTTCCAGATTTCCTCTGGTCAGGCTCAGACTCGCCGCGAAATTCACCCATTGGCTCTTCCTCCTCCATGACCACCACCACCACCACCACTCTTTCCGGTCAACTCGGTGTTGACACGTGTTTCAGAACCAGATTTTCTACCCGATTTCACTTCTCTCTTCAGAGAACCTCTCGGTGACTCGCTCGATTCGTCGGAGGGAGACGAAGATTACAGAAACGAAATTGAATTCTTGGTTTTTTGATTTTTTGATTTTTTTTAATTTTTCCTATTTGTTGTTTTCGAGTTAAGGGTTTTAATTTAAGCGGGAAACCAAATAATTTGAATAAAAGGGTAAAAGGTAGATGGGCCCAAAGGCACATATTAGGTCAAGTTGGCTATGTATTTTATTATGTACTTTACCAATCAAACTCTGGTTAGTGGTTACAATCACATAATCACATGACCATGTAAATAACATTATACGGGAACAAATATAGGCTTTTATAAATTTTGTAATAAGAGGATCGCTAAAAAAATGCAGTTCAATCGATCAAATTTTTTGGATTAGTCAGATATCAAACGAACGTATCACAATCAAGTTTGATTTTGGGAACTCTCATTTAAAATTGAAGAATTGTATTACTCCAATTTTATTACACGAGTGATCGTAAAAATAGCATGAAATTTGGAGAGGAAAACAACATACAATTTGCCATCTCACTCGTGTTTCATTTTTTTTTTTTTTTTTTTTTTTTGCAAATAGATATCACATCCAAAAAAAAAATTCTCACATAACAACAATGTAAAGTTGGTTACTAACTTACTATAGTTATCCTTATATACAAGTATATAACTGAAGATTGTGAGCTGTTTAATATTGGTATTAAATATATGCAATATAGAACTATGGGGAGTAAATAGTAGGATATCATAACTTTTATTCAAGTGGTCTATGGAAGGGAATTTTTATTACATCTAACATATGACACATTGTGCCCTACAAAACAGACCATTATTTAAGTAGTTTAAAACCCGAAACAACTCATGCATGTGTTCTTCCCAACTACTCACCAGATCCCACCCCTAAACTTTGCCATATTTCCAGGCTTGCCCAATTTCAACCTTAAATTAGTAATCAGACCCTTAAATATGAGCATGAGAGCATCCACAATGGTTTGAAAATCTGTTCTTATTTAAACATTTTTGGATCTGCTCTTAGAACTGTTCTTGACAGATTTAATATAAAAAATTGTTAAAAACTAAGAACAACCGTTGTGGATGCTCTGAGTGACACAAGAAAATATATTGGCTCTTACAAATTCCACTTTTTTCTTTTCTTTTTCTTTTCGTTAGAAACGTACCCCAGGTAAAGCTCAATTGAGAATGATACACGTTTTAAATAGTAGAATATTTTAGAGTGATTTTTCTTTCTGAAAAGTTAGTGCGATGTATGAACAGTTTTTAAAGAGGTAAACTAAAGGACTAGTGCGGATATATTTCTTCCCCCCCCGGAAGTGGGGGTTTATTGATTTTGGTATATTATGAATTTGAAATTCCTAACCAAATTCTATATTATTTAATTAGTCATTTTTAAATCGTTATTGGAATCACGTCTTATGCAATATGTCATTTTTAAATATAAATCTAAATCATCTCTTATTCAATTTGTGATTCTCAAATACAAATTAAAATCACCATTTATTCAATCATACGTATTTACTTATGAATTTGATTTTAAAATGGATTTTAGTGGATTTGGAAGGATTCTTCTGTTAAAAATACAAAAACTCAAATCCATTGGAAAACCTTATTATTCTCAAATATTAATCTTGTTATTCTCAAATACTAATCAAAATACACATGTTGGATTTGTAAATTCTATATGAATTTTCAAATTTGATCAAAATACCAAAACCAATAAACCTCCTAAGTAACATTTGATTAAAGTTGCAGAAATGAATACTTTTTTACTCTCTATGATTTATATGCAAACGTTAAAAAACATTTATCAAAGAAACGTAAGAATAGTAAACCTAAAGCTATATGATACAAGTAATAACATGAGACATGTGAAATTGGTAGTGTGCTGATGAAATGGCAGTTTGATGACAAATAATATTTGGACCCATAATAGATTTTGTAGTCCATTTAGAGAAAAATATAACTGGTGTATATTACACAAAATCACTCTATCTTAAAAGATCATGCACAGTACTTTGGAGTAAACTTGAACAACCTACTTGAATAAAAAAAAAAAAAAGCTCATCATCTTTCTTCTCTTTAGTTTCTTTAGTTTATTATGTGATTTTTCCTTTTTGTGCTTTGGTTGTCTCATATTAGGAATTTCTTTGATCGATTGCAAGTGACTGTAGTAGATATATTTACATTTTCCACTACAAGAAAACAGGGGGTATTCCGACGGCAATAGCCGTCGAAAAACCGTCGGAAAAGGCCTATTGCGACGGTTTTCCGACGGTAATAGTCTGTCGTTTCTATGACGTCGGAAAATAAAGTCCGTCGGAAATTCGTCTCTATATTGCGACGGCAATCCGACGTATTTTCGTCGGCGTAGAAAGGCCGACGGAATTCCGACGGCTTCCGTTTTCCGGCGTTAACTGACGGAATTCCGACGGCTTACGTTTTCCGGCGTCAACTGACGGAATTCCGACGGCTTACGTTTTCCGGCGTTAACTGACGGAATTCCGACGGCTTCCGTTTTCCGGCGTTAACTGACGGAATTCTGACGGCTTTCGTTTTCCGGCGATGACCGACGGAATTCCGACGGAATCGGTTATCCGGCGATGACCGACGGAATTCCGACGGCAATTGTAAATGAAAAAAAAATAAAAATATTTAATTTTAAAAAAACAACAATAAAATAAAATAAACATTTAAAAATTATATTAAAATATAAAAATAAAAACTAATTAAATAAAAATTGTTTTCAAAGTATTTTAAAGTTTTACAATAAATTTTAAAACTCTAAAAGGCCTATTCCGGCCTACCGGTACTGAAGAAGTTCATCATCTTCCATTCCATCGCTTGAAAGCGTTCTTCGGCCTCCGCCTTATCTCTCGCTCTCGCTGCCTCGGCCTCCTCCCTATCCTTCTTTCTCTCTTCCTCCATTTCCCTAAGGCGTTCGTGCAGCTCTCGGTTTTCCGCCTCCAATCTGGTAGCACCGCGAGGTCGAACCGACGAAACGGACGAGCAACTATCTTCAGGAAGGCCGAATACCCGGCCTCGGGTCTTGGGAGTCACCTAAGAATAATAATAAAAAAAAATCTTAGAACTTAGTTGTATTAAAAGTTAATTTCAAATTACTTTAAAAGTTAAAATGTTACTAACCTCGTACGTGTACTGGTTGATAATGTCGACTGGAACTTCGGTCGGCGCCGGAGTTCCTTCCTCGATCGGTTGCGATTGGAGGTACTCATCCTGCCGCCTCTCTACGGCTTCCACGATTTCACGAGCAATCGGATCTTGAATTTCACCGGTCTTCTTGTTGGTGTGCGAACGTTTGACCATATCAAGATGCGAAGGAAACACACCGGTCTTCTGAAACTGTTAACATATAAAATTTCGTTAGCAACTTTAAAAATTTATTGAATTATTTAACTTCTTACCATTTGCTGAGCAGCTGAAGCCTTGCTTGTTGCTTCGAGGTTGTGGGTCGCGCGTCCTTTCCCCTTCCGGTCGCTGTTGCGGTTAGTTGAGTGTTTCTCTGAATTCTCCCGAGTTGCCGCTAGTTCCCAATATCGAACTAGTCAAGCCCAACACTCATCTTTATATTTAAAAACCTTAGGCACCTTCCCGGTTTTATACCACGAATCTTTCCACTCGTTCATCTTCCACGAATACTTCCTCGCAGCCTTTGTGTCGAATTCCTTTCGGACTATCGCAGTGATCGGTGGGTCCCACGTAAAATGTTGCTGCAAAAACACCACACTCCCGCATTAGTAACTATAATGTGAGTCAAAAAGGAACTACATTTTAAACAAATAAAATAAAATCATACCGCAAAGTGTCGAAACCAAGTGTCACGGTCCTCCAATGGCATATCGGTGTATGAGGGATACGGTTTATCTACCATCGAATTCATCATATCGTTGATAGCAGTCGATATCCTGTTTCCCGAGTATTGGAACCTATTAGAATATTTAGTTAAATGATTTTTTAAAAATAATGTAATTCACTACATATTTAAATAAGACTTACCAGGTCGTGAAAGGCGGCGTCAATGGATCTAGACGAGGCAACCTATCACGTCCGGGTTGCGCCACAAACTGCTCGATGGTCATGGACGTGGGAGCTGAGTAGGCTGTAGGCGGGGGCTGAGACATGTATGGGTTCTCAAAGTTGGGACTACTCTCGGGATTACCCGTCTCCCTCGAAGTACGACCTCCCCTACTGGAAGTCGAACCTCCTCTAGACTGATGATAATGCCCATAGTCCCTATGATATTTAAAATTTGAAGAGTTTGATATTTTGGGATTTATGGAATAAGGAATTTATAGGAATCCGGGAATTTTATATTTTGCAATTTAGTTATTCCGCAAATTGTTAAAAAATTTTAACATTCATACATTCATATAACAAATTGTATTAACATTAAAACAAAATTTTGATATTTCAATGATTTAACGATTAAATTTTTAACGTTATACAATTTTATAATTTTATAATTTTATAAATTAGTAAATTTTAATTGTTTTAAAACTTACATAATTTTTGATTTTGTTGAACAATTTAAAGACTTCAAATTGTTAAAGTTATAAATTATAACATTTTTAATTTTTTAATATAAAGGATTTTAAGGATTTAAAGTTTTAAATATATTATTTGTAAATATGTTTACATTTGTTTTGATATTTGTAAAATTTTATACTTTTATATGTAATTTTCTAAATTGTTTTTGATAATATTTACAGTTTTAAATATATAATTTTTAAATAAGTTTATAATTTTATTAACAAAAAATATTTTTCCCTACAACACAAATTTTTTTTTTCAAGAACACTCAAACGTTTTTTTAACAAACATTCTAATCTTGTAAAAACTTACATAGTTGTGTTGAATTCGTGCAGGAGTGTGAGGAATTGGAAGATTCCGGCGGAATTTCAAGAGTTTTCCGGCGGTTGAATCCGAAAGCCGGCGGTCAACGGTTTTTTCGTTTTCTCCTTTGAAGAAACGGGAAGAAGACGACACCGAGAGAGAGATTAAACGGCGGGGGATCGGCGGCGGAGACGAGAGTACACGGTGGGGGCTTGGCGGAGGAATTAAAGTTTTAGGGTAAAAATTTTTTTTATAGATCTGGAATCGGGGAAGATGAAGATGTGGCTTTATAATAGTATCCGACGGTAATCTGACGGAATTCAGACGGTTACCGTCGGAATTCTGACGGAGTTGCCGCGTGAACACAGATAACAAAGTCTTTTGGCGGCTGGAAAAAATAGGGTTACCGTCGGAATTCTGTCGGACATTTATGACGGAATTCCGACGGAATATTATTTAAAATATTAAATTTTACGCTTTTTAAATATTTTCCTTTTGAAATATATTGTGTGAATCCTAAATTTAAAGCGTTTTAACATTTCAGGTGTTAAGGAAAATGAAATTTATATGAATTTGGGATTTTAAGATTATGTGATTTATAAATTTAGGAATTTTGGATTTAAGAATAATGGGAATTAGGTATTTTTTGAATATAGAAATGAAAGTAATTTAGGTTTCCGACATTTTCTTATGTAAGAACATATGGAGTATAAGATTATATAACCAATTACGAAAATCTTATAATTTCTTTAAAAAACCTTATAATCAACTTTAAAACCATATGAAACTTAATTAAAATCTTAAATTAAATTCAGACAGAATTACGACGGTTTTGTTTGTTTTAGTAATTTTCTTTATCGATACAAACGTAATTAAATAAAAAAACCAACCAACCCTAAACTCTTAAAACCCTAAACCCAAAACCCTAAACCCTAAACCCTAAGCCGTCGGAATTCCGTCATAATTTAAAGACGGATTTCCGACGGATGTTGGTTTTTTATTTAATTGACTGCTTATCGATAAACAAAAAATAAAAAAAAAAACAAACCGTCGGAATTCCGTCTTACAATCAATGGCAAGTCGGATCTAGACTTCCAGTTGTCTTTGGTCTTTCCTGGGACGTTTAATATGGTGTTCATGATGTTTGTCGAAGAAATTCTTTTCAACGTGCATGACGTCTAGATTATGCCGAAGTAGGTGGTCTTTCCAGTACGGCAAATCCCAAAAAATACTTTTCTTGTGCCAATTGTGATATTCCCCATAACCGTCGACGGGGTGGTGGCCATTACCCCCACATTCTGGAGTTCGCTCTGCACCAAAATCACGTAACTGTTCCAACATGCTGCGACCATCTATCTTAGGAGGTGGATCATGAAAAACTTGTACATTCGTCTTGAAATGTCTTCTAGACCGATGATATGGATGATTTGGCGGCAAAAAACACCTATTGCAATCAAACCATGAAGTCTTCATGCCGTGTTGCAATTGGAAAGCTGAAGTACTGTCTTGGCAATAAAGACAAGCCAATATTCCATGCGTTGTCCATCCAGATAACATACCGTACGCCGGAAAATCGCTAATGGTCCACATAAGAACCGCACGCATGTTCAAATTCTGCTGCACTGAAACATCATATGTCGTAACACCATGCTCCCACAACATCTGCAACTCATAGATCAATGGTTGGAGGAATATATCGAGTGACCGTTTTGGATGATCTGGCCCGGGAACTAGAATAGAGAGAAACAGGAACTCTCGCCGCATGCACATAGATGGAGGCAAATTGTAAGGTGTTACGATGACCGGCCACAAAGAATATTTTCTTCCATGCTTTCCAAATGGGTTGAAACCATCAGTGGATAAGCCTAAGTATACATTCCGTCGTTCGTATGCAAAATCTGGATATACGGATTGAAAGTGTTTCCATGCTTCCGCGTCTGAAGGATGCGTGATATCTCCATATTGACTATGCTCTGCATGCCATCTCATAGCCTTTGCTGTGCAGTCTGATTCGTATAACCTCTTCAACCTCTCCGTTAAGGGTAAATACCACATCCGTTTGAATGGAATCTTCACCCTGCCACTTGTATCTTCGAACCGGGGTTTGTGGCAAAATTTACATTTCTTTCGTTTCTCGTCCTCTCTCCAGTATATCATACAGTTGTCGATGCACACATCTATAACCTGGTAGGGCAAACCAAGACCGGCAACAAGTTTTTGGATCTCGTAGTATGATCCGGGGGCCAGATTATCTTCTGGCAAAATATCTTTCACGAACTCGGCGAATGCATCAACACATTCTTCGGACAAATTGTAATCCGTCTTTATGTTCATCATCCTAGTAGCAGACGATAATGGTGAATGCCCCTCCCTACAACCGTTGTATAGTGGTTGCTTTGCTGCGTCTAACATATCGAAAAACCTTCAAGATTCTAAATTAGGCTCTTCAACCCTATCACCCTCACATCCACCCGACTGCAAATTATCTCTAAAGACATCGTTAACCATCGCAACCGTACTTCCCCCAACATCTACTTCCACTATAGGTTCCCCTACGGTATCCGGAACATAAGGTTCATTGTTACTAGTACTACCATATTCATAATTCCTTTCTCCATGTAAATACCAAACCTTATATCCCGGTCTAAAACCATATCTATATATGTGCGTCCAAACATTATGAACGGCAACACTAATTCTATTACAGCAATTCGAACAAGGACATTTGATTTCCTGACCTTTTTTGGCTGCTTCTACATTACTGGGTAAATTCATGAACTCCCATAATCCTTGAGTGTACTCGTCCCTTAATAAGTCCGTGCCCTCAATCATCATTGGCTCGTCCATCCATGCCCGAAAATATGAACTCATGTTTATAGTTTTTTTTTTCTCGAAATTTTGTTATGATGAAATGAAGCATTCTGCAACCTTATGTAGAAAGGATTTCCGTCGGAAATCCGTCGGGATTCCGTCTATACATCCGACATAACACCCCACCCATCCCATCGGCCACCGCAGATGATATGGCAGCCACTCAAACTTTGCCGACATCAGACACAGTCGGAACGCCGTCGGAATTCCGTCCCTTATTCCGACAGATTTTGGCCGTCAGAAATAAGTCCGGTCAATCAAAGGTTGCCGACATCGGAAAGTTCGAGTTTTGTCGGAATTCCGTCACATTTCCGTCGGAAAAAGCTGATAGATCATTTCCGTCGGAATTCCGTCATAGTATTCCGACGGTATTCTCGCGGAATGTCGACCGCGTGGATTTCCGTCGGAATTCCGTTGGAATACGTTGACGGAATTCTGACGGAACATAATTTGTCAGATGTTCGTCGGAATTCCGTCGGAACTGGCAAACGGAATTCCGACGGCAATAAAAAGCCGTCGGAAAACTGCCTGTTTTCTTGTAGTGTTCTAGTTATTTTGTTTTCGAAGAACATTTGAGTTTTGACTTCAGACTTTTAGCTATCTACTGAATCGTTGTTCCTCTTCTTCAACGTTTCCTTTTATGCCTTCTAGCTTCCCTCAAGCATCAAAATCGACTCGGCGATGTAGACATTTCTCTTCTAAGAATCCGAATTTTGAAGATTTTTCCAAATCAATTTTTTTAAATTGTTAATAAAGAGGTTTTGTTTGTGTAGTATTTTAGACACAAATAAAACGATATTGTCTAGAAAGAGTCGGGTCAAACCAATTGTGTTTTTGAAAACGATTCTACTTAATCCCTACAAACTTGTCTCATTAATATATATATAATTATAGTATTTTCTAGGCTTCAAACAATTAAAAAAATTTCATTATGCAACTTTTGGCATGCCACTTTACAGTTTTGTCATCGTTTGAAAATTTTTGCTAGAATGTCATTTTTTTTTAACTTAACTTTTATATTTTTGGGTTTAAGTTAATTATTTTATATTTATAGTATAGTTTTTGGGGTAGAGTTTAGGGTTTGATTTTTGAAAAAGAGAAAAAAATAAATAATGATTTTGTATTTTTCTATAAAAATGACGTGTTTGCAATAAATTTTCAAATATGGCATATTTAAAAAAATATTTTTAATACTAGCATGTTTGTAATTTCTTGTGGTGAAAAAACATTAATTAACAGTTAATCAACTATTGGGGTAAAGGGTTATCCGGTATGTATGGTTCCAGGGGCGGAGGCAACGTAATAATGCGTTGGACAGTTGCCCACTATAGAATTTAAAAAATTGGTCTTAAGTACGTTAAGATTTTTAATCTGTCCATGTTGATATTTTATTACATGCTCTCTACTATACTATTTTATAAAAAAACCATCACATAACAAGCATGAAACAAATCAAATATGTTTTTTACTTGTGTTAAATAAAACCCATATAATAAAGTTTATGGTTAAGCCCATATATATAAACAATTAAGTTGACTCTTACTAATTAAAAAACTAGTTCACGGTTTTGAGAAAAAACATAGCTCTCTTTTTTTCTTTGTAAAGAAAACGCAGCCTGCCTCTTCGTCTTCTAGTTTCTTCTCTTTCGCTCTCTGACTCTGAATCTGAATCTGTGTCTCCGCATTTGCCTCTCACTTGCTCTCTAAATAGAATATTCTTATCACACATCGGATCCTGCTAAAAGGAAAAGAATATTAGATTATCATCCAAATTAAAGGGACAAAGTAAGACGGAAGTACTTCGCTAGAGGTCCATGTCAACCATATGGCCATACTTTTGAAAAAGGGCAATCGGCAAGGAAAGTAGGCGACTTAATCCAGCTTGGTTTGATAAATATGGTAGTTGGCTGGAGTATAGTGTATCGAAAAACAGAGAATTTTGTTTGCTTTGTTACTTATTCAGAGATGACATACCAAGTCAAGGTGAAAATTATGCTTTTGTGAAGGAAGGCTTAATTGTTGGAATAACCCTAAGTCTTTATTTGAACATGTGGGCAACACCAATAGTTTTCATAATATTGCTGCTAAGAGGTGTGATGATTTGAGGAATCAATGGCAGTCTATTTTGCATGCTTTGTATAAGAAAGATGTTGTGATGACAATGAGTATCGTATTCGGTTAAATGCTTCCATTGATGTTTCTAGGTACTTGCTGAAACAAGGATTACCGTTTCGTGGCCAAGATGAAAGAGAGGATTCTAGTAATAAAGGAATTTTTTTAGAGTTGGTGAAGTATACCGCTGAACAAAACAAAGTTTTGAATATGGTTGTGTTGAAGAATGCTCCGGAAAATAACCAAATGGTGTCTCATCTAATTAAAAAAGACATTGTTCATTGTTTTTCAGAATAAGTAATTATCTCCATAATTCAAGAGCTTGATCATGATGTGTTTGCTCTTTTGGTCGATGAATCTGCTGACATTTCTAAGAAAGAGCAAATGGCCATAGTCCTCCGTTTTGTCGATAAACATGGTATAGTGAAAGAGAGATTTATTGGGCTTATCCATGTGAAGGAGACATGTTCTTTGACTTTGAAATCTGGTATTGATTCATTGTTTGCTAAGTATAGTTTGAGTCTGAAAAAGGTGAGAGGACAAGGCTATGATGGAGCAAGCAATATGAGGGGTGAACTCAATGGGTTGAGAACATTGATTTCAAGAGAAAGTAGTTCTGCATACTATGTACACTGTTTTGCCCATCAACTTCAATTAGTTGTCGTTGTAGTTGCGAAGAAACATTTTGAAGTTGGAGATTTCTTCGATAAGATTTTGTGTTAGTGAACGTGGTTGTAGCTTCTTGCAAAAGAAAAGATATGATGCGAGAAATTCAGCGGGATGAAATTGAGAAAGGAATAGAGAGCGGTGAAATCAAGACTGGAAAAGGGTTGAATCAAGAATCTTCGGTTCCAAGACCAGGAAATACACGTTGGTGTTCGCATTATAAAATGTAACTGCGATTAGTTGGATTGTTTTCTCCTGTGATTAAGGTGCTTGAGTACGTTGAAGATGAAGGCATATATCATACCCAAAGAAGTCAAGCAAATGGTCTTCTCAAATACATTCATACTTTTGATTTTGTGTTCTATCTTCACTTAATGCTTCTTCTTTTGGGACTCACGGAGAATTTATCCATGGCACTACAAAAGAAAGATCAAGACATCCTAAATGCTATATCATAAGTGGAATCTACTAAGTGATAACTTCAAAAGTTAAGAGATGATGGATGGGATTCTTTTGTGAAGAAAGTTTCAAAGTTTTGTGAGAAATACGATACGGAAATTCTCAACATGGAGAAGGACTTCATCGATCCAAGGAAGCCGTGGAAAAAGACTAATGTAAGCAATTTGCATCATTTCTAAGTCAATTTTTTTTACACAGTTTTGGATATGCAGCTCCAGGAGTTTAATGGCTGCTTTAACGAGGTAAACTCTGAACTACTCGTCTGCATATCAACTTTGAGTCTTGATAACTCGTTTCGGGAGTTTAACAAAGAAAAGCTATTGAGATTGGTTGAGTTTAATTTTATCCTGAAGATTTTAGTTATATGGAATGCATATCTCTTGAACATTAACTTGCCATTTATATCGATAATGTACGAGAAGATGCAATGGTTGTTGGTTTGAGAAATCTTGGAGACCTAGCACGGGTTATGGTAGAAACCAAGAAACATTTTTCTCATCCATTGGTTTATAAGCTTTTGAAGTTAGCTTTGACTTTGCATGTTGCGACCGCAACCGTTGAGAGATGTTTCAGGAATGAAGACCGTATTACGGAATCGCATTGGTGATCAGTTTCTAAGTGATTGTCTCGTTTGTTTTGTCGAGAAAAAGTTATTGAAAGATGTAACAAATGAAAGTGTGGTAAAAAGATTCCAAGCTATGGGTGAACGTAAAGTACATTTTTAGACTTTTTTCTTGTAATTTTTAGATGATTTTTTTTTTTTTGTATTTATAAACGATTTTGATTCCTATATATTTTGTACCCTATAAGAAACGGTTCTGGCTCCGCCACTGTATGGTTCTTTAACAAAATTAATTAAATCAAGTTTGTCTCCTTAATGTAAATTTTTTTTTAAATGATAAATTCGTGTAGTTTTATGATCGCCTTCAATTGTTTGTATTTTCAAAAAAAAAAAAGATAAAAAAGTTGAAAAAAGTTGTTTTAGTTGTACTTTCAAAAAAATACTACACGGCCAACCCACACATATATTCATGTCTATTTTCAGAACACTTGTTCTCTTACAGCGAACGACACTGGTTCGTGTCGTAAACCCAACTCGCCGAAACCGTACCTTGATTTCCTCGAGAGTCTTGTTATTTGACTAATCTACCCTCCCGAAATTATTTATTTCAAGATCAACACCAGGAGCCGTGTTGTTAGACTTTAGACCCGAGCAAAGGTTTTATTTTCTCTTAAATGATGATTATTAATGAAAATAAATATATATGGGTTTTAAATACTTTTCAACAAGCTACGTAATCATAATTAACACGCAAAGAATTAAGAGTGACACGTACTGAAATATTCCACATGTCACTCCACATCGTCGTGGGTATAGTTAGAAGTTCGCCACGTAAACTAATCGTTATTGGGAGAATCATCACATTAGTCAAAGACACGGTTTTTCCTCTAATTATTCGAACATGTTCAGCAAATACAAAGTTAATAAATCTTTTAGAGAAATCCAACAAAATAAATAGTCTTTCATTCCAGAAAAATTAAAAGCAAAGCCTGGTTGATAAATCAAATAATGCTATTACAGCTCACAAGTTGACCAACTGATGAATATTAGCAAAGAGAAAAAAATGTTGGGTAATTTTATGTTGGATATATGATAATGACGGAACATAAAAACTAGGATCTTTTTTTAATTTTCTAGGGCATAGAATCACGAATTGCATGGTTGGTCCATAATAAAGATAAAGTTTTTTTGGCCTTTGTTTCTGCTTGCACATAAGCAAGTGGTCCTAAAAACGCAAGAACTACTAATCAATGGGATCCATAGGAAAAAGAAAATCATAACAAGCATACTATATACGTATTAAAAACAACATTCTACACGGAGTATAACCTAAACATAAAGCACAATAAAGCAAATAAAACCAGGGATACTAAAAAGTAATTATAAACATATATCATCAAATAGTTAAGAGTATTAGAGGGTAATTTGAATAACTTACGGATCATAAACACCAAACAAAAACCTTCATGACTCACCAATAAACTCATTAAAATTAGGAATGGAGTATGTCATTGATACTGCCCGGAATTGTAACTTCTGGTCTTGTAATTAATTTTTTGTTTTTGTTTTTTGCAACATTGGAACCTACTTGACAGTTAAAAGTAGACTTCTACGATTGGGAATCTTAAGCAACACAATTTTATTAGATATGTAGAGGAGTTCATGGAATTTTTTACTTGTTAGACCAGAGAAACATGTTAACTTTCATTCTTACTTAACTATTGTTGTCCTAACATATATGGAAAACTCATGTAAATGGTGCCACGATGGTGTTAAGAAATAAGATTGTCTATTAATGAAACTTATAAAAGGGTCTATATATAGAAGTGTGGTTCACTAGAAGCATCCATCGGCATTTTCTTTGTTGGCTTATGACTCATAACAAAAGCCCTACTAGAGACAAGCTCCTCGTTCCGGATTTGCAATAGATCTGACTTCCTAAGAATGTGTGACCACAAGCAAAAACAAAATTTGGACTAAGTTTAAGCTGAAAAAAAAAATTGAATGTAATTACCAAAATTTGAATCCAATGCTTATTATTTAGTCCATATTTTTCGAACTTCGCCATTGCACTACAAAGACATTTTGTCAAAATATGGGGTCACTTACTGTGGATCGCAAGCCTAACCTTAGCAGCTAACATTAAAATATGTAGCACTAGATAACTATGCATAATGCATGATAAATTTTGTATCTCTGTATACATAAGCTTTGTGAATTCTCAATAATTCCTTTTAATTTATTCATTTTAATAAACCAAGTTATAGGATTATTGTAATTGTGTTACCACCTAAGTTTCTATCCATACATTGTATATGTTTCGACCCCAAAAAAAACCTTAGTTATATGATAATGTCTTTATAACTTATATATTTAATCAAGTATAAGTATAATTTTCTATCTGGATATATATATAAAAAAAAAAAAAATTTCCTCCCATTACCTCCATATTTCTCCAAATTCATCCAATGTCTAAATGGTGTTGGAGAAATTTTGTCAAATATGTTCCTCTAAATTCCTCAACATTCCTCCGTTACATTGTTATCAGTTAAGGCCATAATTTAAAGTAAATGTAAAACTTCCAAATATGGTTTGGTACATTGTATTAATCAAATATGTAAGTGAAATGTTAAAAAAGTTTTTTACCGTAGGAACAAATATTAAGACAACGATAAGTTAAAACAAGAAGAAGTGTCGCTATGCATGAGAAAATTTATAATTGGACTGATCTTTAGGTTGAAGACATTTATTACTCTATAACATTTATCCCACTCCCTGTTATGGGTCCCACTTTTAACCATACTCATCTAACCATAGTTAAATCATCAACCTTCCCCTCCCTTGTTAAACATCCTCATTTTTTTTGTTTATATTTATTAATACTATTATTTCTTCTATATTAATTATTTTATTCTTTCTTCCCAGCATTCATCACCAGATTCACTATCATCTTATAACATCTTCTTCATCTTCCAAAAAAGTTATATGTTTCTTAAACACATTAAAATTTTAAAATGATCCCCATAAGTTGATTAGCTCTTCTTCGTTTTCAAGTTTTTATTTTGAGTTTTCTAAGCTTAACACAAACCCTAATTTTCGTTTCTACTCTCATTTTGAGAAAAAAAAAGAGCCATAGATGCCTAAACTTTGAAGAAATGGAAATGACACCTAAATCTCCTGAACCAGAATCCGAAACTCCGACCCGGATCCAACCAGCCAAACCCATTTCCTTCAGTAACGGAACCATCAAACGCCACAACCACCACCACCACCACCACCACAACCAACTCGCCGTCACTTACAAAGAATGTCTCAAAAACCACGCGGCGGCGATTGGAGGTCACGCGCTCGACGGTTGCGGCGAGTTCATGCCATCTCCTTCCTCCACACCATCCGACCCAACTTCCCTCAAGTGCGCCGCTTGTAGTTGCCACCGTAACTTCCACCGCCGTGACCCCGACGATTCCTCCGCCGTACCACCACAGATTCTCCCACCATCTTCAACCACTACCGCTGCAATCGAGTACCAACCACACCACCGTCACCACCCACCTCCACCGCCTCCTCCTCTCACTCGAAGCCCTAATTCCTCATCTCCGCCGCCAATCTCCTCCTCTTACATGCTCCTTACTCTCTCCGGTACCAATAAAACCGCCGGAAACAACTTACCTTTCTCAGATCTCAACTTCTCCGCCAACAATCTCTCAGCTCAACACCATAACCCAAGGTCCAGGAAGCGATTCAGGACGAAATTCAGCCAAAATCAGAAAGAGAAGATGCACGAATTCGCCGATCGAATCGGTTGGAAGATTCAGAAACGCGACGAAGACGAGGTTCGAGATTTCTGCCGCGAGATCGGAGTTGATAAAGGTGTGCTTAAGGTTTGGATGCACAATAACAAAAAAAACAACCGCCGTGAAATTCACAATTTCTCCGCCGGAACCGCCGTGCAGAGGATCGATAACCACCATATCGCGGTTGTCGCCGGCGAGAACAACGGCGAAGGTGATGGTAGAAGGGGTTTAGCACACGATCTGCACCACGGTGGTGGTGGTGGGAGATTCGAGAGTGATAGCGGCGGAGCTGACGGCGGAAACACAAACGCCTCGTCGTCTTCGTCGTGAAGAAGAACAAATCTTGTCGTTTTGCAGGGAGAAGATTAATAAAGAAGCATAAGCTTTTTTTTAGCTTTAGACATAGAGAGTAAGCACTGGTATTATCATCGTTAATACGTTTAATATTAATTAAACTTTTTTTTTTAGTTTGTTTTCCCGATTCTAAATT
This sequence comes from Draba incana, assembly GCA_963576765.1. Lineage (NCBI taxonomy): Eukaryota > Viridiplantae > Streptophyta > Magnoliopsida > Brassicales > Brassicaceae > Draba > Draba incana. The sequence goes on from OY755216.1 coordinate 29,658,237, forward strand.
GATCCCATGTACCACAATGTTGTCCCAATGAGGTAATAAAAGATAATGTTACAAAAGTGTTCATTAAATTTTCAACAAAAAGAAAGTTTAGCTAGTCATCCAAAATTAGTCACTAAATTATTAATTCGGTGATGTTTTATCATGAACCCTAATTTTGTACTTATTATCGAATGATAAATGGAAGAAAGTACAGGTTTCCCAAAAAAACAACTAATAAATTAGTGATGTTTTTAATAAGTCAATATTTGGTAAATCAAACATGAACCCTAAAATGTGAGTGGGTTCTAGTTCCAGATTATGTACTTTATCAAATAGATTAGTGGAAATTAATTAGTTTTCTATAGTAATATTTTTTGGATTCTTATCTTTAAAGTACTTTGTCGCTTAATTTAATATGAGATCGAACTAAGATCTAGGTGTCCTTTTCGTAAATCTCTCTTTATTCTTTGAGAAAAGAGACAGGATTTTTTTTAATATTGATTTTTCTGATATTATAATTTCCAATGATTACTCGTCTTTTGTTTATTGTCATCTGATAAACCCAAGATTCATTGGATAATTAAATTTAATTTCCTCATTAATCCATTTCCTTCTCGTCCTTACATTCCCACTATCCGTTTTTGGTATATATGCTCGATTTTTTCATGATTCTTAAAGTACAAACTAGCATATCTTATTAGTACATAATCGGGATATAACTATTTTTATTAAAGTGGAATTTATAGGGTTAGGGCGTGGAACTAATCATCCACTTTAGGAATAATTTAAATAACTTTCCATTTGGGAAACGTAGAGATGCAGCCGTGATTATGCGATTGCCTTAATTAAGACAATTAGATACTAGTCGTGATTAACAAATGTCGGCTTACCAAACAAAAATGTAATTAGATTAAAATATTACTTGCGGAAGCCTCTCGTTCGGACATATATTTAACTTTTTACAAAAAAAAAACAAATATAATAATATTTCTGTACATTTTTTGAGGTATATGTTCTAAAAATGCGATATATTGCATATTTATCATAAGCATGTAAAAATCGAATCATATGACATCATTCTTGATAATATTAGGTATAGAGACATAGAGTTAAACTTCTTTGATTTTGAATAATACAATTAAGATTATGCGTTACATGAAAACGGGATCTTTTATCTTTTAAAATTAATATTAACAGATAAAAATATTTGCAATTATTTGACACATTTCGTGAAGTCACAAATCACTTTTTCGTGGTGGGGTCAAAACTTTAACACAGGCTGAGGTTATGGCCCTAACTGCCATATACCATGTGCACAGTGCACCACTTCCTAATTAAAAATTTTCCTGAAGTAACTTAACAAAATCGTATATTTAATTTACTATTGGGAAATTATAAACATGGCACTTTAAATTACTTTTCTCTAAATATATTATCTTTGAAAATTTATCGTAAATATGCCACTTTAAAAAAAAATTATTAAAAAAAATTTTTCTCTCAAAACTCAAATCTTAAACTCTACCTCAAAAACTATACCCTAAATATAAAATAGTTAATCCAACAAAAAAAATATATAAAAACTAAACTAAAAAAAAGTAGCATATCATAAAAATTATCTTTATTCTTTATATATCCGATTTAATTATATGTAAAATAACGTAGGTCGACCTAATTTCCTATAAATTTAATATGAGTGGGATATATACTTTGATCGGTAAGTTTCTAGATGAGATGATTTTGCGATGCAACAAAGTTATACCATTCACAACTTATTTACGGAACGCGAATTTACGTTAAGAAAATTCTTTTCTCATGTATAAATTAATTATCAACATAAAAAGTATGTTTTTCACATGTTTTCAATTAATTTTCGAATACTATTCTCTAAAATGTTTTTTTATCCTCATTTTCTGTAGTTTTACAATGTTAATAGTTTATAGGTGCAACGATGTTCTAACAATTTTAGTTTGGAAATTTTAAAATAAAGGGACAAATCTGGTCGATTATTTTTAGTACCACCTATGAAGTTTACAATGATAATGTTATTGCTACGAAATAAAAAGCTAATGGCTCTTGTCTTCACTACCACATGTTTAGTAAGTCTTGCAAAACCCGAACTATATAAATTTAATAGGGAATATCTCGCGCGATGCGCGAGTTTTGTTTTAAAATTTATTAGATTTGGAAAAAAATAATATGTTTTATCTTATTATTTATTTTGGATAAAAACAACCAATTCTTTAGATCTATATTGGTTGCTAGTAAAAAATTAATAATAATTATTTTGAAATTAAATTAGTTACATTTTTTTATTTATATTGCATTAACATTGAAATATAAAGTGCTTTTCAACTTTTTCAATATTAGTGGTTACTCTTTGAATATATTTGTTTGCAACTTTGTTAATTACATAAATACATAAATTTGATAACTAAATCAATTATGTTATCTAAACAATGCTTAAAATTTTATAGTAAAATAGTTACTTATTGTAAAACCTCTTTCTACATTCTAATTACTTATCATTTTTTTCCTTAAATTTTTTTTTTTTTTGTATTTATACATACAAATGTTAGTTATTATTTCTGATGTACTTATATTGGCTATTATAAAACCTCTTTCTACATTCTAATTACTTATCATTTAAATTTTTTTTTTATATATTTTTCTGTACAAAGAGTTAGTTTTTATTTTTGATGTACTTTTATTAGCTATGATTATGTGGTTTTGATCGAAAAATGTTATGTTGAAATATATTAGCCTATGATGAGGTATAACAAATTTTTTAATCATCTATTCTATTTTGTATATGAATCAATAACATTTTATATATTATATCATATTTACATATATTTAATAATATATTAAAAAAGAGATTAACTGTATTAGTAAAAATAAATAAAAATTGACATAAACTAATGTGATTTGTATATAATATATGAGTTAACATAAATGGTGGCAATGTACTTTAGGAACATTAAACGTAACTTTATATATATGGTATGTTAAATATATATTTACCACCATTAAATATATATATATATATATATAAAATTAAGAAATGTAAACTCGATAAACTTTAGTCATTTAAATATTTATAATACATTAGTTAAATACATAAAATAACAAATATATTATTCTTGGATTGTTATTTAATTAAATTTGAGATATTATATTTAATTTAATAGTAGTATTAATTTTAGAAATTAATCATATTTGACTAAAAATAACAATTAATTAATTATATAAATATGTGAAGACGAGTGTCGTCTTGTCAGAGCTTGTTAACTTTAAAATATTATAAAGATTAGCATTTTAAATTGTTTTCTACTTTTCTGAATGACTGTTAGAAAGAATTTTAGTAGTGAGTTATATATCTTTCTTTCCGTGATATATACAAGTGTCTTTAGTACTCTAGTCGCTCTTTTCGACATAAATTACCGAGGTTAGCTGAAGTTTGAAACCCAGAAGAAACATTTTAAATGTTTTTTAAATAAATTATTTTAGAGAAAGAGGTGACACATGTCGTCTTGTCAGAGAAAGTTGGTTGTTAACAACCTTAAAATATTATAAGAACTAGAAAAAGTCCACGCGTTGCGTGGAAAAACTATTTATATAAATTTTAAAATTATTTTACTGTGTATAAGTGATATTTAAAAAATATTCTCACAAATTATATTTTTAAGAATCAAAATATAAAACCATATGATAATATGTTTGAAAATTTTATTAGATGTAAAGACAAACAATATGTTTTTATCTTATTATTTATATTTGACAAAAAAAAACCAATTTTGTAATTGACTTGAAACTAAATTAGTGAATTTTTTTATTTATATTGCATAAACATATGAAGGTAAAGTGATTTTAAACTATTTTAATATTGATATATTATAAATAAATTGATTCATATCAAGGTAAAATGTTTAGATTTCCTAATTATCTTTAATAATAAATTGATTAGATTTTGTAAATTTATTGTAGTAAGTAAATGTGGACGTTAAATTTAGATGAGATCAATTTGATGGTAAAATAATTAATAATTTGTTGAATTCAAATAATCAAAACGTTATATAGGCGTTTAAAAATTAAATGTTGAATTATAATTGATAAATAAATGGAAAGATTAATTTTGGAAGTTTATGAATTAATACCAATCATGAATGATCATTATTAGAGGTATATAAATTTATTTAATTAAATATATTCCACATTACAAAAAAAATAAAAATATTTGGCATTTCAAAACATTTCTTACTTTTGTGAATGACTTTTAGAAAAACTTTTAGTAGCAGGTTATATATGTTTCTATATGTGAGATATACAAGTGTCTTTAGTAGTCTAGTGGTTCTTCTCAACTTAAATTACTGAGGTTTGCTGGGTTCGAAACCTAGAAAAAACATTTTAAACTTTTAAAAAAAAAAAATTGTAAAGAAAGAGATGACACGTGTCGTCTTGTCAGAACTTGTTGGCTTTTGTAAACATTAAAATATTATAAAGACTAGAAAAAGTCCACGCGTTGCGTGGAAAAACTATTTAGATAAATTTTAAAATCCTTTTACTGTAGATAGATGATATTTAAGTCATATTCTCACAAGTTATATTTTTAAAAACTATAATATGAAAGTAAACTATATGTTTTAGCTTATTATTTATGTTTGGCAAAAGTAACCAATTTTCTGTAATTGACTTGAAATTAGATTAGTGGTTTCTCTTATCTATATTGTATGGACATATAAATGTAAAGTGATTCTCAACTATTTAAATATTGATGGTTACTATTTAAATATAAATATATTTTATTTGAAACTTTATTAGAATAAATTATGTTATCTAAATAATTGGTTAAAATTTTATAAGAAAATAATTATTTATTATACAACCCCTTTCTATATTTTGATTGCTTATCATCTTTTTTCTTTAATTTTTATGTTGTATTTATATATATATATATATATGAATTGACATAAAATTATGTAATTTGTATATAGTATATGAGTTGATACAAATATAAAGTAATGTTTTTAGGAAATACTAAACTTAATTTTATATATATAATCTTCAAATATAGAATTATTACCATTAAATACATAAAAAAATAAACAACCTTGAAAAGTTGGTAAAACAATATTGGGTAAGGAATTATATGCATTTCAATGTTCTTTTCAATTTTATTGAATAAGAATTGGAAATAATTCCTAAGTATATGGGAAGTTTAAAGATTTAATTGAATTAGTAGACACAAATCAAGGTTTTCTGAATGACTTTTAGAAAGAATTTTAGTAGTGGATTATATGTGTTTCTTTCCATAATATTTACAAGTGTCTTTAGTAGTCTAGTGGCTCTATCCACTTAAATTAGCAAGGTTTGCTGGGTTCGAAATCCGTAAGGAATATTTTGAACTTTTTTTAAAGAAAAATTTTTAGAGGAAGAGGCGACACGTGTCGTCTTGTCAGAGCTTGTTAGCTTTTGTAAACCTTAAAATATTATAAAGATACAAGCTTTTGTAAACCTTAAAATATTAGAAAGATATGTAGAAAAAGAAAAACTAAGTTATGCACGAAGTGGGATAGCATAAATTGGAAAAATGCTTATTCGAAGAAAGTTGAGATTTGGAGAATCAAAGATCAAATTGTGTGTATCTTTTCCCCACTCCTTTTGTATTTTATAGATCAACTGTGTAACATAATACAAAAGAACCGATGAACATTATCTTGTTAACATCCCATAGTTGAAAACCAACTAGAGGACCACATAATTATACAAGATAAAATTGTATGTAACTCGAAAAGTCTTCTAAGTTGTGCTTTGAATTTTCTGGTCCAATAATTAACATCAAATTGAACTTTAAATTATAAGAAATTTCAGGAGTTAGTGATGTAAGTAATATTTTCGTTTGTATTGTAAAGAGCAAATAATCTTGTATTTTAAGTAATATAAACAACTAGAATAAAGCCCGCGTTAATACGCGGATTAACACATTAAATTATTAATAAATATTTAAGTTTTAATTAAAAACCCGCTGAATTTGATGGAACATAGACTATAAATCAATAAAGATCATTTATATCTCAATTCTTATGTTATAATTAATATAATGTAAATTCATAATCATATATATAACATAATTCAGATCATACTCAATATTTTTTTTAACTATATAATAAATCGTAAAACAACTAAAATATTTTAGAATTAAATCATAAATTAGTAAATTTTATGTTAGTAACTTCATAGAAAACATATAAAAAATATTATCAAACATCCATATATACATCTTATTATATCCTCTCTACATCCCATGTATTATTACTTATATTAATTTAGACTATTAGAAATTTTCCATTTATATTATCAAACATTACATATATACATCTTATTATATCCTCTCTACATCTCATATATTATTATTTTTATTAGTTTAAACTATTAGAAATTTTCCATTTAATTATTTGAGTAATTACTTGGAAACTCTTTTTGTTAATTTTTCATTTTTAATTTTATTTTTACTTAACTAAATTTAAGTTTTAACACATGTCATGATCTCGCGAATTACAATTTTGCTTATGTGTCACGCTCTCGTCGACCTGCTTCTCTTTTATATAATAAGATATGAGTGTTTATGTATCAAAGTCTATATATGCACTGTATTTCGTAGAATATAGTATGTACTTACCATATTATTATATTTTTCCGTTTAAAAGAAATAAAATTATCATCTAGAATTGTAAATAAAGGAATATTTAGTTAATTAGAGAACTTTTGTTTTCTTTTCGAAATGTCTTTGGGAATAAAGCTTATTTCACTTTTATGTGGTCCTTTTTTTTTTCTCAAACCCCTTATACCTTGTTTATGGCTTGTCACGATTTGAATCTCCATTTCTTTTAAGAAACTAAACTTTTAATCCACTACAAGATAGTTAACCACATTATATATTTTTAAAAAAGGGTTTCAATCTTTTTTTTTTAAACATCAATTTTCCCATATCCTTGAGCAATCTTTACCAAAAAAAATACATGTCGAAAATCATGGTTTTTTTTTATTTTTGTTAGAATTCGGTGGATTTTTCGTTTTCGACAATTTTTAAGAAACCCTATGTTTCGTTGGAAATCGATTGGGAATGTACTCATTCCAATACTTACATAAAATTTAAACTACAAAATTTTAATTTCAACCAGGTAGAACAAAATCTACATGCATTCAATGATTTGTTTACCATTCCACCTTCGTTTCACACTCAATTTTTCTATACATAATATAGGTGAAGATTTAATTGAGGGTTTGCAACACAAACAGAACTATGACTGTAACATCCCGAAACCGAGTTCTATGAATTTGGTTGGGGTGTAGATCGACACCAGTGGTGGGTGTCGATCGACACCATTGTTTTGGTCAGAATCGGTTTGATTTAAAATCATCCGGTTTGTTGCGCGGTTTGGGAACGCAGCCCTAGGTCGGGTTATTTAAAGTCCCAGCCGCAGAAGGACGTTTCACAGAGAAAAATCAAGAACAAAGTGGGTGATTTGAGTGTTTCCAAGAGGGTTTGTGATCCGTTATCATTGTTCTTCGTTTGAGAATCTCGTGTGAGCGTTTGTGAGAGTTTGTGGTGTTTTTCCGGTGATTCCAGCGAGGAATCAGTGTTGTTCGAGGCTGTTCGGTGTCGGATTTGTCGCTGTTTCTCGCGTTCATTCACTTTCCTTCGCGGATTCGAGGTGAGTGCGTGATCGTGATATGGAATTAGATTATTAGGGTTTTGATTGTTGTTTGTGACGTTTGTCTGTGTATTGTGATCATTCTGTGTGAACTGATTGATTGGAAATCGTGATGATCTTGCGAGATGAAACGGAACTCGAGCCGTGAAAGGATTTGGCTCGGTTCAGGTTTTCTGCGAGAGGTGTCGATCGACACGTAGTGGTAGTGTCGATCGACACCACTGTTTTTGATCACGAGGATCAGATGCTCGCGATGAGCGTCGATCGACACCAAGTGGTGGTGTCGATCGACACCCTTTGTTTCAAAATGTTTAATGTGTTTTAAAGTTGTGAAGTGTTGTTTGATCGCGTAGAACTGATAGCCTAATTCCTATTATATATCTAGTAGACGGGATGACCGCTCCACTAAGTATTTATTAAATACTTACGCAACTCTGTTTTTCCCTTTGAGTTGCAGGTAACAGAAATGCGTGATCGCGGAATCAAGGCCGGCGAAGGGGATGATAGGATCTTGTTATTTGCTTCTATTATAGTCTAGTAGAACCTGGTGTTTAGGTTGCTAGATTTCTTTTACTGCTTCTGGAATTTGGAATTATTGGAGTTGAATTGATGTTCTTGATTTAATATTTTAATGGTTATTATTTTATGAGAATTTCCGCAACTGTTAATTAAAAAAAAAAAAAAATTTTTGGGTGTTACATTTTGGTATCAGAGCCTAGACGTTTCTAGGACATTGAAATTGGATGAATTGAGACTATGTGGTTTATTGTTTATTGGTGGCTAGACAATTAGTAGTCTTAGATCATCCCCTTCGGCCTTTAAAGTGATTCTGCGGTAAGTTGTGATTTATTTGTTGGGACTTCTTGTTTGCTCATGTTTCCTGTCCTGTGTGGTAGATGGATACTGGAGCGAGAGGTCATGGCAGAGGCCGTGGTAAAGGCCGTGGTCATGGTCATGGCTTAGTGCTAGAGTCGTCTAGCAGCGTGGCTGCATCCCAGATACATCAGGTGGAGACCGCGAGTGAGACCAGTTCCAGTGTGGCTGTCAGTGCCAGGAGAGGCGCCGGGAGGGGTGCCCGTGGTGGTGTTGTTGGTGCCGGTAGAGGTGCCGGGAGAGGTGCTGGTGATGGAGTGGGCCCGGGTGGGGCTGCTGCTCCAACTCAGGGTCGAGATGATGTTATCGTGGGACTTTTGATGTAGCTGTTGGAGCGGTTTCTGGCGGCGGCTCCGGTACCAGCTCCAGAAGTACCTCCGGTGGTGGAGGAGCAGCAGAGAGCTGCAGTGTTTGAGCTTCCGAGAGCGGCAGTTGCTGAGTATCCCCCCTATCTTGTGATGATGGGACAGATGCAGAAGATTGGTACGCCTTTCTTCACTGGCGGAGTTGGGCCAGAGGGGGACGATGAGTGGCGCTTGAGAGTGGAGCGCAATTTTCGGTCGATCCGATGTCCTGCGGAGTATCGGGTAGAGTTGCCTGTGCATTATCTGAGCGAGGATGCGCATAGCTGGTGGAGATCTATGGAGTCCAGGAGGGCTGTTTGGACTTGGGATGAGTTTGTGGGTGAGTTCAATGCCAAGTTCTTTCCTCGAGAGGCTTTGGATCGCCTGCAGATGATGTTTATGGAGCTGTCTCAGAGAGCGAGTTCAGTTCGGGATTATGATGCCGAGTTCAGCAGACTTCAGGTTTATGCTGGTCAGGGCATGATTGATGAGCGGGCTCTTATGCTGCAGAGGTTCCTGCAGGGGCTCCGGATGAGTGTCAGGACCCAGTGTCGGGGTTCGGTGTACGCCTCGAGGGCGGAGTTGATGGAGCTTGCTGCTTCAATTGAGGAGGATCAGCGTGAGCAGTCTGGTCCGGTGGTTGTTCCAGCAGTGGCGGTTCCATCTGTAGCTGCTCCTGCTGTTCAGCCGAGGAGACAGCATCAGCAACAGCATTCTCGGAGTTCTGGATCTGGCAGAGGCGGCAAGCCTGCGCAGGGTCAAAAGAGGAGATTCGACGAGATTTCTAGAGGAGGCCAGAGTAGTCGTGCTAGTTGTGGATGCGGGAGCACTGAGCATCCTGTGGCTAGTTGTCCCAAGAGGGAGGCATCTCGGGAGGCCAAGGTGTGTTTCCATTGCAGAGAGCCAGGGCATATCCGGCCAATGTATCCAAGGTTGCAGCAGATTGCTGTGGCAGCAGTCCAGCCAGAGGCAGGGCAGCCCGGCGGCGCGCAAATTAATTCTTAGTGGTAGAATTTGTGTTATGTCTGTTATTTTGCCTGTGGTAGTCAATAGGGTTCTCAATGCATGTGAATTGTGTAGGGACCTTATTAGTGGGAGGTTCTGAATCCCACGTTCTTTTTGATTATGGAGCATCAAACTGCTTCATTACTCCAGAGCATGCCGAGCGCAGTGGCATTCGGAGCAGTGATGGTGACCTTTCGGGCCTGGAGGTGGATTTCTGGTTACTACCGGCCGAGCTAGAGCAGTGGATGTTCAGATAGTTGGGCAGTCAATGCCGGCAGATTTTGTGATTAGTCCGGTGGAGCTGTACGACGTGATCCTTGGGATGGATTGGCTATCTTTCTATAAGGTTCATCTGGAATGTTTTCGAGGCAGGGTCGCTTTCGAACGAGAGGCAGGGAAGTTAGTGTTTCAGGGCGTGAGACCTACTTCTGGAAGTCTTGTAATCTCGGCTATTCAGGCGGAGCAGATGATAGCGCGGGGTTGTGAGACTTACTTGGTTATGATTTCGATGCCGGAGTCTGGTGGTGAGGTTGCTATTAGGGAGATCCGAGTTGTTCAGGATTTTGTGGATGTTTTTCAGTTGCTGCAGGGATTGCTGCCGTCTCGGTCCGATCCTATCACGATTGAGTTAGAGCCCGGGATAGCTCCAGTTTCTAAGGCTCCTTACAGGATGGCTCTAGCAGAGTTAGCGGAACTGAAGAAGCAGTTGGAAGATTTGTTGGATAAAGGTTTTGTGCGACCGAGTGTGTCACCGTGGGGAGCGCCGGTGTTGTTCGGTAAGAAGAAAGATGGGAGTATGCGTTTGTGTATCGATTATCGAGGTCTGAACCGGGTTACTGTGAAGAACAAGTACCCTCTCCCGAGGATTGATGAGCTTTTGGATCAGTTGAGGGGTGCTACTTGGTTCTCCAAGATCGACTTGGCGTCGGGTTATCATCAGATCTCGATAGATGAGGCGGATGTTCGTATGACAGCGTTCAGGACGAGATACGGACATTTTGAGTTCGTAGTCATGCCTTTTGGTTTGACAAATGCGTCGTCGGCTTTCATGAGATTGATGAACGACGTGTTCAAGGAGTATCTTGACGTGTTCGTTATCATTTCATTGATGACATTCTGGTTTATTCGAGGAGTCCCGAGGAGCACGAGGCTCATTTGAGATTGGTTATGGAGAAGCTTCGAGAGCAGAAGTTGTTTGCCAAGTTGAGTAAGTGTAGTTTTTGGCAGAGACAGATGGGATTCCTTGGGCATATTGTATCTTCAGAGGGTGTTTCAGTGGATCCGGCAAAGATAGAGGCTATCAGGGATTGGCCTAGACCGTATAATGCTTCCGAGATCAGCAGTTTCTTGGGTTTAGCAGGTTATTACCAGAGGTTCGTCAAGGGTTTTGCGAATATGGCTCAGCCAATGACGAAGCTGACTGGGAAGGATGTTCCATTTGTGTGGTCGCCAGAGTGCGATGAGAGCTTGTGATGCTCAAGGAGATGTTGACTAGTACGCCAATATTGGCATTACCCGAACCGGGGAAGCCTTATACCGTGTACACAGATGCTTCAGGAATTGGTTTGGGCTGTGTTTTGATGCAGGAGGGCAGGGTTATTGCGTATGCTTTGAGGCAGTGGCAGGGTAGTGAGCTTAATCGCCCTACGCATGATCTTGAATTGGGAGCTGTAGTCTTTTCTCTGAAGATTTGGAGATCGTACCTTTATGGTGGGAAGGTGCAGATCTTTACGGATCATAAGAATCTGCAGCATATCTTCACTCAGCCGTTGCTGAATATGAGGCAGAGGCGCTGGATTGAGTTTTTGGCAGATTACGATCTGGAGATTCTGTATCATCCGAGTAAGGCCAACCAGGTGGCTGATGCTCTGAGTCGGAGAAGAGTTGATTCGATTCGGGAGAAGGAGGTTGAGGCCTTAGTGGCTGAGATTAGCACTTTGAGTTTGTGTGCTACCTCACAGGAGCCTTTGGGATTAGAGGTTGTGGACCAGGCAGATCTTCTTAGTAGGATCAGAGTGGCTCAGCAGAGTGATCAAGTGTTGTTTGATACATCGCGAGCAGTTGGGTCTGAGCATGTGGTCTTTTCGAATGGAACGATTCTTGTTCGCGGTCGAGTTTGTGTACCTCGTGATGAGGGCTTGAGGCAGGAGATTTTGAGTGAGGCTTGTGCGAGCAAGTTCTCGATTCATCCAGGCGCGACCAAGATGTATCGTGATCTCAAGCAGTATTATCATTGGGCCGGGATGAAGAGAGACGTGGCAGCTTATGTGTCTAAGTGCAACACGTGTTCGTTGGTCAAGGCCGAGCACAAAGTTTCGAGTGGCAAATTGCAGAGTTTACCCATTCCTGAATGGAAGTAGGATATGATTACGATGGATTTCGTGGTTGGGTTACCTACGTCGCGGACGTATGATGCTATCTAGGTGATCGTGGACCGATTGACCAAGTCAACACACTTTTTGGCCATTAAGAAGTCCGATGGAGAGGCTAAGTTGGCTACAAAGTTTGTGCGGGAGATTATGAGGCTGGATTGAGTGCCAACCAGTATTGTTTCTGATCGAGATTTTAGGTTCGCATCAGAGTTCTGGAGAGCCTTTTAGGCAGAGATGGGCACTAAGGTACATATGAGTACGGCTTATCATCCGCAGACTGATGGGCAGTCAGAGAGGACTATTCAGACTATGGAGGATTTGCCGAGGATGTGTGTTTTGGATTGGGGTGGTCATTGGGCTGATCATTTGAGCTTAGTGGAGTTCGAGTATCGGGATGGCTCCTTTTGAGGCTTTGTCTGGGAGGCCATGTAGGACGCCTTTATGCTGGACCCAAGTGGGGGAGCGTTGTATTGATGGAGCTACTTATGTTCAGGAGACGACAGAGAAGGTTCGTATTGTGCGTCTGAACATGAAAGAAGCTCAGGATAGACAGAAGAGTTATGCGGATAAGCGTAGGCGTAAGCTGGAGTTCTCAGTGGGAGATCGCGTGTATCTTAAGATGGCTATGTTGAGGGGTCTTAACAGATCCATAGCAGAGAACAAGCTTAGTCCGAGATTTATGGGTCCGTTTCCTATGGTGGAGCGAGTTGGACCGGTAGCGTATCGGCTAGAGTTACCTCCGATCATGAAGGCATTTCATAAGGTGTTCCATGTGTCGATGTTGAGGAAGTGCCTACATGAGTCTGAGGAGTTAGTGCCTGAGATCCCTGCGGATCTTCAGCCAGATTTGACAGTTTCCGGCAGTTCCTGTGAGTATTCTCGAGAGGAGAGAGAAGGTTCTGTGCCGGAAGAAGATACCGTTGCTGAGAGTCTTGTGGGACTGTAACGGTACAGAGGATGAGACGTGGGAGCCAGAGGCAAAGATAAAGTTGAAGTTCAGGAAGTGTTTCGACAAGCAGGTCGTAGCTTGAGCTTACTTGTATCTTTGTGGTTCCAAATTGTGTTAGCGTTGTTGTTTTGGTTCATGTGTTTTTCGTTTTGGTTGTAACGATATACATTTTTGGAATTTATAAGATGGAGTTTCCTTATTTATTTTTCCGTATTCTTATGAGATGTGTGGTTCTTATAAGTCTGTTGTTGATTGACCAGTTTAGGTCGTGTTCTCAGTGATATTTTGGGTGGGAAATATCGAGATAAGCCAAGTGGGGCAGATTTAATCATAAATGTTAGTAAACGTTTTAGAATTTAATACTCTAAGAATAGAGGTATTCCCGAATAACTCATTACAATTAGAAGACGGTGGGTCTTCGGCGGTCTACTAGTGACGGGTGGGTCACAGCGTAGTATCGAGTATTACTTACCGTTGGCGGGTGGGTCTCGGTATAGTATAGTGAGGATGCTTACTTATCTGTGACGGGTGGGTCTCAGGTTAAGTATCAGGAGATGGTGGGTCTCTTGAAGGGAGTGAGTTCCCTGCATTCTTTTATGGAGTTAATGGTCTCCAGAGGCTTGTTTGAGACGGGTGGGTCTCAGAATGAGTCTTTAGGAAAGTATTTCCCGGTATACCATTGGTGGTTGGTATATTTGTTGCTAAGGGATGCGTCCTGAGAGCAAGGTAATGAGTTAGGAGTAATAAATGTCTAGAAAATGTGGATAATAACATAAGGATTAGATGAGAGTTTAGAGATCGGGTGAGGATCTCTGATGTGATGACCAAGTGGGGTCAAACTTTCGGTCTTGGAAAGATAGTTTGCGGGATTCGAGGTCGAATCCAGATTAGTGGGGGAGAGTTGTAACATCCCGAAACCGAGTTCTATGAATTTGGTTGGGGTGTCGATCGACACCATTGTTTTGGTCAGAATCGATTTGATTTAAAATCATCCGGTTTGTTGCTCGGTTTGGGAACGCAGCCCTAGGTCGGGTTATTTAAAGTCCCAGCCGCAGAAGGACGTTTCACAGAGAAAAATCAAGAACAAAGTGGGTGATTTGAGTGTTTCCAAGAGGGTTTGTGATCCGTTATCATTGTTCTTCGTTTGAGAATCTCGTGTGAGCGTTTGTGAGAGTTTCTGGTGTTTTTCCGGTGATTCCAACGAGGAATCAGTGTTGTTCGAGGCTGTTCGGTGTCAGATTCGCCGCTGTTTCTCGCGTTCATTCACTTTCCTTCGCGGATTCGGGGTGAGTGCGTGATCGTGATATGGAATTAGATTATTAGGGGTTTGATTGTTGTTTGTGACGTTTGTCTGTGTATTGTGATCATTCTGTGTGAACTGATTGATTGGAAATCGTGATGATCTCGCGAGATGAAACGGAACTCGAGCCGTAAGAGGATTTGGCTCGGTTCAGGTTTTCTGCGAGAGGTGTCGATCGACACCTAGTGGTAGTGTCGATCGACACCACTGTTTTTGATCACGAGGATCAGATGCTCGCGATGAGCGTCGATCGACACCAAGTGGTGGTGTCGATCGACACCCTTTGTTTCAAAATGTTTAATGTGTTTTAAAGTTGTGAAGTGTTGTTTGATCGCGTAGAACTGATAATCTAATTCCTATTATATATCTAGTAGACGGGATGACCGCTCCACTAAGTATTTATTAAATACTTACGCAACTCTGTTTTTCCCTTTGAGTTGCAGGTAACAGAAATGCGTGATCGCGGAATCAAGGCCGGCGAAGGGGATGATAGAATCTTGTTATTTGCTTCTGTTATAGTCTAGTAGAACCTGGTGTTTAGGTTGCTAGATTTCTTTTACTGCTTCTGGAATTTGGAATTATTGGAGTTGAATTGATGTTCTTGATTTAATATTTTAATGGTTATTATTTTATGAGAATTTCCGCAACTGTTAATTAAAAAAAAAAAAAAATTTGGGTGTTACAATGACTTACATCAATAGTAAACTACCATGTCATAAGCAACACTACAAACAACTTAACTAGAAGATTAGCAAGACCAGATGGTTTATGATCAGCAGATGGTTTATTGATGCTGATCATAAACCAACTCAGAACTTTTATACTGAAAGTGCATGAAGACGGAACTAACGTGAAGGAACATGGTCCGCTAGACTGGATGACAAGATCAAAAATGGTAATGGAAAGGACGCTGGAAACAAAGGAATAGGAAGGAATGAGGAGGCACTCCAACCTGTTATATTTTTTAACTCGACTACATTTTCTATTTTTCTTTGGGGGTATGAACATGGTGTTTCTAAATTACGTGAACATGATCTAACTCACTTACTTTTTTGAGATATATTTAAAACTAGAAATTTCATTGAAGATGTTTTGAAAATTGTTTGTTGATGAAAATCTCCACTATCTTTTGCTAAGAGAAGAATTATGTACATATTAATATACATAGTTACGTTAAAAGGATCATATACAATCAAAGAAAGCTAAAGATATTCGAGAAGTAATGCTAAAGCTTTTACTAAAAAAGCTTTTACTAAAAGCTTCCAACACAAAAGCATGTAGTTTAACAGTTTTGATACATGTTTAACTAAGGAAAATGTTCACATTTTAGTAGTTTAAATTTTATATTGCCGTGATTCTTTTCCCCGTACGTAGTACAGGTCAAATACTAATTTTTAATAAACCCTATGTTTCGTTGGAAATCGATTGGGAATGTACTCATTCCAATACTTACATAAATCCATTGGTATACCTCTCCACAAAATTTTAATGGTCTTTTTCGAAGAATTTATTTCCAATGAATTAACCAATGGAATGTCATCATTTGGAATTTACTGGTGGATTGTTGATGAATTTCCAATTATTAATGACTTATAAACCAACCGACGAATTTGTTCAAAATCCGTTTATTTCCGACAAATTTTACGCGTTTTGGCCATCTGAATTTGCCTTATTTCTTGTAATGCTATGCTATGAGATGCATATTTGAATTTCGCATGTTTCGGAATGAAATCCTAATATTTAGGGAAATCCCATGATGTCATACCAATTATTAAGAAGACATCGTCTGTGTTTCAAGTCTTTAAATTCTTACAATTATGTATGCATTTGAAATTTCATGTTCTGTTTTGTTTGTAAAAGGCTGTTAAAATTCACGTTTTGAACACATATACAAAGAAGACGGTTTGAAGAATTTAAAACAGAACAAGGTGAAATCTAACGTGGGAATGATGTGGTATTGTGGTTGCTTCAATTCTTAAGACTATTAAATTTAAATGGGCCATAACGTGATATATATGGGCTTAATCACCATGTGGGCTACCATTTTAAAATATGGTCCGACATAAGTATCAGCTAGATAAAATTGTACGAGACAACATTGAAAAAAGGAAAATTGTTTTTTTCTAGGATATGCGATTGATTATGCTAGAAGTGATCGATTGATCATATTTATGGATGTACGATCGATCAATCACATGCGTATTGATGGATCAATAGGTCTTTAGGTTCTCTACGTGCTTCTCCTGAAATCCAGATTGACCAGTCTTAAGTACATGAATCATATCTTAAGTTCCAACCATTGGAGTTTCTTGACAGAATATGAAAATTGAACCTAACGTTTGTGTATATTTTGTAACAAAAGTTTAGCTTGATCCAATGGTTAAACAATCTTCATCTAATATGAAACATGTGATGTTCAATAATTGTTCTATCTTCATATAGTTTGTTTTACATCATTTTTTAATCCAATTTGCTTCACTTCTCTGTAAAGATTCTAAAATCCAAAACAACACTAAAATTATCAATAAATATCAAAATTAAGTAGTTTCTCTATTGAAAACCTAATAAAACGGGTAAAATGTAAGGTGTATCAATAATTATTTCCTCTCTCGAGACACCCCAAAGATCCTCAGACAAGTGTCCACCAATTATAATCGTCCTCACTTTTAGTTCGACATGTGTTGTAAATTCTTTCAAAATAAATGTTATTGAGCTTCTGTTGTAAATTCTATCTATATATTAATGTATAATTTAGGGAAATTTAAATCGACATAGGCCTGACCAAGTTCGGTACAATGTTGCTAACATATGCCAGAATGAATTGTTTCTCTCCATACTGAAATACCTAACAATGTACGTCCATGATGATACATTTCACATGTCATTTCAAATCTATTAGCAGCCAAATATATCTAACTTGTTTCGAATGAAAATATCTAACTCTTCCTCAGTTGTTTTGTTAATTTCGAGTTTAACTACTAAATTAAATTTGATAGAGCATGTGGTATTTTTCAGCAGTAGCAATAACACAAATCTCTTTATGGAAGTAATACTTTTGTACATTTTTTTTGCCATTTCTTCATTTTATTTGTTGGTTTAATTGCAATTTTATTTGAGAGTATTCAATTAGATTAATTTCTCTATTTCTGATTTTGTAGGATACTTTAAACATCAGAAATCACAAGCACTTCCATGAATGATCATTAGTTTTTAACACTTTTTAATACGTCAATTAAAAAGCTAATTTTGCTCATCATAGCAGGTTAGCAACCAACAAGGATTAGATTTGTGGGCCTCAATCTCCCAATTAAATTTGAAGATTTTCCCATATTTTTTTATCATGTAATATAAATTTGAAAATCATCTTTTAGAGCACAATATTTAATTTATATTATTCCCAAATTAACAATACAGATTGCATATATACTTGAGGGAATTACAAACATGCCACCTTTGAAAATATTTTTTTTAAATATGTCATTCTTGAAAATTTATTGCAAACATGCCACTTTTTATAGAAAAGATAAAAATTATTAATTTTTGTTTTCTCTCTCTCAAAACCCAAACTATAAATTTCACCCCAAAAAACTATATCCTAAATATAAAATAGTAAACCCAAACCCAAAAAAATATAAAAGTTAAGTTAAAAAAAATGACATAAATTAAAAAAAAATGACATTCTTGTAAAAAATTTCAAACGATGGCATTATTGTAAAGTGGTATGCCAAAATTGACATATCACGAAAATTATCTTTATACTTCAATAACCGCAGGAGGAAGCGGTTCTTATCATAGCACGATCACAAAATTATGAGCTTAAAAAATTTAATCAGTCTCGACTGACCTAAACCTGTACTTCAATAACGTTGCAAAAAAAAAAAAAAACCATGTACTTCGAATAAAAATTACACTAACATATGAAACACTGCTTTAAGATAATAATAACAATAGAGTGGTCTCAAAAGAAAATATAATCCTTTTCAATCCCTCCCGAAGATTTATACCATTAATAATTTAATATATTAGTTATCCTAATATACCTAAATAATTTAGGTGTTGCAAGAACCAATAATGGTATTACTATATTCATCTAGCCTTATCACTAGAGAAAAACCTTCCATATACGTTAAGGAACAATCTCATTCATTCATTTCACAATACAGTTAACATTTGTCTTTAGTGGACACAGAATTGTAACGTTACATGTTTCGACAACATAATCGATATACATTATTTTGAACAAGGAAAAAAAAATTATATAAATTAAACCACACAAAAACAATAATCTTAATATTTCACATAAGAACCCTAACCTCTTCCACAACATTATCAACCCCTCCTCCCAAAGCATCCAAATATTATAAATCTTCCACCACCTTAAATCTATAAATCTCTCAAACATACACTTGCCCTTGACATTAATGAAGTAAAAAAAAAAAATCAATATAATGTATCCACTTTCATCGGTATATAGATAACACACAAATTCACAACCAAACACTTATGTCTAGATATTTTCTGGTTTAATTACCAGTGGAAGGAGGTGAGTTACAATCACAAACAACCTCAGTTTGGATTTCTCTCCGATGGAAACTTCGGTGGCAGCCACAAGCGGCACAAGTTAGCGCTGCCACGGTACCTTCCTCGCCGCTACTTGCCATGAACTCACGACAGCCGTCGACGGCGTAACCTCCCACAGCAGCCGCATGATTCTTCTGACACTCGCCGTATCTCACACCTCTCACCGTTAGAGAAGTAGCCGTCGACGAGCTTCTAGAAGGTTCCTCCGGTGAGGCTCTTCTCAACACCACTTGACGCTTCCTCATGCTTCTTCTTCTTCTTGACTCTTTTAATGAAATCAATAAACTTGTAATAATGTGATGTATCTATATATATTCGAGAAGAAGATATATTATTGTTTATTTCTTTTACTTTTAATTTCAACGGTGGGAGATAGAAGAGTGAAAGGTCAAGACAATTACAGAGAGGACCTCGGTTGTTAACCCTAACCCTAGATGAGATATATATAGCATTTCTGATAGCAATCGACAACCAACCTTGAGATATTTTTATCTGTATGTGTTTGTACATGTTCATGTCCATGTTATATACAATGCATCATCACAACCAACCAAAACCTACCTAGCTAATTTACCAACGGTAAAAAAGTTTTTTTACAACGGTATATAACCACATATCCATTCACATGTGTATCATATTATCATGAATGCAATTCATTCATAACTTGTAATCACATGTTTTGTTTTGTTTTGTTTAGTTATGAATCTATAGATATGGTGGAAGTTTCTTTGGCTCACGATATTTAATATAGGAGAATTTTGATAACTACCCCAAAATTTAATGAAAATTTGAAAACTACACTTAATCTTATAGAAATTGGAAATTATACTTTTTTATTTAAAAATACGTAAATACCCTTATATATATTTTAAATTATTATATGAATGTAAAATAATCAAATATCATTGAACTTAAAATGAAAATTAAAGTTCATATTTAGTTTTAATTTTTTTAAAAATATTATATTAATTAATCAGAATATAAAAGCTAAAACTAAAATTATAAATTATCACATTAGACTTATTTTACACAGTTGACTTATATTTTATTGGTTGATTTTTTACATTGTCGATTTATTTAACCACTGACTTATTTTTTTAGCTTCGTTGACATAGTTTTCAGCCTCATTGACTTATATTTCGTTTGTGTGATTTCTTACCCTGTCGACTTATTGAATCATTGACTTGTTTTTTTACATCCGTCGATTTAATTTACAATTTCGTCGATTTATTTTCAACTGTTGACTTATATTTTTTTTTTTGCTTGATTTTTACTCTATCGACTTATTTAACCATCGACTTATTTTCAATTTTTGTCGACTTAATTTTCTACTTCGTTGATTTATTATAAACTGTCGACTTACATTTCATTTGCTTGATTTTTTATATTGTCGACTTATTTGAACTATTGACTTAATTTGTTGAGTTCGTCGACTTAAACTTGTTTGTTCAATGATTTATTTAATTTAAACAGTCGATTTATAGATTTGTTGGTTGATTTTTTACTTTGTTGACTTCTGAACCACTGATTTAATTTGTTATGTTCATCAATTTGATTACTTAATTTGTTATGTTCATCCATTTGATATTGGTTTACTTCATTTTTGGATATATTTGATTACTTTATATAAACTATATCCAAACTACTAGTTTTAAAATTATAATTTAACTTTGTATTTAATTAAAAAAATTAAATCATTTCATAAAAAACAAATATAATTAATTTGCAAATATTAGTTAGGGGTATAATTGTCATTTTCTACATAAAATAAGGTGATTTTCAAATGTTGAAAAATTTGGTATAATTTCTAACAAGTTTCAAGGTATAGAAGCCAATTTTCCCTTTAATATATTCAGATTATGTTGAAATGTACGTAATTTCATATGATTAGTAAGAAACTTTCCCTTGCAGTCCAAACAAATTCGCCACAACTGGTTAGAAGAAATCGAGTAACTTATGCTGAATTGCAATTTGAATCGACGCTAACCATAATCGGAATGTACATTCACTTGCAGCTATCTTGAGTAGTTGAGTATAGAGCTCTTAAAACAAAACTTCTGCTATATGCAACTTTCTCTAATAATCTTAACCATAACCACCAGAATAAAATAATGCAGAACTACAACTTGCAACCATAAAATATATTATGAAAGTGTGTGGATGCAACTTTTGTTAAACTTTGCGAGAAAACCCTAAAATGATAACAAAGCTTTTCTTCTACACCAACAAAGTGATTGGTTTAAAAAGGAATGAAACAGCTAAGCTTGTCTTTTTAAGACCTAATATGTACTGTGGTGGCCCCTTAACATTCATCCCCTTTAATCCTCCTTTTCTTTCTTCTTCCATTCCATTCTATTTCATTTAATTTTCGTAATTAAACTTGTGGTTACGACAATTCTTAATCCTATCATAAAAAATCTGATTTAAGTATCGAATTCGAGTACTGATAATACTACGCATAGACAACAAAAAACTGTTTATGTCGGCTATGTGATATTGTGACCCACTTAAGTGTCTACCCGAGATAACGTACGGACTTGAAATGAAGAATTCAATATTTGTTGTAAACTAAGTACCAATCAATATATTTAGATTGTATGATGAAATTGCATGAACATAAATAGAAGTGTGTGTATAAATGTATATACATTTGGACCTAAAAACGTGGGACTGATAAGTTGGGCTACCAAACCTATTTTGTACATCATGAAGACAGCAATCCCTTCACGATCTTTTGCTCCTTTGCAATTACGTCTTGATTTTTTCAATTACACGTGCTTACATTCATTCGTTTTTCGGTTAGACATCAAGTGTTCTTATTCATGTGTTCCATTAATCTTGGATTATTATATAAGAATAGTTTTGATATTATTCCTTCGGGATTAGATATAAGGATATTGGAAATTTCATTTTGACATAAATTATGAGATATTAGCCACAAAATAGTGTCATAGCCAGCAAGCGCATGGAGTTCAATTATTTAGCATTGTTGTTTAATGGTAAAGATTTCTAATAGAATTAAACATGGTCAATCTATTCATTGTTGATTAATTTAACACAGAATGTCCACAAACTCAACATTATATCACTACAAGAAAACAGTCATTTTGTGACTCCGATTTGTGTCACAAATCAGTCGCAAAAGCAGCGTTTGTGACACTTTTGTGACGAAAAAAAAGAGTGACAATTTTTTCGTCGCTAATTTTTTTGTCACAAATGCTTCACATATTTGCGACACTATTGTGACCAGATGAAGGAGTAGCATATTTGTGACGGATTTGAGACGATATAGATGCGTCACAGATTAGTGACATAAGAGAGACTGAAGACAGTGTCGCAAATTACCGACTGAATTGTGACACAAATGTAGTAGCTAATGTGTGACTGATTTGTGATGTTGTGTAGTGTCATAAATTTGTGACTCTTTTATGACTATTTAAAGAAAATTGGTAGTCTCAAATTGATCACTTAAGTGTTACAAAAGAGTGACCAATTTGCTATGTATATGTGACATTTTTGTTATACAAAATAGTATTTGTTTGGTTGGTATTCTACTCTGTATTCTACTGTGTATTCTACTGATAGATATTTTACAGAAACAGTATTCTACATAAATAAAACATAGACTTTCATAAGCAAAATACGGTTCCGAATTCCGAAAACGGTTAACATAATGTACAAAAAACCGTTACATAACCGAAATATTAGACTTAACCAAGTAGTTCACATTCAAGTTCAAGGAGAAATAAACAGTTTATGGGGCTGGTGAGGTGGTTGCTGTGACTGGTGCATTGGTTGATGAGGTGGTTGCTGGTGTGACTTCTGCGGTGGCTGGTTGCTATTTTGAACTTCCTTACCTTGCTTGGCTTCTTCTTTGGTCATGTTTTCTTTCCAGGCCTGATCAAAGAATCCATAGAGGTAACTCGAGCCAGAGCCTACACAAACACACACAATCCCACTAGTTATTAGAAGGAAAGCTACGTTTCATATAAGTAAATTTCAAAGATACAACTATGTTAAACCCCAACCCAAAGATCATCAAACGCAAAACAATTGAGTTTTTACCTTTTGGCGTGCTCTTGCGCTTTTTGGCTTGCTAAAATATATAAATCCAAAAGGAAGAAAAAGAAATCAATACTCCCAAACTGACGACTAACATGTAGAACAATAATGTACTGAATCATTAAGCCAAAGGAAATGTACCTTTTCTTGTTCAGCAACTACAACATCTCTCGATGCCTTGGGAGATTCCAAAAATTCAATCACTTTGGCAGCTAGTTCTTCCTGCCAGTATCAGGACAGAGGGATATTTTAGAAAATAGAACAAGCGAACCTTGGCGCATTGTACTCACTACATTTCTGGGGAGGTCATTGAGTGACGCGGTAGGCTGAGAATGAGATGATATGTGACCTGCAATGTAAGAAATACAAGCATATACTCAACGCCGTACATAAATGCCAAACCAAGAGACTAACTATCTATCACAAACCTAATGATTAACACTATTTACAAATGATGCAACCATAAAGTCCTTTGATGATACTGAGTTCGTATGAAAAGACAATAGTCTCAATTGGACTATAGCTTCATATACAGTAATTAGTGTAACATCCCAAAACCAGAAATGGATTTCTGGTAAGGGGTGTCGATCGACACCAAGGGGTGGTGTCGATCGACACCAAGTCTGGACTGCGGTTGGTTTAAAAATCGATTTGTCGGTTTGGCGAGCCGGTTTAAGGAGCTAGGGTTCCGTATAATACGTATTCGTGGTCGTATTTCAGTAGAGAAAATACACATAGATCAAAGAGAGAGAAGGGTTTTCGTGAGAATCTGTGTGATCCGAGGTGTTCCCGTGATCCGTTCATCGCGTTCCTCGTCTTTTTCGTGAAATCCCGAGGTGAGTGCGCGTTGGTGGCCTCGGATTAGCCGTTGATTGAATAGGATCGGTTTAGAAATGTTTGTGAATGATTCGTGGATTGTTTGTGGTCGTTTGTGCGTGAATCGGATTGAATCATGGTTTTTCTTGTGTTTTTGTGTGTTTGGTGCGATCTGGAATCGCAGATGAAACTAAGTGTCAATCGACACCCTATAGGTGCATCGATCGACACCAGGCTGAGTGAAGCGTCGCTCGACACCATGCGATGTGTCGAGCGACACCCTTGTTTCTGTGGCGTCGATCGATACCGTGCGATGTGTTGATCGACACTCTCGTTTTATGATTTAAATGTTTCTGAATTTGATTAATATTTGATTGTCGGTTATTTCGAGATTACTAACCCGTCCTCACTAAGTATTTATGTAATACTTACGCAACTCGTTTTTCCTAATTGTGTTGCAGGTAAAGGAAAAGGAAAAGTGTGACCGCGGGATCATGGCTTTAGGGAGGAGGATGATTAGGATTGCTTTGTTTTATGCTTTTGTCTAAGTCTAGTGAACCCGGTTAGGTTGCTAGCATTTATTATCTTTCGAAATCGGATTGATTGTTTGGTTATTGATTAACTTTTTATGAATTTAATGTTATGGAATTTCCGCTTAAAAAAAAAACTGGGTGTTCAAAAAAAATACCGATTCAGCCCGTGAGCAGGATATCGAGTCGCTTGTGAGCGAGGTTAGCACGTTGCGTCTTGGTGCTATTTCTGAGGAGCCGTTGGGCTTAGAGGCAGTGGATCAGACATATCTTCTTAGTAGGATCAGAGTGGCTCAGCAGAGTGATCAGGGTTTGATTGATGCGTCGCGAGCAGTTGGGTCTGAGTATGTGGTCTCTTCGAATGGGACGATTCTTCTTCGTGGTCGAGTTTGTGTACCTCGTGATGAGGGTTTGAGGCAGGAGATTCTGAGTGAGGCTCATGCGAGCAAGTTCTCGATTCATCCGGGGTCGACCAAGATGTATCGTGATCTCAAGCAGTACTATCACTGGGCCGGATTGAAGAGAGACGTGGCAGCTTTTGTGTCTAAGTGTAACACGTGTTCGTTGGTCAAGGCCGAGCACAAGGTTTCGAGTGGCAAGCTGCAGAGTTTACCCATTCCTGAGTGGAAGTGGGATATGATTACGATGGATTTTGTGGTTGGATTACCTACGTCGCGGACGTATGATGCTATCTGGGTAATCGTGGACCGATTGACCAAGTCGGCACACTTCTTGCCAATTAAGAAGACCGATGGAGCGGCTAAGTTGGCTACGAGGTTTGTGCGAGAGATTGTGAGGCCGCATGGAGTGCCAGCCAGTATTGTTTCCGATCGGGATCCCAGGTTTGCATCAGAGTTCTGGAGAGCCTTTCAGGCAGAGATGGGCACTAAGGTGCATATGAGTACAGCTTATCATCCGCAGACTGATGGGCAGTCAGAGAGGACTATTCAGACTATGGAGGATTTGCTGAGGATGTGTGTTCTGGATTGGGGTGGTCAGTGGTATGATCACTTGAGCTTAGTGGAGTTCGCGTATAATAACAGTTTTCAGGCGAGTATTGGTATGGCTCCTTTTGAGGCTCTGTATGGGAGGCCATGTAGGACGCCTTTATGCTGGACCCAAGTGGGGGAGCGCAGTATTCATGGGGCTACTTATGTTCAGGAGACGAAAGAGAAGATTCGTATTGTTCGGCTGAACATGAAGGAAGCTCAGGATAGACAGAGGAGTTATGCGGATAAGCGTAGACGTGAGCTTGAGTTCTCAGTGGGAGATCACGTGTATCTCAAGATGGCTATGTTGAGGGGTCCTAACAGATCCATAGCAGAGAACAAGCTTAGTCCGAGATTTATGGGTCCGTTCCCGGTGGTGGAGCGTGTTGGACCAGTGGCTTATCGGCTTGAGTTACCTCCGATCATGAAGGCATTTCATAGGGTCTTCCATGTGTCGATGTTGAGGAAGTGCCTACATGAGTCTGAGGAGTTAATGCCAGAGATCCCTGCGGATCTGCAGCCTGATTTGACGGTTCCGGCGGTTCCTGTGAGGATTCTGAGAGGAGGGTCAAGGAATTACGCCGGAAGAAGATTCCATTATTGCGTATTTTATGGGATTGTGGCGGTTGCCAGGAGGAGACTTGGGAGCCAGAGGCAAAGATGAAGCTGAAGTTCAGGAAGTGGTTCGACAAGCAGGTCGTCATTTGAGCTTAGCTTTCTTTGTGGTTCTAGTTTCTTTTGGCCTTTGGTGCCGGTGTTGTATTTTGATTCTTGTATTTTCGTTTCGTTGTAACGATATACATTCTTGGAGATTTATAGGATGAGTTTTTCCTTATATTTTCGTTTTATCAGATTGTGTTGTTCTGATAGTATGTGTGTGCGGACCAGTGCGGGTCGTGTTTTTATGGATATTCCGGTGGGAGTATCAAGTGTAGACCACGTGAGGTGACCTAGTCGCTGATGTTTTTAGGCGTTTTAGAGTTTATTACGTATTACTCATGATCTGGAGACGGTGGTTTTCCAGAGTATGTATCGGGGACGGTGGTTTCCTGTATACATGCTGAGAGATGGTGGTTCTCTCCAGGAGACGGTGGTTTTCCTGTGTACTTATACTGGGACGGTGGTTTCCTTTATAGTACTGAGCGCATATATTGGGACGGTGGTTTCCTCTATAGTGCGGGGATACGGTGGTTCTCTCGAGGGGACGGTGGTTTCCCTAGAATATTGGTGAGTATGGATAAGTTAACGTAACAAATGTCTGAGAAAGCGTGCGTAAAAACATAGGATTAGTTCGTGTGTCTCTGAGATTTTGTGAGAATCTCTTGTGGTATTGGCCGGTGCGGGCCAGAATTTGGTCCTGTGTGGACGTATTTTTGGGATTCGAGGACGAATCCAGTTTAGTGGGGGAGAACTGTAACATCCCAAAACCAGAAATGGATTTCTGGTAAGGGGTGTCGGTCGACACCAAGGGGTTGTGTCGATCGACACCAAGTCTGGACTGCGGTTGGTTTAAAAATCGATTTGTCGGTTTGGCGAGCCGGTTTAAGGAGCTAGGGTTCCGTATAATACGTATTCGTGGCCGTATTTCAGTAGAGAAAATACACAGAGATCAAAGAGAGAGAAGGGTTTTCGTGAGAATCTGTGTGATCCGAGGTGTTCCCGTGATCCGTTCATCGCGTTCCTCGTCTTTTTCGTGAAATCCCGAGGTGAGTGCGTGTTGGTGGCCTCGGATTAGCCGTTGATTGAATAGGATCGGATTATAAATGTTTGTGAATGATTCGTGGATTGTTTGTGGTCGTTTGTGCGTGAATCGGATTGAATCATGGTTTTCTTGTGTTTTTGTGTGTTTGGTGCGATCTGGAATCGCAGATGAAACTAAGTGTCGATCAACACCCTATAGGTGCATCGATCGACACCAGGCTGAGTGAAGCGTCGCTCGACACCGTGCGATGTGTCGAGCGACACCCTTGTTTCTGTGGCGTCGATCGACACCGTGCGATGTGTTGATCGACACTCTCGTTTTATGATTTAAATATTTCTGAATTTGATTAATATTTGATTGTCGGTTATTTCGAGATTACTAACCCGTCCTCACTAAGTATTTATGTAATACTTACGCAACTCGTTTTTCCTAATTGTGTTGCAGGTAAAGGAAAAGGAAAAGTGTGACCGCGGGATCATGGCTTTAGGGAGGAGGATGATTAGGATTGCTTTGTTTTATGTTTTTGTCTAAGCCTAGTGAACCCGGTTAGGTTGCTAGCATTTATTATCTTTCGAAATCGGATTGATTGTTTGGTTATTGATTAACTTTTTATGAATTTAATGTTATGGAATTTCCGCTTAAAAAAAAAAACTGGGTGTTACAATTAGCATCATGGAAGGTAAAAAATGAGAGGAATTATTAACTATGGCAAAAATGATCACCTCATCACCAGTTGGTCCGGAGCGTAAACGTTTCATAAGTTGCTCATGATCAGCACTTTGATAATCCATCATTCCCAGGGAGTTTGAGGGTGGCCGCGGGTGTTTTAGCATAGCAACTGCAGTGAAAAATATAAAGCTACAAGAATTCAGATATAGGAATAAACTATTATCACTTAAGACAAATCATCACAATTTACAAAAAGCAAAACACGAACTCCTAAAACGAGGGCTAAACCTATCAGAACAAAATCGCTTCTAAGTAAAAGCAAATGGAAATTCCCAATTTACCAATCTAGCACTACAAGAAAACAGCGAGAATCCTACGGAAATATCCGTCGGAAGTCTGTCGGAAAACGCATATTCCGACAGATTTCCGACGGATTTGTCTGTCGTTTCTATCTTGTCGGAAATGGTAATTCTGTCGGAAATCCGTCAAAAATTTCCGACAGATTTCCGACGGCATTATTTTCGACGGAATTCCGACATCCTGCCGGAGTCCGGCGACACGTCGGAATTCCGTCGGAAATGTCACTGTCGGAAATCTGTCGGTTTTGTTTCCGACTGATTTCCGACGAGTTCCGATTACATGTAAACCGACGACTTTCCGACAGACTTCCGACGTATTTATTTCCAACAGATTTCCGACGGTTTTATTTCCGACAGCTTTCCGACGGATATATTTCAGACGTATTCGTAGAAATTATTAAAAATTATAATAAATTAAATAATAATTAATTAAATAATAATTAATTTAATATAAATTTAAAATTTAAAATTTGAATTATTTAAATTAAAATAAAATTAAAAGTAGAAATAAAAAGTAATATTGTTTTACAAAAACGTTGAAAATAAAAATCTAAATGGTGGGCCCCCGCGGAAAATCCTGGTTGCGGCCCAAGTACTCCATCAATTGTTGCATATTCTCCCTCTCCTTCTCCCGCTCGGCTTCTAAGGCGGCTTGTGCATCTCGTATCTGTTGGACCGTCGTCTTCAAACCTTCAATTTCGACGTCTTTTTCCTGCATCTTGGCTCTCAGGTCAGATGTCTCGCTGTAGTAACAAGAAGGCCCCGATGATCCTGCATCGTCGGGAAGACCATAAAGCCGCCCTTTGCTTTGCGGAGCAACCTGCGGAACAAATTAAATTGTAAATGAAAAAGACATGAAAACCATTTTAAATTTTACATACCTTTAAGACGAATTCGTTGATGATGTCGTCCGGGGCTTGGGTGAGGGGAGGGGTTCCTTCCACGGATGGCTGAGACAGAATGTACTCCTCTTCCATTCTTTGGACGCTCTCCTGAATCTCCTGAGCTACCTGATCCTGGACGACACCATTCTTGTTGGTGTGTGTTGCTAGCAGAAGTTCCAAGTTGTTGGGATCCCGACCCAACTTCTTAGCCTGCAGTTGTTAGATATTTATTTGATAATATATAACAAAAAAAAATGTATAAAAATCAAGACGTACATAAAAAACTTACCATATCCCTAGCCTTTGTCTTCTTGCTGGTAGCTCCAAGGTTGTGGGTGGAAGGTCCCTTGCCGTTGCGCTGGCTGTTCCGGTTGCTAGAGTGATATGTAGAGCTCTCCTTGGTAGCCTCTAGTTGCCAATAGGCGATGAACCCGTTCCACAAGTCCGGCTTCTCAACCATCTCCTTTGGCACCTCACCGTGTAGCCACTTATCCTTCCACTCGAACACCTTCTTCGAGTAGTGCAGTGTTGCATAAGAGTCGAATTCCCGCCTGACCAGAGCGGTCATGTGTGGGTCCCACCTAAATTCTTGCTGCAAAAAGAAAATTTAAATATAAATAATAATAATTTAAATGAAAGTAAAAATTGTGAAAACAGATGACTTACCGCAAATTGGCGAAACCACATTTCTTGATCCTCCAGTGGCATGGCGGTGTACGTCGCATAAGGACGGCTGAGCATAGAGTTTTCCATCTTGTTGAGGGACTTCGAAATCCCGCTGCGAGAATCACCAAACCTACGGGAAAAAATGTAACATTAGTCGCAATTAAATTAAATTTGTTAAAAAAAAAACAGAAATAGAACAAAAAACTTACCATCTGTCTCTACCGAGCTGGTCTGGATGGAGTCTAGTCAACCTCTCTCGTCCAGGAAGACCCATGAAGTCCTCGACGGTGCTGTGGTGGCTGCTGGTGTCACCGGCGTCTCTAGAGTTGTAGACGACGGTGTAGGTGTAGACGTCGAAGTCGAACGAGATCTACTCACACGACGACGACGTGGTTGGCCGCTGCCAGATGCAGTGGCGAAACCACCGTAATCCCTAGATTTATATGATAATATATTTTAAATATATGAAAAATCTATTTTTTTGCAAATAATGCAAAAATTATTAAGAAATTCTAAAGTTATAAAGTTTTTTAAAGTTTTAGTAAAATTGTTAAAAAAACCTTATAAAACTATTTAAATACCGTGTAAAACTTTTAAAAAAACTTTTAAAGTTTTTTGTAAAGTTTTATAATTTCGAAATGGTTTAAAAAAACATTTCTTTAAATTTCCAAAATTCTAAAATTTAAATTTCCAAAATTGTAAAATTTAAAATTATGAGGTGGAATTTAAAATTTAAATTTCCAAAATTCTAAAATTTAAACAGTTTTTTGTAAAGTTTTATAAGGTTTTTAAACAGTTTTATAAGGTTTTTAAATAGTTTTATAAGGTTTTGTAAACAATCTTATAAACCTTTTAAAAACTTTACTAAATCTAATTGTTTAAAATTCTTTAAAATATAGATATAAATTCAAAAATTAAGTCATTATCTTCAAATTTACAATTATTTCGATATTCTAAAATTCTTAAGTAATTGTTACATAATTTAAAATTCTAAAATATTAAAATTCTAAAATTCTAAATTAATCGTTATAATTGTTTAAAAATTAGTAAAACATGCTAACAATTTTCTAAAAATTTATGGAGAAAATAATTTCCTAAATCTAAATTCATAATTTTTCCTAATCATAAATCTAATTTTTCCTAGTCATAAATCCTAATTTTTCCTAATCATAAATCTAATTTTTCATAACAATTTAAAAACCCTAACAATTTAGTTAAAATTAGTAAAAATACTAACAATTTAGTAACAATTTCATAAAATTTGTAACAATTTCCAAACCCTAAATCTAACCCAAATCCTAATCCTAAATCTAGCAAAAATCAATTCACAAACTAATTTATATTAAATCTAACCAAAATCAACATGAAATTTGAGGATACTTACAAATGGGATGGAATTTTCGCCATTTGTACGTAATCCGGCGAAGAAGAGGCGATTTCCGGCGAGGAGGAGGCGATTTCCGGCGAGGAGGAGGAGGCTCGTGGGCGATTTCCGGCGATTTCCGGCGAAGACAAGGCGAGGAGGAGGAGGCTCGTGGGAGATTAGGGCTCGTGGGCGATTTCCGGCGAAGAAACCGGCGTGAATAGACAGATTGGAAGGGCTAGAGGCGGAGGAGGCGATTTGTGAGTTTTTTGAGGGTTGAGGAAGTGTTCTTCGGGGAAGACGAGTGGTCTGGTAATAACCCAGATTTTCCGACGGATTTCAAGCAGTCGGAAATCCGTCGGAAATCGAAATAAATTAAATGGGCCGCGTGTTTTCGCGGTGTTTATTTTTCATTTCGCGGGTAAAAATTGGCAAATCCGTCGGAAAGCTATCGGAAATATATATATATATATTTCCGACAGATTTTCGACAGATTTGTGGTTTTAGGGTTTGAGAAATTTAAAAAATATTTTTTTGTTGTTTTAGGGTTAAGGAATTGAAGAAATTTAAGAAACGCTTTTGGTTGAAACATGACAAAATCGCAAAACATGTTCTGTATAACATCGAGAAGGTTATTTACTCACTTATCTTTCACTTTAGTTGTCAGAATTGTATGTCGAGACTTTGTCTTCTCGAAATTCAGGAATTTGACCTCAAAACCCTAAATCTGTCGGAAATGTGTCGGAAAAATAGATATATTTCTGACTGATTTCCGACAGATGTAATGGTAACACGTGTCGTCTTTTAAGGTTAGCATGATATGAATCATGCGTCGAAAATCTGTCGGAAATATATATATATTTCCGACAGATTTCCGACGGAAAATCATTTTTTTTTAAAATAACCAAAAAAATGAGATAGAATAAAAAAATAAAATCATTCATCTGCGTATATATTTCCGACGCATGCTTTAAAATAACAAAAAAAAAACAGAAGAGCCAGTGTCGATCGACAACCCTATACCGTCGATCGACAAAGGTTTTGGGAAGATATACGCAGATGAATTTTTTATGAGAATTATATAAATATCTGTTTCTGTCAGAAATCTGTCGGAAATATATATATATATATATTTCCGACAGATTTCCGACGGAAAATCGTTTTTTTTAAAAAAAAAAATGGAAAAATGTAAAATATCTGAAATTCTTGTTTATGTTAACAAATACAAACATATCAAAATCCTAAATCTGAGTCTGAGTCTGATCCTTCCGAAGGAATTGTGTCTTCGTCTTCATCAAATTCTCCAACTTCTTCTTCTGATTCTGAATGTACTATATTATCACCAAATTCAGTGAAATCAACAAAAAGGTCCACCGCTGAAGAATGACCAACTGGAGCCATCAGAGTAATTCTAGTTGGTTGCATAGCATCTTGCTCAGCAACTCCATATAGTCTCCCTCTTGGATTAATTGGAGTCACTGTAATCCAAGGATCTCGTCGATGTGTTACCCTAGGGTAAGAAATGTAGTATACCTGAAACAAACATATTTAGTTTAGGCAATTACAATATCATTATTTATCTATAACGCACGTATTATAAAATTTTAAAATCAAACCAGGTCTGCCTGTGATGCTAGGATGAATGGGTCATACTTTTGCAGTCTCCTAGAAGAATTTACTGAAGTGACGCCAAATTGGCTCACCTGAACACCTTCTGGATATGCCGGATCATACCACTCACACAAGAAAACAATGCACCTCATGCCCAACATTCCTGGATAGCGTACTTGCAATATTTCTTTGAGAATCCCGTAGTAGACTACATCACCACTTGTAGCTGAAACACTGTAATCTTCAGTTGGCCTCGACCTTTCTTCATGAATCCTAAATGCAAATCCCCTAGTGCAATACCGAACGTATGAAGTTGCTTCGAAGCTTGGGCCAGAAACTATCTCTTGTAACCATGTCGGAAACCTTTCTCCATTCTTCATTCCTTCAGAAACGTGAGATAATAATTTAGACAAATTAATAAACAAACATTTTATTCAGTCCCATAATTAATTCACTAATTTTAAGATATATAAGCGTTTTTTAAAAACTTACGTAATATTGCAGCCAATTTGGAAACTCGGTTTCCTTAGATTCTCCAAGTTTGTCTTCTGTCATATCCGGATAATAGGGACGTATTGATGAAATGTAAATCCTGAAAGCAAACAACAATATATAACATATGAAACCTATATATTACTTAGGTATAAAAAAAAAAAAAGTATTTAAAAAAGTTCTGTTTTTACCTTTCGTACTCCGCCATCTCCTCACAATTCGTGAGGATATACATATGTAAGTGACTCCACTCATCTTGTGATAGGAAGCGTCTCTTCCCTCTCCCAATCACTCGGCCAACTTGTGAAAACAACTCAGGGACCAGCGCGGCATACATGACTCTCTCACCTCTATCATCATGACGAGCAGGACGTCTACTCTTCGTACGAACTCCCCGCGGAAAGTAATATTCCGCAAACTGTGATGATTCTTCATTGATACTCTGTGCGACAATAGAACCTTCAACTCGAGCCAAATTTTTGACCTTCTTCTTTAGATGGAACATGTACCGCTCGAAAGGATACATCCAACGAAATTGAACGGGACCACCAAGTTCGGCTTCGCGGGGGAGGTGTAGGGGTTCTATAACATCAAAAAAAGACGGCGGAAAGATCTTCTCAAGATTGCAATGGATCACTGGTATATTGGCATCTAAATTGCGGATCCCCTTAACTGTAACTGTCCTCGTGCATAAATCCCTAAAGAAAGCACCAACTGCTGCAATAGCTTCGTGGACAGTTTGAGGAAGGAGATGGGTAAAAGCAAATGGAAGAAGCCTCTGCATCAGTACATGACAATCATGACTCTTCAGTCCCATAAACTTTAGGTATCGCGAGTCTACGCAGTTACCCAGATTAGCTGCATATCCATCAGTGAATTTAACTTCGTCTTTAATCCACCGGAAAAATTCTCTTATCTTTTGTATTTGCAATCGGTACGGAGGAAAAGGATATGTACCATCGGGAAGACGATCAAGATAATCACGGTAGCAAATCTTTGAAACATCCATCCTAGACTTCACATTGTCTTTTATCTTTCCCGGGATGTTTAACACCGTATTCATGATGTTGTCAAAGAAGTTCTTTTCAATATGCATCACATCGAGGTTGTGCCTTAATAAATGATCCTTCCAATACGGCAAATCCCAAAATATACTCTTCTTGTGCCAGTTGTGAGCTTCCTCTATACCACAAAGCGGTTCATGCCCATTACCCCCACAATCAGGAGTCCTCTCAGCACCAAAATCTCTCTACTGCTCCAATATAGTACGACCGTCTATCTCATCAATTGGAGCATCAACCACTTGTGTATTTTTCTAAAATAATCTTTTAGACCGACGATAGGGATGGTCGTCCGGTAGAAACCTTCTATGGCAATCAAACCAACATGGCTTTCTTCCATTCCTTAATTGGAAAGCGTCAGTGTTGTCTTGGAAAAACGGGCACGATAATCTTCCATGAGTAGTCCATCCAGATAGCATACCGTAAGCTGGGAAATCGCTAATAGTCCACATAAGGACCACACGCATCAGAAAATTCTGCTTCCGTGAAACATCAAACGCTTCGACACCGTGACTCCATAGCATTTGTAACTCATAAATCAATGGCTGGAGGAATACATCAAGTGATCTCTTCGGATGCTCAGGGCCGGGAATAAGAACGGAGAGGAATAAAAACTCTCGACGCATGCACATACCAGGGGGCAAATTGTACGGTGTTACGATTACGGGCCACAAAGAATACTGCCTTCCATGCTTCCCAAATGGGTTGAAACCACCCGTACTTAACCCGAGGTACACATTTCTTGACTCGTATGCAAAATCCGGATACAACATTTGAAAATGTTTCCATGCTTTTGCATCTGAAGGATGTGTAATCTCTCCATCTTGACGATGCTCTGCATGCCATCTCATTTGTTCTGCCGTTCGCGCAGATTGATATAACCTCTTTAACCTCGCTGTCAATGGTAAGTACCACATACGTTTATATGGAATTGGAACTCTCCCACCAGTTTCCTGATACCGTGGTTTACGACAAAATTTACATCTTCTCCGGTCTTCGTCTTCTCTCCAATATAGCATACAGTTGTCGATGCATACATCTATCACCTGATACGGCATACCAAGACCAGCTACAAGTTTCTGTATCTCGTAGTTTGATGCAGGTGCCTGATTATCTTCAGGCAAAATATCTTTCACAAAATCTGCTATCGCATCAACACAGTCTTCCGCCAAATTGAAGTCCGTCTTAATGGTCATCAGTCTACTAGCAGTTGATAAAGGTGAATGTCCGTCTCGACACCCATCATATAAGGGCTGCTTCCCTGCGTCTAACATATCAAAAAATCTTCTAGATTTTTTATTTGGTTTTTTTACTCTATCCTTCCCTAATACGATCGATGGCAAATTCTCTCTAAACGCTTCATGAACCATCTCAGCGGTACCTACACCAAAATCTACTTCCGTTCTATGTTCGCCTAAGCTATCCGTTCTATGTTCACCTAAGTTATCCGTTCTATGTTCGCCTAAGCTATCCGCAACATATGGTGCACTGCTACTACTAGCACCATCATTATGAGTTTCTCCATGAAAAAATCAAATTTTGTATCCCGGCATAAAACCATTGGTATACAAGTGATGCCAAACTTGTTCTACATTAACATTACGCGAATTGCAACAATTTAAACATGGACATTTTATCACCTTTCGATTCCCGACAACCGCCATGAACTCGCATATACCTCGTGCATAACTTTCATTTAATGTCTTCGACTCCGGATCATACATCTCTTCATCCATCCACGATCTATAATATCTAGAAGATGACATCTTACTCTCTTAACGATTTTTTCTAACAAATGTTTGGTTGGAAGTTGTTGTTGTTGTGAGTGAATGAAGATGTGTGGAATCATATATATAAATATGATGACCGTCGGAAATCTATCGGAAAAGCGTCGGAAAGCCAACGGATATAATAACGACTATATAACGGCTATTTTTTCGACAGATTTCCGACAGCTAGTTGGGTGTCTGTCGGAAATCTGTCAGAAAATATTAACGGTTCATATTTTCCGATGGATTTCCAACAACTTACCGGAATCTCCTCCGGCGTCGGCACCGGCTAGTTACACGGTCCAATAATCCGTCGGATTTGCGGCTGTTTTCTTGTAGTGTAGGGCTTCGAGGTACTTTTGCTTCCTGATCTCGAAGAAAACTTTCATTGAGTAACGATTATCATCAACTTTGGTGAACCCAGAAATATACTTCTCCATTTCGTCCCACTCTCCAAGCAAAGCTTTCTCTTCAAAGTACATCAAATTGAAAAAAAAACCCAGATTCCTGCACAAGCCTACAAAAACCCATAACAAAAATCAAATACCCAGAACAAAAAGTAGCGAAAAAACTACTCTACAAGCGAAACGATTTCGAGAAAGTGAGAATCTAAGCGATTTGGGAAATCGTGAGAGACTGTTTACGGGGATTTCTTTAGATCAGTGGTCGTAAGTAGAAATGGTTTTCTAGGGTTTCGATTTTTTCTCCTTGGTGTCTCAAAAAACAAAAAGAGGAAAAGGTGACCCAGAAAAGAAAATAAATAAGAGGGAGGGTTTCATCGTTGAAAGCAACGTAGGATTTTTCTGGGTCAAAGATGCAGATCGAAGTGGAGAGGAGAAGAGGAAAGAAGAGGGAGCCAAAGAGATAAGGAGACGACGAGAAGGGAAATTTTTGGGTAAACACTTAGCCGCAAAAACCAAATGAATTTGGGGGTTGAGATATTAATTAGGTTTTGTTCGGACGACGTCACGAATCTGTCACTAAAGAGACACATAATTAGTTTGAGGGGGAAGTTTTGCCGCCTAAAAACCCAAATATATTGGTCAAAACCCCAAAAATTTTGAAACCAAATATTGAAAATTGTCACTAAACTGTAACAAATATATGAGTGTCATTAAATGGTAACAAATTAGCCACACTTTTGTTTCACTTTTAGATGTCACAAATGGAAACCCTAAACCCTAAACATTTTCGATGAAAAAATGAGATGCATTGGTGACCGTAATCGATTTTAATCTATTGTCCATGTGTTGGTTAGAGTTGATAAAGATTTTTATCACTTAACAACAAAATAAATTTGTAAAACTATGATTTAGTAAATTTCTTTATGAAATGATAA
The DNA here is from genome assembly GCA_963576765.1 of Draba incana. NCBI lineage: Eukaryota > Viridiplantae > Streptophyta > Magnoliopsida > Brassicales > Brassicaceae > Draba > Draba incana. The sequence continues at coordinate 29,695,664 of OY755216.1, forward strand.
GTGTTTTGCAAAGTATTTGTAAATGAGTTTGTTGGTGAATTTTGAATCTTCATATTCCTTTTTTCTTAAAGTAAATGTAACAAACATAGTCTTAGCTTAGTGTATAAGTATGAAAACAAGTCTTTTGTTACATTTTTGGTAATTATGGTATGTTTAAAGTAACAAATTCACGTAGAGCCACAAATCTGTTGCAAAAGCGTGACAAAAGCGTGACAAATCAGCTGCAAAAGCGTGACAAGCGTGACAAATTAGCGACACTTGTAAGGCGTCACAGACTAAACCCTATACCATATACAAAAGTGTGACAGATAGGTCACAAAATTGTTACAAATGTGTGATGCGTTTTTTCGTCACAGAAGAAACCCCAAACTCTATAAGTATGTGGACAAAAATGTGACACTTTTGTGACGATTTTGCATCTCATGAGTGAAAATAAGGAAAAAAAATTTCTTCTTTCCTCATGTGTCGAACACAAGAACTCTTGGTCATGTTTATGCAGGCAAATCCATTATGCTAAGGTATTTATTCGGTATTACCTACATCAGATAATATATATAGGTAAAAAATCACAAAAACATTATAATTCATAAAAATCCACACCTTTAAATTCATAAAAAAATCATAAAAATTCACACCTTTAAATTCATAAAAAATATTTAATATATATAGGTAAAAAAATTCACACCTTTAAATTCATAAAATCTAAATATATTACATTATATTATAATTCATAAAAATTCATATTTAATACACACCAAAATATTATTTAATAACCAAATTTTATTTAAATTAGATTATATAAACTCTAAAGGGGGTTTATTGGTTTTAGTATTTTGATGGATTTTTATTAAAATCATTTTTATTCAATTTGTGATTATCATTTAAATGTAAATTGGGTAAGTTTTTGAGTTTAAATTAAGTTTTCTATGATCTTAGTTTGAATGATTATATTTAGGTAATTTTAACTTCCAATGTCCAATTATCAAAAATTAATTTTTTTTACAAAGATTACAAAGTTATAACACTTATAGTATATATATATATATATATATATATATATAACATGATTAATATGAAATAGAAAATTTAACAATTAGAAGTAAGATTTTTAGTCCACACATGAATAATGTATATGTGTATATAATACTACTGTAACACCCGGTTTTTTTTTTGCGAAAATTCTCATAAAAATAATTCATAAAATAATAGTAATAATTCACCAATCAATTCAATTTCAGAATAATCATAAAATAAATCTAGCAACCTAACCGGTTTCACTAGAACTAGAAAACATAAAACCAACAATCGCCTAATCATCCTCTCCCTAATGCCATGATCCCGCGGTCTCACTTTTCCTTTTCCTTTACCTGCAACACAAATGGGAAAAACGAGTTGGGTAAGTATTTCATAAATACTTAGTGAGACGGTCTTCCCGTCTATAGATACATCAACAATCAAATAACAATTAATTTAAAAATATTTAACTCAGAAAACATGGGTGTCGATCGACACATCTCACGGTGTCGATCGACGCTTGATTTACCTTGGTGTCGATCGATACACCATAAGGTGTCGATCGACACTAGGTTTCTTCTCCGAAACCGAATGGCACAAAACACACAAAAGTCACGATTTAAAACAATTTCTAGCCGATTCTAACACAGAATCATCACACAAACATCACACAACCATCCCCAATTCATTCTTAAACATCCAAAACTAATTCCTATTCGATAATCGACAAATCCGAACCAACGGTCGCGCACTCACCTCGGGAACGGTTTGAACAAGGAAAAACCCGACCGAAACAGAAGGGGATAACTCGCGACTCCCTTCACAAAATCAAGTTCTGAAAACTGATCTGGAAACAAGACACCGCGAGCTTTCCAACGGTGTATAGAAATCCTTCTAACTCACACCAGATCGACGGCAAACCAGCCCGCAATCTTGCTAAACGAAACTGGAAAAACAGAGATTTCAGAACCGACTCCCTGGAATCAAACGAACACAGAGAACGGAGATTACCTCCGAATCAGGATCCGAAACCTGATCTAGAAACTAGACAGAACTATCTTTCCAACGGTATAAGGATCCTCTCCTGATTCTCATGGATTCGACGGGAATCCTCCATTGAAGCAGACTGATCGCAGTTTCGAATCTGCAGAAACCTCTCTCACGAAAACTCAACCATGGATCATGGATCACGATAACTCAGCGAATACTCAACCAAACCACAAACGGTTTTCACCGGACTCAAGACCATGGATCAGAGATCTTAACCTTAAAATCTCTCTCCAATCCGATCACGATTCGACCGTCGTCGCCTCCCCCCAAAACCGACAGAAAAGCTTCTCAAACTCAAGAGAACCCTAGTTCTCTCTCAATTCTCTCTGATTCTTTTCCTCTCGACTAATCTGTGTTTTTCTCTGATAGAAACGCGGCCACAATCGCTCAAGGCTTAAATACTTGAGCCCTAGATCATTCCCATAACGGAGCGAAAACCGAAAATCGATTCTTTTAAACCAAACCGAACTCAGAACCTGGTGTCGATCGACGCCCAGCACTGGTGTCGATCGACACCCTATACCAAAAATCACTATTTGGTTTCTTGATGTTAAAATTCTCCCCCACTAAACTGGATTCGTCCTCGAATCCTGCAAAAATACGTCCACACAGGACCACACTCTGGCCCGCACCGGCCAATACCACAAGAGATTCTCACATAACCTCAGAGACTCACGAACTAATCCTATGTTCATACGCACGTTCCTCAGATATTTATTATGTTTAACTCATCCACACACTCTAGGGAACCACCGTCCCCTCGGGAAACCACCGTCTCCCCGCACTATAGAGGAACCACCATCCCCATATAGGCATTCTGTACTATAACGGAGACCACCTTCTCGGTATAAGTACTCAGGAAACAACCGTCTCCTGGAGAGACCACCGTCTCTCAGCATGTATACATGAAACCACCGTCTCCAATACATACCCTAAAAACCACCATCTCCAGCACATGAATCATCCGTAATAAATGATAAAACGCCTATAAACATCAGCAACTAGGTCACCTCACGTGGTCTACACTCGATACTCCCTAACCGGGATATCCACAAAAAATACGACCCACACTGGTCCTCACACTCATAACATCAGAAACACAATCTGATACACCAGAAATATAAGGAAAACTCATCTTATAAATCTCCAAAACGTATATCGTTACAACGAAACGAAAATACAAGAATCCAAACAACAACACCGGCACCAAAGGCCAAAAGAAACGAGTACCACAAAGAAAGCTAAGCTCAATCGGCGACATGCTTGTCGAACCATTTCCTGAACTTCAGCTTCATCTTTGCCTCTGGTTCCCAAGTCTCCTCCTGGCAGCCGCCACAAACCCACAAAATACGCAACAAAGAAATCCTCTTCCGGCGCAGTTCCTTGACTCTCCTCGCGAGAGTCCTCACGGGAACCGCCGGAACCGTCAAATCAAGCTGCAGATTCGTAGGAAACTCACGCACTAACACCTCGGACTCATGCAGGCACTTCCTCAACATCGACACATGGAAAACCTCATGAAATGCCTTCATGATTTGTGGTAACTCAAGCCGATACACTACCAATCCCACTCGCTCCACCACAGGAAACGGACCCATAAAACGCGGACTCAGCTTGTTCTCCGAAATGGATTTGCTAGGACCCCTCAACATAGCCATCTCACGATACACGCGATCCCTAACCTCAAACTCAAGCTCACGCTGTCGCTTATCAGCGTAGCTCTTCTTGCAATTCTGAGCTCCCTTCATGTTCAATCTCACGACCTGGATCCTCTCCGTTATTTCCTGAACATAAGTAGCTCCAAGAACATTGCGCTCCCCCACTTGGGTTCAACATAAAGGCGTCCTACATGGCCTCCCATACAATGCCTCAAAAGGAGCCATCCCGATACTCGCCTGAAAGCTGTTATTATACGCAGATTCCACTAAGCTCAAGTGATCATACCAATGAACACCCCAATCCGTAACACACATCCTCAGCAAATCCTCCATAGTCTAAATCGTCCTCTCTGACTGCCCATCATTCTGCGGATGATAAGTCGTACTCATATGCACCTTAGTGCCCATCTCTTCCTGAAATGCTCCCCAAAATTCAGATGCAACCCTGGGATCTCGATCCGACATAATACTGGCTGGGACTCCATGCAGCCTCACAATCTCCTGCACAAACTACTTAGCCAACATAGCCGCTCCATCGGTCCTCTTAATGGCCAAGAAGTGTGCTCACTTAGTTAACCAATCCACGATCACCCAGATAGCATTAAACGTCCGCGAAACCGGTAATCCCACTACGAAAACCATCGTAAATATATCCCACTCCCACTCCGGAATATGCAAAACTCTGCAAAAGCCCTCTCGGAACCTTGCGCTCAGCCTTGACCAACAAACACGAATCAGAATCGTCCTATTCGGAGAGACAATAAACTCATAATCCTCAGCTCGCGACGCACCAACCAAACCCTGATCACTCTGCTGAGCCACTGTGATCCTAGTGAGAAGATCTTCCTGATCAACTGCCTCTAAGCCCAAAGGCTCCTCCGAAATAGCACATAACCGCAAAGTGTTAACCTCGCTCACAAGCGACTCGATATCCTGCTCTCGAGACGAATCCACACACCAACGACTCAGCGCATCTGCTACCTGATTAGCCTTGCCCGTATGATAGGTGATCTCCATATCATAATCCGCCAAAAGCTCAACCTAGCGCCTCAGCCTCATATTCAGCAATGGCTGAGTGAAGATATGCTGCAGATTTTTGTGATCCGAGAAATCTGCACTCTCCCCCCGAAGAGATAAAACCTCCAAGTCTTCAGGGCAAACACGACTGCTCCAAACTCTAGATCCTGCGTAAGCCGATTACGCTCACTACCCTGCAACTGCCTCGAAACATGAGCAATTACTCGACCCTCCTGCATCAAAACGCAACCCAGACCAACTCCTGAAGCATCAGTATACACGGTATAAGGCTTCCCCAGCTCGGGTAATGCCAATACCGGCGTACTAGCCCACATCTCCTTGGGTCTCGCAAAACTCTCCTCACACTCCGGCGACCAGACAAACGGAACATCCTTACCGGTCAACATCGCCATCGGTTGCGCCTTACTCGCAAAGCCCTTGACGAATCTCCGATAATAACCTGCCAGACCCAAGAAACTCCTGACATCGGTCGCACTGCTCGGTCTAGGCCAAACTCGAATAGCCTCAATCTTAGCCGGATCCACAGAAACTCCCTTTGCAGAAACAAAATGGCCCATAACCCATCCCTCGCTGCCAAAAACTGCACTTGCTCAACTAGCATACACCTTCTGCTCCCGAAGCTTCTCAAGAACCAACCGCAAATGAGCCTCATGCCCCTCGGGATCCCTCGGATACTCCGAGATATCCACTATGGTAACCAACGCGTCCAGGTAATCCTCGATCACGACGCAGCCTCTTGTGCTTACCACAAGCACAATAACCAGACAAAAAGCATAACCACAACTCAAAATGCCCAAAAATTGCCTATTTCCAACCAGTACTCACAATGCGGCATTCTTAATCCATCCAGGTCTGGCGGTCAATCGTACAACAATCAAACAAGAACATGTACAATCGCCCGTCAGTCCCGACTATACCTAATCCAAACTAAGTCTGGCAGTTGATTGTACCACAATCAAACAAGAACATGTACCGCCATCTGCCAGTCCAGATTTGGATTTCCCGAATTCTACATTTATCACCAGAACTCAAACATAGGCCCAACCTTACCAGCGATACTTCGACTCACAACTTCAGTCCCCCGAACCGTCTATCACAGATCACAAACTTGACTACTCCAGCCAACACTATGATACAACGTGAATTTGGATGTTCCTAACCATGAACTTAACGCGTATTCAGAGTCTTTTGAGTGGTTTTGAGTTGATATTTAGGCCCATACTCGAGGATTTGGCACCGCATGCGTTTGGGAAGGAGATTCGAGCGTTTAGGCGAAAAGCAGAGCTTTCTTAAGGTTGGACCGACCGGTCCACATAAGGGACCGACCGGTCCCTACTTGCTGCTACAAGACCGATTGCTCCTCCTTGAAGACCGACCGGTCTATCTCGTGATTCGAAGACCCGAGGCTCTGGAAACTGGACCGACCGGTCCAGTTCCCAGACCGACCAATCCCTGTCCCAGATTTTTCAGGGTTTTCCTTTTTCCGTTTTATTTCCTATATAAACCCATAGGGTTTCATTGTTTTAGAACACTTTTCTTTTCTGCACGTTTTTTTTATCAGTTTTATTGAGACTTTTAGAGATTCAGAGTTGTAATTGGGAGAAGAATTCCTCTACCATTCGGAGAAGATTTCTAAACCCTTTTTGATTTCTTATTCTATTGATTATGCTTTTCTCACCCATGAATTCTGCTTTGTGTTTTATCATGTCTGAGTAGATTTCTAGTTAGGTTTTAGGGTTTTTGATGGATTTCACAGATTGAATCAGACACAAATATGTTGCTTATCAATTACCATCTTCATCACTATTAGGCACAATGCTAGGATTGAACTGGCCGCTTAATCACTAGATCTTAGGTTGATGCACATTCCAAAAGCTTGTGTATTGCTAGAACTACTGTTGATGAGTAATGCGTTATAACAAACGGAAGTTTAGTTATAGAGTATTATGAACTGATCAAACCTGAACTATAATGCTTGCCTAGGATAGCCGTGACCAAACGGAAGTTTAGGCACTCGGATCTCTAGGGAAAGTTATTGCTATCACGGAAGTGAAGTAATTTAGATTAGTGTTTTGAGTTTAAGATGCATTCATATTAGAATCTGAATAGTTGTCTGGTTCATGAATATGATTTCCTGAGAATTCACTATTGCCTAACGCTTTTAATCATCTGAATTTACATCGTTTCAATCTGCTTTCTTGTCTTTTAATTTAATAACAATCACCCATCTTTGTTCCTGCTTAGCTTAGTTTAATAATCTACAGATTGTTGTGTAACATTTGGTCCTTGATGATTCGATCCCTAAATCACTACTTCGTTTGCTGTGCACTTGCAGTAGATTTTATAGGGTTAAAACTCTGTATATCAAGTTTTGTGGCGCCGTTGCCGGGGACCATTGTATTGCCATCAGATTTGATTTTTGAATTTAGTCTAAGCAATTTTACTAATTTATTTTTCTTTTTGTTCTTGTCTTTGGTTGTTCTTTCAGGTATATGCAGAGGAGAAGTAATCGCACTGAACCTCTGATATCACTCTCTAACGAAGAACTAGCCAGAACAGAAAGGTCTAACAGAGCTCAAAGGAACCTCATGCCCGCTATGGAAGTAGTGGATCAGCCTGATAATGAGGGTCTTCAGGCTGCTCTGTTTGTTCAGATAGAGCATATCCGTGTTGCAACTGCAGCGAATGCGCAACTGGCGCAACAACAGATGCAGCAAATATAGCAGCAGTTTGCTACGATGATGGCACAGCAGATGCCACCAGCAGGACAGAACCCTCCACCGCAGAGAGGAATTGGAGAAGGGGACAATGTCCACCAGTACTACCAGAACAGATCAGCCATTCGAGTCCCTGTGATTCAGAGGAATGACTTCGAGATTAAGGCTCAGCTGATTAATCTAGTAGAGAGGCACGTGTTCCATGGGTTGGCTTCTGAAAACCCCATGGATCATATATAAAGCTTTGAAGAGGTCTGCGAGACGACTAAGGCCAATGGGGTACCTTCTGACTACATCAAGTGTAAGCTGTTCAAGCACTCTCTCGCTGACAAAGCTTTGAGATGGCTCAAGTCGCTTCCTCCACATTCTCTTAACAGGTGGGACGTAGCTAGAGCTGCTTTCTTGGACCACTTCTACACTAAGACCAAGACACCTCATCTCAGAAGCAGAATCACTAACTTTTCGCAGAAGGGCGGAGAGTCATTTGCTGAAGCCTGGGATAGATTTAAGGGGTACCGTAGAGAGTGCCCTCACCATGGATTCATTGATGAGCAGATGCTCAGGATTTTCTACGATGGAGTCACCTGGGATTACAGGACAAGTCTTAATTCAGCTAGTAATGGTAATCTTATGACTCAAAGCATAGAAGGCGCGTACATGTTGATTGAGAATATGGCGCAGAGCTCTAGCGATCAATGTTCTGAATATGATCGGTCGAAGAGGGTCCGCAGTGTTGAGACGCCATCTGCAGCAGAGATAGCAGAGCTGACAGCTGCTAAGATCAGGGACTTTATGCAAGGAAGCCATCAGGGCACTAGTATGGTTGGAAATGCTTCAGATGCGATCTGCTATTCAGAGCCAGCCGAATTGGTTTCAGAGGGCACTCATGAGGTTAATTTTGTAAGTGGTCAAGGATTTCCAGGCTACAATGCAGGCTATCAGAGGCAGTATGGACAGAGTTCATGTTCTGGATACCAAATCTAGAACCAGTACCAGCCTAGACAACAAGCTCCTCCACCTCCAGCTGCTAATCCCAATGACGAGTTGAAGGGTATGATGCAGCTCATGCTAGCTAATCAGCAGAGGGTCTCCACTGACATCACGAACATTAATGGCCGATTAGAAGCTGTGACCACTCATCTGAAGATGCTGGACACTCAAGTGGCACAGCAGGCAGAAGCTATTAAGCGTCAGCAAGGAACTCTTCTAGCTAAAGGGGAGCAGAGTCAAAAAAGGGAGTGTCACGCCATTTCTATAGCAGAAGATGATTCTCTAGCGGATGTGAGACCGACCAGTCCCATCATCAGACCGGTCGGTCCGGTGGACAGCCCGCTAATTCACGCTTATGTTCCCAAGGCACCTTACCCTGTTTGTCCTAGGGAGTCTCAGGAGTGCAATGCTGTGTTACAGAACGGGACAGTGAAGAAGCTTGGGGATCCTGGTCGCTTTGAACTTTCTGTCCTGATCGATTCTACAGTTTTTCCTCGCTCTCTCTGCGATTCAGGCTCCAGCGTCAACACCATGCCTTACTCTGTTGCAGAACGATTGGGTTTTAAAGATTTCAGGGCTCCTAAATTTTCTTTAAAATTTGCTGATCAATTTGTTAAACCTCTTATAGGGGTTCTTGAGGACGTTCAGCTGCTAATTGGTGATATTTTTGTCCCTGCAGATTTCGCGGTGCTTGACATGGCTGAAGAACCAGGATATCCTCTCATCCTGGGAAGACCATTCCTTTGCACAGCTGGTGCAAAGATTGATCTAAAGCATGGACGCATTGATCTCCAACTGGGAGACACTGAGATGACGTTCGAAATGGAAAAGATGTTGGAGAAGCATGTAACCGATGACCCGCCTTTTTCGATTAAGGAGCCATACATAGCTGATCAAATCAAAGAGGAACGTGCCCGAGCATATCTTCCTCACACCACCATCACAGAAGGTGCCGTGAACACTCCTGCGGATCCACCTGATCCACCTTGAAAGGCACACACGTCGAGCTAACGACGTTAAACAAAGCGCTTGGTGGGAGGCAACCCACTTGTAAGTGTACATACATACTTTTATTTTTCATTTCTTTTAAATTTTACCTTTCTTTTCGTTTTTCTCGGTTTTTCCTTAGGATTTATCGAAGTTGTGGTTTTTGGACTCTGGAAAGTGGATTGGTCAATCCACTACAAGACCAGTCGATCTTGCACTTTCTCGAGACCAGTTCAGGTCTCGGGAAAATAGACCGGTCGGGCCTTACACACGACCAATCGATCCCTTTTCACCACGAAAACTACCTTTTGCCCCGGGAAAATCGATCGGTCGGTCCCCTCATGGGACCGGTCGATCGCCTGACACCACGGATCGTCCAATTCGTCTCGGGAAAGTGGCCTCTGTGATCCCGACCAATCGGTCCCATACATGGACCGGTCGGTCCTGTCTGTGACCCGAGCCAAGACAGCGCTTGTCCCGAGTGTCCCGCACCCAGTACCGCGCATGTACCAGGACTGTACCAGGACCATGCCATGTCCCGTGCCCAAAGTTCTGCTAACGAAGTTAGATTTTCTTTTCTTTTCTTTTTCTATTCATTTTATTTTCTTTCTTTTTATAGTCTTTCCTTTGGATTTATTTTCACACCAGGTCGGTGTGAAATAAGTCTGGGGGGAAGTACTATTAGTACTAATTATGTTTATTTTCTTATTTTCAGTTTTATTTAAACCTTTGTGGTATGAATGCGATTCTAGGACCACATGATGTTTGCTAACTCTGTTTTTAGATTAACAGTGACTAACCAAAGCAATGGGAAGATTCAAAACGCCCTAGGCGGATCAGTGTTACCAGAAGGCTCCCGTCTCTTTGAAAGCTAACGCTGACACTTTATGCTAATCAGTTTTTCTTAACTCAGGGAATTCGAAATCGCATAAGAAGTATCAACCACGTTAGGAGTCCTATCCTTTTTCAAACATTATCCTCTCTTCAGGACTCCTAATGGCCAGGCTCACTTTTAGTCTGGTATCACACCCTAACCTTAACCATTTCTTTCAACCCTCATGCATTTTGTCCAAGACATTGACATGCACTCAAGCGCAAAAACTCCGGAGACGTAGTCCGGCCAGCTGATCATTCTAAAGACCTTCCGGTACAACTTATCAAACTTTCTGCTTAGGATTTTGTTAATAATTTCATTTCTTTATTTATTTTTCATTTTTTTTTAATCATTGTGCGACGGACATTTTCCCTCTGGTAAGATTTATGGACCCTGGTATAGAGTCGCTGAGACATAGGAACTTGAGTATGGTAACATTGCTATGTATTTGGCAAAGTACATGAAGTACCATCTTGGTTTTTGATCTGTTTATGAGTTTTCAGGCTTTTAGCATTACATTTGTGGGGTCCTAAAGGATTGCATTCAGCTCACAAAGGTTAGTGTGGTTTTTATAGCCTCCTTGGATTTATTTCTAGTTTGTCTTCACTTGAGGACAAGCAAAGATCTAAGTCTGGGGAAGTTGATATAACGTGAATTTGGATGTTCCTAACCACGAACTTAACGCGTATTCGGAGTCTTTTGAGTGGTTTTGAGTTGATATTTAGGCCCATACTCGAGGATTTGGCACCGCATGCGTTTGGGAAAGAGATTCGAGCGTTTAGGCGAAAAGCAGAGCTTTCTGAAGGTTGGACCGACCGGTCCACATAAGGGACCGACCGGTCCCTACTTGCTGCTACAAGACCGACTGCTCCTCCTTGAAGACCGACCGGTCCATCTCGTGATTCGAAGACCCGAGGCTCTGGAAACCGGACCGACCGGTCCACTAATGGGACCGGCCGATCCACACATGGACTAATGAAGATTTTGGCTCTGGAAACTGGACCGACCGGTCCAGTTCCCAGACCGACCAATCCCTGTCCCAGATTTTTTAGGGTTTTCCTTTTTCCGTTTTATTTCCTATATAAACCCATAGGGTTTCATTGTTTTAGAACACTTTTCTTTGCTGCACGTTTTTTTTATCAGTTTTATTGAGATTTTTAGAGATTCAGAGTTGTAATTGGGAGAAGAATTCCTCTACCATTCGGAGAAGATTTCTAAACCCTTTTTGATTTTTTATTCTATTGATTATGCTTTTCTCATCCATGAATTCTGCTTTGTGTTTTATCATGTCTGAGTAGATTTCTAGTTAGGTTTTAGGGTTTTTGATGGATTTCACAGATTGAATCAGACACAAATAGGTTGCTTATCAATTACCATCTTCATCACTGTTAGGCATAATGCTAGGATTGAACTGGCCGCTTAATCACTAGATCTTAGGTTGATGCACATTCTAAAAGCTTGTGTATTGCTAGAACTACTGTTGATGAGTAATGCGTTATAACAAACGGAAGTTTAGTTATAGAGTATTATGAACTGATCAAACCTGAACTATAATGCTTGCCTAGGATAGCCGTGACCAAACGGAAGTTTAGGCACTCGGATCTCTAGGGAAAGTAATTGCTATCACGGAAGTGAAGCAATTTAGATTAGTGTTTTAAGTTTAAGATGCACACATATTAGAATCTGAATAGTTGTGTGGTTCATGAATGTGATTTCCTGAGAATTCCCTATTGCCTAACGCTTTTAATCATCTGAATTTACATCGTTTCAATCTGCTTTCTTGTTTTTTAATTTAATAACAATCACCCATCTTTGTTCCTGCTTAGCTTAGTTTAATAATCTACAGTTTGTTGTGTAACATTTGGTCCTTGAGGATTCGATCCCTAAATCACTACTTCGTTTGCTGTACACTACACGAGATTTCCACTCGTTCCACACCCGTCCAACATGGACAAAAATCCCGGCCTGACTTGGCCCATACCACACAAGATCCTCCCCTGATCTCTGAGGCTCCCTCTAATCCACACACGAAACATACCGCTCGCACTCTCGGGACACAACCCTCGAGCCAACGGTATCTGGGGATCTCACATCCCCGCAAGAGACCTCACATCCCTCGCTGCTTATTCTGGGAACTCACTTCCCAATAAGCACACAGGAGAACACACATCTCCTCTGATTAGAGCCGCCTCACATGGTACAGTCACCACATTCCCATCCTGGAATAACCTCATAGAATGACCAACCATGGTCCACACATATAGAACACATAAAAGGGCCACTCGCCTCATAACTCATAAGAAAATAAATAAGGAACGTCATCTTATAAATTTTCAAAAATGTATATCGTTTTCAACACCAACGAAAATACAATAATCCAGAAACAATAACACCAAAACTCAAACTCTGAAACTGGAAACAAAACCAAAAAGAAACAAAACCAGCTCAAACCTCGAACTGCTCCTCAAGGCCCTCGACCGCTACCAGTGCCTCCACTAGCTCTGCCCTCGAGGCATACCTGGAAACCATGCCAGGCTTCTTCAGTCTGATCCGAAGTCCTGCCACGAACTTGCCCTTCTGGGCTCGCTCCACATCCATGCTGCTACTCGCATAGACCACTAGCCTGCTGAACTCAGCATCATATCCACGCACTGATCTGTTGCCCTGACCCAAACTCCGGAACTGCAACTCTAATTGCTCCACCGCTTCTGGAGGACAATACCTGGCATTAAACTCGCCCAAAAAGTCGCCCCAAGTCCACAAGGTTCACCTTCTCTTGGCCTGGACTCCTGTCCACCAAAGGCGAGCATCGCCTTCCACGAACTCCACCGCTAGATCAACACAAAACTCATCAGGACATTGGAGAATACGAAGTCTTCGCTCGACCTTCAATCTCTATTCATTGGCTTCCTCAGGCCTCCCTCTCCCCGAGAAGGACAAAGGCCCTATGAGCAGTAACTCACTAGACCACGCAAGATACTGCTCCCTCCGGGCCTCCACTGGATTCTGCACTGGTACTGCGCCTGGCAATCGCTCCAAAATCAAGGCTAGCATCTTAGACACATGATCCCCTCGGATCCTGAACTCCGCCTGAAGCATCACCTGCACCCAGGTCTCTCGCCGCACCCGTAGCTCTGGCACTAACTCCAGCTCCAGCTGAACTATCCGGCACACTGACAGTGCCCTCTGATAACTCTTGATACGCAGGCGAGCCAACCACCTGATCCGACGACTAACTCTGAGTCTCCCACTCAAACGACTTAGCCACACAACCCCGGCCTCCACGGCCACGACTCGGCCTCTACGGCCACCGGCTCTGCCACCACGACCTCTTGGAACTCTAGCCATCTCACACTGCAATTTTCACAAGTACACACACTACAAGAAAACACCCCCATTTGCAACGGCGGATTTCGTGGCAAAATCGTTGCAAATGGATATTTGCGACGGTTTTGCAACGAATTGTCGTTCGTCGCAACTAGCTCGTCGCAAACCAAAAATCGTCGCAAAATCGTCGCAAATATATCGATAGTCGCAAAACCGTCGCTAATTTTGCGACGTTTTTGCGACTTAATCTTGTGCGACGAATTTGCGAGTATCGAAAGATTTGCGACGCTTTTGCGACACTTACTGTTCACCGCAGATTTGCAACGATTTTGCGACGTAATTACGGCGAATAGGTTTGCGAAGGTTTTGTGACGAATAGTTTTGCAACGGTTTTGCAACGTAATTAGGGCGAATAGTTTTGCGATGGTTTTGCGACGAATAGTTTTGCAACGGTATTGCGGCTTTATTTTGCGACGGTTTTGCGACGTTTTTCAATGTGATTTATTAAAAAAAAAAAAACAAGAAAAAAATTAATTTATAATTTAAAAAAAAAAAATTCGAAAATATTTAAAATTTAATATAAAACATAAAATAAAGTTTTACATAAATCTAATCGAAATCGATATCATCGACCGGATCCCTGGTCGATGTGTCATGTCCATCGCCTTGTGGCCTCGAAGTCGATGTGCCTCCTCCATCGCCTTGTGGCCTCGAAGTCGATGTGCCAACCAAGTCGGCTTGTTTGCTGCTCAGAAATTCGGCAAGCCCGGGGTTTTGCGTCGCTAAGAACGCGAACATTTCATCATGGGCGGCAGTCCTCTTCTTCGTTTCTTCGAGCTCCTTCCGCAATTCCGGATCAGAAGCAAATCTCGTAACGGGACAAAATGGCACTCCCTGATCATCCATCCGGATAGATCCTGTAAATGCCATCTTTCCCTTACGGTTTCGAGGAGCCAACTACAAGATAAAATGAAAAGTTTACAATTTTCCATAAAAAATAGTAATGTAATTTTGTTTTTTAAAATGTTAATAGTATACTAAATATTTAAAATTGTGAATAAAATTAAGAAGGAAATTAAGTTTTTACCTGTGCTGCGATTTGGTTGATCGCCATCGGTGTCAACTGAGTAGGTTGACCATCGGGAGTAGGCTAAGTTGAGAGTTCTTCGACTCGCTCAATGACATCGTCGTGGACCTTGTGGACACGTTCATCAACCCATGTCCCGTCCGGCCTGCGGTGGGTCTTCTCCCAAACCTCTGGGATCGTTGCGGGAACTCCTTTTTCCACGGCCTGACAATGAAAACATTAGAAGTTGAGATTTTTGTGACCGTAAAAATTTAAAGTAAAAAAAAATAATAACTTACAATGTCATAGCCACGCTGCTCAAAAGAAATCTGTCCCGAAACGTGTTTTGAAGGGTGGTCACTACCGCCAACCTTCGTCAATCGGGCAGACGAGCACTGGACAGCCTTCTCCTTAGATGTCTCCAACTCCCAGAAGGCGACAAGGCCAGCCCAAATATTGGGATTGAAGAAAGATGGCATACATACCTTCGGATCCGAATTTTTTTGCCACTTCGCCTTCCACCGTCCTATTTGGTTGTTGAGACGGTTCTTCGCTTTCTCCTCAAACGCCTCATGAACTAAAGCATTATGAACGGGGTCCCAATAGTATTTTTGCTGCAAATTGTCATAAATTAGAACATAAATTAAAAATTACAAAAATGAATAAATAAATAAATTTTTAAAAAATAATAAAAAAATTTACCGCGAATTGTTTGAACCACCGATCCTTGATCTCCGGGGTAACAAACTTCCAACTCGTGTGGCACATCTTGAAATCCCGCTCTATGATCTTTCTAACATCCTTGCCGACCGAATTTTTCCAAAACCTAAAAATTTTATAAATATATTAATAATTATAAAAAAAAATTAAATTAAAACTATAAAAAATTAATTACTTACCATACAGCAGTGCCCCGGGATTTAGGGTCTAAATGGGGAAGATCCTCCCGTCCCGGAGTAACGAGAAGCTGCCCCAAAGTCATGTCATCCCATGAAAGAACTGCTCCAGGGTTTGGCTGAGGAGGTGGCGTCGGCTGAGGAGGTGGCGTCGGTTGGGACTCAGGAATTCCGGAGCCCTGCGAGAGATGTGTACGCCGTCCTGGTCCTGACTGACAAGCAGTGGACGCTACGTACTGGGTATACTCGTTCTCCATCTAAATAAATTTGATAATTTTTCAAATTAGTAATTGCATATTTAAAAAATATTTAGTCTAATATTAATTTTAACAATATTAATGATAACCTTTTAAAATAATGTAATCAACATTAAACATCAAAATAATTTAACAAAATTAGTAAATTTAAAATTTTAACTATTATAATATCCTCAATTCCCAAATACAATTCGTTTCCTAATTACTTATTTCTAACCATTTTCCTATAAACCGCAATTAACTAATAATTATATACGAAAGAAAAAATTAACATTAATAAAAAGAAAGGAAAGTTTAGAGATTTACCTTAAAAGGTCGGGATAGATTGGAAAGGTCGAGGGAAGCTTTTTTTAGAGAGAGAAACGTTTTTTTTTTTGAGAGAGAAGAGGGTTGTGAGGAATGTGCGTCGGTTGTGGTTGTATATATAGGGAAAACTATCCCTCGCAATTCCGTTGCAAATATTAAACAAATCGTCGCAATTCCCTCGCTAATTGGGCCGAATATTTCGCCCAATGCATGATTGCCGCCCACGTCTTTTTGTTTCCCGCCCACAAAGCGTCGCAAATGCCTCGCAAATATTCAACAAAACGTCGCAAAAACCTCGCAATATGTAAATCCCAATGTCATTGACCGAACAATTAATGGGATTATGGTCGCAATAGCGTAGCAAAATTAGCTTGGGAATTGCGACGAAAACGTCGCAAATGCCTCGCAAATACTATATTGCTACGCATTTGCGACGTTTTCGTCGCAATTCCCATGCAAATGAGATTTAGGGTATACTTAGGGGTTTGGATGTTTTAGACCAAAATTACGATTCCTAAAAGGTAAATATACACTTGTTTAGGTCCTTAGTGCATGTATGAAGCAAAGTTAGACTACTAATTGAAGTTTTTTGTAAAATCGGCAAAAATGATAGATTGATCATATTCTAAGTATAAGTACATGTATTTGATACTTCGTTATATATGTTTCTCGATAATGTTTTGGTAAGTTTTATTTGAATAATTATAGAGGGATTGTTATTTATTAGACGACTCATACTTTTATATTCGAAGAAGATCCAATTTAAACGGTGTAAATAATGAATTGGTTAGAGTTTAGGGTATAGGCATTTGCAACGGTTTTACGAGAAACCCGTTGCAAAAACGTCGCAAATTGTCAGACTTGCAACGCTTTTGCAACGGGTATCTCGCAAAACCGTTGCAAATGCCTATACCCTAAACCTTAGTGTTTTTTACCTATTCCTATTACTTGGACATTGATGCAAATAATTTTATATATTACTTAGGGCCTCTATGATATGTTCTTATATTCGAAGAAGATCCAATTTAAACGGTGTAAATAATGAATTGGTTAGAGTTTAGGGTATAGGCATTTGCAACGGTTTTGCGAGAAACCCGTTGCAAAAACGTCGCAAATGGTCAGACTTGCAACGCTTTTGCAACGGGTATCTCGCAAAACCGTTGCAAATGCCTATACCCTAAACCTTAGTGTTTTTTACCTATTCCTATTACTTGGACATTGATGCAAATAATTTTATATATTACTTAGGGCCTCTATGATATGTTTTTATATTCGAAGAAGATCCAATTTAAACGGTGTAAATAATGAATTGGTTAGAGTTTAGGGTATAGGCATTTGCAACGGTTTTGCGAGAAACCCGTTGCAAAAACGTCGCAAATGGTCAGACTTGCAACGATTTTGCAACGGGTTTCTCGCAAAACCGTTGCAAATACCTATAACCTAAACCTTAGTGTTTTTTACCTATTCCTATTACTTGGACATTGATGCAAATAATTTTATATATTACTTAGGGCCTCTATGATATGTTTTTATATTCGAAGAAGATCCAATTTAAACGGTGTAAATAATGTATTGGTTAGAGTTTAGGGTGTAGGCATTTGCAACGGTTTTGCGAGATACCCGTTGCAAAAACGTCGCCAATGTTCAGACTTGCAACGATTTTGCAACGGGTATCTCGCAAAACCGTTGCAAATGCCTATACCCTAAACCTTTGTTTTGAATGCGTGGTACGTGGCAAATTCAAAGTTATATCAGATTATTTAGGGACTCGGTCAACGGTGGCATTTGTATGCAACATTGACCGAGCCCCTAAATAATCCGATCTAACCTGGAATTTTTTTATGACGGAATAATCCTAGAACGGATTTTTGTTTTACCTCCATTAAAACGCTTCGACAGACACTTTGATTCCAAACAGCGGATTTAGCCTCATAATGTACTCTGAATGCCAGATATGGCATTATAGTAGATTATAGGGCTAATTCCACCTTTTGGAATCAATTCACTATCGACATTTGAAGAGAGATGTGAGGAATGAGCGAGGGATTGGAATTGCTTTTATAGGAAAACTATTCCTCGCAATTCCCTTGCAATTTGGTCGCAAAGTGTAGCACAATTAGCAACGGATTTGCGAAGAGCCAATTTAAACGATATAAATAATGTACTCGTTGCAAATTAAATGCTTATATATATATATATATATGTATATCTTGTTTAAAATAATTTTTTTACACCACACTCGAAATTAAATACACACTTAATTAATATATACACATAATTAATATTAAATTTATTAATCTTCTTCACCATGATCAGAAATAGAACGTTCTACTCCGCCATCTTCGTCATCATTGTCGTCCTCATCTTCCTCTTCGTCTTCATCAAACTCATCTTCGTTTCCTTCTGAATCCTCGAATATCACATTAAGACCACTATGAAGTGGGTCAATTCTTGTCAAATCGGTGGTTACCTCTGTAGGGATCGAAACTTCTTCGGTTCTTGCAGGTTGCACTGGGGGTTGATCATCATCAGCTTCAGCTGCTAACCCCCCGACAATTCGACCCCTTGGGTTAACTTTAATCACAGAGAGCCAATCTTGATCCCGTCGTCCACGAGTACGAGGGTAAGGAATGAAGACTACTTGCTCTGCTTGGGATGCTAAAACAAATGGCTCAAACTTGTCAGTGTAGCTCCTATTTCCTTTTACATCAACAACTCCAAATTTGCTGGTTGTAACCCCGAGACCATTGGATGGATCAAACCAATCACAACGAAATAGAACACTTTTCAAGTTCAACACACCAGCATACTCAATCTCAATGATTTCTTTCAAAATACCATAGAAGTTTGTATCGCCCGGGACATGAATACCATAATTTGCAGTGGCTTTATCTTGTCCATGTTGAAATGTGTGAAAAATAAAGCCGCGAGTACAATACATCTTACTCGTTTTTATGCTTGCAATGGGCCCCAAAACAAACTCATGTACCCATAAAGGCCAACTTTGTCGAGATTTCTTCGCCACCTATATATTGTCAAATTGAAATAATTAGTATATATATATATATATATATATATATATATATATATATATATGTAATACTAATATAACTCATGCATGGTTCTCACCTTCTCCTGCATCCAGCCAGCAAAATCACGTTCTAAGTAAAATTGAACTTCTTCATCATTTAGTTCAGAAAATGCTTCTCGTATTTGGCCTTCTAACATTCTGTACAGCCGTTAATTAGTTGTATATATATTCATAATTAATATATATAAATTTATACATATATATACGTATATACCTCTCATATGGCTGGAAGTAGTTACAATTTAGCATTATATACGTATGGGCAGCTTGCATATGCTTGAAATCACACCACGTTGTTTCCTTCACTGTTCCACCCATCCGACCTACATCATAGAAAACATCTGGTACACCCTTCAAGTGATATGTTCGGCCAACCCCACCATCGTTGTATCGCACACGACGGGTTTTCTTAGTTTTCACGGTTTTGCTAAAGTAGTAAGTAGAGAAGTTTGATGTCTCCTCTGTCAAACTTCCAGCAATGATTGATCCCTCTACTCTTGCGAGATTTTTCGCCTTCATCTTCAAATGTTTGAAGAACCTTTCGAAGGGGTACATCCATCGAAATTGGACAGGACCACCCAAATCTAACTCATGTGGTAAGTGTACAACCAAATGTTCCATCACATCAAAAAATGAAGGTGGAAATATCTTCTCTAAGTTGCAAATCGTTAGTGGAATATCTGAATTCAACTTCGAGATTTCGTCCTTCATTAAGGTTCTGGCACATATGTCTCTGAAAAATGCTCCAATACCTAAAACGCCAATCCTGTCCGAAGTAAGTTAATTAATACAGTTACAAAATACATGTATGTATATATTAATAACCATAGATAAACGTAACACCTGCAATTGCCTCGTGTACATCCTTCGGTAAAAGCTCTTGAAAGGCAAAAGGGAGTAGTCGCTGCATGAACACATGACAATCGTGGCTCTTCATCCCAGAAAATTTCCCCCCTTGCTCAACACACCTTGAAAAAGTTGACACGTAGCCATCAGGGAACTTCACCCACTCCTTAACCCAGTTAATCAAAGCATTCTTCGCAGCAGGTGATAGTCGAAAATTGGGAATAGGTGCCCTACCATCTCCTGTTAGATGCAACTCAGGCCTTATGCATAAAGCCGCGAGGTCCAGACGAGATTTCCGATTGTCTTTTGTTTTCCCTGCAACATTCAACAATGTGTGTATAATATTCTCAAAGAAATTTTTCTCCACATGCATGACATCCAAGTTGTGCCTCAGCAGATGGTCCTTCCAGTAAGGCAATTCCCAAAATATACTTTTCTTATGCCAGTTATGGTATACCCCATACCCAACAGGCATATTTGCTGGATTACTTTGCCAATTACCTCCAACTTTTACAGTTTCTTCCGCACTATATCCATCCATTTGTTCTTCTAACTCCTCACCTAAGAGGTAAACCAAGGGGGAGGTTTTAACAACTCGATTTCGAAATAACGTCCTACTCTTTCTATAAGGATGATCCCTTGGAAGAAAACGACGATGGTAGTCAAACCAGCAAGCTTTCCCTCCTGCTGACAATTGAAATGATTCAGTCTTATCTAAACAATAAGGACATGATAACTTTCCGTGCGTTGTCCATCTAGATAGCATACCATACGCCGGAAAGTCGCTTATCGTCCACATGAGGACAGCCTTCATGTTGAAGTTCCTACGGCTCGACGAATCAAATGTGCGTACACCAACATGCCACAACTGCTTTAGTTCCTGGATAAGAGGTTGTAGGAAGACATCAAGTGATCTTTTTGGATGCTTTGGCCCTGGAACCAAAATGCTGAGAAATAAGAATTCTCGATGCATACACATCCACGGTGGGAGATTATATGGCGTCACTATGACTGGCCACAACGAATATTGCCTACCCGACATCCCAAAAGGACTAAACCCATCAGTGCAAAGACCCAAATACACATTTCTATGTTCTACAGCAAAGTCTGGATGTACCGTGTGAAAGTGTTTCCACGCCTTTGCATCTGATGGATGGGCGACCACCCCTTCCTCACAATCGTGTTCTGCGTGCCACCTCATTGACCCTGCTGTCTGCTCTGATTGATATAATCGCTGCAACCTATCTGTTATTGGAAGGTACCACATACGCTTGAATGGGACTTTGGTGCGACCACTAGTCTTCTTATATCTTGGATGAGAGCAAAAACGACATTCCTGCAGCTGAGCATCATCTTTCCAAAAAATCATACAATTATCAATGCAGACATCAATCATCTCAGACGGTAATCCAAGACTTGCTACCAATCTTTGTATCTCATAGTAACTCTCTGCAGAGTTATTACCCTCTGGCAAATACTCTTTAAACAATTCACCCCATTTATCCATGCAATTTTCACTAAGGTTATCTTCGCTTTTAATTGTCATCATCCTAGAAGCTAACGACAATTTTGAAAGCCCATCTCTACATCCTTCGTAGATAAGTTCGTTAGCAGCATCTAACATATCATAAAAAATTTTAGCACTCGGGTTTGGTTCTTCAAAAGTATTATCACTAAACGAAGCAGTAGTGTCTTGAAATGCATCATTGACCATATCATTAAACCTAATATTCCCATCTGTATTTCCATATGCAGATTCATTAAAATTATCATGACCATACTGATAATTACTATCCTCATAATTACTACCACCTTCTACATTCCCACGACTATAACTCGTACTTGAACTACCCGGAACATTAACAACAAAATCCTCCCCATGCGAAAACCAAACATAGTAGTTAGGTAAAAACCCCCTCGTATATAAATGTTTATAAACAGTTTGCGTATCACGTGGAGCAAAGTTTTTGCATTTCACACAAGGACAGAAAATTTTCACGTTACCGTCCTTGGTATATCCTGCGACAGCCCCTGGGTTGTTTATCGCCTGGGTCAAAAACTGGTCAAGCCCTTCTCTAAATTCTCTAGACACTTCGCCAGTTTCTGGATCTTTGCGGTTGTACATCCATGCTCGAACCACGTAGACCTCATGATGCGAAGACATCTTCGATAAATTATCAAATTAATTATACTCTTTAAGAAATATTTGGAAAGAAAATTTTTGTCTCGGATTGTTTTTATATTATGATTTGAATGTTTTTGTTGTGAATTCGTTCATCACACATTCGAGGTTTTTATAGAAAATTGGTTTTTTTTGCTACAAATTTGCGACTTTTTTGCTTCCCTTTTGCGACACGTTTGCGACCAGAAATATTGCACCCATAGACCAGTAAGCATCATAAACACGTGTTTATGATGCTTACCGGTCTATAAACACACATTTGCGATGTTTTTGCATCGGAAGAAGTCGCAAAGTCGTCGCAAATATTGCGACGAAATTGCGACTCTTTACGATGCAAAAACGTCGCAAATGTGTGTTTATAGACCGGTAAGCATCATAAACACGTGTTGTAATAAATTCGTTAAAAAATATCTTACCACGCATAATCCTCGCCATATTTGCGACGTTTTTGCATCGTAAAGAGTCGCAATTTCGTCGCAAAATGTGCGACGGTTTTGCGTCGTACGTACAATTCGACGCAAAATCGTCGCAAATGTGTATTTATAGTTTGGTAAGTTAAGATTTAATTTGGACTTTTTTGTTATTAGTATTAATGTGTTAGGGTTACAAGTAAATTTTTCGAAACTTTATATTAATATATAAAATTTATATTTTAACATTAATTAACATCGATGTTTATAAACGTACGTACAATCCATATATATATAGTACGTGCATGTACTACAAAAACGTAATCATATGATTCCTTAAAAACGTAATACAAATAAACTGCAAACATAAACAATTTAATTTATTTATTTTAATTTCTTTTATTGATGAGGTAATGTTTTTACTCATCGTCAATTTCTTCACCATCATCCGTCGTCGACCCGTCGTCATTTGCCTGGGATAGCCAATTGTTTGGATTTCGATGAACACGACTGCTACTACCTTCTTCTATGAACGCTGTAGCCATGTTTTCTTTCGATATTACCTGTCAAATAAAAACTTCATTTATTTGTAAGGAAACAAAATTAATACAATATTGCATGTAATTAACTTACATTGCTTATGTTCTGAAGAATAATGTTAAGATATGGTGTCGCCCTATCAAACTTAACAACTACAACCTCCTTTAGAACCAATACCGAACCCTCCTTTATGTGCGGCCCATATTTGTTATCAGATATGGCGGACCTATGAATGCTCACTTGTACAGTCCCGGTAGGATCCTTCAAGGAAAACAAATAACACATATTTATCGATTACTAAATATATATTCTAACATGGTAAAAACATCTTTTCTTATTACTTAATTATATATATACATTTTACCTTTAGTATGACCATTGCGTCCCCCAATCCATTAGGTTCCATTTTATGAATCACTGCTACCACATATGGTACGTGACGCATTAATTGTGCTGCTTTTAATTTATGCAACTCTTTTACCAGTGTCCACCCACGTGTGTGTCCACCTGTATATAGTTAACGTAGAATAAGTAAAATATAATTAAATGACAATTAAACAATATACAAATTTTCACATATATATAATTATTTCTTTTTCTTACTAATATATATATATAGTAATTAATAATAATAGCATTTCATTATACCTGTTAATTTGTTGACATTTGCAATTGTCGTCTTCCACAGGACATCGGTGAACGATGGATCTTCTGCCTCAACAACACAGTTAACCATCTGTACATGTCTCTCATAAGAATTGCATTCTTCCAACATCGATTCTTCAAGTTTTTTCCTTGCCCGTTCTTCTGCTTGTCTCACACCAGCCAGACCCGGAATCAATGATCGATTGTTATCCATATATATTTGTTGAATTATAGAATGTGAGATAATATAATGTGAATTATAGAATGTGAGATGATATGATATATAATATATGAGGATAAATCCGGATTTTATAGAATTTTCATTTCAATTTGCGACAAATTTGCAACCATTTTCAAATACTTTTGCGACTGATTTGCAGCTAAAAACTTCACTTATAAACAAGTAAGAATTGATTAAAACGTGTTTAACCAACTTCCGTCGCAAATGCCTCGCAACGTTTCAATCGTTGCAATTTCGACGCACATTTTGCAACGATTTTGCGTGTAAACGTACAACGCCACGCAAAACCGTTGCAAATAATAATTCGACGCAAAACCGTCGCAAAATTTGCGGCGACTTTGCGTCCAAATGTACAAGTCGACGCAAATTCGTCGCCAATTTGCGACGCTTTTGCATCGTCAAGTTCCTACGCAAATTTGCGACGATTTTGCGTCGACGTTTACATTTTGGACGCAAAATCGTCGCAAATCGGAGGCAAATTTGCGACGATTTAATTCCATTGCAAATTCCGTTGCAAATGCTCCTGTTTTCTTGTAGTGACACTAAGACACTAGAACTTACAATCAAAAACACAAACAATAACTTACCGCGAAATCTCTTTAAAGGCCGGAGAGGATGATTTCTAAGACTAAAAGTTTGACTAAACACAATTAATCAATTAAGCACATAGTCTCAGTTCATCCAAACCTAGTACTCCTAAAACCGTCTAGGCTCTGATACCAAAATGTAACAACCGTTTTTTTTTTTTTTTTTTGCGGAAATTCTCATAAAAATAATTCATAAAATAATAGTAATAATTCATCAATCAATTCAATTTCAGAATAATCATAAAATAATCTAGCAACCTAACCGGTTTCACTAGAACTAGAAAACATAAAACCAACAATCGCCTAATCATCCTCTTCCTAATGCCATGATCCCGCGGTCTCACTTTTCCTTTTCCTTTACCTGCAACACAATTGGGAAAAATGAGTTGCGTAAATATTTCATAAATACTTAGTGAGACGGTCTTCCCGTCTATAGATACATCAACAATCAAATAATAATTAATTTAAAAATATTTAACTCAGAAAACATGGGTGTCGATCGACACATCGCACGGTGTCCATCGACGCTTGATTTACCTTGGTGTCGATCGATACACCATAAGGTGTCGATCGACACTAGGTTTCTTCTCCGAAACGGAATGGCACAAAACACACAAAAGTCACGATTTCAACAATTTCTAGCCGATTCTAACACAGAATCATCACACAAACATCACACAACCATCCACAATTCATTCTTAAACATCCAAAACTAATTCCTATTCGATAATCGACAAATCCGAACCAACGGTCGCGCACTCACCTCGGGAACGGTTTGAACAAGGAAAAACTCGACCGAAACAGAAGGGGATAACTCGCGACTCCCTTCACAAAATCAAGTTCTGAAAACTGATCTGGAAACTAGACACCGCGAGCTTTCCAACGGTGTATAGAACTCCTTCTAACGCACACCAGATCGACGGCAAACCAGCCCGCAATCTTGCTAAACGAAACTGGAAAAACAGAGATTTAAGAACCGACTCCCTGGAATCAAACGAACACAGAGAATGGAGCTTACCTCCGAATCAGGATCCGAAACCTGATCTAGAAACTAGACAGAACTATCTTTCCAACGGTATAAGGATCCTCTCCTGATTCTCATGTATTCGACGGAAATCCTCCCTTGAAGCAGACTGATCGCAGTTTCGAATCTGCAGAAACCTCTCTCACGAAAACAACGATAACTCAGCGAATACTCAACCAAACCACAAACGGTTTTCACCGGACTCAAGACCATAAACTTACCCTTAAAATCTCGCTCCAATCCGATCACGACTCAACCACCGTCGCCTCCCCCCAAAACCGACAGAAAAGCTTCTCAAACTCAAGAGAACCCTAGTTCTCTCTCAATTCTCTCTGATTCTTTTCCTCTCGACTAATCTGCGTTTTTCTCTGATAAAAACGCGGCCACAATCGCTCAAGGCTTAAATACTTGAGCCCTAGGTCATTCCCATAACCGAGCGAAAACCGAGAATCGATTCTTTTAAACCAAACCGAATTCAGAACCTGGTGTCGATCGACGCCCAGCACTGGTGTCGATCGACACCCTATACCAAAAATCACTATTTGGTTTTGGGATGTTACAATACTAGTTCTTTAATACACATTTGAAACACAAAAATTCAACTGGGCGTAGCTAATTAGTAGCAAATGTGTCACAAATGAGTAACAGAATTATTACTGTCGCTAATTCGTCGCAAAATATGTGACGTTCAGTAAAATAGTCACAACACTGTCGCTCATTTGTGACGCTTTTACCATTGGAATTTTTCGTCACAAAGTTGCGACGAATTTGATACGTTTTTCCTGTTCGTCGCAAATCTGTCACAGACCAGTCCCAAATCCGTCGCAATTATTTGTGACGAAAATAACTGTCACAAAAATTCGTCACAGATGAACCGTTTTCTTGTAGTGTATCAATACGCGAGTCTAGAATGAACTCGGTTCCACATTGATAAAAAGAGTTATATAATCTCAAAAAGAAGGGGTTAGATATCCCACGTTTGAAATGATCTGAGATCTAAAGTAATATATATGTGACATATACTAATTCATTTATCGACAATTGGTTTTGAATTATGAATGTTAAATACCGTTTCATCCTACTATTAATTGATGGTAATTGATTTCTAGTAGACGACGGACTCAGTCCAATACTCAATTCACATCTGCAAGTTTCTAAGATGATCTATATATAGAAAACACGATTATTAAAAAAAAACAATCTCATTAAATTTTTATTCGGCTGACCTTTTCTAAGATTATATTTGGATTTTAAGACGTATACGGTGCATGCATGTGTATTTAAAAGTGTAGCACAGACAATGTACAATTCATTATTCTTTTTATTTGATATGATTGTCTGTCCAACGATAATTAGGAGTCGTACCACGCATATATTCGCCATAAGTTAGTCATGAAATTATAGGCTAAATTAGCAAAAAAATAGCAAACAGACAAAATTATAGGCCAAACAAAGCCTTTTTGGTTGGTTTACTTAATGATTTACAATTAAAAATTCATGGCAAATTAATGTATCATTCCTTTTTACCATTTTTGGTGTAGGTTATGACTTATGAATGAATCACTTTACAAAATAATCTTACAGTCGAACCACCTCACTTGGATAAAAGAGATCAGAAACTAATAATCAATGTTAGAAAGCATTTCCATATTGTAACCTAATATAGCCATATAGGTAGATAAAAAAGATAAACCTTCTGTTCTGAAAGTACGAACAGTTTTTACCCTTCTTTTTTTTTTGAAAATTAAGTTTTTTACTTTTTCGACATGTCATATTGTAGGAATCATGATATATTATTATATCTATGGCACATTGTACATAACCCATTCATGATCTCAATACCGTTACACAGTAAATGATTTTTTTTTTGTCATCTATTTTGTTCGTGCTGTCATTGACTAAATAAACATTGGGGTCTAATCTACCATAATCGTGTTTGAGCACATAGTAACACAATCAGTCATTTTACACTAACAGAAATATTTAAAATAAGCTCATAACTAAGAGTCAAAGTTTGTTGGTATTATGGTATACGTGTTTCATTCTTCAGTTTACATTTTCTAATTATACATTTATGATTATTCAGTAAAGGCGCCGCATAAAACCAGAAGCTAGTTCAATATTTATGTTGTTTAACTTAGTTTCTCTATGAGTTATTGACATTTATTTTCTTTCGATTTTACTAAAATAAAGAGCACTTTTTTTCTTTTGCTTAATTAGGATCTCTAAAAACTTATTAACGAAAGAACAAAAAATGCATATGACTTGTATGGATTTTTTTTTGTTGCCGTTGCGGAACTTTGCATTAGTTTGGTTTTGCTTAATTTGGTCTATAAATCTCCAATGATTACCCTTTAGGTGAATAGTACTATTTTAAAAGTAAACAAAAATACTATATCAATATAATAATAGTCATAAAAAAAAAATTATTGTCTCCTTCCTCTGTTTCATTTTACTTGATGTTTTTTATTTTATGAATTCTACTAATTGCTTTTTTATTAGTTGAATCATTTTGAAGTTGATAAAAAAAATGTTTCATGTTAAAAACTTGAAAATTAAATGGTTTTTTAAAAAAAATTGCGTCAAAACCTTAAACATCAACTAATATAAACCATAGGTTGTATTTTTTGTTTTTTTTGTTTTACTTTTTAACTCCGAACTAGAAACGGGGAAATTACAAACATGTCACATTTGAATATTTTTCTCAAATATGCCAAATTTGAAAATTTGTTACAAACGTGTCACCTTTAGAAAAGACAAAAAAAATTAAAAAAATTCTCTCTTAAAACCCAAACCTTAAATTTTACCTAAAAAACTATACCCTAAATATAAAATAGTTAACCCAAACTCAAAAATATAAAAGTTAAGTTAAAAAAAGATGACATTCTTGCAAATATTTTCAAACAATGACATAACTGTAAAGTGGCATGCCAATAATGACATATAATGGAAATTCTCCTAGAAAAAACTTAGGTTAAAACCAAATCAGAACAAATTAAATTTGTACAAATCATCCTGATTAGAATGCAACCTGAAGCGAATGAATCTGAAATGCTACATTTACAAGTTTGTTAATGACAATGACCAAAGTGGTAAGTAGACTAATGATGGTTATGATTTATGATAAGGAATGAGATTTAATTAAAAAGCAAAGAGAGTTTGTGTTTTCTAAACAATTCAACTCTCATTCCACGTCAAAGAAAAAAAAAAAAAAGCCTCATTCTCAGCTTCCATTAGTGATGTGTAATCTTTGGATTCTCAACGGTCATGCTTTTGTCTTTAATTGGGATAAAGAATCTTAGGTTTCACAACTCATGTAATATTCAGAAAATGATTTCTTTAATAACTCCGTTTAATGACTCCGTTTCGTAATAATTTCTTTAAATTAATTTATATTTTACAGAAAATGATATCTTATATATCCGATACAAAATTTGAAATAAAATTCAAGTGTAAATTAATTAAATTATTTTTGTTTATGATATGATGCGTATTAATAAAGCTTCTAATATGAGATGTTGGTTTCACCCCACCAAACTTGGTCCATTAACATATATAAAACCCAATTTCTTTTAACATGTTGGTCCAAGAAACATGAATCGTCCAACTCCAAACCCAATATATATAGCAATAAGCCCACATGAAGAGGAAGACTCACCATAAACTTAGTAATCAGCTCTCGTTTCTAAGTCGGGATCATGAATGGACGAGCGCTGAATAAGGCGGAGCAGTTAGATTTCCAATGAAATTCGAGATCATGAATGACGAGAGTAAGTCAATTACTTATTCATATCTAAAGTACTAGAACGGTCTTATTAAATCCGTAAATCGATATATCTCTGGTGTTTTCCAGGTGAATATGCGAATTGCATGTTCCCAAACTTGTCTATCATTATTTTACTTGTTTTATTTGCGTGCTTTTGTTTGCTTATTTTGTTTTCATAAAACAAAACTTTTAAGAAATATTTTGTCTTAGCTATTTGAATCTTATAAATTCAAAGCGCAAAATTTTTTCAGTCTTCAATCATTCGACCCCTTAAATACTATTTTAGAGTTTATAAATATCAAAATATGAGTGCACTTCAGAATTATTTTAGAGTTTATAAATATCAAAATATGAGTACATCAATGCATGTTTATCTTTATATTATTGTTGAGGTGGGTTGGGACTAATACATGTTTAGAGATTCATGACTCTACTTGTTTTGCAGAAAATGTAAAAAGACTGTTCGGACATTAGCCCAATTAAAAGTAGTTTGCGCATGGATTTGTAAGATAAACTTTTGTGTGTGTAGGACTATAGCACGTTTTCGAACTATGGACCCTACTTTGGATTTGTTTGTTAAGCATTCGGATTTGCAATGTAAAATATAATATATAAATCAAAATATGTCAT
The DNA here is from genome assembly GCA_963576765.1 of Draba incana. Taxonomy (NCBI): domain Eukaryota; kingdom Viridiplantae; phylum Streptophyta; class Magnoliopsida; order Brassicales; family Brassicaceae; genus Draba; species Draba incana. Next base: position 29,725,806 of record OY755216.1, read on the forward strand.
ATATATAAAATGTCTGTATACTTACTGATATTTAGTTTACTATCGGCTAAACACAACTCTCGACCTTAGTACGAGTTGGCAAGTCTTAGGTCAAAGTCAAGAGAGACGGATAGATAAATGTCCAGGAATGAAACATCGTATTAATTTTGAGGAACTAGACTAATAGTTTGTCAACTTTGTCATATTTTGGTACTTTTTAGCTGTCGCGGCTTAGGACGGTTCAAGGATGTTACAACACACTCTTTTGTATATATACTTAAAAATTAACATCGTAAAATATGCAATAATTTGTTTTTTAATGATTTGTATATTTAATATATTTGGTGTATCACTCTTTTTATCGCTTTGTTGTAAAAAAATTCTTAAAATTGTTAAAATCACTTATTAATTTTCTCAAATCAATTTTTCAATGTACTATATTTTTTTTATTAAACCTTATTTTGTAAATTTTTGTTTTAAAATTAAATCATAGTTACATATATAAAATCTAAAGTTTACACTTTTTGTATAGTATATTGTAGGGTTTAATAAATAAAATATCTATTTTCCAACTGTTAAAAGTTCACAATAATACATTTAATTTAGAATCATAACTTTGGTGGATATCCAAAAAAAAGAAAAGAAAAATAGTATTTAATTTATAACAAATATTGTAACTTGTTGAAATTAATCTACATTAGAATTAACTATTAAATTGTATGAATTAATTGTTAAAGCTTTAAAAAAAATTCAAGAAATAAATCAAAAAGACAAATATCAAAAGAATAAATGATACATACTCCCTCCGTTGCATGAAGATAAATTTTTTGAGTTTTTAAAATTGTTTCATGAAGATAGATTTTCAGCATTTATTGATGAGAGATTGTAGCTTTCAAGAAAAAGAATCAAATACTATTGGTTAGAATTTCTTGAAACTGTTTATTGTAGAAATCAATACACTTTTTAGAGATAATAATTGTTTTTCTTAATATGTGTGAAAAATTCAAAAAATCTATCTTAGTGAAACGGAGGGAGTATCATTCTCTCATGACTTGTGTTTAAAAAACATTAAAATATTATATAGATATGCCTTTGAAATGTCATCTTAGATTAATTAAGATATACAAACAAAAATGTAGTATTCAAAAAATAAATATTTTAAATAAACCAATATATACATCATAAAATAAATATCCTCTAATATTATCTTCAACTCTATGTCTTTTGTAATTTCAGTTCCCCAAATTTTTTTCTGTTTTATCGTAACTCTATGTGCTACTATTTTTCTATTTTTCTATTTATCGTAACTCTAGTATCAACGGATTCATTGTATCTGTTTGCCCAGACTAACCGCTTCTTATTCTAACAAGTTTTGCACTTGCAACTTTCTTTTTAGTTTTTAACATAACTCTACTTCTTCTTCTTTTTAGTTTTTACCAACAAATCACCACTGGCATTATCTTAACACCAAAGGAGAAGCTAACTAATGGTGACATTGACTTTTTTCAAGCGTAGTAGTAGTAGTTATGTGATGTTAGTCACACAACTCACAAGGTCACAAGAGAGAAAGTCAAACTTTAATTCTTCATCACTTTCAATTGCCAATCCAACCCTTTTTTTTTTGTCATATCTATCTATAGTAATTTCTTTAATCCCCGTCGGCCCCATTTATTTCATGCAATAAATATTTCGTTTAATTTTCTTTACTAGTAGTATTTTTTATTAGTAGGTCTTTCAAATTCACCAATAGTAAGTCCGTCTTTAAATCTACACTTTCTTTTATTGAGCGGCGCCAATTGACAATCTAAATTAAATCTAGGGTGTGATTAGTATTTAATATTTATAGAGTAAAACATAGGGATAAAATAAATAGAGGAAATATATAAATAATGGATTTTTTTTGAATCTACCACTTTTTAAAAATCTCTTGTATTTGTATTGAATATCACATTTTGGATTATAGTGAATGTCAATTGATACAATTGACCTTGAGTTTCATCAACTATCTAATATGTTTCCGTCTACAAAACCATGTTTGTCCACCGACTCAATTCACACCCACCATCGCCGTCGTGTCCACAACCACAGTCACTATCGCCGCCGTGCCCACGGTCATCGTCACCAATGTCGTCGTGTCCACAGCCATCGTCTCCGTCTCCGCCGTGGCCACCGTCGATGTCACCATTTTTGTCCACGACCACCGTCACTGTCGTCGTCGTGTCCACGCAGGGTCGTGGCTATTTGTAGTTGATAGAGACTTTGGCATATATGTGGCCTAGATTTTTTTTGAAAAAATGTGCGAGACCTATAATTTTGTTAGATCCACCATTAATTAGTGATAAAGTATAGTTAAACATATTTTTTGATCAAATGATTAAACTGAGAGTTATTAAAAGTACAACTAATAAGAACTTTAGAAGTTGAAAATAAAACTAGGGTAGGCGCTAATCTCTTTGAATTTTTCTTTATCAGAGATATGATTTTTTGTCTTTCTCTATTATAAACAAGAACACATCTAATTGGTAAGTGATCTCTTTATTATAGTTATGTTCATCTAGCATTAGTTTTGATTCTTTTATTTGATTAAGACTAATCCAAACATGATTTGAAATTTGATAAAGAAAATATGATTTATCGGAAAAAAATTGGTGAAAGATGTTGCTTTTGAAAATTTGGTTAGTGATTTTGTTGAAATTTTTTTTTATTTTAGAATTAGTAATTTGTTTTTCTAATTTTTTTTAGATAAATGATTATTATTTATTTTATAAAAAATATGTCTAATTTTTTTTTTTAGTTATTAGTCTTGCCTCCGACCTTCATATGTCTAGCCACGCCTCTGGGTTCCTGGCCATCGTCTATGTCGTGACCACCGTCGCCATCGCCATTTTTGTCTATGACCACAGTTGCGGTCCTGTCCGCGGCCACCATCATCAGTAACCACCGTCATATTTTTATCCACGACCATCGTCTCCGTCACCCCCATCTCCATCTTGTTCACCACCATTTTTGTTGGCGCCGCCGTCTGTAACCACCGTCACCGGCACTATATCCATATTTTCCATTTTGTCTTTATCAACATAAAAGAGAAGGAGAAAGAGAAGTGTAATGGATAAATGTGTATTTTCAAATAAGGAGTGTGTAGATTTAATAAAGCTTTTTAAAAAGGGATAGATTTTATAAGAATTTTTTTTAAAAAGGGGTTTAATTTATAATTTTCTTTTAAAATAATGTAGGGTAAAACTTAACTCCTCTATAATAAACAAATAAATGTAAAACGACGGTATGTCTTTCTCTCTCTTTTTGGCTACAACTAGCTGAAAATACGAGTAAATGTTATTTCAGCTAGAATTTTATCCTAAAAGACACTATCATTTATAAATTTTTTAAATATATTGTGGGTAGTCAAGTGTAAATAAGTATTGTGACAAAAAAAAAAAAAGAAGAAAAGGGACAAGTTATAAGTATTGATTAAAAGTAAATTTTATTTATCTTTTTCCGTCTAAAAATTCGTAGGTTTTAATTCCATAAAAAACATACAAAAGCCGAAAGTAAATGAATAAATTCTAAAACCGTTTCCAATGGCCTGTTGGTTGCCTAAATTCTAAAAGTTTTGGTTGCGGTTCAAAACTTTCAAATAGAAACAACAGTAAAACCAACCAACAAATGCAATACCAAAGGAAACTGAACTACAACTGAAGACGAACGAGTAGTCTAATAGAGGTTAGCGATGGCCTCAAAAAACAGTATTAATTTGGCAAAAGGTTTGAGCTACCATAATACGAGGTTGAGCCCAAATTAAAAGTAAATTTTATTTTCAAATGAGGGTGGCCACATTTTCTTTTGGACATTCCAATTCAAGTTGTCGGCATTTTTTTTTTTTCTATCAACATTGGACCACAATTGGCCGGCCGATTATCCTAATTTTTACATTAATTCATACATTAAGTAGGCAGAAAGACTTGATCCCAAGTGTGATGATGCTTGCTCTCAGTGGACTTACCTCTCGTCACTAGACTAAGGTCATTTCACAAATTGTCGGCATTTAGGTTATTGTTTTTTTTTCATTCTTTTATGTTGGCATTTAAAAGATAACATAGTTTTTTTTTTATCTTAAATTTAACATAGTTTTAAAACAATAATAAATTATTCAAACGATAATTATAATACTAACATTTTGAAAACTGAAAAAAAAAAAATTGTATGATTTTACACCAATACTAAAATCATTGGGTGGACATATTTCTGTCCCCTTCAGAATTCAGAGGGCAATTCGTAATACAATTTTGGTCTGGGACATCAAAGAAGTTATATACTGTATTAGAGATCTAGAACTCCAACTGTTTAAAAAAAAAAAACAGTAATACAACCCCATCATTAATTGTTATTAACGAGGGAAAACAAATACAATTATTAATGATTTAGCTCATGATATTCTAAGCAAGTTAATACGAAACACCCAAAAAAATATAAAAAATTAAAAAAATAAAAAGAAACTGAGACGAGGATCCTAAAATTTGAACCATCTGATTAAACATCTTCAGAAGAAATTAGGGTTTTCATCCAATAAAATATCACCAATCTGTCCACCAGAATCCTCAAACAGCCACTTCTCGAACAAAGACCAATGACTTTGGTTACTAGAACCAATTATGTCTGGTTTGGTCTCATAATCAGGTGAAACTCCATCCTGATGGTGTGATGAATCACAATCTTTCAAGTGATCAAATCCCGAAAATGACTGAAAAGCCCCTGCACACTCCTTATCATCATCACTCTTGATCATTTCCTTTGTCTTGGAGTCCGAAGAAACCATTTGATCCGCAGGGTTTTTAGTCTTTGGCGAGGGCTTAACCCACCCTTTAAGCAGTTTCGCTATATTCTCGGCGCTCGAGGCATAAGCAGTAGATGTTTCTTGCGTCCTAAGAAACCCGTAAGTCGAGGAAGTAGAGCGCCTTGATTCAGCAGAAGAAGATGTCGTTGCGGCGATCGGTGCAACAGCAGGGGACAAAGCCTCAGAGAGAGCTTTTTTCGCCAAGTGAATATCGGTTTGAAGCCTTCTTTCCCATTGTCCTCTTGAGATGTTTGAGTTGGAATTGGCAGAAGAAGATGACGGAGAAGAAGAGAGCGAGGAACGGTCTCTTGATTGATCAAGTTCTTGATGGGAATCTTGATTGACTTTGCTAAGTTTCTTCTTCAAATGAGTGTTCCAATAGTTCTTAATGTCATTGTCTGTCCTTTGTGGAAGATATGACGCAATTGCAGCCCATCTACACCAAATATTAAATGCCATATATTAATTTTTTTTATTCTTTTTTTATAATTTCAAAATCTTGAGAAGAGATACAGTCAGAGAGACTAGGGGTTATAATTATAAAGTGGTTAATTACTTAATTTTTACCTATTTCCTAAAAGGGCTTGGAGATGAACAATCATCTTTTCTTCATGTTCTGTGAAGTTACCTCTTTTGATCCCTGGTCTTAAATAGTTTGTCCATCTAAGTCTACAACTCTTGCTGCATCTAAGCAACCCTGAAATTAAACAAAAGAAAATTGGAAACCAATGAGTAAAGAAAAACAAGATCTAAGCTTTCAAGAACCCATAAAAAGCAAGATATCATGACTCATGCTTTAGTTATTCTAATCAGGTCAATCTAAAAACCCTATAATTTCAAGATATGGTTATAACTAAGCTTATTCCACAATCTCAAATGCATAAAGAAAAAACTTATGAAAAATCAAAGGGACCCTAAATATTTCCATTTGAAGAACACACTAATCCAAATCCATTTCGATTCCTTGTCTATATATCACCCTCGTAACCCTAATATCACACACAAAATCTTTCTAGATTAAATATTCATATGTATAGAGAGAGATGAAGAAAATACATACCAGTATTAGTGGGAACAGCTCTCCAATTACCAGGACCATGTTCTTGGATGTAAGTAACTAAAATGATATCTTCTTCAGGAGTCCATGGCCCTTTCTTCACTCCTCCTTTGTCACAACAAGGAGGCCTCACCATTATCTTTGATCTCTCTTAATCAATTAATTACTTAATCACTCCCTTTTTCTTTTCTTTTTTGCCTCTCTTAATTTCTCACGACAAAGGTTTGCCAAGAAAATAGAAGAAAATTGAAACACTTGACTTGTTGATGAGTCAAAATACTCTTAAGTTCACTAATTAGGACTCTTAGCTTTGGATATGGATCTAATGGCTAAGCTTGGCGACAAAGGTCTATGTCCACTTCTTCTTCTATATATATAAAAAAAATTTCCTGACCCCTCTTGGTCTTGACTCTTGGGTCTCTCAATATTGAATATTTAATAAATTAAAAAAAATTTTATGTGAAGCATTAACTACAAAAGTGGAGGTAAAGCCTCCAAAGTCAGCTGTGTGGCAAAAGGAAAAGTCTTTACACTCCACACAAAACCGCGTGGCATTCAATGTGGGCTTGCTTCTTTCAAAAACCCTAATACAAAAAAAACACTATTATATTAACAAAATGTTTATTGATGTCATTAAAAAATAAAATAATGGGGACATGCATGATAACATGACAATGATCTATGATATGCAATCTCCCTCTCTCACCCTTTTGATTTATTGCTACGATAATTTTCAGAATTGAATAGTGGCTATTGCATTTATGTGTAATGCATAGGCTTTGTTAATAATAGAAATTGATGAATGGATCTTTTGACGAACGAGATTTTCTCTGCATCATGATTTGCTGTTTTTGTTTACCATAAAACGAATTATCTTTAATAAAAATAGAAAAGAGAAAAATATAAAATTGCTGTTTCGGATTGAACCAGTGAGTCTTTGGCCATTGTCAAAATATATGATGGTCTACGTCATTCATGATGTTAGGGACTTCTCACTTCTCTATATTATATATTTGTATATGCGAAATTTAAAATTTTTAACAGTATATGATGTTGCATGTGTTTTTCGGGTAAGGTTCGCGATTAGGGTTAATGGACCACATCTAGATTTTTGGTAAACATAGTTATATATGAAATTAATTGTACGTCATGTAAGTCGTTAACGTAGGTGGGGAATGAAGATTAAAGATATTTATATGAGAATTTGGTATAAGATTATGAAGATTTTTTGGATTTGATAGACACAAGTCATACAACCATATCTATTTATGTGCATATGAATATATGAACAAAATAACTATAAAGATGATATCAATTTGATTTTCACGAGGCCGGAAGAAAAGGAAGAAGAAGAGACACGGGACTAGCTACTTTAATTTCTTCTCTTTTGTCAATGTTGTGCTATTGCTATAGGTATTTATTTATTTAGGTAGGTTTTTTAATTGATGAATTTCATTTTGTACAAAATTACCGATCGTGTTAGATTATAAAAAGTATCTGTTTACCAAACATTTGGATTGATATAGCTTTGTTGCGTAAGTATAACTCAAACATGAAATTTTGAAAGAGAGAGAAAAAATGAATAGGGCCAAAATCGTAAAGCTAGGGGTGGGCGTTCGGGTACCCGATCGGGTTCGGGTCGGGTATTTCAGGTATTGGGTACCTGATGTTTTGGGATATGATACCCGATCGGGTATTACATATATTCGGGTCGAGTTCGGTTCGCGTTCGGGTATACCCGAAATAGCTTCTTTTTTTTTTTCGAAACTCGAAATAGCACTGCAGACTTAAAAATGAACATATGAAGTGTAAATGAACAATGCTCAATCAAGTCAAGAAATCGAAGCTACGTATGAATGAATAAGTTATAATTCTTAAGAAAAATGTGAAAACAGTGAAGTGTAAAAGAACGGTAACTGTTCTACTATTTTACCGAAATCATCTCCAAATTTTAAAAATCTAAACAATTCACTATTGGTTATTAAAAAAAAAAAACTTTTCAATTTCAACAAAAAATTGAATTGAGTTTGTCATACAATATTATTAATACTGACCAATTAATCAATGACATCCAACCCTAATCACTAATGTGTATGTAAAAAAAAAAAAAAAAAATCGGCTACCCGATCGGATACAGGTAACCGATCCTTAAGAAATTGAAATCCGATCGGGTATTTTACATTCAAGATCGGGTTCGGATTCAGGTTTTTCGGGTCGGATTCGGTAATCGGGTTCAGATAAAACGCTCAGCCCTACGTAAAGCTATAATTTCTCAGAGTGGCAAGAAAAATCAAAATTTTAAATAAATAAAAAATCATACCAACATTTTTTTTTACAATATCATTATTGCATCAAATTATTATTTAGAGCCATAATATTGTTATATTGAACACACTAGTTTTTTCTATAAGTTAAAACGTACAATTTGTAGAATTAACATCACATGTTATCATGACATACACAATAATTTCTTACAAGTTGAAACTTAGTTTACTAAGTTCCTTTTTGATCAATATACAAAAGATAAAGTTACAAATTCAATTTTTAAAAAGGAATACAAAATTTGACGACCACAAAAATGGAAGGTATACGTTGATGATTTGGTATACTACACTATAAAAGAAATACGAAAATTCTACGGCCACAAAAATGGGAGATATAATGTTTAAATATGTTGGAATATAATATACCACATAACGCATTCAAGTGTAGGGATATGAATCATAATAATTATGGAGGTGGAATGGTGGATTATAACTGGGCATACATTTTTAAAACTATACATATATATATTTTGTGATTGCGATTATTCAATGACGACTTAATAACATGGAATGCATGTGTGATGTATGGATGGTGCTTGTGATGTAGGGACGGGCCAAAGCACATTTTCCAGCTTGGATTATTTTTAATTCTTTCTAAAAAAAAACTAAATAAAAAAAGACGAAAAATCAATTTTAAAATAGATATTATAATTATTAGGTACAAGTTTTTGCTAACATAAAATAAAAACAAAAATAATTTTTGTCAATGAAGAGAAATAAAAGCACTGCAAACGCACATGCCGTTGATACATGAGAACAAATGCAGAGCTCAGTCCTTATTTATTATCGGCTAGGGACAGTGCATGCGATATACGGTTTGGTTTTTTAACCATAACCGAATTGTTAACCGGATAGGACCTGTCGGTTTGCTTTAGTTATTACGAGGTTGTTAAGTGCTACTAAGGCTAATGAATATTTGGGCCTTATGATTGAATACGGGCCCAGGTTTATGAACTGGACCCCATTAACTATCTTTTAATGTCGCCTACCTCAGATATTTGATTTGTTCTCTTTGATGGTAAGATAGGACTAGCCGTTGGCAAATAAACAGTAGCTAATCGTTTCTCATCTAACTTTTCTTTTCGGTTAATTAAAAGAAATGGTACATCATTAATAGGATAGGATTTCATGGCCAAAACTGGATTAGAGGACTCTTAATCCTGAGCAAGCAAGATTTTTTTCAGCAATATGGAAAATGAAAACTCCACCAAAGTTAAAAATGTTATGGTGGCCAATACTTCATTACAGTCTTTCAGTAGCAGAGACCTTGGATAAGAAATGATGTAAAGTAATAACAATTTTCGTTTATGTGGTGATTCAATTGAAACACTTAATCATCTTTTGTTTAAATGTAAACTTTTTAAAGGAGATTTGGGTTTAAGTTCAGATACACATGGAGGAGTGTGATATGGTAAGAGAACAATTGTTTCTTCTTGGCATACTTTGTATGCATGTGCTTCCACAAATAGTCCAATCTATTATTCTCCATTTAATTGGATGGAGATTGTATAAAACACAAATAGTTTTACTGTTTTAAAATAGCAAAATTTGTATTCCTCAATTTATAAATTAAGATAGCGTAGGCTTTGGGAATACTCACAAGTACAACCAGAAGAAAGAGTAGTCCCCTATCGAGCAAGGGATCAGTATTGTTCTTATACATCTATAAGTGATGTGTTAAGAGAAAGCATAATGTACTGTTGTTTGGTGGATGCTTCATGGACTAATTCAACTTAAAGAGAGGTATGGCATGGACTATGTATCACAAATATGAAATCCATTAGGCAAAGACATTCATGGATCCAACCCCTTCTCCATTTCTTGCGAAAATTAAAGCTTTTTACTCATAACAGTAAAGGAAATTCAAAGGTTGACATATTAAAGTTACATTTCTGTGATTGTAAACTTTTGTTTAATAGTACTATTGCTATCGTAAGTTAAACTATACCGAAGAATGTGTGGTAATTAAGGCATTTCAACTTATGTTAAGGACATAATAGCCCTATGGTCTTCTTATTGAAATTTTCTCATATAAGTGAAGTTGAAGTTTTATCTAGACTAAAGAACTTTTTTTGTTAAATGAATGTTAAATTGTTTTCACACCAAAAAAAAAAAACGTTTTTATAATGACCACCATTACTAATAGAAGGCAAAACATTATTCGAAATAAAAAAAAGAGTGCTAAACTTTAATCATAGGCCATTAGGCGAGCCGTGCGGTTAGGCCTCACTATATGTTTTCATCCCCTAATGTTCGGATAGAACACAATTTGTTCTGGACATTCTTGTCGATGAGTTTTGTGATTCGGTCATGTGGCATTGGATGCTCTCTATGCTTTCGGTAATTGCATTCTCGCCAAAGATGATATAAAGTGGCTTCAAATGTGACTAAAGAACTTTACACTATTTCTTCGAAAACTATGTAATTTTTTTGTTATAATTAGTTGCATAAGTAATAACCATAAGAAAAATATAATTCACAAACTAACCAAAATAGGTCTATGTGGCAAACTTTTAATTCTTAAATTTAGGGATTTTGGCCAGTTTATATTATATATTTTATGGTTATTGATGAAATTAACCCGTTTACAACAGAAAGAAAAATGGAAGGAAAATGAAAAAAGATAACGATTAATCGGAGCCGTCGAATTGTAATCTCACATCACAACCATTGGATCTACTAGGGCACAACAGATTATCCCAATATATAAACTCGGATCACTTATCGCTTCTCCTTTCGCCGTTTTTCCACAGCCCTCCTCACTTCGTCTCTACTGGCAAAAATGGTTCAACGGTTAGTTTACCGGTCGCGCCACTCTTACGCCACCAAGTCCAACCAACACCGCATCGTCAAAACACCAGGTAAATACCGACGCTCTAATCCGTATAGTGGTGATTCGTCAAAGATTGATCAAAACTGAAGATCTAAGAATCTGTTGAATTTGGGTTTCTGAAAAGGCGGGAAATTGACTTACCAGACGACCAAGAAGAGAGCTAGTGGACCCAAATGCCCTGTTACTGGCAAGAGGATCCAAGGGGTAAACTTTGAATCTTACTTTTTTCATTCAATTTCGTATATCTTACATTTTGACGATTGAGGGGTTAAATTCAAGAATTTGTCTAAGCTTGGTAGATAGTGATAAGCTTGATACATTTTGGCCTTTGATCTGGAAGAAATAATGTGTACATGGTGTCTCGTTTTAGTGGATTAGACTTGGTATACATTTCAGCCATATCTTACATTAACTTGATAGCCTGCTTTTAAGAGAAGCATCCTTGGGATTTCACTTATTATATCTCTTGTGTTTGTCTAGTAAGATTCAAAATGTGACTGACTTGCTCATTACTTGATTACATGTTGAGTTGGATGATTCTTTACTTGTATTCGGTCTCTGGTTCTAATGGAATAGTCAAGGGTTACATACATGAGTGCTTAATATCATAAGCAAAGTTTCACATAACTTAATGGAAACTCAAAGCAGTGATTACTGGGCTTATTTCTGGAATTATGAGCATTAGTTGTGAGGTTTACGATGAATATTTAATGTTTCAGATTCCGCATCTGAGACCTGCTGAGTACAAGAGGTCGAGGTTGTCAAGGAACGAGAGGACAGTGAACCGTGCATATGGTGGTGTTCTATCTGGAGTAGCTGTTAGGGAGAGGTATATTATTTAAAGATTTCTTAAAAGTCCCTTTTTTAGAGCATTGCAACAAATGCTTCAGTCTTTTGCATCTTACTCTGTTGCAGGATCGTCAGGGCCTTCTTGGTTGAGGAACAGAAGATTGTGAAGAAGGTTTTAAAGCTTCAGAAGGCGAAAGAAAAGACTGCTCCAAAGAGTTAGGCTTCTTTGTGGAGTATTTACAATACATTATAAGAGTGATGGGAGGAATATCATGTAGGGATCGAGAGATATAAGTTTGATACAGATTTTGGGGATTGGAAGAAAAGAAAAAAACAAATTTTGGATATTTTGGTTCAGATTTTACTTTCTCGAATTGTCTTTCTTAGTGTTCATTGGTTTATTGTATAATTTGTCCCAATATTTGGCAGTAATTGAGAAAGAGGAATAGAAGTCTTCCAAGTAGACTTGTATTTGACAGAGTCAGACTAGCACCAGAAATGTTCCATATGTACTTACTATGTAGTTAAAAAGAGCTTATTTTCATTTTGTTTGTTAAGCAAAAGGTAATATACTTAAATCCACTTACCACACTAGAGTTGTTTGGGTAAGTGTCTTTCCTTCTTTCTGTATGCCCCATGAGGTACCTAAGCAGTGGTCTGTTGCTTGTTCATGGTACTGCAAAAGAGGGGAAAATAACAAAAACGTTATAAGATGTTGCGTGGAACAGGTTTACAAAGTGAATACGAACGATAAATTGGAAAAACATTACTTCCTTATACTGAGAAATTGAAGGAATGAAGTGGCTAATTCAGCGTCGTTAGGGAGACCTTGGTGATCGAAGCCAAAAGGTGGAGACAAGATGAAACGTTCCACTTTCGCGTCACAGACCACACACCTGTGTTGCTCTTCAAGGATCTCTCTTCCTGCAGATTGAGTAACCTCTTGTTTACAAGAGCTGCACCAGAGTTTGTGTCGACATGGGAAGTTTGCCCATAGAAGCATGTTCTTGTTGCACCAGAAACACATTCCTTGCCTTAAACTTGTCTCATAGCTCTGCAGATATGACATTTTCCAGGTGAGTAAAACAATGACAGGATTCAACATATGAAAAAGAGCAGAGAGTGGGATTGATCTTACTTGATAAAAGTCGAACTCACGGAAAAAGAAAATGGATGTGCTGTTTCTGATCTTCGCAAGTGTCTCTAGAACCGGATGTTTTAGCTGACGCTGCTTGTTGTAAGATGCAGCCAAGAAAGCTTCAGGTTCTCGTTCTGGCTTCAAGGTCTTAGTGACATGCGCATGATTGCTGTAAGATGCAGCCAAGAAAGGTTCAGGGTTTGGCTCTCGCTTCAAGATCTTAGTGACAGGTGCATGGTTGCTATAAGATGCAGCCACGGGAGGTTCAGGGTTTGGCTCTCGCTTCAAGATCCTAGTGACAGGTGCATGGTTGTTGAAAGATGCAGCCACGGGAGGTTGAGGTTCTGATTCTGGCTTCAAGGTCTTAGAGACAGGTGTTTGTTGTGTGAAGCTATCACTGGATATAGGATCTGGCGTTGATGAGGCTTTTGGTTTGTTGGGAAAGAGAGAGTCATTGTTCTTGATGATGATTGGCTCAGGAGGTCTTCCTTTGAGCTGAGAACACTTGCAAGGTTTCAAAACCCAGTGGGTTGCAGGTCCGGATTTACTAACGGGGAGAACTTTCATTTGACAAAGGTTTGGAAAAGATTTGACGAAGTCGCTGAGTTTGGAGTAACCAAGAGAGGAGTGATTGAGATCCATGCCAAAAATAACACGGAAATCAGCTTTGAGTGATGAGAGGGGATATCCTTTTCTTCCAAAGCTGGCTGATGAATCTCGGAGGTACTGAGGAAGCCACTTTACGAACTTTTTGAGCCACGGTGGGACGGAAGTGCCCGGGGAACTGATTTCTTTATCATCTGCTTTTGTTGGGACTGCACTATGTAACTGCGCAAGTTCTGTTTCTTTGCTATCTGCATTTTCACAGTTGTTTATGTGAGAAGAAAATCAAAATGTTCGTGTAGGTCGTTTTCGTTTCATCCATATTCAAGAGCAAATACTTACAGAAACTGATATTTGTTGAGTTAAGGAGGAATCGTATATCTTGTGACTGTGTTAGATCTATTGGTCTCTGTTTTCTGCACAAGATGTATGAAACATATAGACCATCAAATTAAGGTGATCATCACAAGAGGAAACTATGGCAATGAGTTTGGTAAAAGTAAAGCAAATGGTTTGAGTATCGCCTCACCGTAGATTATGAATTTCTGTACTTGCTCCACATTGAAGAAGCAGCTCAACGCAGTCAAGATGGTTATTCTTTACTGCAAAGAATAGTGGCGTCTCTTTGATTACTGTCTTGGCGTTAACCAACTCAGGGTTGGCCTTTAGGAGAATCTGTAGGCTCAAATTCATCAGAAGTGTCATTATCTTATTTCAGCTTAAGATGAGAAAAAAAACAAGAAAGATAAGGAAACTATAGCCTATACCTCAAGTGCAGATAAATTTCCAACTGCAGCAGCAAAGTGTACTGCAGATAAACCCAACTTGTTCTTTTGGGTAACTCGTGCACCGTGTGCAATAAGTAGGTTCATGATTCTGGATACACAAATGTACTATTCATAAGTTGGGAAGAAGTCATCATACGACCTTATCATTAAGGTAATAGGGAGAAATCAAACCTGGTTTGCTGCTTATGTGGTACAGAAGCCCCCTTTAGGCTGCATTGAAGAACAGTATTCCCTTCTGCATCTGTTTCGTTTACGTCGATCTTGGTGTTTATAAGCAGCTCAAGAACAGCTTCATCTCCTGCCTACAGAATCAATGGTGGCAGATTACATTACAACCGTCAATAATTCACATGTGTAATTCTCATAGTAATGCTAATGAAGCAACAAAGTCTCACCTGTACAATAGTGATAAGGGTTGAGGTTTGCTTATCCACAGATTCGCTAAAAACCGCAGCACCAAAGAGCTGAAGAAGCTCAATCTCCCGAAGCAGAAGCATCCTTTTCTGATTGCATACACTTTCCATCGAGCTGTTACTACGCAGCGCTTCTTGAATAACACACTCAAAGATTGTTGATTTAGGCTTTGGCATAGAATCCTCATCATCTTGTAATGCTTCAGTTGCCTCTCTGACCTTGTCAGTTGCTACTATCAGCAATGCAGTCAAAGCAACTATTTCACCTGCCCTTGCACATGCACATGCCACAGTGTCCAAATCCTTCGTCTTTTCAGCAAGTAGTTTCACCACCGTCATGTCCTATTATATAAAAGACTCAGCTTTCACAAAGTCTCTTGATTTCATTCTAAACTTATCTAAATAGTTCCATTACATTCCATAACAAACAAGCAAACCAAATGAGAGGTGAAGGGAACTAGTGATTAACCTTGTCACCAAGCAGTAGTATCAAGTCTCCAAGAGAGTCACCATTTGGATTCCAGGTCACATGAAGGCTGCAAAATGTATACATACTTAATATAGACAAAAGCTACTACAAAAGAGGTAAAAGACCATACGCATTATCATGACTAGGTTATGACGCAAAAGAAAAGAAGGAAGTTTCCTGATTTTCCAGATTAAGGTAGAGCTACACACAAATTCAAGCTTTATCATCAAGAGGCAATTAAAGCAAAATTGCCCTAATTTATCACAAGTTGCGATGATTAGTCAATGCTTACTCTACCTGCCATTGCAGAGAGAAAGCTCTAAAGGAATCAAACGGCGTTCATCTTTGCTTTTGATATCTGTACGAGCGCGTCGTTTAAGCAGCATCTCAACACACCGTGGCGAGTTAGACTCAGCCGCCGTGTGCAGCGGCGTGAGTCCTGTACCGGCATCAACATCGTTGATATACGGAACGGATCCAACATCGCCGTTGATTATTGAAGAAGCGCAGTTTATAGAATCGTAACCGCAACAAACGTTTAGAAGCTTTAAAGCTTCGAATCTCTCCGACTCTAGGTCTTCTCCGTTGAAGAGGCGTTTTGCGTGGCGAACAAACTCAGATTTATCGTCTTTTATAACGGAATCCAAATAGGCGTAGCTATCTTTCTCGTCGGCGGCGTCGATTGAATCAGCCGGAGATATTTTTCCGGCGGAGTAATGGTTGTAGTGGATTTTCCTCCACGAATCATAGATTTCACCGAAATCGAAATTTAGAGATGCCTGCAAAAGCAAAAAAAAATTAACAAAACGGAAGATTCAGAGAAACTCCATTTTTTCCGGCGAAGAACATGCTTCGATGACGGTTAATTTCTTCACAAAGCAGAGCTCAAACATTTTCGCATCACAAAAAAAAAAAAGCTCGAGGTTTAAGAGTATCGCACCAGTTCCATTTCGAAACCCTAGCTTCCGATTTCTTCTTCCGAAACGAAATTTCTCATCAAAAAACGTCAAAATCTTCACGAAATCGAGAAAAAATTTCGTTGATTTTATCGATAAAAGCTTCAAAAAATGGTCAAGAGATTCTGATCGGAGAAAAGCAAAAAGAGAGCATTCTGACGAACTGACTTGTTTCTGATGACAGAGAAGAAAGGGAAGAGGAAACGGAGAGGGAAAAATGCAGCGATCGTTAGACATTTATAGCCATGACGTGGATTTTAGCAGTAGACTAGTGTTAAGCGTCTCTTAAAAATGACATTGTTACCCTCTGTTTCGTACACAATGGACCAATTATCATCTAAGAGAATAGGGGTAAATATGGTAAACCAACTTTTTTCTACTTTGGGTCTTTGCAGAGTAGACAAATCGACCATTTTGTTCAAAACATTTTCTAATTCCGTACTCTTTTGTTTATAAATCAAAAATCATTGTGGGCTTGTGGCATTACCTCGTAAATAACAGTGTGCATTTATTTGCTTAACAACGAAAAAGTTAAGGAATAATTTCAAACGCTAGATCAAGCGTGTGCGTTTCAGAAATCTTACAACATCAACATCTCATCTTTTCTAAATCATTTATTTCTCTCTTACTGCATTTCTCAAAATTATTACTTTTTGTATTGTGTTCCATAACTTTATGCTAATGATATTATAATTTATAACACATACTTACTAATTGCATTTCATATTCCTACCTTTTATCAAATTCACTCAAAAACTATAAAAAGGCAATTTTATCAAATTGACTCAAAAAATATAGGCCCATTATGTTTTTGTTGTCGTAAGCACTTGTATTACGAAATGCTAGAGCTGGCCCAATATAAAGCCCTTTACGTAGGGTTTATATATCCGAAACAAATTCATTTCATTAGAGACACAATAAAATCTAAACAAAAGTATCTAATTAATAAATTAAGAATAAATTTTAGATCCATAAATCCAAAAAACAAGACTAAATGTCTTATTTAGGATTATTTTTGGAACATTAGACTCAAAAGTGTCTAAAAATGATTAAATTTAATTAAAATGATTTTAGACACTCATCAAAAATGTTTCTAATAAACATACTCTTATCTCCTTATACATCCGAATTGTTTTTGCTTGCATAATTTGCTAGCCATTTGTCTCATTCCATTGAACTTGAACATTGAAAACCATTGAGCAAGAACATCAAGGACCGCAGGCTTCTCTCATTGCAATGAGCATCAACATCAAAGATCACATAAATTGCTTGATACATCATGTGAACATCTAATTGCATGATATCATCTGGAACATGAGCACCAATCACCGAAGTTTGATTGTCACTAGAAGAGACGAAGCTTAATGACTTTGTGATCATTAAAGTTTTGCTCGTCGGAGAAATTATTTATATGCATGACTAGCTACTTGAATTGAAGGGCTGCTCAAAAGCGTGGCCGCCTAGACGCCTAGAGAAGTAATTTCCCGCCTAAGTGCTGACCGGCTGCGATTTTAACAAAATATGACCAACTAATCGATAACCAATTAGGTGTGGTAGGCGCTAAATATTGGTCTAAAATATATAACTCTAGGGCTGGGCGTTCGGGTTCGAGGCGGGTAGTTATATTCGTCGGGTATCCGTTTTCAAAAATATAAAATCCATTCGGATATAACGTATAATTAGGTCGGGTACGGGTACCCGAATATTATGATTATACTAAAAATAAAAAAATAATCAAAAGCAAAAAAAAATATTCAAAAAACCAAGTTTAACACAAATTGAGTTTTAAAATGCCAAAGTTGAAAAAACACCAAGATATGACAGTAAAAAAACGGAAAATAAATTCAAAACACAATCCAAATGTAGTAAATTTACTACTATATAAACACACAATAAGTAAAGGAAACAAAAGGATAATAATTTTCAATCCGAAAGCACAAAGATCTCGATCATGTAATCCATAGGCGGAAAAAATAGATGAAATGAGTGTTTTAAAGTTAGGTTTAGTGATTAAAATACATAATCGTGTATGTGTATGTATAGATTCGGATATCCGATCGGGTATCGGATTTTACCCTATCGGGTTCGGATACCCTAATGTTAATGAAATAAAATCCGATCGGGTAATTTACGATACCCGTACCCTACCCATACTCTAATTTTCGGGTCGGATTCGAGTTCGGGTATGACATCATTTTCATACTTTTTCTTCCATATGACATCCTTTTTCTATAGCTAAAACTTCACGTTGTGTTTCTAAAGCGAAAGATGAAAACTAGAGAAAAAACAACTTATGGTGCTCTATCAAATGGGACATTATGAGAAATACCACATTTCGTTATCCATTTTTTAAAATATCATTGTGTTAAAACATTTTAAAGTTGTTTATAAAACTTCATATTTAGAAGAGTTGTTTATAAAACATATTTATAATTATTTTAAAAAACGTGTTGACAAAAATATAAATTATTAAACTTATATCCAGTTTAGTCACACATTAATTATCGACTCTATGAATAATATATAAAATTGTATATGATATCCGGTTAATGAATTTATATATAACGTAGTGTTAGTTTTTTGCTGTTGTAATTATTCCTCTCATAATCGTAACATTTTTTTTTGTAAGATCATATCATTTATTAAATAATTCTTTTTAATCATCTATTAAAAATCCAAAAAATATTCCTCTCAATTACGATTAAATTAATTAACTTAAAATTACGTTTTATCAAAAACATTTTTATTTTGTTAACTTAATTAATCTTCTAAGAAAAGAAAATAAGCACATTACCATGATAAAAACTCGGGTCAATTAGCTAAATAACCAAAAAATATCTATATTTAGGAAAATCTTATATATAATTAGGGAGTTCTCTCTCCATCTAGAGTGTTCACATAAGCAAGCTTTTTTTTTACAATTAATTTTAGTTTCAAATTTTATTTAATTCATATTTATGTATATTTATTGTTACTTAAATTTACCAAAAATTCTAACTAAATGGAAAAACAAAAATAAGTCAATAAATAATTAAAATAGAACATTTAAAGTTATTTGAGTATTTTATTTTTGTTAATAAAAAATTACAATAATATATATATATATATATATATATATATATATATATATTATGAGCGATGAAAGAAAATTTTAAATATTCAATTTAAAAACTGAAAAATATGTAAAATAAATATACATAAAAATATGAATAAACGATATCAATAAATAAATAAATAAACTAGGCGACCTAAAGATAACTAAGATATATGATTTCAGTAAAATGATATTGAACTATCTCACTAAATATGAAATAATGAGGTGATCATTCTGAATATATAATAAACTAAAAAGTTGTAATATACAATTTTATTCAAAATTTTATATTTGAATTTTAAACAAGTAAGTATGAAAGAAAAATTTAAAAGTGTTATAGTGCCATTACTTAAAATGTATAACAAGTATATATTTATATACATAAAAAATAGAAGTTGATGAATTATTCATGAATTATAATACAAAGAAAATGATATACAATTTTTTTAGCATACCACATGTAAAAAATAGAGTTTTACACAATGCCATTTGATAAATATATATTTTGAATCAAATGCTTTAAAACCAAACCAAATTTTGCATGTGCTTTTAAATCATATTTAATTTGTTATATTTTAACAAAATAACGAAAACATAAAAATAAATAACTACATGAAAATTTTGTTGCTAAATTTAATAAAATTGTAAAACAAAAGATTTTAACGTTCCCACTTCAAAAATCTTAACCAAGCAATGAAGTTTCTATTGTTCGTGAAATAAAAATGTTAATTCAAGAAAGACGGGAAGCAATAGTATTTGTAAATGCATATAAGGTGATAACTTAAGGATGCATGTTTCTTAAAGAAGTACATTTGGTTTTTTAGAAAGAGTACAATTAACTAAGATATAGAAAAATAGTTTTTAAACCCGTGTGTAGCTTATGATTCGCGTTCCTTTTCCCTCATCAAAACAAAACATCAGTGATCTGCTAAGGTTTGTTGGTGATTTGCCGGTTTGTGGTCAAAAAATATTTTTCTCAACATATATACTATTTCAAACTTCCGTTTCCGTTAATAAATCTAAAGATTCATCTCTTATGCTCGGCTAAACAAATTGATTGTATTGATAACTTCAACAAAGAAACCCCCTCCAAAGTTTAATCAAAATCAAAATTGTCAACTCACAAAAGAAGCATGTAGTCGGCTAAGGCCTCAAAACCAAAATAATATTCGACCAAAAAAGCCAATAAGTGGAATCAAAGTTTCAAATAGCTTTCTTGGTTTATGCATATAATGCGTTAACATATATATGGGGGGTGTAATGTTACCAAATTTTCAAGTTAGTGAAAAAACCTTAAAATATCTACGTCTACTTTGTGTTCTCTTAAAAAGTTGCAAGAATTCGATGCGTCTTATGTGTTGTTGAGACATTATGTTATAACTCGAAAAATATAATGCTCGGATAAACACCACTTGAGAATATATTATTGGGTCCTAGACATGAATTGATAACACTCAAAAAAGAATATCTCAAATAGCTTTCAAAAGATATCATATTAGTCATTTGTTTGATGATTCTAAACGTTGAAAATAAAAAATTACCACAATCCAAATTAAAATTTATTATTATCAACTAACTAACAACAATAAAGATACTCCTGTCAATAGCTCTAATCATGTATAGCTCTCAAGATCCTCAAGATCCCAAGTTCAAATCTCACTATTTAGTATAAGAGGTAATTAACATGTTATTATCCTCAATCGAAGGTACTTACTATATGCCTAAAATCTAGAACCTTTTGGTTCAAAAAGAAAACAAATACAATAAAACATATTGAGATCAAAAATATTCATCATACTTCTAAATGGTAATAACTCTTTTTTATTATTAGATTTTCATTCAAATCAACTAAGAGGTAGTCAATTTTATAACCAATCAAAGTAGAATTTAAAGAATATCTTCAAAATTATGTAAAACAAACTCAAATGTTGCATAATGGACATATAGTTGATACATAACATTACCATACTTCATTCAATACAAAATTTAGAAATATACCCGCGCGTATACGCAGATTTTCTTCTAATTTAAGATATAATTTCAGTCTAAAAAAATCTCCTTTTATATGTCAAAGTAATTGTTCTTGCTATACAGTAATATAGAAAATCTAAACCGGTTAAAAATAAACCAAATTCCTTATGTCACTCTCTTACTTGCCAACAATGTTAATTTCTTGCCGGAATAAACTCAAGAAGCAACACTCAAGCTGATATTTGCAATATCAAAAATAACCGAGAGTAAATGTTTGAAATATTTCCTTTAAAAGATATTTGGGAACTATAAAATTAGTTAAATATTGAAAATTTATAGATGTTCACAAGAATTCATTACCGTTTCAAAAACATGCCACAATCATAGCTAAAACATTATATATATGATAAATTCTCTACAAACATAAAAAAAAAATTATTGATATAGATTACTATTTATGTTGAATTTTTTTTTAGTAATTATGGTAAAGTAGTTATTTATGTTTTGGACAATTTTTTAATTAAACACATCAGTAAAACAGACTCACGCGTGGGTTAGAAACCTAGTGACTAAAATTATGGGGATTTCTTTGAGAAACAATAGGAGGTTTTGTACATACTTGGGTTAGATACCCAATTTCATTATAATTCTTAGTCATAACATGCAAATACTTTTTTTCTAATTAGGAACAAAAACTAGTCGTCCGTCCTAAAATAACGGAATGTGTCGAATAAAATAGAGCACAACATTTCTTACTGTATTTTTAGTTGTCAACCATTCTTAATATATATGTAAAAAAAGCATATCATAAGAGATCTTTTTCTGCATAATGGAGAAATAATATAGTATTATATAGAAAACTAACTTTGGATAATATAAAGAGTGTAATTCAAAGGTGACAAAGGGCACCTAGACAAACTAATTAATTATAATTGTTTCAAAGGAAAAGTGATGAAGGCTGGAGCCTACATTACCCATTTAAAGGCAAACAATGATAATTTGCAAACATGTTTTATGAGTTGGTTGAATACTGTTATATAATAATTCATGTACTCCCATTATAAATAGATTTATTTGTGGAATTTGATAATTATCAGTCTCTAAATAGGTGTAGTGTATATAAGAAATTTATGGTCAAAAGTTTATTTTTCTATATTTAACTTTAACAGCTAATAAAGGTGTCCCCGTATAACAAAGAGAAATCTCACATAGGTCATCAAACAAGTACCCTATAACTTTTATAATATGTTTTTTAAAATATACAACAAAAATGGTACTTTTGAAAAATGGAATCATAAAGTGATATTTCTCATTATTTTTAAAAGTAAAAATAATAACAATTAATTTTAATTATTTATGATTTTATATGATAATAACATATATGGGAGTTATTAACAAAAAATAATTGTCTGACTTAACTTTTCACCAAATTTTTAATTAATTATTTATTTTCAAAAACTATATCCAATCAAATGTTACCATTTAAGTTGTAAGTATTCTTGGCTAAATTTCACAAATAATCATCTAAAATTCAGCTATTTAAACTTAAGCAATTGCGTATATCTCACGCTCCTCTCTCTCGGACGATTTTGAAGATCTCTTATCTCCTCTGTCCACCGACGCCGGCGAGTCGTTTCTCGTCGGTGTCGCCTTCGTTTGGCGCCGCTCGTCGTCGCCTTTCTTCTGCCTCTCCGTTTAGCCCCACGATGTTCTCTCTTCCGACTCGCTATGTTGATTCCCCACCGCTACTCGCCGCCGAACCAGATCTGCCGTCGCCGCTTTCTTTGCTTTTGCATGCGGTCAAACGTCTTGATTTGGAGCGTGTTCTCATTCGGTGGTCCATCTTTTCTCCCTATTATCCAAAGCTATCATCGTTTCAATCGATGAAACCCTACTTACCGCAGATCTCTCTGGATCCGGTGAGATGTTTGAAGAGCTCGTTAAATTCTTTCTCCTCCAACTCGAGCCTGGAGAGAGCCACAACCGTAGACCCTAGCATGACGCTCTCATCCGGTACGGTTGCAGTCGGCGTTGAGGATCGTGGAGTTCTTCTCGGATTCCCCACATTCTCCGGCAAGCAGATCCGGCGGCTGACAAAAATTGGGTATTGGTTGTTATGGGCCGAAAGTGTTGGGTCTGACCCAATCAGTGCAGATTTAGCTTTAACTCGGCCCATTGTTTTAAAAGCCCATCAAACGTTCTTCAATGGTCGATCTCTGAGATCGGTAACATCATCTCCTTGGGGAGAATTCTCAAGTTTTCTAGGTTCTGTAAAAACCCTGTAACCTTGACAAGATGGCTCAGGTCTGTTTCTATAAACCCTCCTTCCAATTTCTTATCTGAACGAATTAGTAGTGTAGCTTCTAGATGTGTTTTATGACTCATATCTAGGGGTATTATTTCTGGTTATGTTTGGTTAGAATTTCAATGGAGTTGTGTCAATTTGTCTAATTCGTATGCATATTTCTCCTTCCTTGAGGACAAATGCATACGTCCTTTTATCCTCTTTATAAGGGGTAATTGGATTTTGGTTCCAAAACCGAGAATATGCTCTACCTATATGGTACGAGTCTCTACAAGCTCCATGCTTTTGGTCTTAACCAAGCGAGCTCTTAATGATCATCTGCTGGTCACGGGTCTAAAGAAAGTAAAAGTCACGAATATCTCTCTCCAAAGCTCAACACTCCATCGTCTCGTGGACTGGGATGTGGATGGTGTTCTTTCGGTGGTCGGATGTTTAATGGCCAATGCTTCAGGCAAAGTTCTCTACTATTCGGACAAGCTTTCGGATATCGACTTTGGCTCCCTAACTATCATGGAGGAGGTTACCAAGTTTGGGATCTTCTTCTCTATATTGCTCTTTTTGTATTTAATTGTATTTTTTTGCAATCCTCTAGTGGTTGATGTAATAGGTAACACATCCTTTGTAGATGTGAACAATTTCTCCTTATGGAGTGTAACCGAGGTTGAGTAATAGAAATCCATGTGTTAAAAAAAAAAAAAAAAAAAAAAATTAAGCAATTGGAAAATCGGTCTATATGTCACAAAAAAAATTCTAAATTCTTAGTCACGAGTTTCGGTATGTCATAAGCCTAAATCAATAAACAAAACATGCTAAAACTATTTCAGTTTATATTTTATAAGCAATGATCATACCAACCGATTCTTATAGAAGCTATATTCAGTTTTCTAAACACAATTGCTATGATTAGTTTTTTGGGCCAAAAAGAATAGTTTGGTCTTCTAATAAATTTTAAATTAGAACATAAACAACGTAAGTTCCTAGTGAAAACCAACTTTTAAAAACTTGTTTGAGGGGTGTATGTTGTTATTATATAATGTGTCCCCTACCAAACAACGATGCTTCCTTAACAATTTTGTATAATATATACCACGATATCAACATTATGTTCTTGGAATATGTGTTTATATATACTTGTAATTCCATCAGTGGATCAAACTAGGATAAATGAACGAAGAGTGTAGAAATTATAATAAACCGTAGTCCGTAGACCACAGTTTTTTCAGCACATCACATGCCCCGATTTTGGCTACACCCAATCTTGATTGATGCTTCTGATAAACAATAATTATAGGAATATTGATATGATCCATAAAAAACTGAAATGATACACTTTGCTCGAGAAAAGATTTATTCGCTTGATTTATTTTCTTTGCTTTACCTCACTTGCA
Source organism: Draba incana (assembly GCA_963576765.1). Lineage (NCBI taxonomy): Eukaryota > Viridiplantae > Streptophyta > Magnoliopsida > Brassicales > Brassicaceae > Draba > Draba incana. The sequence goes on from OY755216.1 coordinate 29,750,744, forward strand.
ATCAAAACCCCATAGAATTTGTTTGAACTTAGTTTGTCTTATTCATATTTATATTGTGTAATCAAAGTCTCTTAAAATTTGATCTCTAGATACTATAATCGTTAGTTGTGCATTTGGAATTTTGCATCTCTAAATATATATATTTCATAAAGTGTTGTTTTGATACATATCGTGCGAAATGATCACACCAAAAATGACATTTTAAAATTCTCTCTTAATATTTTAGTCTTATTTGACATATTTACATTTTAAAATTGGTTGTAAACTGCCATCGTTAGCATCATATTGAGGCTTTCTCAAGAAAGCATAATGGGTCATTTGTCTTTCAGTTTACAACCAATTTTTGAAAAGACTAAAGCCCAATTGTTTTAACTAAATTGTTCCAACAATATTCATATACAAAAATTTAGCAACATAGAAAACAATCAAACATAAACATCAAGAACTAGAAGCCCTTAACAACAAAAAAAGAACTACAAGCCAATCTTTAAACCACTTGGACCGAGCCAAGCCATCCGCTCAACTATATTTTAAAATATTTTCTAACTCGTTATCATATTTTTTTTAATCAAACCGTCGGAATTCTGAATCTTAGATTCATTATCTATTCGGTCTTTGGAACTAGCCGTTAATAATAATACATTTAAAACATTAATTACTTCTTCTAAGTGGAGTTAAACTAGTGACCTTGAATACTCATTTTTAAGCCTCACGATCACTAAACCTCCAACCTTTTGGTCTCGTTATCACATATTATCACCAAAAAAAATCGTTGTGGTGGAGTACAAAAAACATTGACAATCTTTAAGTAAATTTTATAAGATTTATGAAAATATAAGAGCACATTCGTAGATGAAAAAAAAAACGTTTCAAGACATTTTGTGAAGATATATCTACCAAACGAAAATTTAACCCTTTTAAAACTTCTGATTCATGAATTAATTTGGTTTTCAACACAAAAATTGACACATCTAATATATATGTATCAAATAAATGCAAATTCAAATACACATTAACTCTTAGTATGATTTTTTTAACAATTTGTGTTAGTTAATTTTCTAAAGAATATACCTACAAAACAAAAATATACATACTATATAACAGTTTCAGTTTCACCTACAACACTGTGACATAATTTTGTGTGCTACAATATATGTCTATATATATAGATATATTATATAAACATCTATAATATCAAGAGAGAAAAAAACAAAACACGACAATCAGACGTATATAATATCAAGAGAAAAACAAAACAAGATGAATCAAAAGTTGATCGTGCTTCCACACCAACCACTAACATGGCAGATTTAGTCACAATTATCACATTACCTGCTAAGCTATGATTCCATAAACATATATCCGCATATCATATACGTAAATACACAAACATATATACCCTCATCATGCAAGAATTGAAAATTGTACAATATTGTTGAACATATGAGGACAATTATTTTTCCCTATATTGTTATTTAACTTATTTTCATCAATATAATTATTATTTTTTAAACGGAAATATTATTATTAAGCACCAAAACTACCCCAAACATTTAAATTCGTATCAAAATTTCATCATCTTTGATTTTGTTTTCCACAGTATATAACCTATGTACATATCATTGGAGAAAAAAATGATTCGAAAAATATCTTTAATGTCCAACATCTTCATAAATATACATAATTAAAACTCTACGATCAACACCACACTTCTGACGATTATTAAATAACATCGTCGTACAGTATTATTAGAATACCGCTCTACCAATCTTCATATGCATATATGTATGTCTCTAGATTTTGCTGTATAAAAAAAGACAATTGTAATTTGTAATGGGCTAAACGAAACATCGTTAAAGCCGTGAAGTGGCATTGGTCTACACCAAAGCAACACAAAAAGACAACCACTTCACATGGTCTGCTCTTTTATTCATAATCGAATCTAAGTCACTTTTAGTTGGTTTGTAAACTTAAAATTACTAGTATAACTATCTCTTCCACCATCTCTTTCTTACATTTAGCTTTCTTGTAATAGATATATTTTATTCCTAAATTAATTAGCATGATAAATGTAATACTAGTTAGTAGTACATGTGAAAAGATTTCAAAAGCGTTTAATTTAGCGAAGAAATAATACAAAAAAAAAAGAAGCTTTGATGACATATAGGACCAATCAATAAATGTTCTGAGAGATTTTCGAAATGAAAATTTGATCATATGAAAAAATTATAATTACAATACTATATATTCCACCTCTTTTTAGTTTTCTTTTTCTATTAGTCATATCTAAATTACTAAATTAATAAGCACAATACACAATACTAGTTATTAGTATAACTGAATATGTTTAAAATGTTGATCAAGTTTAAGAAGCATTTGGTGAATAAGGGGGTGTTATTCGACGGTGGATTTTAACTCAAGTCCATTAGATTTAAAATCTACTTAGATTTTCAAAGATTTGATTCATTTGAAATGATTTCCTATTGATTTTGCAATAATTCTGTAGTGGATTCTAAATTTGATTAGATTTTAAAAGATTCAAATCACTAATGATACGAATGATTATTTGAATTTTTAGAGTAGATTTGAAATCACTAATAAAAACACAATTTTTAATTCTAGTTTTTCCTATTTTGTATGGTTTTATATATAAACTAAGTTCTAGAATTTTGGAAACAAAAAAATGAAACATTTTAGAAAATATAAAAAAATTACATGAAATTTTAACGTTAAAGAATCAAACCAAGAAAGTTGAAAAAATTAACATTTTTATCTTATATATTATTTGAGAAGCATTTTGGGAGCACTTTGCTTAGGTGTTATCACCACAATTTTTCTTCTCTTTTTATTTATTTATTTATTTCATTCTCTTATACTCATTACCAAACACATTTAATTACTATAACTCTAATTACCAAACACATTGAATCTTCCTAAACTTGCCAAAATTAAAATATTTTGAAATTTTCAACTTGCCAAAATTAAAATATTTCGAAATTATAGATTTAAATCATAGAATTAAATGTGAACAAAAATTTAACATATATACTAAAAATTGTTTTAAAATAAAATAAACTATTAATTATCTTTTGAAAAGATATGAGCATGTAAAAACATATGTTATTTTGTTTAACAAGTAGATGTTTTTAATTTTTCATAAATGCATCTTCGTACAAGTAAAATATAATTATTAATGAAATTTGTTGGTTTAATTATTTCACGGATGGAATAAATTTGTATGCAAAATAATTGCAAAATCCAAATATATAAATTAGGTCTTAGGTTATGTATAATTATTCTTCATAATCTTTTTTTAACTAAAATTATTGATTTTATTCGATAATCATTTTATCCCACGTTATACGCGGGTAATTTTCTAGTTACTATGAAAAGAAAAAAAGAGAGATGAAGAAATTAATATTTTGGAAAAAAAAAAGGTAAGTGTTAAAAAAAAAGTGCTTGTACGATGGAATTGCAAATATTAGGGTAATAGGTGAGATTTTGATTGCCATATTTTTAATGTAAAAATCAATTTGAAATCCACTTGAAATCTCTCAAGTAAAAGGAGTTGTTAAAATCTATCAAAAATGAATAACAAAAGATTTTAAATGATCAATTGAAATCTTTGATTGAATAACAATGGATTTCAAACTCTTTTAATGAGGAGATTGTAAATACTAGAACCAATAACACTAAATTTCAAATTCTTTTGATAAAGAGATTGTAAATACTAGAACCAATAACATTAGATTTCAAATTCTATTAATGAATCCATCATTGAATAACAATGGATTATGTTTGGATTTGAAATCCATTAAAATCCACCATTGAATAACACCCACTAAGAGTATTTTAAATTTAAACCATATATATGTAGGGATTCGCTATCGCTCTAATGATTCATTTAAAAAACAAGTATATAGATACATTTTAATTCATCTTAATTACGCAATCAAAGACATAATTTGACCACTAACTTACGTCTCTCGTTTTTAAACTTACTCTAAAATAATTATCATTTTAGACTTATATTTTTAAAAATATCGTATTATTTTGTTTCTTAATTCACGTGAATAATATTAAAATGATCCATGCATATTGAAACACAGAATGCAAATATAAAATGTAACATCCAAATTTTGTTAGAAAACCATCTTAATTAGTCATTTAATTTCTAAATCATCTTAATTACACAATCAATACCAATAAAAGTCATTTGAAAATGAATATAAATGGTTGCATAATATTGATCAAACTTAAACTTATGTCAAAACGTGTATAAGATCGTTTGAAAAGTAATCTTGATTACACAAGACCTCAAACTCATCTATATGAAACGTACTTTCCCAAAAAAAAAAATGGTTAGAAAACCATCTTAATTACTCAGTACTTACCACTATTTGAAGAAAAACAAACTTAATTATATACTATAAAAAAAATTATAAAAGAATCTCGATTGGCGAAGCAGCACAAAAAATGGTATTATGCAGGACGAATTTTTGTTTAAATCGGTTTCACCCATGCATTTTTTTTGGTTGATGGTTCGATTAGTCTGACCAGTTATGAAATGAAACTAAAACCATATTAGGATGAGTTTGTCGTTTAAAAGATCATGATAGAAAACTCAACGTGATATAAAAAACTAAAATATCAAAAGATCATGTGTGTCGTTAACGTTGTAAAGAAGATCGGCGTAGCTAATCATCTAATTAAAAATGTTTGCTGGTGCTTAGATCTGCGTAGCTAATCATCGATTAGAATATCTCAATAACCTTTAAAACATCGCATGATTTTCTATAGTTTGATTAAATCCAATATGTGTGATAAGTCTTTGTAGGACCTATACATAAATTACTATCGCGACGCATCATATAAACTTGAAGTATTATGATGCATCAATTGGTTGTAATTTTAGTGGATGTTAAATTTTCGGTTGATTTTCATAATCTCTTACAAAGTGTTAGTCCCGGCAGATGTTTGATGATTTCTAAGTTGATAGTACATCGCAATAATAACAATTACCGTAGTATGTTTCTCACCTCCTCTACAGGGAACACAAATTTCTACATAAACTGAATTTTGAAACCATGTAAGTTGTTTAAAAGTGATCACTAGACGAGAACAAAGGCAATAACAACTCTAGTTTATTCATTCGATTAGCAGCTTAAGTTTTACATACATATAGTAAATATGTATGTATTTTTAAAGAAAAATGTCTAAATTTTCACCTGTTTCAAGGAAATAAGCAAAAAAAAAAAATTTTAAAATTATATTTTGACTAGATAAATAACTTGCATATTTTAAGCTGTTGAATAAAAAATTGCATATTTGGTAATTCTCTATTGAATGACTCCACATTTATATACTTTGCTTTTTCTTTTTATCAAAAACTATTAATTGAATACAACATAAGTTTACAGAAACTACTAATTATACATCAAAGCCAACGCAAATAAAGTCAATATATACAATCCAATGGCCTTAATCTCACTTGCAGTTTTTTTTATAAATCTTCTTACATTAATTACAACAAATTACGAATCTCTCATTTCTCTATGTTCTAAATACACTTTGACCACTGGTCTTCAACACTTCCCCTCTCTCCTCTCTCTCTATATAACACACACATCACCACCTTCTCCACACTCTCATTCTCTCTCTCTCTCTCTCTCTCTCTCCATTTTTTTCTTCTAATTTCATCACTTTCAAACAAAACACTCCTAAAGAGTTCTCGAACTCACAAAACAATTTCTTTTCTAATTTCTCCGAGAGACCTTTTTATAAAAACATTATTCTCTCTTTCATTACCAATGATCTCGTTTTCTCACTAAACCACAAAACTCGTTTCTGACTCGCTCTAACTCGTTTTCCACTCACAAATTCGATCTCTTAAAAAAAAAATGTCGGAAACGACCGGAGATGCTAAACCGGTTCCACCGGCGGAAGCAGAGAAGAAGAAAGAACAGAGCTTACCGTTCTTTAAACTCTTCTCTTTCGCTGATAAATTCGATTATCTTTTAATGACCATTGGTACTCTTGGTGCCATTATTCATGGCTCTTCCATGCCTGTTTTCTTCTTGCTTTTTGGTGAAATGGTTAATGGATTTGGTAAAAACCAAATGGATTTACATCAAATGACCCATGAAGTCTCCAAGGTAAAATACCAAAACCCCTTCTTTCATTGTATTCTAATTTAGACATTAATTAGATCCAAGATCTGATCTGTTTTCTCATCTTATTGCAGTATGCTCTGTATTTCGTCTACTTGGGTTTGGTCGTTTGCTTCTCTTCATACGCAGGTTTGTCCATTTTTCCTCAACCAAAAATTAAACTCTATAAAAATCCAAACTTTTTACTTAATTTTTGCTTCAATTAATAAACCCAGAAACAGAAATCACATTATAGACAAGATCAACAAAGAAAAATCCAAACCTTTTTTTTTTTGTCAAATCCAAACTTTTAGCTTTTTTTTTTGCTTTAATCAATAAACCCAGAAACAGAAATCACATTATAGGCAAGAACAACAAAGAAAAAATCCAACTTTTTTCTTTAACTGCTCTGCTTTAATCAATAAAACCCAGAAACGGAAATGAAACTTACAGACAAGATTTAAAAAAAAATTAAAAAAATTGGGTATTTAAAAATGGTTATAGTATTAATAGAGGAGCAAGGATAAGCTGAGTCCACGTGATTCATGGACTCTTACTTTGTCCGTATCGTTTAAGCCGTCATCAAAAATCGGCATCTCTCTCACATTTATTAACACTTCACAATATTCCCTTTTTTTTTAATTTTGTTTTTTTTTTAAATCATAAAAATACAGAGATTGCATGTTGGATGTATTCTGGAGAAAGACAAGTAGCTGCATTAAGGAAGAAATACCTTGAAGCTGTTTTAAAACAAGACGTTGGTTTCTTCGACACTGATGCAAGAACTGGTGACATTGTCTTCAGTGTTTCTACTGATACTCTTCTTGTTCAAGACGCAATTAGCGAAAAGGTAACAAACAAAAAATTATTAGGCTTTTTTTTGCAATTTAGCAAAACTCGTACATCAAAAATCTAGTATTCGTGGTGGTTTTAACCGGCGGGTCCCATTTTTTCTCTGATCAATCCCAATCATAGTTCACGTTAGCAAACCGTCGCTTATCGTGCGCTTCAGGTGTATCTGGTGCTAACGTGCGCGGGGTCGTCTTTGTAGACTTTGTTATGATCTTATGAGTTTTTTTTGGGTTTGAATGATTTCAGGTTGGGAATTTTATACATTACTTGTCAACGTTTTTGGCGGGGCTTGTGGTTGGGTTTGTATCAGCATGGAGATTAGCTTTGTTGAGTGTGGCGGTGATTCCCGGAATCGCTTTCGCCGGAGGTTTATACGCTTATACACTCACCGGAATCACTTCCAAGAGCCGTGAATCTTACGCAAACGCCGGTGTTATAGCTGAACAGGTTAGAAAAATCGTTTCTTTTCTTTGTTTATTTATTTAATGAACACCAACTGTTCGACGTAATGCTTTTTACTGTTCTTAGGCTTGCTTCTTTGTACTTGATCTTTCAAATGATTATGTTTTTATGTTCCTTTATTTCTTATTCAATCCACAAAGACTTAAACAGTGATTTCATTTAATTAACCTTTTTTTCTTTGGTCAAATCATTACCTTTTACTGTTTTTGTTTACCAAATATAGGTTTTAACTTATTTTGTTTGTTTGTGTGTGTGTGTGAATGATTTACTTGTAACAGGCAATTGCTCAAGTTCGAACTGTCTACTCTTATGTTGGAGAGAGCAAGGCATTGAGCTCGTATTCGGAAGCGATTCAGTATACGCTTAAGCTCGGTTATAAAGCCGGTATGGCTAAAGGATTGGGTTTAGGATGTACATATGGAATAGCTTGTATGTCATGGGCTCTTGTTTTTTGGTATGCCGGAGTTTTCATCCGAAACGGAACAACCGATGGAGGGAAAGCGTTCACCGCTATATTCTCTGCCATTGTTGGTGGAATGTAAGAAACAAAAACATAATCTTGTGATTTTCTAAATGTGTTTTTGTTATGTTTGGATGTGACTTTTTTCTGTTTTTTAGGAGCTTGGGGCAATCTTTCTCTAATCTTGGAGCGTTTAGTAAAGGTAAATCGGCTGGTTTTAAGTTGATGGAGATAATTAACCAGAAACCAACGATTATCCAAGACCCATTGGATGGTAAATGCTTGGATCAAGTACATGGAAACATTGAGTTTAAAGATGTGACTTTTAGCTATCCTTCAAGGCCTGATGTTGTCATCTTTAGAAACTTCTCGATTTTCTTTCCTTCGGGGAAAACTGTGGCGGTTGTTGGTGGTAGTGGCTCTGGAAAGAGTACTGTTGTTTCCCTCATTGAGAGATTTTATGATCCAAGCAACGGTAATTTGATCGAACACTCTCTGTTTTCTTCTATCCGAGTCTTTAGCTAGTGACTTGATCATATCTTCTTTGAATGAGTAGGGCAAATTCTGTTGGATGGTGTTGAAATAAAGACACTTCAATTGAAGTTTCTGCGTGATCAAATCGGGCTTGTGAATCAAGAACCTGCACTCTTTGCCACCACCATACTTGAGAACATACTCTACGGAAAGCCCGAGGCAACAATGGATGAAGTCGAAGCTGCTGCTTCCGCTGCCAATGCCCACAGCTTCATTACGTTGCTTCCTAAAGGATACGACACACAGGTATCACTAACGATTGATTACATTTGATGAAAATGTCATGGATTTTTGCTTAGTTTCTTGTTATTTTGTTGAATCTTAGGTTGGAGAACGCGGTGTTCAACTCTCAGGTGGACAGAAGCAAAGAATCGCGATTGCTAGGGCAATGTTGAAAGACCCAAAGATTCTGTTACTAGATGAAGCTACAAGCGCTCTTGATGCTAGCTCTGAGAGCATTGTTCAAGAAGCCTTAGACAGAGTCATGGTAGGGAGGACGACCGTAATTGTTGCTCATCGTCTCTGCACCATAAGAAATGTTGATTCCATTGCGGTGATACAACAAGGACAAGTTGTTGAAACCGGAACACATGAAGAACTCATTGCCAAATCCGGTGCTTATGCATCACTCATCAGGTTTCAAGAGATGGTTGGTACTTGGGATTTCTCAAACCCGTCAACACGTCGCAACCGTTCAACACGATTAAGCCATTCCTTGTCAACGAAATCTCTCAGTTTAAGATCAGGAAGTTTGAGGAATCTGAGCTATTCGTACAGCACTGGAGCTGATGGTCGGATAGAGATGATTTCAAACGCTGAGACGGATCGAAAGACTCGTGCACCTACAAATTACTTCTACAGGCTTCTCAAGCTTAATTCACCGGAATGGCCTTACTCAATCATGGGAGCAGTTGGCTCGATTCTTTCTGGTTTCATCGGTCCTACGTTTGCTATTGTGATGAGTAATATGATCGAAGTCTTCTACTACACAGATTATGATTCAATGGAGAGAAAAACAAAGGAGTATGTTTTCATATACATCGGTGCTGGTCTTTACGCTGTTGGTGCTTATTTGATCCAACATTACTTCTTTAGCATCATGGGAGAAAATCTCACTACAAGAGTAAGAAGAATGATGCTCTCAGGTATTTGTGAAAATCCAACTCATGAATTTGCTAAAAACCTTATGTGTGATTTTAATTTGTTTTCATTTCTTGATGGTTGTTATATTAGCTATCTTGAGGAATGAGGTTGGTTGGTTTGATGAGGATGAACATAACTCAAGCCTGATTGCTGCACGATTAGCCACTGATGCAGCCGATGTTAAATCCGCCATAGCCGAGAGAATTTCAGTGATTCTTCAGAACATGACTTCACTTCTTACATCATTCATAGTTGCCTTCATAGTAGAATGGAGAGTCTCTCTTCTCATCTTAGGCACATTCCCTCTTCTAGTTCTTGCCAACTTTGCTCAGGTAAAAATCTCAACTTATTACTCTTTTTACTGCATCCAATCATTAAGGGTTTTAGTTTTGGTTTCTAAAATTGTGTGAGTTTGGGAGATGTGGGAATCTTGCATTCTTGATAATGATCTCAAGAAAAACCGACAAAAAGCCAGTTTTTTTTTTAATTTTATAAGTATTTCTTTTTTGGCAAAAGTTTGAAACTTTATAGAACATGGAAACACATCTCACTGCCTCTGCACGTGCTTCATCTTCTACTTCTTCAAATGTATTGATTTTTACAATAATAATCATAAAAGAATTATTAAGGCTTTTTTTGAACATAGTGTAAGAGTCAAGATCATGGAGCCCTCACATCAATAAATGTGAAAAACAGTAGACTTTAATTTCTGGGCATTTGTGAAGAATATTTATTATGTATATAGTTTCTAATTTTTCTATTGCTAGTACGGCCCATAGGTAACAGTGTTCACGAAAATAGCTAAGATTCCTGTGTCTTTTATGCTTCTATCTTCTTACTTTACTTCTGCTAAATCTTTACTACTTTAAGCTTTCATATTTACTTCTCTCTCTCTCTCTGAACTCTGATTCCACTCTCTTATTATTTAATTCTTTTGCCCATAAAACCCATTTCTCATTTTCACACATAATCCAAAAAAACCTGCAACTTTTTTCATTCACGAACCCAATAGTTTTTAAAGGCTTTGTGTAAGAAGAGCTTGGATTCATTGGTCAATGTTCTTATCTCAGTGGGGTTATTTACTTATCCCAGTGTGTGTGGGTCAGTGTGTCAGTGTTTTAACAATCCAATAGTCAATGTTTGCTTCTGTTTCTTTGTTTTTTTACTAGCTGCATGCTTCAGAACTTTGCTTACATATCACCAAACATTTTTTCACAATCTCAATAAGTTTCCTCTATGAATAGATTTCACTCACAAGGACATTGATACATGTACCTGCACTTGAATTGATGGGTTTGAATATAACTGAATAGTTCTGCATCATGTTTTACAAATAATAGAGAAAGTGGAAAAACAGACTGTTTTAAGATTAGGCTTTTGACTTATGTTTAAAGAAGTTAAATGTTATTATCCATCTATTGAACTAATGCATAAGTACTGAATATATGTGGCTACATTGCAGCAACTGTCTCTAAAGGGTTTTGCCGGAGACACGGCCAAGGCTCATGCAAAGACTTCAATGATTGCTGGTGAAGGAGTTAGCAACATTAGAACCGTAGCAGCCTTTAATGCGCAGAGCAAAATTCTCTCTTTGTTTTGTCACGAGCTCCGTGTCCCTCAGAAAAGAAGCTTATACCGAAGTCAAACTTCGGGTTTCCTCTTTGGCCTCTCCCAGCTTGCACTCTATGGTTCCGAGGCTCTAATCCTCTGGTACGGCGCTCATCTTGTGAGCAAAGGCGAGTCAACCTTCTCAAAAGTGATAAAAGTCTTTGTGGTTTTGGTCATTACTGCAAACTCTGTTGCTGAAACTGTTAGTCTTGCTCCTGAGATCATCCGAGGAGGTGAAGCGGTCGGTTCAGTTTTCTCTGTCTTGGATAGACAAACCAAGATTGACCCGGACGATGCTGATGCTGATCCGGTTGAGACAATCCGTGGAGACATTGATTTTAGGCATGTGGATTTCGCGTACCCTTCAAGACCTGATGTCATGGTTTTCAGAGACTTTAACCTCAGAATCAGAGCTGGACATAGTCAAGCTCTTGTTGGTGCGAGTGGGTCAGGGAAAAGTTCTGTGATTGCTATGATCGAGCGGTTTTATGACCCGCTTGCTGGAAAAGTCATGATTGATGGCAAAGATATCCGACGGTTAAACCTGAAATCACTTAGGCTCAAAATCGGTCTTGTTCAGCAAGAACCAGCTCTTTTTGCAGCAACTATCTTCGACAACATCGCGTATGGGAAAGATGGTGCAACTGAATCCGAGGTAATTGAGGCGGCTCGAGCTGCAAACGCTCACGGTTTCATCAGCGGTTTGCCTGAAGGTTACAAAACTCCAGTAGGCGAAAGAGGAGTGCAGTTATCAGGTGGACAGAAACAGAGGATCGCAATAGCAAGAGCTGTGCTCAAAAACCCTACGGTGTTGCTTCTAGACGAAGCAACGAGTGCATTAGATGCTGAGTCGGAATGCGTGCTGCAAGAAGCTTTAGAGAGGCTCATGAGAGGCCGGACCACTGTGGTAGTTGCCCACCGCTTGTCCACTATAAGAGGCGTTGATTGCATCGGTGTGATTCAAGACGGTCGGATTGTGGAGCAAGGAAGCCATTCTGAGCTCGTAAGCCGACCTGAGGGAGCTTATTCGAGGCTGTTACAGCTTCAAACGCATAGGATTTGAAGCTTGATGAATTAAAACAATGGGGTTTATGTAATATTTTTTTATCTATCAAAACTTGAAGTTGGGATGTTTCTATGGACTATAATGATAATATGAATAGGTGTAGATAATGAAGCTTTTGAGTGTTTATGAAGGTTCTTTAAGCTTATGTGCCCGTTTTGGGACATGACATGAGACTCAACTATGTTTTCGTTATGTTCTTTAACTTACCAATTGCTTCATTCAGTTAAATTACTCTCAAATGTTTAGATAAACTCATATCAACCAAGATGTTTCTTGGTCGATCTTCAACAAATTAAACAAATGTCACTTCTTTTAAAATGAGATCTTCAACAGTAGCATCACTATATATCGTTCATGTTTTCACATACGATTAGACATTTTCACTATGAAATTTAAGTAAGAAAGAAGTACAAACAATTTTCTGTTGCCAATTGGGGCGTTTGTAAAGTTCACACGCAAACTTGAGGAAGGATTTCGAAATCATTTTCATGATCTTTATTCATTATGTTACATGTGTAATTGGTAAATACATTTTTCTAGAATGATAAACTTTTAGCGTAGCATGTACATAAAAATAGGTCTATCAGTCTATGACTATTTATGAAAAACACGAAAAAGTTTTTATATGGTTATGATTTTTTTAGATACAGATTGATTCATATCATTATCTTTGATTTAATTATTTTCTTTGGTTTGCGGACATAAAGTTCAATAATTTTATGGAAAGAAAACAAACTAAAGAAGCCAACTGTGAAGCTCTTTGACTTTAATCTTATTTTATCTGTTGGATCTCTTTGCTTTTATTTGCTTTGCATGTGGTTTTCTCAAATATCCTTTTAGGATAAAGACGAGACCTTCTTGTAAATTATCTGTTTCTCCCAATCAACATATAAGGGTGGGTTGCATCCATATCATTTTTCTGTGAAGCCGATTAAAAGCTTCGATTTTATTTAAGAAATGCTTTGCATCTGTCCTTGTTACAGGTAGAATGATTGACGCGTTCTAATTTTTTTTTTTTAATATATATTTTATAAAATTAGTTTCATATGGTTATGATTTTATGTTGAATTTTAAAGAATAAAATTTTGGTAAAAATGGATTTGACGATAGTATAAACAATGAGATTCGATATTGTTTTTGAAATTTATAAAATATTATCTCAAGTTCCTTAAAATTTATTCACAAAGCAATGTAAGAGATTAAATTTTTAAGACACCAGCTCTTAATGTACTGATCCCTCAATTTAAAAAGAAAAAGGAATTTAGTTTGATGCAGAAATGATTAAATTGGACTGACTATAAAGACTGATATTAAAACATTTGTTATCACGTACATTAGTGAACAATTATCAATAAGAAAAGGATAATATACTTTTGACCTAAATCGCATAAAACTAAAAGCATATCACGCGAAAGTAATTGAACACCTCCGCAAAAGCTGAATCGAGTTATGAATTTTATGGAAAGTGTTACTGTGTTAGTGTTATCATTACAACTTTAAAATAATTTTGAATATAAACTTTATAATAAAGAAATAGATTGGACATGAAGCAGCATCGGGAAGGACTTGCATGTCCCCACTCCCCACACTCACTGACAAACCTCAAGTGTCCAGTGCGTTGGCTTTACACTTTACAGTAGCAACTGTATTATATATTATAAATGAACATACTATAGAGTTTATACACTTTAGGGATTGATTATTGATTGTGAATGGTTTGATGAAATATTAATTCTACTATATTTTTCTCCAAAATTTATATTTAAGTAATATTTTCTCAAATTTTACTCTATTTCATTTCCAAAATTTAGCCAAAAATAAGACGCAGTTGAAATAAAATCAAATTCCATTTACAAATTATTCCATTAGTGAACTGCATGGTGTAATATATCCATAGTTGAATCAAGCAATGCTAGTATTTTTTTTGTTTTAGACTTTTTTGGGTTATAGTTTTAATAAATAAAAAAATTTACTAACATGATATTTCAAAAATATGAAAATGTTTGATTCATGTTCTATAAATTCTCAGAATAACTTTTAAAACATATTGTGGGGTTGTAAAAAAAAAAAAATTTATATGAGTGTTAGTTTCATTCATCGATGATATACACAAACTTGTTTTTGACATACTTATATTTCATTTAAACACTACATCGACGACATTTCATGCATTTCGTTCCTGCCACATGTTTGAGTAATAACAACTAAACTAATTTCTTAATCATATAAATCTAAAATTGTAACTTTATATGGATTAAAATAGAAACATTTATAGATTATAAGCGAAAAAATGAAAAATGAAAAATTTGGTTAAATAATCCGGCCAGAGAATGAGAAAAGACATACGGTGATTACGACGATGGTTGAGATTTTGCGGTTCTAAACAAATGAGAAAAAGAGTGCATACGAGAGAAAAAAAAGAGAGAATTAATTTTTTATTTTCTTTCTTAGCTATTTTTTTGTAAAAGAAATATCAAAATACATTTTTTGTAGTTACCATTTTTGTAAGAAATGTGTTGTGTGATTTAACCTCATTGTGGATGCGCTGTTTAGTAATAGCAAAACTTTTTGTGTGTTATTTTATGTGATTTCCCTAATATTATTGGTTGTTGAACTGAACTCCGTGACGCTACGCATGCGACTAATTAATAAAAGACAAAGAGGAGACATACGTTTGATGTTATAGATCAACAACTAAAAAAATGAAAGAGTGATCGATGTATGAGTGATTTATACTTTGTCTAGATATGAGTGATTTATACTTTGTCATTTTGATCTCTTTGTCTGGAGGATTATTTTTGATAATTTGGCAGTTATAAAATCTCCAAAATCAATCTCATCTATAAATCAAGAATCAATTATAGTACATATAGAGATGGAATCGTGGAAGCGCATCGATGCATACAAACTGTTTTTTTTATCAAAATCAATGCATATCATATAAGTAGGCTTGGTTAAACTAACCGAATAAAATTTCTAAACAGAATCGAACGTCCGAGGGTTGGTCAATTTGGTTTTGTTTGGGTAAGTAGAAGAGAACTGATCGGTTAAAATATTAAATATATTCTATTCTCGGTTTTGATATGTCCGGTTTGAAAATAAAGAAAATCCTAAAACATGCATCCACATACTCGGTTTCCGTGGTGTTGATGTATGAGGCTGTTTGTCATCGTGAAACTTTAAGTGAGCCAGTGCGATGCGGGCGGGACAGATGCAATGCATAACAAATAGTAACAATACATATATATAAGTTTAGATTTTTGTTAGATACACATATTTCATATAGATTTTTGAAATTGTCAAGTGCAGTGCGCAATGGTGCGCGACGGCTCTGAATGAAAACTAGATTTTGAACAGTTTAGAAAATGAAGACAAGAAGCTAGGGCTGGGCATAAAACCCATACCCGAACCCGAATCCGACCCGAAATTAGGGTACGGGTATCGTAAATTATCCGATCGGATTTCATTTTATTAACATTAGGGTATCCGAACCCGATATAGTAAAACCTGATACCCGATCGGGTACCCGAATCTATACATACACATACATGATTATGTATTTTAATCACTAAATCGAAGTCTAAAACACTCATTTCATAATTTCGTCAAATTTACCCTAGACTTACTCTCTCAAATTAAGAGATCAGCTGTAACACTTAAGGTTATCGAATCCACAGAGAATCATAAACTCAATAGATTATTAAATTTAGATTAAGCTAAGCAAGATAATAAGAATGAAAAAACAAGTAGACAAAGCAATTTAAACGGTTGAAAAGATCAATTAAAGTCTTTGCGAAAAGGAATTTTGCTCATCAAAGTCTAGTTCAGGAAATCAATCAAACTGTCGTTTCTATTAATTATCCTAAGATCAGATTTCAGGTCATGAATCTAAAATCAGCAATAAACACGAGACAAGATGAAGAACAATCTAATGATATTAATCCTATGCAATTTAGATCAGATCTAGCAAATCATCAAACACCTTTGAAAATCCCTAAACCTAACATGGTTACTACTCAGACATAATCGAAGCAAAAACCATTATATTAATTGAAGATATTTCTTAAACAAAGACAAAATAATGCACGAGCCTAAACAATGGCTGTAAAAACATATATATATATATATATATATATATATATATATATATATATATATATATATATATGGTACATAAACCGTCTTAAACAAAATTGTAAACATCTAGAACTTTCGGGCTTTTAACGGACATCTTTAAATTCGGGCTTTTGGCTTGGTCGAGCAGGGTGTCGATCGACACCCAGAGGTGGTGTCGATCGACACCATCTTCAGATTTTGACTCTCCACTTTGATCTTCGCCACTTCGTTCCGCAATGCTCCAATAACTTCTAGTAAATATCAATTATGCCTCAAACGTCTAAGTACCTATAAATACTCTAAAACCATAGGAAAAATACCAAAAGACTCTAAACAATGGACTTATATCATGGTCTATAATGGGTAAAAACCATGATATATCAACTCCCCCAGACTTAGCTTTTGCTTGTCCCTAAGCAAAATAGTGTTATCACTCTTTTAGGAACTACATACCTTTGCAAAGCTATCTGGTGATACTTCGATGTTTCCCTAGAAGTATAGCAGTCATCCAGATTGATTCCAAACCCCTTAGAAAATCTCAGACTTTTAGTCGCAAACCCCTTTAGTTTATTAAGTGCAGTCTCATCGAGGGAATATCGATCGCTGGACCTTCTAGATTCTTTCGCTTCCTTGAACACTTTCCTGCGTTTCACCCTCTCTTTTCCCTCTGAAACTGTATCCAATTAAGGATATCATAGAGATGCATTGCCCATTTTTGAACTTTTTTTCTTCAGGATTTTTCTGTTTTTTTTTCGGACTTGCACTTTTCTATAGATTTTTATTAGATCCTTGATATCCCTATGACTCTCTAGATCAGCTCTCAGTACTAGTGTTCTTGTGGAGACAGGGTCATAAGGCTTTTTCTATTTGATCTAGGACAGTTGAATTCGTCATTCGGGAAGAAGTTTCAAAAGCGGTCCGTCCTCGCTTTCAAGTGTTTGGAAGCTGAATCAAATCTTGTGATTTCCAACGCCCTTGACAAGAAATTAGAGTTCATTAAGGGCGGGGTCTGCAACGTCTTTCTAGCGTTCTCCAGAAGTCTGAACTCGCTCCGTTAAACCGATCCACTTCCAGTTACCCACCTTAGTAAAACCAGTCAACTTGCATTGGAAATGTTCCTTGAGTGCTGTTCAAAGCAAGTGGAGAGGGGAGTTTCGACCCGAATAAAAAAAAATATTTTTGAAAAACACCATAAAAACTCAAAAGAAAACACAATAGTTAGCAACTACCTCCCCCAGACTTAAACGACACTATCCCCAGTGTTATTAAGCTTGAAGAAGGTGAATAAAATAGATAGAAAACAGAAAAATTGAAAAAACGAATGATTTTGTTACATGATGGGAGTGGTATCGATCGACACTTGGTAAGGGTGTCGATCGACACCCATGAATTTGGTCCAATCGACCAAAAGGTCGATCAACTGTTCATCCGCAAAATTTTTTTTTTTTTTTTAGAAGAAAACACTTAAACTAAAAATAAAAGTTAGTAATAAAAGAAATTTAAAACGAAAATAAAATACTTACTAGTGGGTTGCCTCCCACTCAGCGCTTGTTTTTAGTCTGTTAGCTTGACTGTTTTGAGGAACTTCAGATATCTAGAGGATCTGCACTCTTCCATTGAATGATTCGAGGAAAGAGTTTCTGCGTTTTCTGCACCATCTCTTGAACGACTATATCGCCTTTCTCCTTTAGTGCAACAGGAATGATGATTCACATTTTAGCGAAAGGCTTTGAAGTCCTTGGACGTTTCACTTCTTCTTTTCTCGTTCCTGCTCAGAAAAACCAAGCTTTCGAGGAACTCGTTGCTTGTGTGAGCGTGTAACCGCTTTTTCAACTTTAATGAAATCGGAAGAGATAAAATTTAGTACAGGAGAATCATACCTTGGCTCTTGGAGAGGATTGTGGGATGGAAGTTGTGGAATAACCTGTTCAGCAATAGATAAAGGACTAGAATCATACTCCTTAGAGTCTTCATCCTCTCAAATCTCCACAGAAAAAGTCTGACTACCAATGGTGGACTTTCTTCGCGTGTTCTCCATATAAAAGTCCATGATCACATCTCCTAGATCAAGTTTGACTTTTCCTTTCCTCACATCAATCTGAGCACCAGCAGTCGCTAAGAATGATCATCCTAGGATCAAAGGATCTTCAGGCTCATCGTCGTACTCCAAAACTACAAAATCCGCAGGAATAATGCAGTCCTGAATCTTAATAGGCACATCCTCTAGAATTCCTTTTGGAAATCTCCTGGATCTATCAGCTAGCAGAAGAGACATCCTAGTTGCCCTGAAATCAGTCATCCCAAGATCAATAGCAACAGATAATGGCATCAAGTTAATACCAGACCCCAAATCACAAAGAGAATGAGGAAACTGCCCTGTCGAGATTGAGCAATTAAGCACGAAGTTGCCTGGATCTGGAAGCTTCACTGGAATCCTGCTCTGAATCATCCCGCTAACTTCCTCTAAAACTACCATGTCCTTCTTCTTCTTTTTAGGAACCGGAGTCGTGTTCAAGAGTATGGCTCGAATGTCTCTGGGCAGCAGTGCTCCTTCCTCAGGACTAATACCATTCGCTGCAAGCCGCTTGACATATCTTCTAAGCGGAGGAGAAAGTTTAACTGCATCAACAAGAGGCATTTCCACCATGATCTTATCAATAATCCGCTTGCAAATCTCCTCCTCAACCTCCTGCTTAGACCTTCAAGCTCTGGGAAAAGGGACTGGAGGCTTGTAGACGTTCTCCTCTGAAGCAATCGCGATTGCCGCAAAATCAGGCTCAGTCTGGGCAAGGTGTCGATCGACACTCTCTGTAGTGTCGATCGACACTAGCTCTGTTTTTGTTATTCGAGTTGATAATTCGAGAGGTGTCGATCGATGCTCAGTTGTAGTGTCGATCTACACTTGCTCTGCAGTTCCAAAAATTTCGTCCAACTCTGCGAAATAATCCTTCGTTTCAGTCTAAAGAGCATTGCAAGTGCTCCTTGGGTTTGCATCGGTCTTCGCAGGAAAGAAACCCTCTTGTTGCTTGATCGAATCAACAGTTTGAGCGACCTGAATATCCAATTTCTTGACATGCGCGCTCAATGTTCAAATCTTACCATCCAAGTCCTGGTACATTGCATCCATCTTCCAATTGAAACTCACAGTCATCTTCTGTTGGCCCTCTAGGAGTTGTTCCAGCATATTCTTCACCTCATTGTCCTGCTCAGGAGGCTTCTGGTAGGATGAGGAACCATAGTTCCTGTTGTAATTATTGCTCTGGAAGGGCTTCTGATAAGACGACCCATATCCCTGCTGATTGTTGAACTTCTGAAATCCTGAACCATTGATGTAGTTCACATCCTCTGTAGTTTCAACTTCCTGAACAAACTGTACTGACTTCTTTCCCATAAGGACACTATGCATAAAATCCAGCTTAGCGTTCATCTCAGCCAAATGCTTCCCACCATCCTTGTTATCACTCATCTGCTTCCTCTCAATATCAGCTTTCTTCGTGTTGTTGCTAGAAGCCAAGTTCTCGATGAGAGTAACCGCATCCTCTGGGTAGTTGGTATTGAAGTTACCACTACTCGCTGCATCCAGTGCCATCTGATATCGCTAGTCCACTCCTCTATAAAAGATGCCTAGCAACTGAACATGTGTGAAGCCATGGTGAGGACAATCTCTCTGATAAGACTTCAATCGCGTTTATGCAGCCTTGAAAGCTTATGTCGGACCTTGCTTGAATGAAGTGATCTTCGTCCTCAAATCCTCAGACCTTGCATCATCGAAGAAGTTGTTCAGGAATGCGTTCTTGGTGTCCTCCCAAGTAGTCAGCGATCCAGGCTCAAGCTGCTTTAGCCAATAAGAAGCATCCCGACTAAGAGAGTATGGGAATAGCTTGCAGAAGAGATAATCACTGGACACACCATTGGCCTTGATGCTGGAAGCTAAGTCTTCAAAATTCTCGATGTGGTCCATTAGATGCTCATGAGGAAGACCATGGTACGGGTTTTGTGCGACTAGATTGAAGTAAGCAAGCTTCAGCTCGAAATCATTCCTCTGAAAAGCAGGAGGACAAATCGCAGCTTGATTCGCGTAGAACTGGTCTGGACGGTTGAAATCAGCCAAAGTTCGTTGCTGATTCTTGATAGGGTGTCGAGCGACACCAGCTTGGCGTCGATCGACACCATCAGCTTCTCCTTGTCGAGCGACATGTAATTCATTCGGGTGTCGAGCGACACCATCGAGGAGTCGATCGACACCAGCTTCTGCATTGTCCACAAGCTGCTCGATAACTTCCTCGACGATTACAGTTCCATCGTCGTTGAGCCTCTGCCCTTTGGCGTTGTATCTGAGACCTGTTGGATCATGCATGAATCCATCTTCTCCTCTCATTAGAACAAGCACTTGTCTAGCAGCCATCTTTACTGCTCTTGTGTTCTCACGTTCTATACGTGCAAGTTCCTGAAGACTGTATCCCACTAGTTCTTTGTCTTGATTGCTCCTGGTATTGCGATTTCGCATGTACCTGAAACGCAAAACAAAAAGACAAAGACGAAACTAGCAGAAAAAAATAATAATAAAACCTAGACAAAATCCTAATAATAGTAATCTAATGGTAATTCAGTCCCTGGCAACAACGCCAAAATTTGATATCGTCAAATTTACCCTAGACCTACTCTCTCAAATTAAGAGATCAGTTGTAGCACTTAAGGTTATCGAATCCACAGGGAATCAGAAACTCAATAGGTTATTAAATTCAGATTAAGCTAAGCAAGATAATAAGAATGCAAAAACAAGTAGACAAAGCAATTTAAACGGTTGAAAAGATCAATTAAAATAAAGCTAGGCGCAGGGAAATCTCAGGTGAATCAGATAAGCAGATGATAAATATAAGATAGGATTATTAAGCACAGTTCACAAACATGAATCACGAATATAAAATCCATCAGCTTTCGCTGCAGAGATTATCTATGTTTAAATCCTAGAAGACAAAATTTCTTTGCGAATCCTAATAATCTAAACAAGCATTAATGTTCAGGTTCAATTGCTCACAAAACCCTAAACTAAATTTCTTTGCGAAAAGGAATTTTGCTCATTAAAGTCTAGTTCAGGAAATCAATCAAACTGTCGTTTCTATTAATTATCCTAAGATCAGATTTCAGGTCATGAATCTAAAATCAGCAATAAACACGAGACAAGATGAAGAACAATCTAATGATATTAATCCTATGTAATTTAGATCAGATCTAGCAAATCATCATTGAAAATCCCTAAACCTAACAAGGTTACTACTCAGACATAATCGAAGCAAAAACCATTATATTAATTGAAGATATTTCTTAAACAAAGATAAAATAATGCATGAGCCTAAACAATTGCTGTAAAAACATATATATATGGTACATAAACCGTCTTAAACAAAATTGTAAACATCTGGAACTTTCGGGCTTTTAACGGACATCTTTAAATTCGGGCTTTTGGCTTGGTCGAGCAGGGTGTCGATCGACACCCAGAGGTGGTGTCGATCGACACCATCTTCAGATTTCGACTCTTCACTTCGATCTTCGCCACTTCGTTCCGCAATGCTCCAAAAACTTCTAGTAAACATCAATTATGCCTCAAACGTCTAGGTACCTGTAAAGACTCTAAAACCATAGGAAAAACACCAAAATACTCTAAACAATGGACTTATATCATGGTCTTTAATGGGTAAAAACCATGATATATCAAAAGCTCACTTGGTTATCGGATACAACATCAGAAGGACCCAATTTTATATGAAACTGACTTGAGCAACTGTGAAATTGACCAGGATAATTGTAATGAGCCGAGCCCATCACCAATAGAAAATAGGTCACTTACCAATTGTTTACAGCCGACAAAGAGGAGATGGTAGAGATTAGCGGCGACTTTTGCTTCACCATCCGGTCACTTTCCGATCCGGTGCAAGTGGCCAGAGTGAGCAATCGATGGTGGTTCTTGAGATCGGAGAGTGAAGACGAAGGTACGGAGGATAGATCCACAGTTACACTCCGATGTTTATACCCGGAACCAGAGAATGGTCGGGCTTCCAATGGATTTTTCGGTGAAGCATGATAGAAGCCTGAAAGTGTGCGGCGGTGGTGGATGGCGGAGGCGGCGGAGGAGGTCAATGTGGTGTATTGAGCTGTGGAATAAGGAGATGAAGTTCTTCGGTTTCTAGCCGAGAATAGATCCGTACCACAAGGGCACGTAGTCGACACAAATCTCTTGTTCTTAGAGAGAACAAAGCAGATCCAAATCATAAAACGTTCGCTGCCGATCGAGATTGAGTCGGAGGAACAAATTAACCAGAGAAAACAAGTCGAACGAACCGCTAAACTGACATGTGAGAACTGCATGTAGACCATCCTCCAACGCCGGCGAGCAAAGGCTTCACCGGCGTCGGAATCAGAGAAATCTGTGGTTGTTTCGATTACTGGACCCGAGAGAGTTTTGTTCCAAGTATTACGTGACCTCGTTACAAGATAATTTTAAAGAACAAAAAAAAAAGTAAACCAAAAGCACATTGAAACCGTCTCATTCACACCTTTGTTTCCTTTACATATTGTGTGTGTTTATATATTAGTAAATTTACTACATTTGAGTTGTGTTTTGAATTTCTTTTTCGTTTTTTTTTTCTATCATATCTTGGTGTTTCGTCAACTTTGGCATTTTAAAACTCAATTTGTGTTTAAGACTTGGTTTTTAGAATAATTGTTTTTTATCTTTTGATTAATTTTTTTTTTAGTATAATCATAAATACGGGTACCCGAACCAATATCCGATACCCGCTACAACCCGTCCCGTACCCGTCCTAATTATACGTAATACCCGAATGGGTTTTATATTTTTTCAAAACGGGTACCTGACGAACATAACTATCCGCCTCGAACCCGAACGGGTACCCGAACGCCCAGCCCTACAAGAAGCAAGTGATTTTTAGAAAAAATGCCTATGTAGCTCCAAATAAGAAAGATATTATGAGCTTTAGGAGGGTTTATTGGTTTTAGTATTTGAATGGATTTGAAAATCCACACCGAATCCTATGTTATTTAATTAATCATTTTAAAATCTTCAATAAAATTATGTTTTACTTAAATAGGAATCAAAACCACTTCTTATTCAATCCTACGTAATTACTTATAGATTTGCTTTCAAAATGGATTTTAGTGGATTTGGAAGAATTTCTATGTTAAAAATACAAAAACTCAAATTCATTAGAAAACCTTGTGTATCTCAAATACTTATCAAAATACACATGTTGAATTTGAAAATTACAAGAATTTGTAAATCCTATATAAATTTTCAAATCTATTAAAATATCAGAACCAATAAATCCCTCTTAAGAAATTGTTTTGTTATTAAGGCCCACAACATTACGGAATGTTCACACAAACTAAAATGCTTTTGAACTTTGGTTGTAATTCGGCCTTTTCCCAAACCACCAATTTACATATTGCTGGACCAAACCGAGCCACTGAATTCTAATTCGGTTTTATTCAGCACAATTTCTCCGAAATTTGAAAACTGAAAACCAATTTTTTTAAATCCGAACCGACATGAACCAACCGAATAGCCACCCCAAAGGTTTCAAATAATTTGTATTGTGTACCGAGGAATGCAAGAAACGTGGTTTAATAATGATAAGGATCCTTTTTGTATTGAGTATCGCATCTCGCATATGGTTCCTTTTTTTTTTGGTCGGAGGCATATGGTTCGGGAATTTTATCAAAATTACCATAATTTTGAAATTTTCTTTCCAAAACTACCATAAATCAAAATATTTTTCAATTTTATACCACAACAAAAACAAAAAGACAATTTTGACTTTGTTATCACTTATGGTTATTAACGTGATTTTGTCCATGACCGTTCAATATATTGTCCACCACCATCTGGCGTCGTTTCTGTCCATCATCCACCATTATCGTCACCGTTTCCATCACCGGATCCGTCGCTGACTACACTTTCATCCACCGTCCCCGTCACCGAATCCATTTTTGTCCACGCCAAATCCAATTTTGTCCACTGTCGCTGTCACCATATCTATTTCCGTTCATTGTCTCTGTCTCTGTCACGAGTTCGGTTTTTGTCCACTGTCGTCGTCATCAGATCTGTTTCGTCCACCAACGACGGCATCTTCATCTTCTTCTTCTTCTTAGAGAAAGAGAGAGAGAAAGAAAGAGAAAGAGAGAGAGAAAGAGCCGGAGAGAATGTCGCCGGAGAGAACGTCACCGTCTTTATCTTCGTTCCCGTTCACGACCAATTACCACCATGTTTGATTGTTCGTAGAGAATGAGGAAGATAGAAGAGAAGAAAAGAGAAGAGAGAGATAGATCTGAAAAATAAAATGATTTTTTTAGATTTAAAATAAGGGTATTTTAGTCATTTAAAAATATTTTGTTATATAATCAAAAAGATTTTTGTACTTATGGTAGTTTTGGAAAGAATTGCCAAATTTATGGCAATTTTAATAAATTCCTCATATGGTTCCTTGATTGACACTTTACTTAACTCTTTCTAGCCGTTATGATTTCGCTCGTCTTTAATTCGTTCTTAAATTGTTTTAAGTAATTGGTCAAATATATCAAATTAGTCTAATGATGATTGTAATATCTATAATAATTCAGACGTTTAAAAAAAAATTGTTTTAAGTAAATTGTTTTCTTTGCAAATGAAAATAGACCTATCACAACTTGCTTTCTTCTATTGTTTTCCACTTGGAAATGAGGTCCTCTCGAGTGTAGAAAAATAGCCCAAACTGTACAAAAAAGCAAAAATTATATGATTTCATATTATCACCGTCTACCAAATAATAAAACGTCATGTTAGATCTATAGAACAATAAGTTAAAAAATTATAGGCCTATCACATACACGAAGTAAATGTATTAATTATTTAACCTAAGACCAATTTGAATGTTTATTTTGCGCTACCGAAAGCTAAAGATCACATACACAACCTAAACTCATGCAACAATTTGAATGTTTATTTTTTCCAAGTTTTATTTTGCATATTCAATATCAATTAGAGGATTTAAAATTGTGCTCTCAATAGTTGGGAAATCAGTTAGCATAAAAAATTCGAAAAATTATAGGAATTGCATCTGGTAATGGACAGATGTTATTGGTTATTATCCATTTGGGTCTTATGGTTATGAAGATATAAAAGTGTGTGTTACCTCTCCTTCTTCTTCTAATTTACTATTTTTCTTGTATGGTGAATTTCTCGATGATAGAGGAAGTTGTAATCATTCAGGAAACTTGTAAACTCTCGCTTTAGTTTTCTTTTGGTTCGTGTTTCATTTTTGAGAGAACGATTGTATTTCAGCGAGAGTGCAATTGGTGAAAAATCCCAACAAGGTCTTTATAGATTTTTCATCGCATAAAAAGACAATGCACAATATTACAAGTTTTTCAAAACCATGTATAATTTTACGAAAAAGAAAAGGAAATTTTGAAAATAATTCCATGCACTTATTAGACGTTTAATTTACAAACCCATGTGACCACAAAAACATTTACAAACCCATGTCGTGACGCATATATCGATATGAGCCTATACGTCCAAGAAAAGATAAAAAAGGAAGTCCAATAAGGTTTCAGTGATTGGTTTTATTTGGGCTTTGGCTGCTGGATAACCTAAACTATGATGCAATAAAAAATTATTAACTATGAATAAAGAGGAAGTGGACAATATATATAAAGAGAGGGGGAGCGTTAAGATAGATGAAACTTTATTTTCTCTTGTAAAATATATGTTACAACTTACAATGATGCCTGGATTAAAATATGAGCATATCAATTTGTATCAAATCAGACACTGAAAGCATTATTAACCAGGCCATCAATGCAAAATATCATATCAAAGAAATCTATGAAATATTCTTCTATATGATATTAAACTTGAAATCTCGATCATCTTTTTTTTTTTTTTTTTCTTATATCAATTTAATGTATAAGACAATCTGTATAAGAATTCGAATTCGCAGTTTCGCACTTGTTAATGTATAAGACAATCTGTGAAATGGTTGTTAAAAAAGGTAAGAAGTGATTGCAAAAACTTCTACACCGACTTTTTTGGTTGAAGTTTATTTTTAATCCTTTTACATTCAACGTTGGTAAAAAAGTCGGTGTAGAAGTTACAAGAATTATTTATTGGTAAATTGACCAATCGGTATTTTGCTGTGCATAAAGCAAGGTAGGTGTGATCGAAGACTGAAGTGTGCTCAAACATCATTAAGTATTCTGTCGGACACAACTTCATTACTTTAAGCTAAACTTTCTTTATTTATCGCAGTATACAGTATTCTAGTATTTTATAAGAAAGCCGAGACGTATAAATTACTCGTTGAAATCTCTATTATAGTATGCATGCTTACTATTATTACGCATTTTAGTAAAATCGTTAGCTTAACTACGACGTTGATTCCGCAGCGTAAACCTATATACGAAGACTTCAACTATTTTCAAGATTAAATAATATAACTAGTTTCACCATAAAACGCAATAAGGCTACTTTTCTCATTATTTATTAATAAAGTTAAAACGGAATAATCCTGTTTTGTTACAGTGTGTTTGGATGGACCAAAATTGATAGGAAAAATCAAAGGGAATCGTTGGACACAAAAATATCGTGGAGCCTAAGAGCATGTGCAATGGAGACATTAGCCAATAATATCTTAAAAGTTTTTCAATTAAAATTTAATTACTTTTGTGTTGTAAGACACTATGTTATTTTTTTTTATTTTGGAAATTCAGGTGTCTTAAAAAAAATATTATTTTAATTTTTTTAAAATATACTATATTGGATAAAATATAAAAACATTTGAAACATAAAAAAATTTAATGAAATTTAAAACATACATCACATAACAAAAATTAAAACATAATCTTCCAAATCATAAACAGAAAAAAACGGTAAATTCTAATCTTGCCATGGTTGCCATTTTAGCCATACATGCTCAACCAAATCATTATTCAATTCTTGATGCTTATTTCTATTACGAAGTCAGAATTCGAATGACCAACATTTGGGAGACATTTTAATCCTTTTATTTGAAATAGAGTTATTTTATTAAAATTTATAAATATAGTAGATTGGATAAAGCATACATAATATATTGCAAAATTAGAAATTTGAAACATACATTACATAAAACATTTAAAACATAAAATTCCAATTTAAAACATCTTTTCTCCTCCGTGCTTTATTTTTCTTTGCGCAACCACAACACGCAACATCGCCGTGTCTAAACACTGAAAAATGAATCCTAAATAAGATTCGGTCTAATTATTTTGGATCTCCTTGAGTTATATTTAATTGCATTTTAGTCTTTTAGACACCAACTAGACTTTCTTGGGTGACCATTGCCTAACACTTAATACGCGAAACCCACATGGACTAACATGTCACTTTGCAATTTATTAGAATATAATGCTCTATACGCATATATATACACACACATATTGTCTAGGATTTATCTGAATTATCTTTCAAAAGAATAGAGCGTTTTGATTGGATATTAGATTTTTCTTTTTCTTTTTAAGTGATAATGCAGTCTCTTATTAAGTTCAGAAGGTAGAATCAACACAACATGGGCTGCGTCAACCAAATGGAAAAAATGTTAAAACAGAGGTAAAAGAGCCTTAACAAAAAAGAAATTGACGTGGAAAACATTTATGCTCGTTCGCATCATGTTGAGGTCGGATTTTCGGTCATCCCTAAAGAGGATCATATATCTATTTAGACGTGGAATGTATTATGGAAAATCACCTCAAGAGCATCACGTAGAATTTACATATGGGGGAAAAAGAGGATGGATCCTGCACAAGTAACATGGCCATGAAAGTTTTTGAAAGAATGAGAAGGGTTTCCCTCCTGAAAACTCTTTGACATCCAAGTCATGTCATCACACGAAAGTAGGTTTAATCAGGAGTAAGTATGAGCTCGGTTGAGTATCACATCCGAGGATCATGAGCACCATTACTATTTAAGATCGAGGTAAGACGACTGAAAGAAAATCCTTATCAAAACCAACTTAACAGTAACTTAGACAATAAGCGCATGGATTGGTCTTGTTGCGCTCCTACTTCAAACCCCGGTGAGAGAAATATTTTACGCCATGTTATAAAGTATTAACAAAGGCTGGTCTCGGGCCATGGGGGTGACTAAGGCATAGGCCCGAACCCCTCCTACTTATCAAAAAAAAAAAAGACAACTTAACAAATAACTTAGATATCAGTTCTTTCAGATATGATAAACAAACTTCTTAAACAAGGCTTTTGATTTTTATTTAGGGTTAACTATTTCATTTTGTTATCAATTCCCCGGGTTCTGTAACATCCCGAAACCAAATTGTGAGTTTTGGTAAGGGGTGTCGATCGACACCAGGTGTGGGTATCGATCGACACTAGTGTTTCAGGTCAATTGCGGTTTAAGTTTTAATGGTTCGGTTTGATGTCGGTTTGGGTTGAGAACCCTAGAATCCTGTTTATAAGGCTGGGCAGCCTCGTTTTTCTGTGGTTAAGGTCAGAAAAACGTGTTAGAGAGGTTTTTGGTGATTTCCCTCAAGGTTTGGTGATAAGAGAGAAGGGGGCAGTTCTGCTTCATTCTGGTAGAGAAGAGGAACAAATAAGGAGATCGGTTCGGATCAGAGTGAATTTTTGTGGGTAAGTTCTTCTCCTTCTTATCTAGCCGTGAGGCCAATCCGTTTGTCATTTGGATTTTTATTCTAAGAGTTATTTGCGTTTTTGTGAGGGAGGTTCTGCTGAATCGGGTTCAGGAATCAGTCTGATTGCGGGGTGTTTTTCCGGAGACTCAGAGAGAGTTAGACAACAATCTATAGGGCGTTGGAAAGCTCTGTGTGTCTAGTTTTTGGAACAGGTTTCCGATAAAAAATCGGAGGTAAAATCCGTCCTCAGCATTGATTTTTGTAAATCGCGTCAGTTCTGTTTTCTGGAAATCTGATTTAGGGTTTTGAGAAAATCCAGGTTTTGTGTTCTAGGTTTGAGGAATGGTTCCTCAGAGGCTGCAAGGTCGCTGTTTTTGTGTTCTTAACCGTTCTTCTCTCGAATCGCGTAATCAAGGTGAGTGCGTGATCGTGGTTACGGATAACTAATGTTAGGGCTCTATGTTTGATTTGATGTTAATTATAGTGGATTTTTGTTGAGGATTATGTGATAGTCGTGTTGTTTGCTGTGATTAAAGATTGTCGAGGGAACGGAGCCGGGCCATGTGAGGATTTTGGTCGGTTGCGGTTTCTGTGTCAAGGTGTCGATCGGCACCTAGAGGTAGTGTCGATCGACACCCCTCGTGTTTTTGTGTCTGGCTTTTGTCGTGTTGGTTTCGATCGACACCTAGTGGTAGTGTCGATCGACGCCCTATTGAAATTGTGGAATGTATGTTTGTAGTGTCGATCGACACTATGGTGGGGTGTCGATCGACACCGAGTTGCTTTGTGCAGATTCGGATTGTTGTTCTTATTTTTGGTAATTCGAACGCTGCAAACTGTTGATTAATTGTTCTTATTTTGTTTATAATTGAACGTTGTGGATTGTTGGCTGTTGCGTAGTAATTGGCATTGTTATCCTACTTTGTAATCAGTAGACGAGATGACCGCTTCACTGAGTATTTGTGATAATACTCACACAACTCTTTTTCCCATGTGTTGCAGGTATTAGTTTGGGGATCGTGGAATCAAGGCCGGGACAAGAGGATGATTATGATCTCTAGATTTTATGTTATGGAATTGCATTTTAGTAAAACCGATAGGTTGCTAGAAATGTTAATCGCTTATTGGAATTCTGGAATTGGTTGTTTGCTGATTATTGGAAGTTTACTGGTTAATGTTTAATGAGTTTCCGCAGTAGAATTGTTAGTTTAAAAAAAAAAAAAGTTTGGTTGTTTCAGGTTCGATGACCAATAATACAAAAAAAATTAGACTAAAACTATTTTTTTATCTTTTGTTTAATCAACTAAAGTGTGTTGAATAGTTAAAACACTTCAATAAACTAGAGGATGAAACAACCATATATATTAGTACAAAAATAATCATGTAAATAGTATTTTTCGTAGGTATGCTCCTATGTGCTTGGAAGAGACAGGTTTAGTTGATTAATTAACTTTAATAATTGATTAGTAGATTTTTTGTTTTCTAGTTTATTGGCACTTTGTAAGTTATGTAATTAACAATACACACACAAAGGACAATTGAGTACCTTGTCTCCCCCTGGTAATCATGATTAAGAATCTAAGGAGGCATAATCCGAGATCTTAAGCAACCACATGGGACATGTATGCCATTTAACACCAAGTGAACTAAATCTCAAGCTTCCTAAACATAGGAGTTAAATTAGGAAGCAGACGAACTTATCATCGCTGCGTTTTTGAGTTAATCTATTGCAAGGCCTAAAGGCAAGTCCACGCTTAATTTTATATTTTATAATGATTTCACAATTAGATTCTGTGAAAATTAAAAATAGAGAGACACGAAATTACGGTCTAACCATCCAACACAATGCTCATAACTTGTTAAACTGTAACCGGACGATTAGGGGTACTCCAGGCTTACATGCTGATTTATAATTGGTTATTGTTTTCTGATCATTTTTATTTCAAAAAAAGACATATAAATATGATAGGGATAATCTCAAGTCCGAGTTTGTATACATGGCATAAACTTTATTATCTTGAATGGAAAATTTGTTCAATTTGTACCAGTATTTGTTGCATAACACTATAGTTTGTTATTATTGTATCACCATACAAATTCAAGTTATATAATATATGGTTGATAAAAAAAATGTATAAATTTTTCCAATCAGTCACTCTAGCTAATTGTAACTATTAATCCAATGTGGGAAACCATATTAAGTAGCAATGTAAACGAAATTAAAAGTCAGTGTCAACACATGTTATTGCCTTTTAGTGACATGCACATAAAGGGCCACATTGTTAGCTCAACATGACAAAACGTACGTACCTTGACTAATCGAACAAACCACTTAGAATATTACATTCATTTCACATCCATGTGAGTATATGTCCGTGAAATAAAAGAAAGATAATTAAATTTTAAAAGATTTTGGTTAGAAGTTATCAAATCTCTTTCTCTCCCATTACATCATTGTCTAGGTTTATTGCTCTCTCCTCTTTCTCTCTCTCTTGTGGTCCTTGACCTCTTTAAATCCCTCGTATCACTTACCTCTGTTTCTTTATATCACAAACTCCTTACATTTTCCTCTTTTCTTCTCGTTACTCTTCTCTTTCTTGTTTCGCATTTTAACACAACATTAAAAGTAGAGAAACAAATCCTCTATATCTATTAGCTATACATAGCTTCTCTCTTTTTCCTCACTTTTTAACTCTTTTATTTAAACAACTTTCCTCATCTCTTGATCCCTCTCCTCTTTCTTTGTTGTCCAGTCTAGAGATAGAGAGAGCACACAACTTTTGGGTCATTTTCTTGCCACATTGTAGTGTTAAGTAATCAACAAGTAAAAATCTAGAAGAGTGTCTAACAGAAGATCAAGACAATCATCAACTGCTTCGAGGATCTCCGATGACCAGATGATCGACCTCGTAAGTAAGCTCCGTCAGCTCTTGCCGGAGATTCATGAACGGCGCCGTTCTGATAAGGTATGTTACACAACATTCATTTCATTTAACTTTTTTTTTCATTTCATTTAACCTCTTCATATATGAAAGAAAAAAAAACAGAAAGCAAATTCCCTTTACGCTAAAAGAAGATGGGAATCAATCAAACAAAAGAAACCAAAAGTCGGAACTATTGACTCCTGACAACATTTTTATTTTCTATCTTGGCCAAATGAAAACGTCGAAATTAAAGTCATGTTACAAGTCGTCTCAAACTATTTATAGTTCATGTTTTTTTTTAGAATAGATTTATTGCATAAAAATATATATATTTAAATTATACACCTTAATTTATATGCATATTTAGGAAAACAAAAATTAATTGAGGTTTTGAAGATGTATTAAAAAAGAAAACAGAAATCTTGATGATGTTTATTTATGCTTGTTCAAAATATGGTTAAAATAGGTATCAGCATCGAAGGTATTGCAAGAGACATGCAACTACATAAGAAAGTTGCATAGAGAAGTTGACAATCTCAGTGACCGTTTGTCGCAGCTTCTCGAGTCCGTTGATGATGAGAGCCCTGAAGCTACCGTCATTAGAAGCTTACTCATGTAACCTTCCACTATATTTATAATTAGGACTTCAAAATATATATATTTCCAAGATATCGTCCTTAATATATAAGGGGGTGTATTGAACATGGAATTTGGAGTGATTTGTATTAAAGTGACAAATCCTCTGTTATTCAAACATGAATTTTGAAAATTCATTTCAAATCTACTGTTGTTGAACTTGTGATTTTCAAATCCACTTCAAAATCCAGTGTTATTGGAATTTTTTTAAGCAGAAGATTTGTTGTGATTTTAATGTGTTTTGGTGGGATTCTTTAGTTATAAATGAGACAAAGTAAATCCCATTGTTTTAGGTGGGATTCTATGAGATTTTAGTTAAAATCATAATAATTCCTCTAAATCACCCCAAATCATTTAAAAACTCAACTACAATCAAATCACTCTAAATTCCATGTTCAATACACCCCCAATATTGTTAAGCGACGTGTTTTTATCTTTAATGAACTTCCGAATTTCGGTCCAGCAGTTACATTCTTTCATATTTTACTATTTCTTGAATAAAGAAATGATGGGATGACTTTGAAGGAGAAAAATGTGATTATTTTTTTTTTATTATTTTTTTTTGTCAACTTACTCCATATATTAAATCACATTTGGTCTGTAAAAACATCCCGAAATCGGGTATTTTCTACTGACTCGTCGAGATCTACATGGGAAAATAAATGATTACGTGCTCGTGCCGCTTTTGCAAGGGCATCGGCACGGACATTACAGGAACGAGAAATAAATGCTAGCTGGAAGGAAGTAAAGAGGTTTTTAAGTTCTCCAAAATGATCTAGCTCAGACTGGAAAGCGGGCCAATCTATCGGATCGCCGGTCATCTTCAGAAGATTTGAGCAATCCGTCTCAAATTGGGCTCTAAGAACACGTTTCTCGACCAGACACTCCATTTCCCAGAGGAGTCCCTCGAACTCTGCATGTAAGGCTGAAAGGCTCCTTCGGTATCCTGATTGCCGGTGTGTGTTTGACCTAGTGTGTCAGTGAGGCACCATCCGAGGCCGCTAGTGGACCCTAGATCTGTCCAAGATGCGTCCACCTTGCAGATCAGAATACTTGAGTGCTCGGATCGGAAGTTATCTCCAATCTTCCTCCCCGTCTTCTTCGTCTCTAACCAAATTCGCATTTCGCCAACTTTCTTCCTCTAGTTGGGCTACTTGGAGCGTGATTGCGGCTGGTACATTCTTCCCATTGAAGAGTTTGTCGTTCCTAGCCTTCCAAATGAACCAAATGATCCACGGGAATGTATCCCTTTGTGGTTTGGGGAGAGCCCTTTCTTTTGCCCTCCAAAATAGGAAATCCATATTTTGGTATAGGGATGTACACGGGAAATAACCCGGAAGGGACAGATAGTCCGATAAGGCTCACACCTGCAAAGCCAGAGGGCACTCAAAAATCATATGGTTGATTTTTTCTTCTGATGCACCACATCTGGGACAGCTCTTGTCGTTTCCCAAGTGTGGGTAGGTCAGCCGTTGACAAGTGGCTATACACCCTGTTAGGGCTTGCCACATAAAGTGTCAAAGTTTCCTAGGAGTCTTGATTTTCCACACTTGGCTAAGCAGACCCGTAATGCTCGGCTCAGATATCTGTTGGGGTTGTGTACTTCTTTGGTTTGTGTTGTGTAGTAGCTCGTATCCTGATTTAACTGTGTACATTCCTGATTTTGTATAACTCCACGCAAAACCGTCTAGGTTGAAACTTCTACTAGGTTTCAACCCTAAAATTAAGGCGACATCCTCGGGATGGAATAATTCCCGGATTCTTGTGTGATTCCATTCTGGTGAATTGTGTATCATGAGATCTTTAACCAAGAGATAGGAATCTCGTCGAATATGTCTACCAAGGCATCTTGGTAAACGAGCCGGTTTATCTGGAATCCAAGGTTCACTCCAAGTCTTGGTATTATACCCAGAGCGTATAGTCTTCTGAAGGCCTAGTCTAAGCAGGGGTTTAGCCGCCATAATGCTAGTCCAACCATACGAAGGGGATCTGGGCTCACGATCTATCATCGGGGATGATTGGTGATAGTATCTTCCACGTAATACTCTGGCAAGGAGAGAAGTTGGAAAGTGGATTAACCTCCATAATTGTTTAGCAAGGAGGGCTAGATTGAACTCATGAAGGTCTCTGAATCCTAGCCCGCCTGCATCTTTAGAAGTGCAAATCTTATCCCAGGCGATCCAATGTAATCCTCTACTATTCTGGCGGGAGCTCCACCAAAAGTTGGATATAGCGCTCCTGAGTTTATCAGTGATACCCTGAGGGAGTAGGAAACACGACATAACATATGTCAGAAGGGCTTATGCCACAAATTTTACTAGGACCTCTTTCCCTCCTTTGGAAAGGAATTTTGCGGACCAAGTGTTAATGCGGTTGTTGAGACGATCTTGAACATAAGCGAATACTTTTATCTTAGAGCCACAAATTTGTTCTGGTAGCCCTAAGTACATGCCCATACCTCCTTCGCTTGTTATGCCGATGACCCTCTTAATTTCTCTTTTGATTTGTTGATAAACTCTATTCCCAAAAAATAGCGAGGATTTGTTGGGGTTTAGTTGTTGACCAGATGCATCGCCATAGGTTTTGATAATTTTTAAGATCTCTGCACATTGCAGGATGTCTGCTTTACAGAAAAAGAGACTATCGTCAGCAAAGAGGAGGTGAGACACTCTCGGGCTTGCTTGAGCAATTCGTAGTTCTGTAATACGAGATTCTTCCTCTGCTCCTTTGAGCTGGGAGATAAGAGCTTCCGTGCAAAGTATGAATAGAAAGGGAGATAGGGGATCTCCTTGTCTAATTCCCCGTGACAGTTTAATTCTTCCTTTCGGCACTCCATTGATCAAAACTTGATACGATACTGATGATATAAAGAACATAAGCCATTTGACCCATTTTTTCTGAAAACCCCAGTTTTAGCATAACGGCTTCTAGAAAACTCTATTCTACCCGGTCGTATGCTTTAATCATGTCAGTCTTCATAGCCATAAAGGTTTCTCTGAAGCTCTTGTTGGTCCTTAGAGCATGAAAGTTCTCTTGAGCGAGTAAAATATTATCCGTTATTTGACGTCTAGCCATAAAGGCCGATTGTGTCTCTGAAATTAGGTTCGGGAGGGTCTTCTTTAACCGGTTACATAGAATCTTCGATATGATCTTGTAGCTGACGTTGCACAAGCTGATTGGTCTGAATTCTGTCATTTCACGCGGTCTGTTTATTTTGGGAATAAGACAGATATTCGTTTGATTCACTCTTGGATCAAAGGATCCAGTGCTCAAAAAGTCTTTCACCAGTTTTATTATATCTTGGCCCACCATATGCCAGAATCTTTGATAAAATCGGCTTGTCATACCGTCGGGTCCCAGGGTCTTGTCTGGATTTATATTGAACAAAACTTCTTTTATATTGGCTTCTGTCGGGTCGATCGTGAGTCGGTCATTATCAGTCTCTGAAACCTTCTCGGCAACATACCGAAGAGATTCTTCCAAATTTTGAGGCTCTGAAGTGGTGAATAATGTCTCAAAATAATTTGTAGCAACTTTTGTAACTCCTCTTTCATTCTCCACCCAATGACCATGCTTGTTCTTTAAGTAAATTATACGGCTTCGAGCTCTTCTTTGTTTAGTCGTAGCATGTGTGGGGGTCGAAACCAACACAATTAAATTTGTAAGAGTTCGTGAGGGGAATTTAGAGATTTCTATGCTAACTAGGGATCACAAGAGATTGAGAAAAAGTTGTTCTTATTGCTGTAAATTTGAGTACAAAGCTTGTGTATGTGAAAAGATTCGGCCCCTCAAAAAGAGTTTTTACATTAGCTATATATACTATTCTAAGGCGGCTACGTCTCCTAAGCTTCTGCGGAGTCATCAATATGAGCTTCACGTTTGGACCTGGACATCACACCGTCATTGGGCTGAAGATCGCTTTGGACTGAGGGTGTGATCAATGAGTTGAGGGAATGCACGATCGGCCTATAGACTGCGAATGCACGATCGGCCCACGGCGAGCCCATGGTCGGACCACGAGCGAGCGCGTGGTCGGCTCGCGGCGAGCTCATGGTCGGACCACGAGCGAGCATGTGGTCGGCCCGTGGCGAGCCCATGGTCGGACCACGAGTGAGCGTGTGGTCGGCCCGTGGCGAGCCCATGGTCGGACCATGAGCGAGCACGTGGTCGGCCTTCATGCAGTCTCGGTCCTTCTCCACTTCGTTCGAGCTCGTTCCACTACCACACGCTTCGCTCCGCAAGAAGACCTAGGTGCTGTTATGCCTTTCTTTGCCAAGAGTCCGCAGGACCTTTTCTTCTATTGACTTGTCTTTGGACGTTAATGTTGAGCGGGTGAATACCGACCCCAACAGTTAGCCCCTCAGCTCGGTAGTGTTAGAGCTAATAGTGCCGAGTTAAAAGATGTGTTGAATATCAGCGTTAACGTTTGAAGTCAAGGCGCTTAACTATCCTACAGTAGTAGAGAGTGACTTTTTCGCAAGAGGTTTTAAGACTCTGTAAATGTTATGAAGATTATAAGACTTCATGCTTTCTATGGAGATTTTAAGACTCCGCGTGTCCTATGGAGATTTTAAGACTCTGCGATGCGATTGTTAACGTGAATGACGCTTCCGAGTAATAGCTAGGCGATTTCCGGAGGGAAGAGTGTTGTGTTGTTGAACGGAGGCGGGACCCATGTCGTGAGAGAAAGAGAAGATCCTTTTTCCCTTAAAGGGATAAGGTTTGACCTAGTCAACTCTTTCTCCTTCCTTTCCCTTTCTTCTAGATCTAAATTTTTTTTTTCTTCTCTTCTTCTCCTCCTTGCCGCCGACCACGACATAGCAACCACCGACCGTGTGCTCGTTTGTGGCCGACCGCGAGTTCGCCACTTCTCTTCTTCCTTGGTGAGTTCCTTCATTGATTCTCTTTGCACAAGTCTTTCTAAATCTCATAGCTTCATGGAAAATTCAAGCTTGTAGATCTAGATTTTCTCATGGAGAATCAAACTTTGCTATGAGATTGTTGATTGCTTTGGAGAATCCTTGTATCTTTGATTGCTATAGATTGCTTAGGAGAATCCTTGTTTATTTGCATAGTCTTTTGGAGATTCCTCATTGAAACTTGTTAGGGATTGAACTTGTGCTTGAGATGTGTTCTTGATAAAGGATGGAAATTGTTGACCTTTGATTTATCTTGTTGACTTGTTGTAGGTGAAATTGTTGTTATGGAAAAACAAGAGCTTGGTCCGGTTTATCACGGTGGACCGGTAGTACCGTCGCGCCAATCCGGAGATATTGTCGTGCTCCCGACTCGGACCGACCCCGTGGTCATGACTTCTAACGGGAACGACCCCGAGGTCACGGCCCCGAGTGCGAGCGAGCGTGTGGCCGATCCGAGTGCTAGCGATCACGTGATCGGACCGAGTGCGAGCGATCGTGCGATCGCTACCCCGAGTGCGAGCGACCGCGTGATCGGGCCGAGTGCGAGTGACCGTGCGATCGCTACCCCGAATGTGGTCGCAGTTTCAAGTATAAGCGAGCCCATGCGCGGCACCATCTCGACGAGTTCAATGAGGGTGATGATGGCGCTTTTGATGACTTAGCGGATATTGAGGAGGAGAAGAGACCTAGCGGCAATGAGGATTTGATGGCTCGTAATGGGGGAGTTGAACTTTCCTTCTCCCTTAATGATGAGGATCCGGGGCTCCCAGATGGCGCAGCCGACGCTGCATTGTCAGGGTCTTCTTCTTCTTTTAGGTCACTTCCTTCCGATGCTGAGGATGGGTGATGAGGTTGACCAACCTACTGTGGTTAGGAAGAAGAAGGCGCGACAGGATCCTCCGAGATCCACTCTTTGCGACGAGGAGTCACTCCAGCTTCTCCGGGAGAAGTGCGAGATTTCGGATGAGATCTTGTTGGTTGTTCCTGATCGCACACAGCGAGCTGATGCTTCGCCTCAGGGGCACTTCACCGTGTATGGGAACTTCATCGAACATTGCTTGTTATGGTTTCCGGTGCCCGGCTTTCTACTTCGTTTCTTGGATGCGAATGGACTCTCCCTTGCTCAGATCAACCCCAGGGGGTTGAGGCACGTCATTGGCATCTATGTGTTGAGCAGGGAGTGTAACGCGGAGATTAGCACCGAGCAACTGTCTAGCCTTCTGGACTTCAGGCCTAAGGGCCGTGCAGATGAGCTTAGGTATCTGGTTTCTCCGGTTCCAGGTCGTGCGCTCATTGACGGGTTCCCGAGCAAGGACGATCACTTTGAAGATCGATTCTTCTTTATCAAGATATCGGAGAAGACCATTGAGGCGGATTGCATCTCCCTTGTCAGGACGAGCTGGGAGAAGAGAGGTAATTCTATACTTAGAAATATTTTTTTTTTGTATCATGCTTATGTTTTGTGTACTGATTTCGGCATTGCTTTGCTTTTGCAGCGAGACCAGCATCTTGTGTGGTGAGTCGGAGTGATACAGTGGCCATCCACAGTGCTCTTGCCTCCGGAGAGGGTGATTGGGTGAAGTCTTTCACACGTCAGAGGATCCAGAGGGCGCTTTTCACTCGGATCTTCCCAGGGAAGGTCCTTGGGCGAGGTGCCCCCAGAGTTTCGGCCTTCCAGCGAGCAGAGAAGGCGGAGGCGGTGTCGACGGGCACCGCGGTCTCAGCGAGGACAAGCTCGCAAACTCGTGCACCGACGACCACAACGCCTAAGACTCCTGCTGCGCCAACTCAGCGTTCTCGTGTTTCTGATCTCACCCTTGATGAAGTCACTAGGCGACGCACTCTCCGACTCCTGGCTCTGGCGGACGGGCCCTTGTTCTAGCAAAGGCCACACTTGCTGAGGTTTGATCTCTCTTTTTTCCTTGCATTCGCTATTGTTACTTTACTTTGTCTTGGTCTTGATAACGTTTCTCTGGTTTTCCTTCGTGTATGTAGCTCTCCACTCAGCTGGATCACATGGCCTTCAGTTTTGAGGAGGACTTTCGCTCTCGTGACCATGAGCTTAGCGAGGCCAGGAGGGCCAACGCTGAGCATGCTGAGAAGATCTAATCTCTTGAGGATGATGTCGCCTCTGCGAAGAAGAGGTCAGATGATTTGAGCGGGAAGCTGTCGAAGGCGTCTTCGAGGTATGCGAAGGACAAGGAGGAGATTGCTTCGCTTAGGAGCAAGCTAGTAGAGACTGAGAATCTTAGAGACTCCGAGATTGAGGAGGCCGTTTCTAAGGCCAAGGAGGAGGCGACTCGTGACTTTGCTTGCCGAACTGGGCAGGCTTCCAGGTTGGTTGCCAGGATTGAGGAGACAGCGAAGGACAACATGCTAGACCTTGCTGAGATTGATGCGAGCCTGGAGCTCATCGAGCGTCTTCGTGAGCCTGATGGCCCGACTTTGGACACCGTAGCAGGGCTTTTGGTTGAGAGGAAGATCCCGATATATGATGCTCGTGACGTGTTTGATGAGCTTGTCTCTAGCGTGAGGCAAGCCTTAGAGATCGCAGAGGATGCTGACGTAGCTGATGAGGATGAGTGACTGATGAGTGATCATTCTCCTTTGCTTATGAATTAGTTTATTTGTAGTTTCTTGTTTCTGAAAACTCTTGTTGGACTCGGTGATTTTCGGTTGTAGCATTGGACAGTCTGTATCCTTGCTATTATTTTGGATCCCTGCATTGTGGAGAATGCGGGATGACTTTGTAGCTTTTGTTCATGATGAACTTCGATGGTTTCAGTTTCAGGCACTTGCTTTAGATGTTGTTGATGTTGTTCCTATACTTAGGAATTCATTGAGCTGTTTATGCGTTTATGTCATGTGTTTGCCAACATTGACGTTGTGCCTCCCGAATGAGGCTTTGTCTGCTCATGCATGAAGCTTTGTTAAGTAGAGAGAATGCGAATGCGTTTATGCTCTCTATCTGCCAACGTTGCTGTTGGACTTTGTGGAATGGTGCCGTTCTCGAGACACGTCTGTCCGAGAACAAGTTCACCTTAGATTTGACCAGAGTGTATCTTGGGTTTCTGAATGACACGTTCAGGGTATAATTCGAACGGAGGTCATTAGCAGCTGCATTTTACCAACGACGTTTGTTGGGTTTCTGAGTGATCAGTTGGCATGACCCAATACTGAACACTGGTGATCAGTTGGCATGACCCAATACTGAACACTGGTACTTATATAGTGCGCTGTATCTGTTGTGGATGTCATTGTGTTCGTATTTCCGCATTATTGATGTGGCTAGCAGCAATAAATACGGAACGACTCTACTCGATTAAAGCATTGATCAGTCCGTAAAGGACAAGTTGTTCTCATGATGAGTGTTGTGGCGAGTGTTTGTGATTGACGATGACGTTGTCAAGGAGTGACGGGTACCCCACTCCCCCCCCCCTTTTAGACGAAGGAAGGAACTGAAGTCGTCTAGAGACTGTGAAAAGCACTCACTCCCCTCCCGAAGGCGGAGGAGGGAACTGAAGTCGTCTAGAGAATGTGAAAAGCACTCACTCCCCCCCCCCCCCCCCCCCCGAAGGTAGAGGAGATCGAGTGAGCTCGTCCAGAACGAGGCTAAAGTGGAATGTAATCCCCCCCTTTTGATGGAGGGGAGCAACTGAACCTATCCGAAGACAGGCTGCCTACATACCCTTTGCAGGGATCAAGTCGCCCCGTAGTTCATTTGGTGGAGAAGACTAGAAATAGTGACCCGGCAAGTAGGGAGAGGTGCGGTGGGGCACTGGTGTTGCTTACAAGAGGCTGGTAAGGTCCGTCGCCTGACTGGAATTAGCTCTTGCCTTCTTCTGCGGCCCTTGCGAGATTAAGACGTTTTTATTCTCCTTGTGTGTTTCCGGGTCGGGGCCTTCGTTCCCTTCGCGGTTACGCAACTTGTGCCCTGCTAAGAAACACATGCGTGAATCCTTCTGGTTGCCAAAGATTGTCTGCACGCCGCTGCTGGTTGGAAACTTCAGGCACAGCTCGCATCTGACTGAGCCATGGTGTTCCCATGATTAGGTTGTAGATGGCGGGATGATCGGACACTGCGAAGTTGACCATCTTCTTGACACCTCCAGCTTGAACTGGAAGGCGAATCATTCCCCTTGTCCATGTTGTCTCACCTGAGAAGCTCGTTACAGGCTTTGGCTGCCCTGTGATGAGTGACAGGTCAATCTTCATCTTCTCGAGTGTTTCTCTAAAGATAACGTCCACTGAGCTTCCAGTGTCGATGAGGACTCGAGCCACATTGAAATCGTAGATGGTCAAGTTGATCACCAGCAGATCATTATGCGGGTGGTCAATGCCTTCGGAATCTCCTTCATCAAAGATGATAGGCTCACTAGTACGCTTTGTCCTTGGAGGTGCAGAGATGTTGGCGCAGACCTCGGCGCGCCTTTGGTACCTCGATCGCAGTTACATTGTCAGCGCAATACTGCGATCCTCCCATGATCATGTTGATTGTGTCTTGGGGGTTTCCGCTCTCGGGATTGTCTCCACGGCGCTGTCGCCTGGGATTCTCCATCTGCACCTCAGTGGTGTCTTGAACCTTCTCCTCTGGCTTGAAATCTGATAGGCTGATGTTCCCTTTAAGGGTGCCCTCAGCCAGTCTAGCGGCCAGCTGCCGTCCCAACTCACGGCACCTCGCAGTTGAATGCCCAGTCGCCTTGTGGAATTCACAGTACAACTTTTCATCGTACTCATTCAGGTTTCTAACCCATATGAGGCTCCCTCTGCCGCGTCCGCGACCACGGCCGCGACATCTACCATATCCAGGTGAGTCTATTTGGTAATTATGAGCTCCATCTACTCCTCCTTCGTATTGGATGAAGGCATGATAGCCTTTCTTTGCTGCAACTGGGGTTGGAACCAGAGAGGGTTCGCTCACCTGCTTGGTTTTCCCACCCCTTTTGGCACGGAGCTCCTCTTCGCTTCGGGCGAAGTCAGCTGCACGGTGAAGAGCGTCTTGAATCGTCGTTGGAGGGTTGATAGTAAGCTCTTGCCAAAACAGAGATGGACATTTAACCGCCCCTCTTAAGGCCTCCAATGCTGCTGTGTTGCTTATTCCGTCTACCTTTGATAAGGTGTGTTTAAACCTGGTCATGAAAGACCACAAACTCTCGTTCTCTCCTTGCTTGTTGGTCCACAGCTCTGCGTCGTAGATCTTTCGCTCGGCGAAGATGTTGTAATGCTGCACAAACATCTTAGAGAGCTGGTGGAAATTATGAATGGAGTTTTTCTCCAACTTTTAGAACCACTGGAGTGCAGGTCCCTTGAGACTCTCCACGAATAGCTTGCAGTACCCGACGTCTCTCTCGGCTTCTCTGAAGTTTGCTCTTCCTAGTGCTACTTCGAATTCCATTAGATGATCGGCAGGATCGGAGGTCCCTTCGTAGCATGGGAGTTTGATTCGTCCCGGATCGGAGATTCTAGCCCCTGAGATGTTTTCAGCGAAAGGGGTGTTACGTGCCTTCTCCAACACGTAGGCAACCCCAGGAGCCCTTCCCGTACTGCGATACATCTGAATCTTGGTGGTCCGCAGATCGGAGACGACTTGATCCAGCTGGGCTTTCAGTGCTGCGACTCTTTTGTCTCGGGAGCCCTGGGGAGCCCTACTCTCTCGTTCCCTCCTATGAAGCTCTGCTATGATCGCATCTCCTTCTGCGGCAGCCGCAGCGTGGTCAACCTTCGGGTTGACTCGGGCACGCCTCCGAGATGGTTGATCCTCGTCTGACTCCTCCACCACACGCTCAGGGGTTGTATCAGACTCATGAAGAGGCGGTGGCGG
The DNA here is from genome assembly GCA_963576765.1 of Draba incana. NCBI lineage: Eukaryota > Viridiplantae > Streptophyta > Magnoliopsida > Brassicales > Brassicaceae > Draba > Draba incana. The sequence goes on from OY755216.1 coordinate 29,794,114, forward strand.
AGGCAGATTCTCTGGAGCTGTGCGATTGGTCCGAGGTGACAGCTCCCCATTTCGGTTCCTTCGACTGGTTCGAGGGATAGCAAAGCTAAGATATGTTGGTCGGACGCGGGACCTCTTGCGCTTCCTTCTCTGTAGTACTTACAGCTCGTTAGTCGTGGCTTCCGTGTTCCTCTCCTGATCCTCAGCTTTCTTCATGAGAGTATCGAGCATCTGCTTGATCTCCGTGAGATCCGTGGGGTTGTTAGCGGCATGAGGCGCGGTGCTCTCCACGGAGTTCTCTCTTTCCTCGTTGTTTCTATGAGACAAGGATCCTTCGTTGTTTCTGTTGTTGCTGGACATCTTCACGGTGTTGCGTAACCCTAGCTTTCGTGTGTAAGAAACTCTATGTTCCCCTTAGTCGGCGCCAAATTGTGGGGGTCGAAACCAACACAATTAAATTTGTAAGAGTTCGTGAGGGGAATTTAGAGATTTCTATGCTAACTAGGGATCACAAGAGATTGAGAAAAAGTTGTTCTTATTGCTGTAAATTTGAGTACAAAGCTTGTGTATGTAAAAAGATTCGGCCCCTCAAAAAGGGTTTTTACATTAGCTATATATACTATTGTAAGGCGGCTACGTCTCCTAAGCTTCTGCGGAGTCATCAATATGGGCTTCACGTTTGGACCGGGACATCACACCGTCATTGGGCTGAAGATCGCTTTGGACTGAGGGTGTGATCAATGAGTTGAGCGAATGCACGATCGGCCTATAGACTGCGAATGCACGATCGGCCCACGGCGAGCCCATGGTCGGACCACGAGCGAGCGCGTGGTCGGCTCGCGGCGAGCTCATGGTCGGACCACGAGCGAGCATGTGGTCGGCCCGTGGCGAGCCCATGGTCGGACCACGAGTGAGCGTGTGGTCGGCCTGTGGCGAGCCCATGGTCGGACCATGAGCGAGCACGTGGTCGGCCTTCATGCAGTCTCGTTCCTTCTCCACTTCGTTCGAGCTCGTTCCACTACCACACGCTTCGCTCCGCAAGAAGACCTAGGTGCCGTTATGCCTTTCTTTGCCAAGAGTCCGGAGGACCTTTTCTTCTATTGACTTGTCTTTGGACGTTAATGTTGAGCGGGTGAATACCGACCCCAACAGCATGGAAGAAGCTTGTATTTCTATCCCTCTGGCAGCGCCAATTGACACTACTCTTTGAGTGCCAATATATTTCTTCTTCTCGAAAGGCGTGGATGATTTTTCTTCGAATTTGTTCCACATCCTCTAGGGTGTAATCATCATCATCGTTAGCTCGGTCTAATTGATCTTTAAGTTCCTCAATTACTTTGGCTGAGTTAGTGACCGTCGATTTCCTCCATCTCGAAATGTGAGATCGGCATGAGGATAATTTCTGGTGGAAATCCCTACGTGGGATTCCACTTGAAATGCCCCACCCTGTAATCACGGTTTCTCTAAATCCAGGTTTTCCGATCCACCTTTTATCGAAACGGAAATTTTTTCGCTCGTGTTGAATTGTGGATCGGACTCTTGCTACCATTGGTCTATGGTCGGAACCCCAGAGTTTTTGATACTCCACCAAGGTGTGGGAAGAGTGGGTATGCCATTCTTCATTACCTATGGCTCGGTCAAGACGACAATTTACTTTCGTTCGTATGTTACCAATTTTACGTCGTCCAACCCACGAGAGTGGGTTCTCCGTATGTGGGAAATCAACCATTCCACAATTATCTAACATAGTTCGGAACGGTATAAATGAGGACTCCGGTCGACTTCGTCCGCCTCGTTTTTCGTGATATAACATGTGATTATTTTCAACTTACAAAATATCGGACATCATGATGTCTGAACTCGATGGTGTCAGTTAAAGATAGAAGAAACTGCAGATGAATAATTATTAATATTTTTTGCGACTATCGGATACATACTATTGATCCAACTCTTATGAAAATATTTGATTTCTGAAATTCCGTTGTGAAAAAAAAAATGCTTTATCCCTTACTTAAATATTGGGTTTTATAAAAGTTTAAATTTATTATTTACTGGGTCCCGGCTCATATTTATTGCATTCCTGTAAATGCTTATTTTTTTGGTTAATTAAGTAGCTGCCTATGTCGTTGACGAAGAAATGAGAGGTATTACAATTAAAATATACGGAATATTCAAGCAAATGAGTGTATATGAATGTCCAGAAAATATATTTGGAATAGCTTGGGTTTATGACTTTATGAGCTGCCACGTGACTACGTTAATATGTTTTCTTCTCTTTAACTTTACTTATGGACCAATCGACCTTATGTGGCATCATATTTCTACCGTCTTCGAAAACGATGAAAATGCAGCTAGCTGAGCCAGTTTTTGTACCAGTTCTTATACCAGTTCAGAGTTCTATAGAAAGTGCTGCAACATATGTGTTTGAATGGCGATCACGATCAGATTGAACTTGAAAAAATAGATTTGGACTAAAGTTGTGATGGGCTTATGGACGTGATGAGATGCTAATGTACAACCAAAAAGTTATTTGGAAAGAATTGAACAGCATTAAACACCTTTTTTATATTTTGACTAAAAATAAAGAAAGGGGAGAGATTTGTGAAAATGCGATATTATTCTAACTCAGAGATGAAAAGCCTTGGTTTATTGTGTTCATTCTAACTCAGAGATGAAAAGCCTTGGTTTATTGTGTTCATGGTCTGTAGTAGTATCTGTAGCCGTAGCTAAATAAATTTTGAATAAAATATTCAAAAATAAAATTTTGAAAAAGTTTGAAGTATTCGATGGTTGAAATGAAATCACTTCTAGTTCTAAGATAAAACTGTTTAGAGACAGGTGGTTTTTTTTTTAACAGTTTTGTCTACATAAAATCCGTCAAAAACATATTCGAGAGATGATCTATCTTATGGAGACTAGACGTTATCATGATTTTTTACAAGATTTACAAACTCATTTAGATTTCCAATTTTATTTCACTGTCGACCCGTGTGGTCAGCTTAACTCTTATACCTTTGTTCGAAATTAAGTTTTAAGTTATTTTTTAAAATAAACCGTCTTCTAAAATAAGGTCTATACGGCCGTATATACTCTATAGAGTGAAAGACTATACACATTACGTTTGAAAAAAAAACATTTTGATAAAACTGACATTTTGATATTTTTATGTGTTTTTTTGTTTAGTCTCAACTATTTGAGATGATCAACATCAAAAGATGGTTATAATTATTTTATCTATGTATTTTAGTTATATGTAAGATATTTTTCATAGTTATAACTTACAAGAGTAAATTATATTAATTATAAACAAGGGTTTTATTTAGCGTGGCTAGTCACACCGGAACCCGAAACACTAACATAAACAAATGAGATCAAATGGGATCGCGAGTGTGTCTGCCTAAGAGATGAAATTCGAAGGTACCTAGGATATAGTAAACGAGCTAAAAAGTACACATAGAAACTAAATTCACCTAGGATATAGTAAACTAGACTGCTGCATGTGCTCTGCTAGTGAGGAAACAAGAGATCACTTGTTGTGATTATAGCATGGAGATTTAGAGATTATTATGGTGGCTATAATAGAAGAAAATTTGCTAATCTCATGCACTTATGGATTAGATAATGGCTGTTGGGGTCGGTTTTCACCCGCTCGACGTTAAACGGTCAAAGTCAAATATACGCCAAGGTCCTCTTGCGGATAGAAGCAAAGCAAGTGACCATAGAGTAAAATGAAGCAAGAGGGTTATGGACTTAGCAAGAACCGATCACGGGCTCGGCACGTTGAAGGACCAACTTTGGCTCTGGCATGTCAAGGAGCCGACCATAGGCTCGGTTCGCCGAGGACCGACCATAGGCTCGGTTTGCCAAGGACCGACCGTGGCGTCGGCACGTCAAGGGGCCGACTGTAGGCTCGGCACGCCAAGACCGACCGTGGATTCGGCGTCCCCGGGAACCGACCGCGGGTTCGGCGTGGACGGACGACCGAGTATGGACTCGGTTCGGCGATACCTCGACGGGCCGATCCTACCTTCGGTCCGATGGAACCTTCGGCCCAGTTACATGAAGATGGTCTGAAGGCAGAAGCATTACGGCCCGGATACGAAGCCCATTTTAACGTGACCGACCTCGACGAGGCAAACCCACCAGGACTTAGGAAACAAGGCCGACTTAGATATAGTATAAATAGACTTCTTTGTACACCCTAAAAGGGATCCGCAATTTCTCATACACAACTCTGTACTAAAGCTTTTACATCAATAACAAAGTCTTTCATTCATCTCTTGAACCCTAGCTTACCATAGAAATCTCACAAGCTTCCCTAGAACTCTTACAAATTCTAGTTGTGTTGGTTTCGACCCCCACAATTTGGCGCCGACTAAGGGGACTTCGAGACTTCTGACACTCAAGAGTTAGGGTTTTCATCACACGATCACGATGTCAAGCAACACCATGAGCAACGAAGGATCTTCGTCTCACCAGCACGACGAAGACAGAAGCAACTCCACGGAGAACACGGTGCCTCCCGCTCCTAACGCCGCAATTGACCTCACACAGATCAAGCGGATGCTTGAGACTCTGGTGAAGAAGACTGACGATACGGCCAGCGAGCTGCAATCGCTCAAGAAGAGAAAGCGCAGAAGGTCCCGTGTCCGTCCGACGCGCCTCAGGTTCAATACACCGCGAGCTACTCGGAAGGGTCAACACGAGGAGCTGCCACCTCGGACCGACCGCCCGGATCCGGAGGATCTGCCTCCACCACCACCTCGTCGGGATTTCGATCCGACTCCTGAGCGTGTGATCGAGGAGTCAGACGAAGATCACCCCCCTCGGAGGCGAGTTCGAACCGATACAGCTACTGGCGACGCTGAGGCTGGGGAAGAAGTGGCCCAGACTGCAGCAGGTTACTACAGAAGGGAGCAGGAGCGCAGAACTCCTCGAGGCTCCCGTGACGAAGAGGTCGCCGCCCTGAAGGCCCAGCTGGATCATGTCGTTTTAGATCTGAGGACGACTAAACTGCAGATGTATCGGAGCACCAGGAAGGCTCCCGGGGTCGCTTACGTGTTGGAGAAGGCACGGAACACCCCCTTCGCAGATAACATCTCAGGGGCTAGGATTTCTGACCCGGGAAGGATTAGGCTTCCGACTTACGAAGGGACCTCCGATCCCGCTGATCATCTGATGGAGTTTGAGGTGGCCCTAGGAAGGGCGAATTTCAGAGATTCCGAGAAGGACATCGGATACTTCAAGCTATTCGTGGAAAGCTTGAAGGGACCTGCCCTCCAATGGTTTTACAAGCTGGAGAAGAATTCTATCCACACCTTCCAGCAGCTCTCCGAGATGTTCGTCCAACACTATAACATCTTCGCTGAACGGAAGATCTACGATGCGGACCTATGGACCAACAAGCAAGCAGAAGGTGAAAGCTTGCGGTCTTTTATGACAAGGTTCAAGAACACCTTGTCTAAGGTGGATGGAGTCAGTAGCACATCCGCACTGGAAGCGTTGAGGGGTGCAGTGAGATGTCCATCCCCGTTTTGGCAAGAGCTCACCATAAACCCTCGAACGACGATTCAGGACGCCCTTCACCGTGCAGCTGATTTTGCCCGAAGCGAAGAAGAGCTTCGCGCCAAGAGGGGTGGTAAAGCGAAGCAGATAGGCAAATCTTCCCAGGTTCTGACCCCAGCTGCTTCTAAAAGAAGTAATCCCGCCTTCGTTCAGTTTGAAGGGGGAGCAGGCGGAGCTCACAATTACCAGATTGATTCACCTGGCTACGGCAGAGGTCGAGGCCGCGGTCGGGGACGTGGCAGAGGAAATCTCACTTGGGTAAGAGACCCGAAGGAGTATGATGAGAAGTTGTATTGTGATTTTCACAAAGCGACTGGGCACTCCACCGCGAGGTGCCGAGAGTTGGGTCGACAGCTAGCTGCTAGGCTGGCCGAAGGCACCCTCAAGGGTAACATCAGTCTGTCGGACTTCAAGCCAGAGGAGAAGTTTCAAGATGCTACTGAGCTCCAGACTGAGAACCCCAGGCGACAGCGTCGTGGAGATAACCCCGAAAACGGAAGCACCCATGGTATTATCTCCGTGATCCTGGGAGGATCGCAATACTGTGCCGATAACGAAGCTGCGATCAAGGCCTATCAACGGCGCGCTGAGGTTTGCGGCAACATCTCGACATCTCCAACAACAAGGCGTGCTAGTGATCCCGTCACTTTTGACGAAGTGGATGCTGAAGGCATCGATCATCCGCACAACGACTTGTTGGTAATCAACCTGACCGTCTACGACTTCAATGTCGCTCGAGTCCTCATTGACACCGGAAGCTCAGTGGATGTTATCTTCCGGGAAACACTCGAGAAGATGAAGATCGGCCAGTCCCTCATCACAGGACAGCCAAAGCCTGTAACGGGCTTCTCAGGTGAAACAACCTGGACACGGGGAATGATCCGCCTGCCAGTCCAAGCTGGAGGTGTTAAGAAGATGGTCAACTTCGCAGTGTCCGATCATCCTGCCATCTACAATCTGATTATGGGGACACCGTGGCTCAGTCAGATGCGAGCAGTGCCGTCGACATACCACCTTTGCTTGAAATTCCCAACCAGCCAAGGCGTTCACACGATCTTTGGTAGTCAAAGGGATTCACGCACGTGCTTCTTAGCAGAGCACAAGTTGCGCAACCGTGAAGAGAGCAAGGGATTGAATCCAGAAACTCACGACCAAAAGAAAGACGACTCGGACTCACAAGGGCCACGGAAGAAAGCGAAGGCCGGGTCCGATCAAGTAAAGGACCTAACCACCCTCTTATAGCAATTACAGATTGCAGAGGGTCGTGAAGAAGAAGAGCGACCCACCTGCGAGCCTGTGATCTCTGTGTGCATTGATGAACAGCACCCGGAGAGATGCGTTGAGATCGGAGCTGCTCTTGATGAAGAGCTCAAAACAAAGTTGGTGGTTTTTCTCCGGAGGAACATCAACACCTTTGCCTGGGCCGCTGAAGACATGCCCGGGATAGACATCAGCGTCACGAGCCACGAGCTCAACGTAGATCCAACATTTAAACCGGTCAAGCAGAAAAGAAGGAAGTTGGGTCCTGAGCGAGCAAAGGCTGTGAATGATGAAGTCGAAAGGCTTCTGCGAGTAGAATCAATAACCGAGGTCAAGTACCCCGACTGGCTCGCCAACCCAGTTGTGGTAAATAAGAAAAATGGGAAGTGGCGCGTCTGTGTTGATTTCACAGACCTTAACAAAGCATGCCCGAAGGACAGTTTCCCTTTACCTCACATAGATCGTTTAGTGGAAGCAACGGCGGGTAACGGACTGCTTAGCTTCATGGACGCCTTTTCAGGCTATAATCAAATCCTAATGCACCCTGAGGATCGTGAGAAGACGGCCTTCATCACGGACAGAGGTATCTACTGCTATAAGGTCATGCCCTTCGGCCTGAAGAATGCTGGTGCAACGTATCAGAGACTGGTGAACAAGATGTTCCAAGACCAGTTGGGAAAGACCATGGAGGTTTATATTGACGACATGCTCGTTAAATCACTCGAGGAAGAAGATCACATTTCCCACCTAGAAGAATGCTTCAATCAGCTGAACCTCCACAACATGAAGCTCAACCCAACGAAGTGTCGGTTTGCTGTAACCTCTGGTGAGTTCCTTGGATACCTGGTCACTCGCCGGGGTATTGAAGCCAATCCGAAACAAATCGATGCCTTGATCCAGATGGCTTCACCAAAGAATAAGCGCGAAGTACAGAGGCTGACTGGGAGAGTGGCTGCACTCAATCGGTTCATTTCCCGATCCACTGATAAGTGTCTGCCTTTCTACAACACTCTACGAGGCAATAAGCAGTTTGAATGGTCAGAGAAGTGTGAAGACGCTTTCAAGCAACTGAAGGAGTATCTGGCGACGCCCCCCATCCTTGCTAAGCCAGTAACTGGTGAACCTCTCTTTCTCTACATCGCTGTCTCAGAAACAGCAGTCAGTGCCGTCCTTGTGCGTGAGGAAAGAGGCGAGCAGAAGCCTATCTTCTATGTGAGCAAGACACTCACAGATGCTGAAACGAGATACCCTCAATTGGAGAAGCTGGCATTGGCCGTCCTCATGGCCTCAAGGAAACTAAGGCCTTACTTCCAATCGCACTCAATCGTTATACTTAGCACCTTCCCGCTACGATCGGTCTTACACAGCCCAAGTCAGTCCGGTAGGCTGGCCAAGTGGGCTGTAGAGCTCAGCGAGTACGACATCGAATTTAGAGGGCGGACGTGCAATAAATCTCAAGTACTGGCGGACTTCCTCATAGAACTTCCAGAGGACAGCAATTCCAAGGAGGTGCCGCCGGGGATTTGGCAGCTATACGTAGACGGTTCATCCTCAAAGAACGGTTCCGGAGTTGGGATACGACTCCTGTCACCGACTGGAGAGGTCCTTGAGCAATCATTCCGACTTTGTTTTAGAGCTTCTAACAACGAGGCAGAGTATGAAGCCCTTGTCGCCGGTCTGAGGCTCGCCCAAGGGCTACGAATCAAACACATTCACGTGTTTTCGGATTCACAACTCGTAACCAGTCAGTTCAGCGGCGAGTATGTCGCAAAAGACGACCGAATGGAAGCTTATCTGAAGATAGTAAGGGACTTGGCTACTTCATTTCAAGAGTTTATCCTCGCAAGGATTCCTAGAGGTGAGAATATGGATGCTGACGCATTGGCAAATTTGGCCTCCGCTACCACTGCGCCAGAGGATCCAGCTCTAAAGCGAGTTATCCCAGTTGAGTTCATCGAATTCCCTAGCATCAAGAAGGATGCAACACTCGCCATCCTGACACGTTCCCAAGCAGCGAGGCAAGCAGACGCCCTTGTGGGGGCTACTGACGAAGATATAGAAATGGCAGAAGAACCAGAAATCCGAGACGCTGACATGCGTGACACCAACAGCCCACATCATACCGAAGCAATCCCAATGGACGCTGACACTGAAGAATCAGAGTATGGCTGTGACAAGCTATGGATAAGTGAGATACGAGAATATATTGCCGATGGCAAATTGCCCAGCAGCAAGTGGGCTGCTCGCAAACTATGAAAGCAAGCCGCGCGTTATGTTCTCCTTGATGGAAACCTCTTCAGATGGGGATTCTCTGGTCCAATGCTTACATGTGTAGAAGGAGAGAAAGCAAGACAGATAATGGAAGAGGTTCATAGTGGTTCTTGTGGCAATCATTCAGGAGGGAAAGCACTTGCTATTAAGATCAAGAGACATGGTCACTTCTGGCCTACTATAGTAGGTGACTGCACTAAGTTCTCAGCCAAATGTGAAAAGTGCCAGCGACACGCTCCGAAAATCCATCAACCGACTGCAATGCTCTCCTCCGTCACCTCACCTTATCCGTTCATGAGATGGGCCATGGACATCGTTGGACCATTACACCCGTCACGACAGAAGCGGTTCTTACTCGTCCTAACAGATTACTTCTCGAAGTGGGTGGAAGCTGAAGCTTATGCTAACATCAAAGATGTTCAAGTGGAGAGCTTTGTATGGAGGAACATCATATGCCGTCACGGAGTACCATACGAGATAGTAACTGACAATGGTTCGCAGTTCATATCCAACCGGTTCGAGTCGTTCTGTTCAAAATGGAGCATCCGGCTTAGTAAGTCTACGCCTCGCTACCCTCAAGGAAATGGACAAGCAGAAGCTATCAACAAGACAATCCTTGATGGCCTTAAGAAACGTTTAGAGGCGAAGAAGGGTCGCTGGTCCGATGAGCTTGAAGGGGTATTGTGGTCCCACCGCACCACTCCCCGCAGAGCAACAGGCGAAACCCCTTTCGCCCTTGTTTATGGCACCGAGTGTGTCATCCCGTCCGAAGTCTGTTCGCCTGGTGTACGCCGTCAGTTGCTACCTCTCCACGAGCCTATCAACCGCACAATGCTCCTTGACGCGTTGGATTTCCTCGATGAACGACGTGACCAGGCGCTTATTCGGATCGCCAACTATCAGAACGCCGCTTCCAAGTACTACAATTCCAAGGTCAGAGAAAGGAGTTTCTACCCAGGTGACTTAGTCCTGCGAGAGGTATTCCAGAACACAGCGGAACCCAACGCTGGCAAGCTCGGAGCCAACTGGGAAGGCCCATACAGAGTTACAACAGTTGTTCGTCCTGGTGTCTATGAGCTCGCCACCATGACCGGGACTCCAATCCTCCATTCCTGGAACGCAAGGCATTTGAAGAAGTACTATCATTAGTCTTCTCTCCTTTCCTTGAACTACGAGGCGACTTGATCCCTGCAAAGGGTACGTAGGCAGCCTGTCTTCGGATAGGTTCAGTTGCCCCCCTCCATCAACAGAGGGGGATTTTACGCTTCCTCAGTCTCGTTGCCAGAGGAACTCTATGATCTCCTCCGCCTTAGGGGGGGGGGGGAGTGAGTGTTTTACTCTGCTTTCAGACAAAGTCAGCAGCCTCCTTCGTCTCGAAGGGGGGGAGTGGGGTACCCGTACTCCGCTCTTCCACAACAGCCTCAGTGGCATAAGAACAACTTTATCAGTCACGAGCCTCATGGCTTAAATCAGAGTCGTTCCGCTTTCATTGCTGCTGGCCACAGTAATGAATGCGGAGATGCGAACACACTGACATCCACAACGGATTCAAGCGCGCTATATAAGTACCAGTGTTCAGTACTGGGGCGGATGTACCCATCTGACCACTCAGAAACCCAGCAAACATCGTTGGTAATGCAGCTGCTAGTGACCTCCGTTCGGCCTATACCCTGAGCGTGTCACTCTGAAACCCAGGGCAAGCACTGGTCGAATTCAACGTGAACTTGCTCTCGGACAGACGTGTCTAGAAGAGCAGCACCATTTTGCGAAACCCAACAGCAACGTTGGTGATAAAGAGCATGAGCGCATTAGCGTTTTCACAGTCTCCACAAGAGCCTCATACATGAGCAAGCACAATGAGAAGTCGTCAGACCTCTGATCAATCGCGGGGTCTTACGGCCCTTGGTTCACTAAGCCCAACGCTGGTGTTGGCAAATACATGACAGAAACGCTTAAACAGCCTAAAGAATTCCTAAGTATAGGTACAACATCAACAATATCTAAAGCAAAACCTGAATCTGTAACCATCAAGGGTACACATCAGCAAAAACTACAAGTCATCTTGCATTCACCACAATGCAAGGCTCCAAAATAACAGCAGGGATACAAACCATCCAATGCTACAAACGAAAATTATCAAGTCCAACAAGAGTTTTTAGAAACAAAAGGTTATAAATAAACTAAGTCATAATAGAAGAGCAACGGTCGCTCATCGGTCACACCTCTCCGTTGGCAACATCAGCATCCTCTGAGATCTCCAAAGCTTGCCTCACGCTAGAAACGAGCTCATCAAACACATCACGAGCGTCGTAGATCGGAATCTTCCTCTCGACCAAAAGCTCTGCTGCAGCATCCAAAGACGCTCCATCAGACCCACGGAGACGCTCAATAAGCTCCAAGCTCGCATCGATCTCAGCAAGATCCAGCATGTTATCCTTCGCTGTCCCCTCAAGCCTAGCGAGCGACCTGGCAACCTGTCGGGTCCGGCTAGCAAAGCTACGGTTTGCCTCCTCTTTGGCCCTAGAAACGGCCTCCTCGATCTGGGCGTCCCTAAGACTCTCAGTTTCCAACAGCTTGCTCTTAAGCGAAGTGATCTCCTCCTTATTCTTCGCATGCCGCGAGGACGCCTTGGACAACTTCCCGCTCAACTCATCCGACCTCTGCTTCGCGGAAGCGACATCGTCCTTGAGGGCTAGGACCTTCTCAGCAAGCTCCGCGTTAGCCCTCCTGGCTTCGCTAACCTCACAGTCACGAGAACGAGAGTCCTCCTCAAAGCAGAAAGCTATGCCATCCAGCTGGGTGGAGAGCTGCGCATACAAAGGAAAGCAAACATAACGCTGGAATAAGTGGAGAAACAATAACAAAGACAAAGAGAGAAAGATAGAGAGATCAAACCTCAGCTACTGTGGCTCTCGCCAGCGCAAGAGCCCTCTCGCCAGAGCCAAGAGTTGAAGAGTGCACAGCTGCAGCACCATCACTGATCGGATCGCTAACGAACGCCGAAGAAGGACCCACCTTCTGTCGCTTCGGAGGTACCTCATCAGGAGTGCCTCCCGCCTTACCCTCCGATCCAAGGGCCCTCCTCCGCTGTTGCTCACGCCGCCTAGCAATCTCATCAGGAGTGAGGTTAGAACCACGAGACCGCTGAGCTGATGCAATAGGAGTCTTGGGCGTTGTGGATGACGGAGCACCCGTCTGCGAGCCTGCCCTCGCTGAGACTGCGGCGCTCGTCGACGCCGCCTTCGCCGATTCGGCTCGCTGAAAAGCGGAGACTCTAGCAGAGCCTCGTCCAAGGACCTTCCCTGGGAAGATCCGAATGGAGAGCGCTCTCCGGATCCTCTGACGGGTGAAAGACTTCACCCAATCACCATCTCCGGAGGCCAGGGCGCTGTGGATAGCTGCCGCCTCGCTCCGGCTCACTGTCAGAGATGCTGATTTCACTACAAGAGGAAACGATCTAAAAAAGATTAGTATCCGAAACATTGGCACACTGAAATATATATATATATGTATATATATATATATATATATATATATATATATATATATATTTCTAAATATAGAATTACCTCGCCTCTCCCAGCTCGTCCTGAGGAAGGGAATGCAATCCGCTTCAACACTCTTCTCGAAAATCTTGACAAAGAAGAACCGGTCCTCGAAGTAGTCGTCCTTGCTCGGGAAGCCATTAATGAGCGTACGGCCCGGAACCGGAGAAATGCAATACCTCAGCTCCTCAACGCGGCCACGAGGCCTGAAGTCCAGCAGAGAAGACAGCTGCCCGGTGCTAATCTCCGCGTTGCACTCCCTACTCAGCACGTAAACACCAATGACATGCCTCAACCCTCGGGGGTTGATCTGAGCGAGGGAAACACCGTTCGCCTCTAAGAAGCGAAGAAGAAAGCCGGGCACCGGGAACCACAGCAGGCAATGCTCGATGAAGTTCTCATACAAGGTAAAGTATCCCGAAGGCGGAGCATCAGCCCGCTGAGTGTGATCGGGAGCAACTAACTGGATCTCGTTCGAAATCCCGCACTTCTCTCTGAGAGCCTCCAGCGACTCCTCATCAGAAAAAGTGGATCCCAGAGGGTCCGGACGCGCCTTCTTCTTCTTGGCCGCCGCAGGTCGTTCAGCTTCCGCGGAGATATCATCATCACCATCCTCAGCATCGGAAGCGATCGATCTGAACGAAGCAGAGTCCGACGACAAAGTGGCGTCGGCTGCACCATCTGGAAGCTCTGGGTCCTTGTCATTGAGGGGAAAGGAGAGTCTGATCCCACCATTACGGGCCATCAAATCCTCATCACCACTAGGCCTCCTCTCCTCCTCAATATCCGCTAAGCCATCAAAGATATCCTCATCGCTCTCATCGGGTCCGTGGAGACGACTCCGCGAAACGGTGGTTTTGCTGCGACAACGGACTCTAGTTCCGAGATTCTCGAGCGATGCCAAGGGTGGTATGGCATCCGCACGACCGATTCGGCTCGGAGGAGAGACCGCGCGATCGGGTTCGCTCGTCGTGGTGACCGCAGCGTCGGTCTGGTCCGATGGAGCGATCGCGTGGTCGGTCAGTGGCGTTGCGACTGCGAGTTCGGTCTCCTTTGAGGATGTGATCGCGGGCTCGGTCTCACTTGAGGATGCGGCCGCGGGTCCGGTCCCGCTCAAAAGTGCGAGCGTGGGTTCGGCTCCACTCAACGTCACGACCATGGGGTCGGCCCGACCCAAAGGCGCGAGCACGGAGTCGGTTCCTCTTGACATCGCGACCACGTCCTTGGACCGATGAAGAGGTGCGACCACGCCCTCGGTTTGGTGTGAAAGCTCGGTCGCAAGTTCGGTTTCGCGTGTTAACGCGACCATGCCCTCGGTTCGGCGAGGAAGTTTGGCCGCGAGCTCGGTGTCGCGTAATGACGCGACCGCATGATCAACCCGATCGGTCAACACGACCACGGGCTCGGTTCTAAGCATCGCACCGCCGCGATCAACCGGCTCGAGGTTTTGTGGTTCCATAACAACACATCTACCTATACAAGTCAACAAATTAAATCAAAGGTCAACAATTTCCATCCTTTATCAAGAACACCCATCAAGAACAAGTTCTATTCCTACATGAGCTTTAAAGAAGGATTATCAAAAATCCATACAAATCCAAGGCTAATTCCATCAACAATCAAAGACTAGAGATCAATAGCAACCAAAGGTTCAATGATTCTCCAAAGCAATCATCAATTCAACACAACAAAGTTTGATTTTTCCATGAAAGTCAACTTAGATCTATAAGCTTGGATTTTCAAAGAAGCTATGAGGACTTAAGAGATGGCTTGAGAATGGAGTAAGGAAACTCACCAAGGAAGAAAGAGTAAGAGATGAAGGCCCGAGCTCACGATCGGTTTGTGAAAATCCGGTGGTGGTGGCTTGTGGTCGGCGACGGTGGGAGAAAGGAGAAGAAAAAAAAAATTTTGAGAAAGGAAGGAGAAAAGATTGACTAAGTCAAACCTTATCCCTTTAAGGGGTCTTCTCTTTCTCTCACCGCACGGGTCCCGTCTTCGTTCAAGAAAATACACGACGCTCTTTCCTCCGGAAATCGACTCGCTACTACTCGAAAACGTCATCGATGTTAGCGAACCGTAAAACGAAGTCTTAAAATCTTCGAGTAAAAAAAAAAACTCTTTCAGAAAACGCAGTAGCTTCAGCTAAGGAAGCATGAAGTCTTAAAATCTTCATAACGTTTACAGAGTCTTAAAACCTTTTGCGTAAAGTCATTTTCTACCACTTTGAGAAAGGATAGGCTAATACCTTGACTTTAAACGGTAACGCCGATGTCCAGCACACCTCTTAAACTCGGCACTATCACCTCTGATATTACCGAGCTGGGGGGCTAACTGTTGGGGTCGGTTTTCACCCGCTCGACGTTAAACGGTCAAAGTCAAATATACGCCAAGGTCCTCTTGCGGATAGAAGCAAAGCAAGTGACCATAGAGTAAAATGAAGCAAGAGGGTTATGGACTTAGCAAGAACTGATCACGGGCTCGGCACGTTGAAGGACCAACTTTGGCTCTGGCATGTCAAGGAGCCGACCATAGGCTCGGTTCGCCGAGGACCGACCATAGGCTCGGTTTGCCAAGGACCGACCGTGGCGTCGGCACGTCAAGGGGCCGACCGTAGGCTCGGCACGCCAAGACCGACCGTGGATTCGGCGTCCCCGGGAACCGACCTCGGGTTCGGCGTGGACGGACGGCCGAGTATGGACTCGGTTCGGCGATACCTCGACGGGCCGATCCTACCTTCGGTCCGATGGAACCTTCGGCCCAGTTACATGAAGATGGTCTGAAGGCAGAAGCATTACGGCCCGGATACGAAGCCCATTTTAACGTGACCGACCTCGACGAGGCAAACCCACCAGGACTTAGGAAACAAGGCCGACTTAGATATAGTATAAATAGACTTCTTTGTACACCCTAAAAGGGATCCGCAATTTCTCATACACAACTCTGTACTAAAGCTTTTACATCAATAACAAAGTCTTTCATTCATCTCTTGAACCCTAGCTTACCATAGAAATCTCACAAGCTTCCCTAGAACTCTTACAAATTCTAGTTGTGTTGGTTTCGACCCCCACAATGGCTATAATTCAAATATCCATTCGTTGTCTTAGAGCATCTCCATCCAGAGATCCACATTTTTGAGTCTTAAGAGTATATTTAATATAAATGGTTGATGATGAGAATTTAAGACTTTTAATAAGTGAATTAAATTTTGTTGTTTCCATTGGTGGATCTTAAATCTAAAAGATCTTAGAAAACAATTTTATGTTTTTTTTTTTATCATAAACGGGATCAAACATGAGAAATTCCTTAGAATGCCACCAAACAAAGTTTTTGTTTCTTAGATACCATTAATTTTTAAAAATTCCTTAGATACCACTTTTTCAAAAAAAAATCAAAATTTCTAAAAATACCACAATACAAAAATTGATTTTAAAGGGTCTAGAATTTAAATTTTTGGGTTTGAGTTAACTATTGTACAATTAGGGTATAGTTTTAGGGTGTAATGTTAGGGTTTAGGGTTTAGTTTTGACCATTTAAAACTAATTTTGATTTTGTGGTATTTTTGGAACATTTGAAAAAAATGGTATCTAGGAAACTTTTAAAAATTGGTGGTATGATTGAAATTTTTTTAAAAAACAGTGGTATCTATGAGAATTGCCCATAAAACATTATGTTTTTTGTTTCTTTAATTTTTAATATTTTGTTTGCCAATAAAAACAACAGAAACCACCAGATATCGACACGTGTCTAGCGTCTAATACCAAGATCCAAAATCTTAAGTGTCCGGTATAGGATCTAAATCTTGAATTAAAAGCCTATTTTTTATTTAATTGTTTTCCACATAAGCAACATTTTTAAGTAAGATCCATCTAAGATTTATGGATGGAGATACTCTTAGGATCTTACAAATCCATTCAATTATCCTTCCTTGTTTTTTTCTTTTTAATCTTTTTTTGGCAAGATTGTATAGATTTAAGATTTTGTAAAATCTACTTTCATTATATATGATATTTACATTATAGGAAAAAAAAAACTTTGTGGAAGTTAGACCACTCGTGGGAATACTTGATCAAACCCCTTTACGAGTCATGACTATTATTTAAACAAAGTATAAGCGTTTTGACATATTGAGAAAAGGAAAAAGGACAAGAGTTTGACAAATTCTCCTTTTCTCCGGTCAGCCGACTTTTAAAATTATTCGAGTCAAACAAAATGTAAGTAAAGTAAGAATGAAATTTCAAAGAATAGACAATAACCCATCCTAATTTCAATTTAACACTTGAACAATAATAAATAAGCTTCTTTCAAATCAAAAACCTCTTTTATTTACAACAAAATCTCTAGAGGCTAGAAAACCCTCAAGCAATCAAAATTCAAGCTTAGTAAAACAAATAACAAAAAGAGTGAGGCTCCCTTTTTGTGTGTTTAATACAACTAATCACAACACAGAGGACATCTAACGAGTCCATTCTCATTACAATCAGGACATGTTTGAAACCCATCCTCTCTTTCTTCCTTCACACTTCCATCATCTTCTTCTTTGTCGTTTTCGTCTTCGTCTTCATATTCATAGTACACTTTGCAGCTCCCTGAACATGTTTCACACGGCACAAACCTTACATCTCCACAAGCCTCACATTCTTGCCCATTACCGTTTTGGCTTTCGTCCACCTTCTCGCAAACTTCTAGAACCTTTTCGAGCTTCCCGTCTTCGTTCAATTTCCGAATCTCTTCTGCTCCACCGATATACTTCCTCCCCAAGAAAACTCTAGGTAACGTGATCCCAACGCTACTATCGAACTTATCCCCTAGTAGCTCCTTAAGCTCATCTTTGAAACCCAAATGCATCGACACATCTCGCTCGTCCACTCTAACTCCAAGGCTTTTTAGTATAACTCGGACATCGCAACTTTCTTCATATGTCTTCCTTATACCTCTAAGACTAGTGAAGTAAAGAATCACTCTTTCATTACCTAAAGCCTCCTCCTTTTCTTCATCTTCTTCTTCATCTTCATCAGAGAGGGACTTCGATTTCATTTCCAAATCACCAATGTGAAAAGGATGATCAGAAGGAAGTCCTTGTAGTGATTTCCTGAATGAAGAAATAATGTCGGGATCAAAATCCTCGAATCTACAACTCGAATCGAACCCTTCTTCCTCCATTTGAAGCCACAATGGTTTCACATTACCATTTTCCAAAAACTTGGACTTGGGATGTTCACAATCACCACCATTACGAGCAACGTGAAACGAAAAGCTCCTAACGTGTTTCGGTGATCGAAGAGGGCTCACATCTTCAAGCCCATCCATCATTTCCCATGTATTGATCGTTTCCGGCTCTCCCGGAGGCGTAACGACCGGAGTTTTCGGCACGGTCTTTTGAATTTTCCCGTCCATCATAGTTGACCATACTTTAGCTTCTATAAGCTTAGCATGTAATTCCAAATTCGATTTCTCCTTCTCTGTTAGCTCCTTAGGACCAAACCCATTTCCGGTTTCTCCGGCGACAAGCTTGTCACTGAACTCCGCCAAATGTTTGTGGTTATGCCCGAAAGAAGAGTCACATAGCTTGAGAGATCCGAGGGTCGACGAACTTAGAGCCACCATGTGACAGCTGTCTTCAGAGTGTTGTGGTGGATGGTGCACCGAATGGCTTCGTGGTACGTCCACCGGAGAATATCCTCTCCGGCAATGGACGCAACGTTTCGTGTGCTTTGAGCTTGCGCAACCCATAATCGAATAACGAAATTGGGAAAACAGAGAAAATAAAATGAAAAAAAGAAAAGATTTTGATTTTGGGGATTGATTTTTTTTTATAAAAAATTTGGATTTTGGGGGAGACAAGGATTTTGTGAAATCGATGAATTTATCGAGTTTTGTGAAAATAATAGCTGGAACAATTTGGATGAAGAAATTTTTTATTTCTCTTCTTTGGAGGATTTTAAGACAAATCCTATGAAACAGAGACGAAAACAGAGGACCAAAACAGAGGATTGAAAGAGTAAATAAACCGGAACTGATTTTTGTAAGGAATTAAAAATCGAAATGGAGACAAACCAAATGATTTATCAGAAGGACTACAAGGACATGTTCATCATCATCATCTACCTCGTCGTCGTCTGTTTGCAAACTCTCTCTCTAAAAGTCGTAGAGAGAGAAGAATAAAGAAGAAAAGAATGTTGAGTTTTAGAAAAATTCAACAATTTCTCAGGTATTTGATTATTATTTATAAAGTCTCTCTCTCTTTTTTGTTTTCGAGGGGTCACTATTTGGTCATCCTTTGCATTTTTTGACTCCTCCTTCCAAGTCGTTCCCTTTTGAAAGCGCGTAAGCGCGAGTGGGAAATGTTTTTCTTTGGAATAAAACTTTTTAGATTGCTTAAATTAGGAATGATATCTACCGGTTTTGTGTTAATGTCTTTTCTTTAATTTTGTTTTTCCCTTTTTATGGGTATAAAGAAAAATTTTTGATGTAAGACACTCAATTCTGGAAATATGGAATTATATTTTATTAATATTATCAAAATAATTATAATTTGATTACTTTTTTGATATTTTAGAAAGATTATGGTATATGAGTTTTATTCCCGCTGAATAATCGTCTTTACAGTTTGGTATGTGCATTTCATTTGCGTTGAATAATTGTCTTTGCAGTTTCAACAAATTTAGAAAATATTTTTTGCTGATAAGCTTTACAGATCATCACATTATTTTTTTTCGTGAATCATTTTTATTTATCAAAATTTAAGTAAGTCATTCAAGTTAAGAGTTAGAAGTTGTTGACTGAAGGTATAGTCATTATCTCAAGAACCCAAAATTGGTATTTGTTTACAGCTTGATGAATCTCTAAGTCAAAGAGAGGGTTTTGAGAAATCAGAAGATAGCTGATAAGATCTCATAAGCTTAAGCTCATTAGTCACATGTGTCAATTGTACACGTGTGTAAGTTGTTGGGCTGGTGATATTGCAAATAGCGAAGGATCCAGACTCGTTTCTGCAAAAAATAGCGATTGAAGATTTATTCCAATGTTAGATTTAACGAAGTGTTATAAGAGCTTCAAAGTTAGAGAGTGGAATCGACGATCGAAGATGACTAGGATAAGAATCAAGATTGATCAGTTCGATGGATATGGAGACTATGCTCTAAATGAAATGCATACTTGCGAATCTTAGTGTTCAAAGGCTAAAAGATGTTCTTGTTAAGGTCAGAGCCGGTCCTGGACTATTAATAATCCCAAACAAATATAAAATTTTGGGTCATTGATTCATTAAAAAAAAAAAAATTTGGTCCATTAATCAACTGAAAAAAATAAAAATAAAAAAACTTAAAAAAATGGTATCTATGACAACTGTCCAATATTAAAAGGGTTCACCCTACACATGAGTAAGCAACCTATGCTAAACTAGCTAAGCTAATAGACTTTTTCAAAAATAATTGGTCCCTAAATTATTTAAACATAATAAATGCTTCAAGCAGGTGCTTGGTCAGCTTCTAGCCAGAGCTGACACTGGTTAAGGTGGAGACCAATGTCATGGATACAGAAGTAGAGATGGAGACTTCATACCTCAAGAAAAAAAGAATTGAAGAGAAAGTTGCAAGATTGGAGTGATGAACCTAATCTTTATGAATGTAGGTAATCATGTTTTTAGAAACTGGATAAGAGTCTCACGGCTGAAATACCTTAGAAAATCCTAGATCAGTTGTATTGGCCAAGGTTTGAAGAACTTTTAAATCAAAGAGAAGGTTTTACGGAGCTGGAAGCCAGCTGTTAAATACCACTAAGTTTAGGACATTCGTCTCTCTTTCATTACTCACATGTGTGTCAATTGTACACGTATGTAAGTTGTTAGGCTGATAATTTTGTAATTAGCCTATCATTAGCCTTTTTTTTTTTTGGTCAAGCACCTATCATCAGCCTAGGATCTTCATTATTGCAATTTTGCGTAACATAAAGATTGTAAAAGATTTCCGACAAACGAGAGAGAAAGAAACATTTGTAGCAGCCGACATTAAGCTAAGAAAGCTAGTAGATTACGAAGAGCTTTTCCAGGAGAAGTGAGTATCCAGTTAAGAATCCGTTAAATTTATTTAGCAAAAAAAAGAATCCGTTAATTTCTTGATGCTTTTTTATATGCTTTAATCTCAGATTTAAGTCAATTTTAAATCAATAGACAGAAATTCTCCATAATAATCTAAAGTCTCCCAAATTTATGACGACAGAAACACATTGTGGTAGAAAGTACATAAAGAAATTACAAAACTATAACTCTTAACTTCCAACTCGATATAGAATTCAAACAAGGCGGAAAACATAATATCCATACGTGGTTTGACTGATTAGAAATAGAAAATGAGACTTTTTTTATAAACAAATGAGGTTTGATTTTTAAAAAAATCAGAGAAGGAGGTCCTTAATGTCAAAAGTGTTTCGTGTGAACATAATTAATTTGGTAACTCAAGCTAGTTGCATATGGTAGTAGTATTTCACAACAAACAAATAGTATACTATTTTATTTAGTGGAATAATCAAAACCTATATACTTAGACGTCCCTTTAAATATATTCTCATTCCGAGCTGCTGGCAAATCATGAAGTGCCTCTCTCACAATCATTAGCTATGGCCGGTCTATGTGTTTGAATTATCGGATTTCTTCGCTACATACAAACATGGTTAATTTTAGAATCATAATAGTATAATATTTAAGTTTCTTGACGTGCGTGCGTGTTGTGGTTTGGTTTTGGTAGATGTCAGAACGGTTCAAAATTTGTAAACGACAATTAAACCGATGATCAAGATTTATTAAAGGAAGGGAGCACCTTAAGGGGATTTAGAAAGTTTATTAGAATTCTAATAGATGATGAAATAGTATTCTTTATGACATTAGATCGGTTATATAGTTTAAACATGTGGTTGTCAAAAAATAATATTATTACAAATGTGCGTTACCATTTTGATTGTGAAAAGTACATTTTGATAGTATTTCCAGCTAATCATTTTCGCATTATTTACTGTGTTTGTAATACCGATGATAGTATTGTCTATGAAATCCAGTTAACATCCAAACTACACAACATAAAGCCACGAATATAGCTGTATATTAATTGATGTATTCCCTGCCTTACTATATGATTGATGTTATAGAAAAAGTTGTGTTTTAAAAAGATTTTTTTTTTTACAATTTCTATACAATCTTTATGAAGTAATGATGATGAATTGTTAATTCCAAGACGTACTAATTGGTTTTATTAAATTGTTATTGGATTAAAATTATTGAAAATTGTTTAGTACAAAAAATAATACATCTATAATTGAAATTAATCATTTTTCTTAATATGTGTGAAAACTCTATAAAATCAATCACATATGAATGGAGGGAGTATAATTTACTCCACAATTATTTTTCTTTTAGAAAAATCTAGCTTAATTTAGCAAAAAAACAAATTAAAAAAACCTACAAAACTTCTACAGACTTTGGTTGAGGAAAAAAGTACACGAACAATAAAAAAAGTTGACACGAAAACTTGTATCATTTAGATGAAATCCACTTGAAGCTTGATTGGGAAAAAATGTATAAATGCTTTGAATACGGTAAAAATAACTACGGTCTAAGTAACCAATGACCATTATAAATAGTCCAAATAATAGTGGAAAACAAAACTTCGTACTTTTAAAGCAAAATCAATTTCCACCAAACTTGCCGAATGTTTCAAATTGCTATCAAACATACATGTAAATCCAAATCATAGCCTCAAATTCAGGATGAAGGGCATATATTTAATTGTATACACTCTCGAAATATATTTAAGCCGATATAAGAAACGACAACTATTGATAAAAATATGTATATGAGTTTCTTCGCCCTCAATATTAGTAGCTCACAGCCGACTATTTAAAGTGATCATATTCAATAAAGCTCTATATATACTACTTAATGTCGTTAATATAAGTAGTTGATTGGTAGCTAATGAAGTGGGAATAATATTTAAACAAATACGGATGGATACACGTCTTTTTCTATAATTATGTCCTATTCAAATATAATACATTGGACTGCGACATAAACATAACTTACAATAGAACATTGGAGTCTCAAAAAACTTTAAATACAAAATCATAATGCACAAACAAAAAATTCGCATATTCTAAGCTCAACTTCATATATTTACATATTGTTACAAAAAATAATATATATTGTTTGGCCTTTTATAACTCAACACATGTTTAATATTGGATTTAGATTTAGATTTAGATTTACATTTGGATTATGACAAAAAAGCAACACTAGTGTAAAATACGTGGCTTATCTTTTGATATATTTTTGGAGAAAAATACTTTCTCGGAAATGTTTACCCCATAAACATCAAATTAAGTAAAATGAATGGAGACAAAAAAAAAAAAGAGAGGAGATATTTCGGAAATGTTGGTCTTATGTCTTGTTTTGTGTCACCGTTTTCAGACAAGAACTAAATGACCTCCACTAAACCTTGTTTTATGAAGTTATCTCAATCTACTTATGATCATTTAGCCATATTAATACACTGAATTTTATAGCATTTCAAATGGCTGTTAGCTTTCTTTTTAAAAAATGTTTCAAATCCCCTATATATTATTTGGGAGGTGATTTATGAAAAAATTATGACATGACTCAAAAACAATTGTGACATGGCTCAAAAGAAATGTGACATGGCAAATTTGAATCATCATTACAAAATATTTCTATAACTAAGTTATATTATTTCCATAAAAAAATTAATTATTGTTTATTTATTTTCGTTATTAACTAATGAAATGTCTGAAATTAATTTATATCTTAATAAAATTTTGAACAGTTTTCTATAAATATGTTATCAATAAATTTTATCATAAAACTTACTAAAAATTTTAAAGAGAAACTGTTAATTTTTGTGACAAAAAAACTACCAACAATATAACAAATTTTTTTTTAAAAATCTATTTATATTCTATAGTCTCTAAAACCTAATAAAATAATAATTTTTAATTATTATAAACAAATACATATCAAAAGCAAACATCGTTCATTAGATTATCTTTTCATTTCATTGATCATTTATACACTAGAATTAATGGTATTCAAGAAAACATCATTATTGCATAATATTTGGCTATGAAAGAACTCAAGAGGATTGAAGATTGTTTTTTTCACTAAAGTAAAACCAAAAGAAAAAGATGATGAAAATGTTCAAAATTTTTGGAGATGGAAAAAAGTAAGGATATATATCAAATAATATGTTTCTTCGACCTTTAAGACACAAAAATGTTATTTTATTTAAAAATTTAATGTATAATGAGGTATGATTCGGGTATAATAGTTTAAGAAAAAATATTAAATACGTGTATTTAAGAAAAAATTCAATGAATGTATTTTAAAAAGTAGACTTATAAATTTGGTTTTTAATTTTTATCTCTGCGTATAACGCGGGAAGTCACTTAGTCTACTAATATAAAAGAATGAGGATTCTGTCAAGTTGTTTACCATGTCAGCGATAGATGTAAAAAATTTATTAACTTTAATGTATTTTTTTTCGTTTTTATCAGTTTCATTATTTTTTCTTCATCTTCACCTAATACATAATACGTTTAAGACCTCAACATATTTTGATGTAAAAGATAATCGTGTAGTGTCTAACCATTTACTTGTAAGAACTTTGGGGTGAGAGAAGAGAGAAAAACATAGTACTTGAAAGATATCCGTTGAGAATCAATCAGAAAGAGATTAAGAACTTAAGGGAATGGACTCAGTCTATGAATAGCCAAAAGATCGGATCCGTATCTTTAAATATTTTAAGGTTTACAAAAGCCAACAAGCTCTGACAAGACGACATGTGTCATCTCTTTCTTTACAAATTTTTATTTTAAAAAAAAAGTTTAAAATGTTTTTTCTAGGTTTCGAACCCAGCAAACCTCAATAATTTAAGTGGAGAAGAACCATTAGACTACTAAAAACACTTATATATAACACGGATAGAAACATATATAACCCGCTACTAAAAGTTTTTCTAAAAGTCATTCACAAAAGTAAGAAATATCTTGAAATGCCAAATATTTTTATTTTTTGTAATGTGGAATCTATTTAATTAAATAAATTTATGTACCTCTAATAATGATCATTCGTGATTGGTATTAAATCCTAAACTTCCAAAATTAATCTTTCCATTTATTTATCAATTATAATTCAACATTTAATTTTTAAACGCTCATATAACGTTTTGATTATTTAAATTCAACAAATTATTGATTATATTACCATCAAATTGATAGCATCTAAATTTAACGTCCACATTTACTTACTACAATAAACTTACAAAATCTAATCAATTTATTATTGAAGATAATTAGGAAATCTGAACATTTTACATTGATAGGAATCAATTTATTTATAATATATCAATATTAAAATAGTTTAAAATAACTTTAACTTTATATGTTTATGCAATATAAATTAGAAAATTCACTAATTTAGTTTCAAGTCAATTACAAAATTGGTTTTTTTGTCAAATATAAATAATAAGACAAAATATATAGTTTGTCTTTACATCTAATAAAATATTCAAACATATGATCATATAGTTTTATATTTTGATTTTAAATAAGAATGGGTTCTAAGGTGTAACATCCGCAGACCAAATTGTCGAGTTTGGTGCGGGGTGTCGATCGACAACATGGAGGAGTGTCGATCGACACCATTGTTTCAGAACCGGTTTTGGTTCGTTTTAATCGCGTGGTTTAATTCGGTTTAGAGGAGAATCCCTAGAAGAATGTTTATAAGCTCGTCCAGCGTGCTTTGACCGAATTTTTCAGAAAGAAAGGAATTTGAGAGAAGGGAAAGGGAGAGAGAGAGTTTTTGTGAGAGGAAGTTGAGAGGAAAGAGAAGTCATAGTGGCCAGTCTCGGTAGAAAGGAGGAACGGTCAACCATATCGTGCCATATCAGTGTGATTCTTGGTAGGTATGTTCTTCTGTCTCTTATCTAGAAATAGGAAAAATTGGATTGTCGTTTCAATTTGTAGCTAATGAGTTATGATCGTTTTCCCGTGAGTGGTCTGTGCAGTTTCGGGATTTGATCTGTCATCTTGGGAAGAGTTTTCCCGGCGTTTGAGATGGAATCAGGAGGCGATTTTGGTATCGTTAGAAAGCTCTTTCCATCTAGTTTTTAGATTGGGTTTCCAATCTGAATTCAGAGGTAAGCTCCGATCCCTGTGATTGTTTTAAGTTGGTTCGTCGTTCTGATTTCCTGAGAACCTAATTTGGGTTTTGGGAAAACCCTAACTATGAGTCTTAGGTGATAGAAGAGGATCCCTTGGGGTTTGCGTGTGAGACCAGAGTCTGCGAGGATCTCGAGTCGCTGATTTTGTGTTCTTAGCTTTGTCTTCAGTTGAGCAAGGTGAGTGCATGATCGCGATTACGAGATTAGTTTGTTAGGGTATTGAATGATTGAATTGTGAAGAATATGAATGTTATTTATGTGTTTTTCGTGTGATATTGTGTGGCTTTGTCGTGATCAGTCTCATACTATGAAACAGGATCGAGTCGCGAAAGGATTTGACTCGGTCTAGGTTTCTACGAGGAGTGTCGATCGACACCTCCTTTTTATGATTGCGTGGTTTGGTTTCGGAATTGGAGTGTCGATCGACACCAAGGAGGAGTGTCGATCGTCACTACTTGTTAAATGGTGAAAATTTGCATATTTGTTGAATGTTGATTGTTCGCATAGTAATTGACATTCTATTTCCCTATTATGTAATCGGTAGGCGGGATGACTGCTTCACTGAGTATTTGTGATAATACTCACGCAACTCTTATTTCCATGTGTTGCAGGTAAAGTAAAGTTCGAGATCGTGGGATCATGGCTAGGACGAAAGGATGGTTAGAAACTCTAGTTTTTATGTTTACAAGTTGAAATCTAGAACCGGATGTTAGGTTGCTAGATTATTTTGGAATTGATATTTTTGGTTTAATGGAATTTGCTGATTTAATTAATATTGTTGTTTTCCGCTGGTTAGTTAATTGAGCTAGGGTGAATTAATTATTGGGGATTATTATTAATGAGAATAATAATCCGGATTAATTATTAAAAAAAAGCTTGGTTGTTTCATTTTGGTATCAGAGCCCTTACGGTTCTAGGGCTAATAGTAATTGGTTGATTTGAGACATGATTAAAATCAACTATGAGTAGTTAGTTAATTCTGTGAGTTGTGGAGTCTTAGATCATCTTCTCCGAGCCTACAAAGAAATTCCACGGTATGTGATTGTCTGACCTTTATTCTATGAATTCTAGTACCTTAGAGTTTGCTTTTGAGTTGTGAAGGGTGTGATGGCTAGAGTTATGAGAGGTCGTGGTAGAGGAAGAGGTTATGGTCGTGAGGGCAGAGGTCGTGGTCGGGGTCGTGTGGCTATGTCGTTCGAGTGGGTGACTCAGAGTGAGTCGTCGGAGCAGGTGGCTGATTCGCCGATGTATCAGGAGGATTCTGTGGGCAGTTTCAGTGCGTCGGATGGGACTGCAGGTGCCAAAGGTAGTCCTGGAGTTGTTGGTACGGCCAGAGGCCCGATGCGGGTATTGCTACTGGCAGAGATCAGGATCCAGAGGATCATTTAGCGAAGATGCTAGTTTTGATTTTGGAGCGGTTACCGGTTGCGGTACCAGTGCAGGCTCCAGTAATGACCCCAAGAGAGCAGTATTTAGTGATGTTTAACGAGATGCGGGCCATGGGTCCCTTGTCCTTCTTGGGTGGAGAGGGGCCTGAGGCAGCCAACGAGTAGAGGTTGAGGGTAGAGCGTATGCTTCATTCTATCAAATGTCCTGATGAGTTCCACGTGGATTTGGCGGTAGGGTTCTTGGATGGTGATGCCTATCTCTAGTGGTCGGGAGTTCAGGCCAGGAGGAGGCGGACAATGTGGACTTGGGGTGAATTCTTGGACGAGTTTAATGCCAGGTATTTCCCTCAAAAGGTGGTGGACCAGTTAGAGTTTCAGTTTGTGAGACTGGTTCAGGGCAACCGGTCAGTGCGTGAGTATGATGCGCAGTTCATCAGGTTAGTGGTCTATGCGAGTAGTACTATGGATGAAGAGCGGGCCCAGATGGGCAAGTTCGTGGGAGGACTTCGATTGGGGCTGAGGAACCTGGCAGAGCTTCCAAGTACGCCTCGAGGGCGAAGCTAGTGGAGGCACTTGCAGCAATCGAGGGCTTGAGAGAGCATGTCGATGATTAAGCTGGTGTTCTTTCCTTTGTCGGTTTTTATTTCCAGTTTTAGAGTTTTAGCTTTGGTTTTGTTGTTTTCAGATTTTTTGGTATTTTTGTTGGTGTTGAAACGATATACCTTTTTGGAAATTTATAAGTTGATGTTCCTTATTTATTTTCCTATAATTTATATGAAGTGTGGTTTTTATATGTGATTATATTTATGTTGACCAGAGTGGATCGTGATTTTTTGCGTTTATTCCAGGTTGGGAATATCGAGATTATACCACGTGAGGCGGTTCTAATCAGAGGAGATGTGAGTTCTCCTGAATACGTATTTGAGATGTGAGTTCCCATAATAAGTAGCGAGGGATGTGAGTTCCCCTGATACCGTTGGCTTGAGGGATGCGTCCCGAGAGTGCGAGCGATGTGTTTTCTTGAGAGGATTAGACGAGAGCCTCTGAGATCTGGTGAGGATATCTTGTGGTATTGGCCAAGTGGGGTCAAGATTCTGGTTTTTGGCAGTCGGTTTTATGAGACTCGAGCGGTAATCTCGGGTGATGCTGACCGGGTTGGGTCAGGGTTTTGGTCCATGTTAGACAGTTTATGGGAATCAAGTGGAGAACTCGAGTGGTGTCGTCAAGAGTATGGTCTGTGTTTTATAGTTCATGAGGCTCGAGTAGGAGGCCGAGGTAGCGTCGGTCACGTTGGGCCAGGGTTTTAGCTTTGATAGCGGGATCAGAGAGAGTTGAGGAACTCTAAGTGGATAACCTATGTGTCAAAGTGCTGGAGGTGGCTTGTATTAGGGCCATGTGAGAAGAGATGTGAGCCTCGAATATCTGGAGAGGATCTTGTGTGTTGTTGACCCGGTTGGGTCAAGTGTTGGTCGTCGTTAGACAATTTTGCGGGCCTAGAGTTGTTATTGTGTTGGAAACTCGGTTCAGACGACCCCGGTAATGGATGTAGTGCCTTGGTTATGCAAATCCTCGTTTGGTTATTGCATGAGCGATTGATCCAACTCTGGTCTACGTTGGGCTGTGCTTGTTCTTGTTTGATTGTTGCGCAGTTAAAATGGCAGACCTTGTCCGGATTAAGAAACATGGCATTGGGGAAGTTCCGGTTGAATTTGGACGGTTAGTGTTCTGTATTGCATTGTACTTGGGCATGAGTAGTTACCCAGTACTTCACCGAGGGAGAAGGTTTTCCCTGCGTTCTTGTTTGGGATGAGTTTTGTGAGACTAAGAACATAATGTAAGTACACTTATGTTTGCGTTGCCGAGCTAGGTAAGCCTTATGCTGTGTACATTGTTATTTTTGGAGTTGGTTTTAGGCCCCTAAGTCGGTGCTAATCCCAAGGTTATAGGCGTATGATATTTATTGCTCTAGGGACTGCGGTCCCGAATAACTTATTTATTTATGGAGATGTGAGTTCTCCTGTATACTTATTGGGATGTGAGTTCCCAGTGGAGATGTAAGTTCTCCTGTATACTTATTGGGATGTGAGTTCCCAGTGGAGATGTGAGTTCCCAGTGGAGATGTGAGTTCTCTTGTTTACTTATTTGGGATCTGAGTTCCCCAGATATCGTTGGCTCGAAGGATGCGTCCCAAGAGCGCGAATGGTATGTATCCTGATGGGCCATAGGATGCGTCATGTGGTGTTAGGTGGTGAAATGAGTTAAGAGAGCTATATGTGTATGTATCATGCGAATAATCTTAGGATTAACGATGTGCTTTGAAGGTTAAGTATGGATCTTGTGGAAGATCGGTTGTGTTTAGCCAAGGGTTTGTTGGAGTAGACTTGTTATGTTATAGTAAGTAATGGACGTTAATATCACGGTAGGTAATCCTAGTGTCAGGTGCTTGTATACGTATGAGTTGATTACTCTAAAGGAAACATATGTTTTCCTATATAGATCCAAAGCTTGAGGGAGACATCCTGAGAGTGGGTGGCATCGGCATCGTTACCTCGAAGGAGACGTCCTGAGAGTGTGATGATGACGGTATATATATGAGTAATCAATGTCTGATCGTGGCATAGGTGCAAGACGGGATATGGATCTTGGGGTACGAGTGTATAATTCCGTGTAAGACCGGCCAGAGGTTTGTAAGGTGTGATAAGTGTCAGCTGGTGGAATGTGTAGGGTGACGGTTTCTGAGGGGAGTCGTTGGAGTTTAGTGAAGACTTTTCGGACCTTGTGGTATGCCAGGATCATGATTGCTTGTTATTTGGATGGTCATTCGATGGATCACTGATGCTGGATGGAGTGCGAGTATCAACCAGCGTTCAGACGAGCTTTGAGATGGTTCCTTAAGAGGTTGGTACGGAAGACCGTGAAGGACGCCTTTGTGCTGGACCCAAGTGGGGGAGCAGGGTATCTTCGGTGCAGTTGGTTCAGGAAGCAAAAGAAGATCATGATCGTCAGAAGTGTTATGCCGATAAAAGTCAAATGTGTTGAGGTTTGCGGTCGGAGATAAGGTGTATCTCAGGATGATTATGTTGCGAAGTTCTAACTGATCGAGTGTAGTGACTTAGCTGAGTCTGAGAGGTATGGGTCTATTTCTAGTGGTAGAGCGAGTTGGACCGGTGGCGTACCGGTTAGAGTTACCTTGATTATGGAAGCATAACATAAAGTGTTTTATGTGTTTATATGGAGGAAGTATCTGCGTGAATCGGAGGAATTGGTGGCTATGACCCCAGAGGATCTTCAGTCTGTTTTGACGGGTCCGGCGGTTCCTGTGAGGATTCTTGAGAGGAGAATTAAGATGCTGCATTAGAGGAAGTTGCATTGTTAGAAGCTTGCGAGTTTATGTTGTTTTAGAGGTGAAGATCTGGGAACCTGAGGCAAGGATAGAATTAAAGTTCAGGAAGTGGTTTGACAAGTAGGTTGCAGTTTGAGCTTTACTTCTCTTTGTGGTTCCAGTTTTGGTTGTTAGCATGTTTAGTTTTGTTGTTGTATTTTTGTTTTCGTGGTAACGATTATACTTTGTGGAGATTTATAGGATGAAGTTTTCTTATTATCTATGTAACATAAGATGAGTAGTTCTTATATTTTTTGTGTATGGTATGGACCCATGTTGGGTCCTGTTCTTGAGATATTCCGGGTAGGGAGTAGAGATTTTGGCCATGGAAAGTAAGTATAGTCGATAGATGTTTATAGACGTTTTAGAATTTATTATTCTAGGGGCTGCAGCTCCGAATAACTCATTCACCTTGTCTGGAGATGATTAATTCTTCAGTGAGGATGATTAGTTCCTCAGAGGGGATGATTAGTTCTCTTGTGTACTCTTTCTGATGATTAGTTTTCCATTATGTGTATCGAGGGACAATTAGTTCTCTCAAGGGGATGATTAGTTTCCATGTGTACCCAGAGCTCAAGGGATGCGTCCTGAGAGTGGATGGGCCACGTGACATCGATAGCTCAAGGGATGCGTCCTGCGAGTGGGAGGGGTATCGAATGAGTTAAGAGTAATAAATGTCTGGAAACGGGCGTATGAACATGAGATTGGATGAGGGCCTCAGAGATCGGGTGATAGGATCTCGGGTGGTATTGACCAGTTTTGGATCAGGTTTGGGTCTTTGATAGATAATTTTGATGGGATTCGAGGACGAATCCAGTTTAGTGGGGTAGAATTGTAACACCCGTAAAACAAATTATCGAGTTTGGTGCGGGGTGTCGATCGACACCATGGAGGAGTGTCGATCGACACCATGGAGGAGTGTCGATCGACACCATTATTTCAGATTCGGTTTTGGTTCGTTTTAATTACATGGTTTAATTCGGTTTAGAGGAGAAGCCCTAGAAGAATGTTTATAAGCTCTTGCAGTCATGCTTTGGCCGAAATTTTCAGAAAGAAAAGAATTTGAGAGATGGGAAAGGGAGAGAGAGATTTCTTGTGTGTGGGAAGTTGTGAGGAAGGAGAAGTCATAGTGGCCTGTCTCGGTAGAGAGGAGGAACAGTCAACCATATCGTGCCATATCAGTGTGATTCTTGGTAGGTATGTTCTTCTGTCTCTTATCTAGCTATAGGAAAAATCGGATCATTGTTTGGATTTGTAGCTAATGAGTTATGATCATTTTCCCGTGAGTGGTCTGTGCAGTTTCGGAATTTGATCAGTCATCTTGGGAAGCATTTTCCCGGCGTTTGAGAATTAATCAGGAGGCGATTTTGGTATAGATAGAAAGCTCTTTCAATCTAGTTTTCAGATTGGGTTTCCAATCTGAATTCGAATTTAAGCTCTGATCCCTGTGATTGTTTTAAGTTGGTTCGTTGTTCTGATTTCCTGAGAACCTAATTTGGGTTTTGGGGAAACCCTAATTATGAATCTTAGGTGATAGAAGAGGCATCCCTTGGGGTTTGTGTGAGACCATAGTCTGCGAGGATCTCGAGTCGCTGGTTTTGTGTTCTTAGCTTTGTCTTCGGTTTAGCAAGGTGAGTGCGTGATTGCGATTACGAGATTAGTTTGTTAGGGTATTGAATGATTGAATTGTGAAGAATATGAATATTATTTCTCTGTTTTCCGTGTGATATTGTGTGGCTTTGTCGTGATCAGTCTCGTACGATGAAACAGGATCGAGTCGCGAGAAGATTCGACTCGGTCTAGGTTTCTGCGAGGAGTGTCGATCGACACCTAGTGGTAGTGTCGATCGACACTTAGTGGTAGTGTTGATCGACACCTCCTTTTTATGATCGCGAGGTTTGGTTTCAGAATTGGAGTAACGATCAACACCAGGGAGGAGTGTTGATCGTCACCACTTGTTAAATGGTGAAAATTTGCATATTTGTTGAATGTTGATTGTTTGCGTAGTAATTGACATTCTATTTCCCTATTATGTAATCGGTAGGCAGGATGACCGCTTCACTGAGTATTTGTGATAATACTCACGCAACTCTTATTTCCATGTGTTGCAGGTAAAGTAAAGTTCAAGATCGAGAGATCATGGCTAGGACGAAAGGATGGTTAGAAACTCTAGTTTTTATGTTTACAAGTTGAAATCTAGAACCGGATGTTAGGTTGCTAGATTATTTTGGAATTGATATTTTTGGTTTAATGGAGTTTGCTGATTTAATTAATATTGTTGTTTTCCGCTGGTTAGTTAATTGAGCTAAGGTGAATTAATTGTTGAGGATTATTATTTATGAGAATAATAATCCGGATTAATTATATATAAAAAAAACTTGGTTGTTTCAGAAGGGGTTTTTGATAATTAGATTGAAAACAAGAGTGGCATTTTTGATAAATCACAACAATTCTTCATATAGATATGGTTATATTGCATGTTTCTTTACTGCTCATCTAGAAACTAATCTTGTGAAATTAAAGGAGTGGAAACGGGCCGAGTACTTGCAATTTGTGCGGGTATTAGAAAACTTGACTTGTACTTGCTAAAATTAACAATGTACCCGTCCAAAGTAAAAATAATGGCAACTTACTCGATAATACTTGATACTCGTTTATTCTAGTAAAAATCATAAAAACTTTGTGAACCAATGCCTTTGAATTGTTACCCATGTCATTTGGAACAAAAGTAACGAGGAAAAACTTGTAGTTTCCAGCTAATCTCCTTTATATAAAATGGGATGAATTCCATCCCTCTAAAACATTCCACATAGGCAAAAAAAAGCTGAATTTAATTAGCCAATCAAATGGCCACGTCATTCATAGTTATATTTGGTTCTCATAGACGAAAAAATACAGCCCAACATTGAAAACGTTTTTGGTTTTGCAATATAATTGATTGAAACAGGCCCGGCTTAGGCCTTTTCCAAGATGTGCACTTGCATAAGGCCGTATGTGGGACCAGAGTTTCGGTTGAATTTTTTTTTTTGCAAAAAAACTCTTTACAATTTAAAGTTTTCATAAAAAGGCCCTAATGTTTAATTATAAATTTTATAAAAGAAACCTTACATATTCATAAATATTTTTGGGGGGCTCATAGCCCACTATGTGACTAGGCCGGGCCTGGATTAGGGCTGGGCATAAAACCCATACCTGATACCCGAACCCGAATCCGACCCAAAAATTATGATGCGGATAGGGTACGAGTATCGTCAATTACCCGATCGAGTTTCATTTTATTAACATTAGGGTATCCGAACCCGATATCTGATCGGGTATCCGAATCTATACATACACATACACAATTATGTATTTTAATCACTAAACCTAAGCCTAAAACACTCATTTCATCTCTTTTTTTGGCCTATGGCTTTCGGATTGAAAATTATTATTCTTTACTTATTATGTGTTTATATAGTAGTAAATTTACTACATTTGGGTTTTTTTTTTTATTTTCTTTTCCGTTTTTTTTACTGTCATATCTTGGTGTTTCGTCAACTTTGACATTTTTAAACTCAATTTGTGTTTAAGACTTGGTTTTTTGAATATTTTTTTTTTATCTTTTGATCAATTTTTTTTAGTATAATCATAAAATACGGGTACCCATATGGGTACCCGATACCCGCTATTATCTGACCCGTACCCGACCTAATTATACGTTATACCCGAATGAGTTTTATATTTTTGAAAACGGATACCCGACGAACATAACTACCCGCCTCAAACCCGAACGCCCAGCCCTAGCCTGGATTGAATTATTAACAATTTATTTTAATTAGAGGTTTAAAAATGAGTAATGGGTAAAACCAAACCAATACTTGTACTTTGCAAGCTTTCAAATTTATTTATCCTACTTAGAATTCTGATATTTATACCAAAATTTAGGAAAATTTTATGAGTTTACTCACCAAATTTCAAAATTTTAGAAAACTCGTATAATTTTATAAAATTTAGAATGTTAAACGACTAATACAGACTTATACCATTCACAATGCTCAACATCACTTGGTCTTCCTAATTTTATGTTTTAAAAATCCAAGGATTCTAATCCATTTATAAACTCTTTGTAAGACACCTTGATGTTTTACACTAAAATAGAACACTCAAGAAAAAACACATTTGATAAATCAAATACCAGAGTGATTTACTCGAGCCATCATAGAGCAACTCTACAAAATAGATGAATAAAAATGAACAAAAATCTCGTCTTATTTAAAATAGGCTTATATAGAGCCAATTACTCTACAACTCGCTGCTCTGATACGTTGGCAGTAGGGGTGGAATTATTATCCGAGATCCGAGATCCGATCCGGATTCGCTCCAAAAATCCAGATATCCGGGGGGGGGGGGGATCCGGATCCGGATAATAAAATCAAGGATCCGTTTTTAACGGATCCGGATCCGGATATCCTAATTTTCAAGTCCGGATATCCAGATCCAGATTCGGGCTATTAATATATTTTTTAAATAATTATTTTATTTTTATTTTTTAAAAAATTAAACATAAAAAATTAAAATTATTTTCGTAATATTTTATTTATTTTTAATAAATTTATAATAATTTTACAAAAAAATAGTTTTTAATTAATTTAATATTTTTTAATTTATTTTTAATATTTTGACGGATCCGGATATCCGCAGATATGTTAATTTTTGAAAGGATATCCGGGTGCTACGGATCCGGATAGTAAAATCACGGATCCGGATATCCTGAAAAAGGCCGGATATCCGGATCCGGCCCACCCCTAGTTGGCAGGGCGTGTTGTTATTTAAATAATATAATATCAATTATTAACAAAATTTGATATATATATACTAGGTGGGTCTTTCTAGTTGAAGCAGAAACATGTTTTTAAAGGCTGCCTCCAGCAGTGGTGGTTTGATCGGTGGTTTTCTGGCCTGACGATTGAAAGTTGAGAGATCCTTTTAAGGTGCTACCACCATTAGCAATAACTCCAGTGTTGGTGCTTCCATCTGTGTTGATGCTTCCACTGTTGGTGTATCCAGGTGCCTTGGAGACTTCAACGCCGGGGGAGCCGAATTCACTCATGGAGGCACCAGTGGGGGGACTTCTAGTGGAGGTGGTTCCAGTGGGGGTTGATATGCTCAAATTAGACCTAGAGCTACTCTCTCAAATTAAGAGATCAGAAGTAGTACTTTAAGGTCGAATCCACAGGGAATTAATGAAACACAATAGATAAATAATTTCAGATTAAACTAGACAAATTGTATTAAAGCAAGTAAATCAAAGCAAGCAAAACAAACGGTTGTGAAACAATTAGAGAAAAACGCTAGGCACAGGGAAATCTCCAGTGAATCAGAATTGCAGGTATGATAAGATAGTTAGGAATATTAAAGCACAGTTCCTGAACATGAACACGAATATAAAACTAATCAACTTTCGTTGCAGAAGTTATCTATGATTAAATCCTAGCAAACCAAATTTCTTTGCGAGTTCTATAAATTTAATCAAGCATTAAAGTTCAAGTTCAATTGTTCACAAAACCCTAAACCAAATTTCTTTGTGAAAAAGAATTTTGCTCATCAAAGACTAGTTCAGGTAATCAATCAAACTGTCGTTTCTATTAATTAACCCTAGATCAGATTTCAGTTTGCGAGGCTAAAATCAGCAATAAACACAAGTCAAGATGAAGAACATTCTAATGATATTATCCTAACAAGAAATCAGATCTAGCAATTCATCAAACACTTTCGAATAACCCTAAACCTAACAAAGAAAACTACTCAGACATATCGAATGATGAAAACATGTTTTTATTAAAAGATATCTCTAAGAGTTAAGTAAAATAAAGCGTAAGCCTAAACAATGGCTTGGAATACGTATCTATACAAGTACAAAGTCGGCCAAAACATAAAAGTAAACATATGGAGGTTTCGGGCTTCGAACGGACTTCTGCGATTAAGAATTGGGCTTTCTCGAACAAGGTGTCGATCGACACCTATAGATGGTGTCGCTCGACACCAACTTCAAAGTCGGGTTCTTTGGCTTCATAAGTCTTCGTGTCGAGCGATGCTCTTCGTGCTGTCGCTCGACACTGCTTCTAAATATCGATTCCAAACTTGCATCTTTGCCACTTCATTCTGTGATGCTCCAAAACTCCTTGTAAACATCATTTATGCTCCAAACGTCTAAGTACCTGTAAAGACTCTAAAACCAACACAAAACACAACAAAGACTCTAGATATTGGACTTATATCATTGCCTAAACAGGGTAAAAACCATGATATATCAACTCCCCCAGACTTAGCTTTTTGCTTGTCCCTAAGCAAAACAGTGTTATCACTCCTTTAGGAACCACATACCTTTGCAAAGCTAATCCGGTGATCCTTCGATGTTTCCCTAGAAGTATAGCAGTCCTCTAGATTGAATCCAAACCCCTTAGAAAATCTCAGACTTTCAGTCGCAAACCCCTTTAGTTTAATTAGGTGCGGTCTCATCGAGGGAATATCGATCGCTGGACCTTCTAGATTCTTTCACTTCCTTTAACACTTTCCTGCGTTTCACCCTCTCTCTTCCCTCTGAAACTGTATCCAATTAAGGATATCATAGAGATGCAATGTCCTTTGTTGAACTTTTTCTTCAAGATTTTTCTGATTTTTGGACTTGCATTTTTTTTCTGCAGATTTTTTTATTTATTTCCTTGGCATCTCTACGATCACTAGATCTGCGTTCATTACTATTGTTCTTGTGGAGACAGGATCATGAGGCTTTTTTTCTTTTTGATCTAGGACAATTGTATTCGTCATTCGGGAAGAAGTTTCAAGAGCGGTCCGTCCTCGCTTTCAAGTGTTTGGAAGCTGAATCAAGTCTTGCGATTTCCAACGCCCTTGACAAGAAATTAGAAATTCATTAGGGCGGGGTATTTGACATCCTTTTTGGCGTTCTCTAGAAATCTGAACTCGCTCCGTTAAACCGATCCACTTCCAGTTACCCACCTCAGTAAAACCAGCCAACTTGCATTGGAAATGGTCCTTGAGTACTGTTCAAAGTAAGTTGGAAAGGGGAGTTTCGACCCGACAAATTTAAAATTTGACTCAAAAACACCAAAACAAAACACAACATCAGCAACTACCTCCCCCAGACTTAAACAACACTGTCTCCAGTGTTATTAAGCCTAAGATTGGTGAAAAAAAAGGATAGATAGAAAACAAAACGTATGAAAAACAAAGTGAAAAATCGTACCTGGAGACAGTGTCGATCGACGCCTTTGAATTTGTCGC
This sequence comes from Draba incana, assembly GCA_963576765.1. Classification (NCBI taxonomy): domain Eukaryota; kingdom Viridiplantae; phylum Streptophyta; class Magnoliopsida; order Brassicales; family Brassicaceae; genus Draba; species Draba incana. The sequence continues at coordinate 29,832,005 of OY755216.1, forward strand.
GTCGAGCGACTAAAGTTCATGTCGATCGACTGTTCGATTTTTGTTGGTGTCGAGCGATGCTCCTGTTGGTGTCACTCGACACCTTCATCTAAAGTTCATACTCACTTGCAATTCAACGTTTAATCTCCTAAAAATCAAAACAAAAACAAAACCAAAACGTAAAATTGAAAAAGAAACATTAAATGAAACATAATTATAAAACTCACAAGTGAGTGCCCTCTCACTAAGCGCTTGTTTTCAGTTACTAGCTTGACTGTGTTGAGGAATATAGACATCTGGAGGATCTGTACTCTTCCATGGAATGATTCCCGGAAAGAGTTTATGCGTTTTCTGCACCATCTCCTGAATGATCACCTCGCCTTTGCCTTTAAGCTCTGGAGGAATGAGAATTCTCATCTTCGCGAAAGGCTTGGAGGTCCTTTGACGCTCCTTAGGAATCCCTGCAAAATCATGTAAAGAAAAACCAAGACTTGCACGAGAAACTCGAGGCTTGCGTAAGCGTGTAACAGCTTTTCCAACTTTGAAATTCTCTTGAATGAAATCAGGAGATTCAGGTTCAGGAATCGCGTACCTTTGCACTTCGGGAGGATCGAGGGCTGGGAATAGAGGTATGATCTCCAAAGATGAAGGAGACTCCTTGACTGAGTTTTCATCATCTAAAATCTCCACAGAAAAAGTCTGACCGTTGATGGTGGATTTCCTCCTTGTCGTCTCCATGTCAAAGTCCATGACAATTTCACCAAGATCAAGTTTTATCTTCCCTTTCCTCACGTCGATTTGAGCACCAACAGTAGCTAAGAATGATCTTCCCAGGATTAGAGGGTCTTCAGGCTCATCGTCGTATTTCAAGACTACAAAGTCTGTAGGAATGATGCAATATTGAATCTTGATTGGCACGTCCTCTAATATTCCTTCTGGGAATCTTCTGGATCGATCGGCTAAAAGAAGCGACATCCTAGTGGCCCTGAAATCAGTCATCCCAAGATCAATAGCAACAGAAAGTGGCATCAAGTTAATACCAGATCCTAAATCACAAAGAGAATGAAGAAACTGCCCTGTTGAAATTGAACATTTAAGCACGAAGTTGCCTGGATCCGGAAGCTTGATTGGAACCCTGCTCTGAATCATTGCGCTAACTTCTTCTGAGACCACGACGTCCTTCTTTTTCTTCTTAGGAACTGGAGTAGTATTCAAGAGAATCGCTATGATATCTCTAGTTAGCAGTGCTCCCTCTTCAGGACTAATACCATTCGCTGCAAGCCGCTTGACGTATCTTCTGAGCGCAGGAGAAAGTTTAACTGCATCAACAAGAGGCATTTCAACCATGATCTTATCAATAATCCGCTTGCAAAACTCCTCCTCAACCTCCTGCTTAGATCTTCTAGCTCTGGGAAAAGGGACTGGAGGCTTGTAGACATTCTCCTCTGAAGCAATCGCGATTACCGCAAAATCAGGCTCAGTATGGACGAGGTGTCGATCGACACTCTCCTTAGTGTCGATCGACACTAGCTTTGATTTCCCAAACTGGCTCGATTCTTCAGAGGGTGTCGATCGACACACTATATCAGTGTCGATCGACACTGAAAATTTCATCGCGTCGAGCGACACGACCTCTTCGTCGCCCGACAGATGCTCTGCAGTTCCAAAAATTTCGTCCAACTCTGCGAGATAATCCCTTGTTCCAGTTTGAACAGCATTGCAAGTGCTCCTTGGGTTTGCATCGGTCTTCGCACGAAGAAATCCTTCTTGCCTCTTGATAGAACTAGCCGTTTGAGCTACTTGGACGTCGAGCTTCTTGACATGAGTACTTAACGCTTCAAATTTCCCATTCAAGTCTTGATACACAGCATCTATCTTCCCGTTAAAGCTCACGGTCATCTTCTGTTGGCCCTCTAAGAGTTGTTCCAGCATAGTCTTCACCTCATTGTCCTGCTCAGGAGGCTTTTGGTAGGATGAAGAACCATAACTTCTATTGAAGTTGTTCCTCTGATATGGCTTTGAACCATAACCCTGCTGATTACCGTACTTCTGAAATCCAGAACTATTGACATAGTTCACATCTTCTGGCTCAAATGTCTGGACTTCCTTAGTGAACTGAACCGTCTTCTTTCCAGCTAGAAGATCGTGCATAGAATCGAGCCTCTTGGTAACCTCAGCAAATTGAGTACCACTGATATTCTTTCCTGACTGGCTCCTCTCAAAATCCATGGCTTTAGCACTGTTGCTGTTGGCAAGATTCTCTATAAGTCTCAAGGCAGTCTCTGGTAAGTTTGTGTTGAAGTTCCAACTACTCGCAGCATCTAAAGTCACAACATATTGCAGCGCAATCCCTCTGTAGAAGATGTTAATCAGCTGCACCTCACAGAATCCATGGCGTGGACAGTCTCTTTGATAGCTCTTGAATCTATACCATGCAGTCTTAAATGCCTCAGTATCGCCCTGCTTGAAAGTAGCAATCTTTGCTCTTAGATCCTCAGACTTTGCATCATCGAAGAAGTTGCATAAGAAAGCATTCTCCGTTTCCATCCAGTTTGTGAGCGAGCCCGGTGGAAGCGTCCTTAGACAATACTTGGCTTCTCCTTGAAGAGAGTAGGGGAAAAGCTTGCAGAAAAGGTAGTCCTCTGAGACTCCATTCGCCTTGATAGTAGATGCCAAGTCCTCGAATCGCTCTATGTGGTCCATGGGGTTCTCATGAAGAAGACCGCAGAACGGGTCTTGAGTAACTAAGGAGAAATATGCAGGCTTCAGCTCGAAGTCATTCCTCTGAAAAGGAGGTGGACGAATCGCAGCACGATTAGCATAGAACTGCTCTGGACGGTTGTAGTCTGCTATGGTTTGTCTTTGCGCGATGTTCTGCTCGTTTCTCATCAAGATCGGCTGATTTAGGATGTGGTGTCGATCGATGCCATCTTGGTGTTGCTCGACACCCAAGTTTTCATCGTGTCCAGCGATTTGATTCTGGTGTCGCTCGACACCTGGTTCCAGATTCGCCTGATCCTCTTCGTTCTCCTCGACGATCACAGCTTCGTTGTCGTCGATCCTCTATCCTTCCTCGTTGTATGGCAGTCCTGCCGGATCACGCAGAACTCCATCTTCTCCCGGTCTCAGTACGATATGTCCTTGAGCAGCCATATTCGCTACTCTTTTATTCTCACTCTCTAAGCGTGCAAGCTCCTGAAGACCGTGTTCAACTTGTTCTTTGTCTTTGCAGCTCCTTGTATCAGACATGTACCTGAAACGCAAAACAGAAAGAGACAAGAAACTAGCAAAATAAAAAACAAAAATAATATACCTAGACAAAATCCTAATAATAAAAATCTAATGGTCTAGATTCCCCGGCAACGGCGCCAAAATTTGATATGCTCAAATTAGACCTAGAGCTACTCTCTCAAATTAAGAGATCAGAAGTAGTACTTTAGGGTCGAATCCACAGGGAATTAATGAAACACAATAGATAAATAATTTCAGATTAAACTAGGCAAATAGTATTAAAGCAAGTAAATCAAAGCAAGCAAAACAAACGGTTGTGAAACAATAAGAGAAAAATGCTAGGCACAGGGAAATCTCCAGTGAATCAAAATTGCAGGTATGATAAGATAATTAGAAATATTAAAGCACAGTTCCTGAACATGAACACGAATATAAAACTAATCAACTTTCGTTGCAGAAGTTATCTATGATTAAATCCTAGCAAACCAAATTTCTTTGCGAGTTCTATAAATTTAATCAAGCATTAAAGTTCAAGTTCAATTGTTCACAAAACCCTAAACCAAATTTCTTTGCGAAAAGGAATTTTGCTCATCAAAGACTAGTTCAGGTAATCAATCAAACTGTCGTTTCTATTAATTAACTCTATATCAGATATCAGTTCGCGAGGCTAAAATCAGCAATAAACACAAGTCAACATGAAGAACATTCTAATGATATTATCCTAACAAGAAATCAGATCTAGCAATTCATCAAACATTTTCGAATAACCCTAAACCTAACAAAGAAAACTACTCAGACATATCGAATGATTGATATACTCTATTTTTGGCGCATTCTAACCATTGTTTTATAGGGTTTTATCGAGTCTTTCTCCTTTGTATCGAGTCTTTTTAGGTCCAAAGGTGGCTGGAATGAAGAATTGGAGTTTGCTAGGAGTTTTGGTGGAAAAGATAGGAAAACACGATCTTTTGGAAAATTCTGGAGCTAAAGGAGCACCCGCTCCCCGATTTGACTGACATGCTCCCAGAAGATTCATTAAAGGGAATATTCACTTAATGGAAATATTCACCTAGAAGATTTACCCTAGATCCACCTTGGATTTACTCAGCCGCCGCAACCCTTAAAAGAAGGAAACATCTTGGAGAATAAATACACGCCCCCTTCATATCTTTTACACACGCCTTTTTTACACATAATTTCCTTTACGCTTAATTCTTCACCAAAACCTTTACTTGCTTTTCACGTTTTGGCCGAGAACCCTAGAGAGATCTTCGTCGCACTTTGCTTTGGATTTCGAGAGTTGTTCATCTACTTGTTATTGAGTTTTCTCTTGAACCTTATCTCTTTAAATAATTCTATGAATACTTTCATCTCTCTTTGTGTTCTTCGTTCTATTATGTGCGAGTAGTTACTCTTGTTAGATTAGGGTTTTTCGAAGGGATTTAGAGATTCATGAACTCGGCATAAATAGGATCATACTTATATATTTGATATCTTCATCTAATGTTGAACTTATTGCCTAGACTAGCTTGATCACCTAGCCTTTGATTTTAGGTTTAATTTACTCATCAAAAGTGTAGTGAATTGTTTGAATAAACTTAGATGGGCGATTTGATCCTTAGCCAACGACAGTTGAAGTTAAGGCAAATCGTGAACTTATCAATCTTAATCGCTAATGCTTGTTAATTTCTTTAGTCTCAAACGATAGTTTAGGGTGCTAGATTTATTGATAAAGTTGTTGATACCACGACAGTGGATCCTCATAAAATCGTGATTGTGTTCTAGATTGACACTTAAATAAAAATCATGAATAATTGCTTGGTTCTTGATGATCTATTCCCTGAGATAATTCCCTTGTCTAAAGCCTTTATCATATTTGTTCACAACCGAATTTTACTTTGCCTTGTTGTTTTATTTTCGTGACACTTTAAAACTACTTGAATCGCTCAGCTAGAATTGTGTTTAAAGGAATTAAAGTGTATTGCCAGTCCCTGAACGAACCTAAATCTATTTCTACATCGGATTAGTAATTTAGGATTTGAGTTCTTAACATAGGCTAAAAACCTGTTATCAAATTGGCGCCGTTGCCGGGGACTACTTCGATACCTTTAGTTTTAAAATACGTTTCTAGACTAAGTACTAATTGGTTCTTTTTGTTTTTCTTGCTTGTGTTTCAGGTGCATGAGATCGAAGTCTACACGAACCACTCGGCAAGTACCTCTCGTGAATTTGAGCAACCAGGACCTAGCAAGACTAGAAAGAACAAACCGGAAAGCAAAGTCCAAAACAGTCGACATGGGCGACCAAACGGACATTGATATGGTGGCCGAACTGAAAAGGCTACGAGATGAGATGGCTGAGATGCGGCAGCAGCGCGACCGTGACCAACAGCAAGAACGTGCCATCGGGGATATGGACAATCCCCACGCCTTCTATAGGAACCGAGCTGCAATCGTTCTTCCCGGTGTTTTAAGGCAAGACTATGAGATCAAGCCACAGATGATCACGCTGGTCAAGCAAAATCTATTCCACGGACTGCCCGCTGAAATTCCGATGGACCACATAGAAAATTTCGAGGAAATCTGCTCCACGACAAGCTCCAACGGGATGAACCCGGATTTCTTAAAGTGCAAGCTTTTCCCCTTCTCGCTCGCGGATAAGGCTTCACGATGGCTCAAGTCTTTACCGGTTGGATCTATCACGACTTGGCCACAGTGCAGGGCAGCGTTTTTGGATCATTTCTATATCAAAGCTAAGACCGCGGGATTGAGAAACAAGATCTCCACATTTGAGCAACATACGGGAGAATCTTTCTATGAAGCATGGGAGCGTTTTAAGGAGTATAAGCGAGAGTGTCCACATCACGGATTCATGGATAAGAACTTGCTGGGTATTTTCTACGACGGTGTTGATTGGGACTACCGTAACACGTTGAATGCTGCTAGTGATGGTGACTTTATGACCAAGACGAAGAAAAATGCTTACAAGCTTATTGAGAACTTAGCCGCAAGCTCGAGCAACAAGTCTCAAGAGTATGATCGGACTACGAAATCCAATGGAACAGATTCTCGTAAGATCGATGACCTAACGGCTAAGGTCAACTTGCTGCTAAAAGGGAACCAAAGGATGGTTCACTTTGCCGACAAGAATGAAGAAGCACTCGTGGAGGATATGATCGATGGAGGAGATGGTGATCAGGAGGAAGTGAATTACATGAATGGGCAGGGGTATGTCCGAAACCAAGGATTCAACTCAAACTACAGGAACCATCCGAATTTCTCTTACAGGAGTACGAATGTAGAGAATCCGCAGGATCAGGTGTACCCACAACAAACCGGTTATCAGAACCAAAAACCTCAGGATCAAGGTTTCCAGAAGACGGCACCTCAGGGTTTTCAAGGCAAGACATTCATTCCGTTTCAAGGTCAAAAGCCCAAGTTCAACAACTTCCAAGTTCCTGCGAGCTCCAGTGGTACTTCTCAGGATGAAGTTAAAAGCATGGTGCAACAATTGATGGAAAATCAGAAGAAGACAGCTGCTGTTCTGAACACTAAGGTAGACTCCATGTACTCAGACCTCAATGGTATACTTGAAGCCGTGACTAACCATGTTAAGAAGCTTGACACGCAAGTAGCTCAAACCGCGGAGGCCATCAAAAGCCCACAGGGAGTGTTGCCAGGTAAATCGATTACAAACCCCAGAGAAGTTGCTACTGTCACGCTGCGGAGTGGAAGAACTCTACCCCAGGTTGTGGGGGCAGCAGCTAAAGACTGCCCAGAAAAATCTGTTGAGCACCCGCTCCAACAGGGAGCACCTGCTCCAGCTGAGACACGGGATGAAGCAGTTGCTGAACCGTCTCGTCCTGTACTTCGACCAAATGAGCCAGTTGACCAAGTCCGGTCCCGTGTTTACAAACCCCCAGTCCCCTATCCAGTGCCCCCAAGGAAATCGCAGAAAGATTTGGAGGAAGCAAAGTGTAGAGAGATGTTAGATCAACTTACGGTAAAGCTCACACTGACCGATGCTATACAGATGATGCCGGCTATGAAGAAGTACGTTAAAGGTTTGATTACTGGTAAGGTTTCATCAGAGCAGGGCACAACGTTGGTATCTAAGGATTGCAGTGCTGTGCTGCAAAACCGGATGGTTAAGAAGCTCGATGACCCCGGGAAATTTGTGTTAGCCGTTTAGATTGGTTCTACGTGTTTCAAGTGTTCCTTATGTGATTTTGGTTCCAGCGTGAACCTCATGCCCTATTCGGTTGCAAGGAAACTTGGTTATACTAACTTTAAACCAACTCGTATTTCTTTGGTTTTTGCTGACAAATCAGTGAAGTTCCCCGTGGGGATCCTAGAGGATTTACATGTCAGAATTGGCAATACGTTGATCCCCGCTGATTTTGTAGTGCTGGAACTTGATGAAGAGCCAAAGGATCCCTTGATTTTGGGACGTCCTTTCCTGCGCACAGCTGGTGCGATTATCGATGTGAGGAATTGTATAATTGGTCTCCAGCTGGGAGACATTATCATGGAATTTGAGATGGATAGATTGCTCAAAAAGCCAACCATTGATGGGCAAACCTTTGCCATCGAAGGAGACCTCGAGATCTCGGATGAAGAAATGGAAGAACTCCTAACCGATGATCCGCTTGATGTGGTGCTGCCCAAAGCCGAAAGTGAACATGGTTATTTGAGTGAGGATGCAGTCGGGTTAGCCAGGATATTGGATTCGGGTCAGAAGAAAAAGTCCACCGGTTTCTTGAATCTCCAACCGGACGATGCTGAAGGAACAACTGCTCCAGAAGATGAGACCCCAACCCCTGAAATCACTATTGACAGCCCTTGGAGCGAGCTGAAAGCTCCGAAACTCGAGCTCAAAACCCTTCCTGCCGGGCTAAGGTACGCATTCCTAGGCCCTAACTCTACTTACCCCATAATCATTAATGCTGAGTTGAATAATGTGGAAACCGCTTTGCTTTTGTGCGAACTAAGGAAGTATAGAAAAGCTTTAGGTTATTCACTAGATGATATTCCCGGAATTTCACCTGAACTTTGCATGCATAGGATACACCTAGAAGATGAATCAAAAAATTCTATTGAGCATCAGAGGAGGTTAAACCCGAATCTGAAGGACGTAGTAAAAAAGGAAATCATGAAACTTCTAGAAGCAGGTGTAATTTATGCGATCTCGGATAGTAAATGGGTTAGCCCAGTTCACGTCGTACCTAAGAAAGGCGGAATAACCGTGATCACTAATGCGAAAAATGAATTGATACCTACTAGGACAGTTACTGGCCATAGAATGTGTATTGATTATAGGAAGTTAAATGCAGCCACTAGAAAAGATCATTTTCCCCTGCCATTTATTGACCAAATGCTTGAGAGATTGGCTAACCACCCATACTACTGCTTTTTAGATGGGTATTCAGGTTTTTTTCAGATTCCCATTCACCCGGACGATCAATAGAAAACGACATTCACATGTCCATACAGCACGTTTGCTTATCGCCGAATGCCGTTTGGTTTGTGTAATGCCCCTGCGACTTTTCAAAGGTGCATGTGTCAATTTTTACTGATTTGATTGAGGACATAATGGAAGTTTTCATGGACGATTTCTCCGTCTATGGAAGCTCTTTTTCCGTGTGTTTGTCGAATTTGTGCATGGTGTTACAGCGATGTGAGGAGAAACATCTCGTGCTCAACTGGGAAAAATGCCATTTCATGGTTCGAGATGGTATAGTGTTGGGTCATTGGATTTCTGAAAAGGGTATAGAGGTTGACCGAGCAAAGGTTGAGGTTATGATGAGTTTGCAACCGCCGGATTCAGTCAAAGGAATAAGGAGTTTCTTGGGTCATGCCGGATTTTACCGCCGGTTCATCAAAGATTTTTCGAAGATAGCAAGGCCTCTCACGCAACTCTTGTGTAAGGAGACTAAGTTTGAGTTTGATGCAACATGCCTTGAAGCCTTTCACATAATAAAGGGAGCTCTGGTAAGTGCACCCATTGTCCAACCACCGGACTGGGATCTCCCTTTTGAAGTAATGACGGATGCAAGTGACTACGCAGTAGGAGCTGTCTTGGGACAGAGAAAAGATATAAAGCTTCACGTGATATACTATGCAAGCCGAACCCTAGACGAGGCTCAGTGCCGATACGCGACAACCGAGAAGGAACTTCTAGCAATTGAATTCACTTTTGAGAAGTTCAGGACTTATCTTGTTGGTTCCAAGGTGATTGTGCAAACCGACCACGCAGATTTGAAGTATCTGCTCACCAAAAAGGATGCTAAGCCGAGACTTTTGAGGTGGATCCTCTTACTCCAAGAATTTGATCTTTAGATTGTTGATAGGAAAGGAACGGAGAACGGAGTTGCTGATCACTTGTCACGCATGAGGGTTGATGATGAGGTACCTCTTGATGATTCACTTCCAGATGAACACGTTTACGCAGTTGGAGTCTGTTTTTAGGAGGAATCGGTCCAGACAGGAACACATGCTCCAGGAGCCTTTTGCGAGGCTATATCCAGGGAAGTCGTACCGAGTTTTCCTTGGTTTGGGGAGATAGCAAACTACTTGGTTGTTGATCAGGAACCGGTTGATTTTGTGGGAGATAAGAAGAGGAGGTTTCTCCGTGATATACGTAGATATTTTTGGGGCGAGCCCTTTCTCTACAAACAATGCTCAGATGGTATTTTTCGAAGATGTGCTCAGATGGTATTTTTCAAACAGTTCTAATTACGCCGGTCACTTCGCCACTTTCAAGACGGTCTCTAAGGTACTACAAGCTGGGTATTGGTGGCCGACTATGTTCAAAGATGCACAGAAATTCATATCACGATGTGATACATGCCAACGGCAGGGAAACATCTATAGAAGGAACGAGATGCCTCAACACTTTATTCTGGAAGTTGAAGTGTTTGACGTATGGGGAATAGACTTTATGGGACCTTTTCCATCCTCCTACAGAAACAAGAATATCCTAGTGGCAGTTGATTACGTTTCCAAGTGGGTGGAGGCTATTGCGTCCCCAACAAATGACTCCCGCGTGGTGGTGAAGATGTTTAAGTCTATCATATTCCCTAGGTTTGGGGTGCCGCGTGTGGTCATTAGCCATGGAGGCTCTCACTTCATCAACAAGATCTTCGATGGATTGTTGAAAAAGAATGGTGTAACGCACAAGGTAGCAACGCCTTATCATCCACAAACTAGCGGACAAGTTGAGGTTTCTAACAGGGAAATCAAGAGTATCTTGCAAAAGACCGTGGGAGTGTCTAGGAAGGACTGGTCTTACAAGTTGGATGATGCGTTATGGGCTTACCGAACTGCGTACAAGACGCCGTTAGGGACGACACCTTTTCACTTAGTATACGGGAAGTCTTGTCATCTTCCAGTTGAACTCGAATACATAGCAGCATGGGCGGTTAAGTTACTGAACTACGACATCAAACCGGCGTTTGAAAGAAGGTCCATGCAGCTTCACGCGTTAGATGAGATTAGGCACCTGGCCTACGAGAGTTCTAAGATTTACAAGGAGAGGACCAAGCGTTATCATGACAAGAGAATCCTCAACCGCAACTTCCAACCAAATGACCAGGTACTTCTCTTTAACTCTCGTCTTAAACTTTTCCCTGGAAAGCTGAGATCCCGGTGGTCCGGACCCTTTGTCATCAAGGAGGTCCGTTCCTACGGTGCTGTGGTGTTGCTGGACACCAATGGTGCCGAATTCGTGGTCAATGGCCAGCGGCTTAAACCGTATCTTGGCGAGACAAACCATGCCGAAGGTGGATTCATCCCCTTAGGCGATGCACCAAAAGCCTAAAATGGCTAACCAAGTCGAGCTAATGACTTTAACCAAGCGCTTGGTGGGAGGCAACCCACCGGTATGTTTTCTAACTCTTTTACTTTTGATTTCTTTTTCTACTAATTTTGGTTTTTAGCTTTGAATTTTTCAGGTTTTACCTAAAAAAATAAAAAAATAAAAAAAAATAAAAACCGAAGGGGGAAATTTTTCCAGAGAGCACTCCATCGATCGACAGGGATTCACGTCGATCGACACGGACGCTTCTGCCCAAACTTGCTGCTTCAATCAACGGAGCATGATGTGTATAAGTTTTAACCCAAAATAAAATCTGCAAGTGCACAGACAATTGCAGTAGTATAAGGGGTATCGAATCCACAGGGACCAAGGTTACACTATAAAATTACGAGATTTTAATTTAAAGCTAAGATAAAGTATGAGTTGGTGAATTGTAGTGAAACAAGAAACGGAACAGCAAATTAAACGATATGAGACTCAATAAAGAAAGGCACTAGATCAAAGTCATTCGCCGGTGATTTCTAATCGAGGATTGAGCATCTATTCAGGATTCAATTTAAGTGCGGTCTAGAACTCAAACAAGAATGTAATATTGCCTCACTGTCGTGATGCATCAATATCTTTATCTAACATCCTAAATGCCTAAACTGTCGTTTTTATCCAGTGATGAAGACAAGCAGTAATGAATTGGTTCGAATTGTTCATAATTGATGGTAACAATCAACTGTCGTTGGTTACACACCAATTGCTCACCAATGGGTTATCTAGCAACCTAGAGCACTTTCGTGAATAAGCTCAACTTGAAATCAGAGATTAGGTGTACAGGCTAACCTAAGCGTTATGAATCCCAATTGATGAAGATGAATGATAATCTATCCTATTTGGCTCAGTCACTTATCAATCCTAAATCACCATTGAAATCCCTCAATCTAGCTAGAGGACTACTCGAACATAGAGAATGAAATCGCAGCAATCAACGAGATAGAATTCATAATGATAAATGGAAAAGATAAGGAATTAGAATTCTTCTCAATGGGTGTTGTGAATTTATCCTCCAATTGTTACAAGCAAATCCAAAAGGAATCAATGAGGAATAGTTTCAAGGGTTGAGGAACCCAGCAAATCTCCAAGAAAACGTAAAAAGAATTGTTTTAGAAAAATGTTTCAGACCGCTGTTTTCAGAGGTGGCTACATCTTATTTATAGAGAAAAATAGGTTAAAATCGGATCAGGCATGGGACCGGTCGGTCTGAATCCAGACCGGTCGGTCTGTCTTCAGGTGGTTACGATCTTTGGGCGTGGATCGGTCGGTCTCCTCACGTGGACCGGTCGGTCCGCTTTCCAGAGAGTTACGGCTTCTTTGATTCTTCGGGTGAGCAGGTGCTCGATCTAAACCGAGCAGGTGCTCGATTATGAAAATCATCATCTTTTCTCCAGATTCGTCCATTTAGCTCCAATGACCGCCACTGACTCCAATCCATGCTTGAAGGCCTCCTAGAACCTGAAAAGACACAAAAAGGAACTAGAAAGAACCAAAAAGACTAAAGAACCAATACGTAAAAGAGACCAAAATACTAATATATCAGAGCACCTGCTCCATTCCACTAAAGCCTACTCTCCTGGATGACAAAAACTTCTTACAGAAACCCCAAGGGCAAAGAAGCAAAGGGCAAGGGAATTGCAACTTCGAGTGGAACGCCTTACCCGTGGCCAAGGCCCACCGATCATCCCTTCACCCTTCCCGACTCTAGTCTTCCGCTGCACTCTGATGATGTTTGGGATCAGAACGATGCATATTACTATAACAATTGGCTGGAGATCGATGTTGAGCCGACACGTTTCTTGTGTCTTACCACATTGATGAGTCTTGGCATCCACCGAGAGTGAGTGAGATCTTTTCACGCGCTCAACTCCTCGAGCTCGTTTCTTCCACGGACGTGCTCTTCCCGGATATAGTACGACAATGCTTGGCTTCGGCTAAGTTGACTTTCGCTAATCCCAAGCAACCCGTGGCCTCTCAAGGGACTCTCTCGTTCTTCGCTAACGGGAGAAAGCATAGCATCTCCATCCGGACCCTTTGTAGGATTTATGGCTTTGATGTCGGATCGGAAGCAATCGCTCTACCAACCGCTTTCACGGCAAGAAATGCCTTTTGGAACTTCATTTCCCATGGCCACTACGCATCCCGCAGGGCAGCTCAATCATCCATCCGAAACCCCGCTATCCGTATTGCGGCTAAGGCCTTGTCTACTATCTTCTTTGCTCAAGAGAACCATAGCAAGGTACGGATTCAGGAGCTGGTGCTCCTATACAATGGGGTGCGGGAAGTTCTTTCTACGGTACCATAGTTAGCCAGTGATGTGGATCTCGATGTTAACATGGGCGCCGTCCTTGCTCGAGTGATCGCGGACAAAAGAACCATGGACGGAAAGACGAAGACAGAAAGGATAGGCAGCCTCTTGATAAAGCTCTTCGAGCACGTGGGGGTTGATTTCGGCACTACGCCTTGCAAAAAGGAGGAGCGCGTCATGGATATCAACTTCCTCATCACTTGCCAAATCATGGCGGACGCCAACATTTACCGTTTCACTGGACGCGATGACCGTGTGTTGTTTTGCAGGTTACCTCAACCATCCTTGACCAATTTGAGAGATGGCGAAAACATCGGTTTTACTCCGGGGAATGCTTACCTTTGCACTGATGCTGGAGCCCCTGTTCCTCCCGAGAGCACCCGAGCCTGAGCAGCTGCTCCTGGTACCCCTGTTTTCTTAAGCGATGACGAGATAGAGGATTTTGAGATGGATACCGCCTCGGTCAAGAAGAGCAAGGCGCACATACGTCGGTCTTACAGGAGTGAGTACACGCTCCGCGACTTACCAAACAACCCCTCGGACCGAGAATACCGTGATTGGATGGTGGACTCCACCAAGAAGAACAATGGCCTTATGCGTCATATCCTCCACAAGCTCCAGAAGGGTTGCCATGATTCTAAGGCCACTACTACCGCACCGTCTACCTCTACTGCTCCACCATCTGCCGTACCATCATCTTCAGGCCGTGTCACACGTTCATCTAACAGAAAGAAGCCCACAACCGACGTCGACGAGGATTCCAAGCACACTACGAGCACTTAGTTGCTCTCCTCTCCCCACTTCTTTCCATTTCTGCTACGACATTTTCTTTCCTGCACTTTTCTTTATTTTTGGATTTATTTCTTATTTCTCTCTCTTCTTATTTTCACACCGGGTCGGTGTGAAGTAAGTCTGGGGGGAGTTGTTGTTGATGTCGTTTATTTTGGATGTTTTCTTTTCTTATGTCCTTTGAGTCTGTTTTTCTTTGTTTTATTGAGTCAAGACTTTTTAGTTGGAAACTAGGACGTTATTCTATGATGATTTCTGAACCACTTGTGCTAATTAACTCTCTTTCTAGTGACCATTTCTACAGAATGCGGATTACAAGGATTAGTTGGAACACTTCAATGCACCATCTTCCAGGTTCCAGATTAACCAAAAATTCTCTCGCTATAGGCACTAGACTAGGGAAACGATTCAGATTCAGGACTTCTTTTTCCTTTTTACCATTCTTGCTGATCCTGAATAGCTAGCTCATTTTTAGCTAGTACCCTCCTTTAACCTTATCTCTTTTCAAACCCCTTGCCGTCTTGTTACTTCATTGTCATATGTGCAGCATATGCGCAAAAGGGCCGGAGAGAGATGGGTCAACACAACCTTTAGATCACTCGTTCTGAAGGACAGAGCACCTGCTCTATTTATGAGGTTTTGTGGACGAAGGAGTGGAAGGAACATTTTCGAGATTCACTTGGGTATGTACATTAATTATGATATTTTTGTTTGAGAGACGTATCTGTGTAATCAAAACCCTCTTCATCATTATCAGACTTTCAAAAAAAAAAAAAAAAAAAAGTGTTAATTTCGGTGATGAAGAGTGGGAATCTATAAGAATATATGTCTCTCAAACTCAGCAATTGTACCCAAGGGGAACAACGGTTCACGAGAGAAAGGAGGAAACAAAGGAGGATGGAATGAGTGATTTAGAGAATGTGGACATCAAACAGACCCGCTCTCTTTTGCAATTTTGTGCGATATCCTGCATCCTCTACGAAACGTCGGGTAACCCTTAAACACTCTAAACACCTCTAACTCCACCCTTAAATGGCCTTTAACCCTTAGCGCCGTATTTTCTAAGAAAGTGTCTTTAGCGAGATCCTCACGCATACTTTGAGTGCGTTTGGTTTGTGTTATTGCAACGAATTATTTGGGAAATGGCCTGGTTGGGAAGCGTGTTGAGGTTGTTTTTGGCGAAGCTTTATTTTTTGTAATCTGGATTATGTGGTCTGCAGATTGAAAGCCAAAGGTACGGTTCGCTGAGAATAAAAGAGTTTCCACATTTTCAAACCTTTTTCCTTTACTTAGTTTTGAGCTTGTTTGAGGACAAACAAAGATCTAAGTCTGGGGGAATTGATATACTCTATTTTTGGTGCATTCTAACCATTGTTTTATAGGGTTTTATTGAGTCTTTCTCCTTTGTATCGAGTCTTTTTAGGTCCAAAGGTGACTGGAATGAAG
Organism: Draba incana; assembly: GCA_963576765.1. NCBI lineage: Eukaryota > Viridiplantae > Streptophyta > Magnoliopsida > Brassicales > Brassicaceae > Draba > Draba incana. The sequence continues at coordinate 29,847,615 of OY755216.1, forward strand.
AATTGGAGTTTGCTAAGAGTCTTGGTGGAAAAGATAGGAAAACACGATCTTTTGGAAAATTCTGGAGCTAAAGGAGCACCCGCTACCCGATTTGACTGACCTGCTCCCAGAAGATTCATTAAAAGGGAATATTCACTTAATGAAAATATTCACCTAGAAGATTTACCCTAGATCCACCTTGGATTTACTCAACCGCCGCAACCCTTAAAAGAAGGAAACATCTTGGAGAATAAATACACGCCCCCTCCATATCTTTTACACACGCCTTTTTTACACATAATTTCCTTTACGCTTAATTCTTCACCAAAACCTTTACTTGCTTTTCACGTTTTGGCCGAGAACCCTAGAGAGATCTTCGTCGCACTTTGCTTTGGATTTCGAGAGTTGGTCATCTACTTGTTATTGAGTTTTCTCTTGAACCTTATCTCTTTAAATAATTCTATGAATACTTTCATCTCTCTTTGTGTTCTTCGTTCTATTATGTGCGAGTAGTTACTCTTGTTAGATTAGGGTTTTTCGAAGGGATTTAGAGATTCATGAACTCGGCATAGATAGGATCATACTTATATATTTGATATCTTCATCTAATGTTGAACTTATTGCCTAGACTAGCTTGATCACCTAGCCTTTGATTTTAGGTTTAATTTACTCATCAAAAGTGTAGTGAATTTCTTGAATAAACTTAGATGGGCGATTTGATCCTTAGCCAACGACAGTTGAAGTTAAGGCAAATCGTGAACTTATCAATCTTAATCGCTAATGCTTGTTAATTTCTTTAGTCTCAAACGACAGTTTAGGGTGCTAGATTTATTGATAAAGTTGTTGATACCACGACAGTGGATCCTCATAAAATCGTGATTGTGTTCTAGATTGGCACTTAAATTAAAATCCTGAATAATTGCTTGGTTCTTGATGATCTATTCCCTGAGATAATTCCCTTGTCTAACGCCTTTATCATATTTGTTTACAACCGAATTTTACTTTGCCTTGTTGTTTTATTTTCGTGACACTTTAAAACTACTTGAATCGCTTAGCTAGAATTGTGTTTAAAGGAATTAAAGTGTATTGCCAGTTCCTGAACGAACCTAAATCTATTTCTACATCGGATTAGTAATTTAGGATTTGAGTTCTTAACACAGGCTAAAAACCTGTTATCAATGATGAAAACATGTTTTTATTAAAAGATATCTCTAAGAGTTAAGTTAAATAAAGCGTAAGCCTAAACAATGGCTTGGAATACGTATCTATACAAGTACAAAGTCGGCCAAAACATAAAAGTAAACATATGGAGGTTTCGGGCTTCGAACGGACTTCTGCGATTAAGAATTGGGCTTTCTCGAACAAGGTGTCGATCGACACCTATAGATGGTGTCGCTCGACACCAACTTCAAAGTCGGGTTCTTTGGCTTCATAAGTCTTCGTATCGAGCGATGCTCTTCGTGGTGTCGCTCGACACTGCTTCTAAATATCGATTCCGAACTTGCATCTTTGCCACTTCATTCCGTGATGCTCCAAAACTCCTTGTAAACATCTTTTATGCTCCAAACGTCTAAGTACATGTAAAGACTCTAAAACCAACACAAAACACAACAAATACTCTAGATATTGGACTTATATCATGACTTAAACAGGATAAAAACCATGATATATCAAGGGTAGTTCCAGTGGGGCTTCCAGGTGTGGCGTCGGGGGAGCCGGTGTTGGTAGCGCTAATTTCTTTATCAATGCCATCAATTCCTAAAGATGATATATCAATAGTGGTTCCACTCTTTAATGCGGTACTCGCAACAAATTGACTAATCACTTGTGCCCATTTAGCCATAGCCATGGCCAGCTCTCTCCTTTGTGCGAACCTCATTATTATTGAACCACTCCTCTGGTTATCCCCCAAAGTCTTTCCCATTGACATTAAAGTATCTATAACTTTGGTAGAATCCACCTGATGGTAAAATCAAAATAAAAAAAAATTTATCAAACCATTGAACATCTTCTAGTACTACAATATCTGAATACATTTTTAAGGGTGCAGTTAACTTTACCGATGATCCGCCTTTACCAGTCAGTGCAGTCATAGCACTATGAAGGCCCTCGGCTTGCCCTTTCAACTCAGCATCATAGTTTTTCGACACGGATGCCGTGTTTAGGAAGCTCACGTAAGACCTTAGCCTTCCGAAGAAGTTCTTGTACTGTGACGTCAATGGGCACCTATGCTGCAAAAGGTCAACAATCTTCAGCATGCCTCCGAAAGCGAATGGGCGAAAGTCTCTGGACCTTCTTGGAAATTTCCTCATGTAATGCCGTAACAAAAACGTTCCTTGCACTTCATAGACCGCACTTAATGTTACTAGTAACAATAGACACCGCCAACGAACTTCTTGCCATTTTTTTGTTTTCTTGTTTTCTTGTTTTTTTTAGTTTTTTTAGTTTTTTTTTTTCATCTTTTTGTTTTGTTTTGTAATTGCTGAAGTGTCTTGGAGAATCAGTTTATAAAGATGCTTGACTGGTCTAAATTTAAGTGAATAAGAGAAAATTGTGGATCGATTCAAGGTCGCGAGAGAACAGCAAAAGATTTCTCATCTTTCACTTTCTATTTTGACGTCAATTTATGTTGCTCTCCGTGTTTTACTTATCATTCCATTTTTGGAGAACATAGTTTTTCTCTTGAGAATATGAGATATGAAGTAATTAATTTACGCCAACGATAAGTTCTTATGTTTTGAACGTAGTATGCTTTCAGGCTTTCATGGTTTATAAAGAATTGTCGAAAACCGTAATTCGTTTTTGTCCCCTTAGATATTAATCCACTACTAATATTTATGACATATAAACAACGGTTTCAATGTCTACAAAAACAAAAAAATCATGCTCTAAATAGTTTGGACAATTTTTGCTTCTTAACGTTCATGGTTTGATGGTGATGTATATAGTTTTGTCATGGAGATTATAATAATTAATTTAAGAAAAAGAAGATATTTGGTTATTTGATAATAATTAGAAACTAGAAAGGAGTAAAGTAAAACGATTGTAATTAAGATACTAGGCAATATTCAAATGTAGGAATTCAAGACATTCTCAAGGATTCATGGGCTAAATCATGAAAGGATATTTTCCTAGAGGCAATGACATAGTTTTTCATTCATTCTAGAACTAAAAGCACTATAGTATAAATAACCCCCTCTCCTGACGATGATCAACGATGCATATCACTTTGGAGGTTTTTGTGCGATTTTTCTAAAACATTATAAATCAAATTGTAAACAAAAACTCAACACAAAAAAGTATTGTGAATAGTGTTCACTTTCTCTCATTTTGATGAATCATTTTAGATAGTTTTCCCTCATATTTTCCTTCGTTTTGAGGGACCGGTCTTAGTGCCTACCACTTTCTGACATAGATCTCCGCCAAAATGCTCTAATTTGTGAACCTGGTTTTTCATTGTCCAAATAGGACGCATGTAATGTAATTTTTAAAAATGAGTTGATGGTAAGAGATCTTAAAAGTGGACATTATTCAAAAACCTTTTCATAGGCATCACTCACTTCTGTAAGTTACCATACAGAGCGGTTACAATCTATATGTAATATTTTTACAGGGTTATTACTTGCATACGTCGGTGTATAGGTTAGGCGTTGCTGGCCTATATACCGATCTTAGTTTTATTTACAATGAAAAGAACAAAACAAAAATCTAATACTTAGCTACTACTTATAATATTTGGCATTACTGGTATGTCTTTCGTGCTGGTTTTTTTTTGATCTTTGCCCTTTGAACTTAATCCTTCTTGACATGGGGTCCACTGCTCTGCTGAGCCATAGTGGATGAGGAAAAGGAAGATGAAGAAGTACTCGAAGAAGCAGCAGTCTCAACAAATTGGGTGGTGACTTTTTCCCACTTGGTGATTGTTTGCTTAATCTCGGACTGTTGTGTCGATGTCACTGTCTTTGCGCTCGCAATTTTACTGTTGATATCAATAAGTTCTTGGAGGGTTCTCATCAATTGTTGTTCGCAATCTTCCATGTTGCTCTTCATCTGACATACCATATAGAAATAAATAGATGAGTCTATTAATTGATCAAAGGAGTCTACGAAGATTAGAGTTCACGGAGATGATTTCTTATCACGCACCTTTGCTGATTTGACGTTCCTTGAACCTACGAGAGCCATCGCTTCAGATAGTTTAGAAGAGGCTGATTTGGACACAGAAATATAGTCTTTTGCGGTTTTGGATGAAACGGCGGCGAAGGCACTCATGGAAGCCTTTAGTTTCTCAAAGAAGGCCTTGAATTCTACCTTTCCTGAATACTTCTTCTCAAGCTCCATTATGAATGTCATCGCTTCTTTAGAAGTCTCCGTCTCGACTTGTTTCACTGATTGGGTGGATGAGGTAGTTTGGCTTCCGCTCTTGCCTTCTTTAGATTGAGAAGAATAAGAAGCACTTCCGCTTGCTTTAGCTTCTACGCCTCCTTTTGCAGAGGTTTTACCATTGTAAGAAGCTGAACCAGAAGGACTGGCAGTTGGACTTCCACTCGGACTAAACGATTTTGAACCCGTAGTGTCTGAGAATGTAGCTCCACTTTTAGATTTGCTTGATTCTTTTGCTCTTCCTTTCGCACTTTCGGTTTTTTTTGTCGAGGCTCCGCTTTCGGTTTTGGTACCAGAGGCTTCTTTTGTCTTTGTAGAAGCATTTCCGGTACCAGCGGCTTCTTTTGTCTTGGTAGAAGCATTTTCGGTACCAGAGGCTTCTTTTGTCTTTGTAGAAGCAGCTTCTTTTGTCTTGGTAGATGCAGAGGCTTCAGTTTTAACAGAGGATGAACTCTCGGATTTGGTGGATGAAGAAGTACTAACAAGAGTTCTGTCATTTACATTTACATCAAGTCCAAAAGATGCGATATTGATTGTCTTTCCTTTTTTCTCGGAGGCTGTCTTAACGAATGTAGCGAGCTTTTGAGTCCATTTCACCATATTTACGATCAGTCTCTTCTTTTGGGCAACCGTCATAACCGCTGCATTCTTTTTCTGCTCAACCAAAGTCTTTCCCATATTAAGCATGGTAACTTTTAAACTTCCTGCATCCGCCTGTTTAAAATCAAGGAACAATTAGATAAAAAAACACAAATTTCGTTTTCCAAAAAGTTATAAATCATATGAAACAGTATTGTAAAAAAGTTTTTTTATTTGAATAAATTTTACATTCGATTAAAAAAAAAGTATAAACCATATGAATATCACTGTATATGACTTACTGATTTCTCGCCTTTACTACCAGTCAATGCAGACATAGCCTTGAAGAGCCCTTCACATTTTGTTGTCATTTCAACATCAACATTTTTCGATGTGGCTGACGTCGTTTCGATAAATGTCATGTAAGACTTGAAATTTGTAAAGAAGTCCTTGAACTCTGCAGTCGGGGGACACCCACTTTCAAGGTCGGTCACCAACATTATTATACCCTTGTTCGCATAAGGCGTAAACTCGTTGCATTTTCTTGGGAAATTCTTCCTCAAGTATTGTTTTAATAAGAAATGTCCTTGCGCTTCATAGATCACACTTGATGCTACTATTAACATCAGACATATCCCTAGTGAAATTCTTGCCATGTTTTTTTTTTTATGAGAGAAAACAAAGTTAAAACTATTTTTTTTGTTTTTGTTTTTCTATTTTTTTTGTGTTGTTTTTCCTTTTGTTTTTGGATCACTTTAGTTGCTGGGAGAGCTGGGTTTATATAGATGATTAAAAGTCTAAATTTGAAAGAGCAAGAGAAAATGGTGGGTTGATGTAAGGTCGAGAGAGAACAGCAAAAGAAATTTTCATACTTTTACCTTTTATTTTGACGGCAAATTTATGTTGCTGTCCGCATTTCTCTTCAATCTATACTATCCTTAGAAGGCTCAAATTATACTGTAAATTTGACTCCTAAATCAAGTGTGTGCAATAGTCTATTTATATAACGAGATAATTCTCTGTCTGTAAGTTTAAGAATCGTATAAAGAACTCAACTCTTTATTATGTTTAGAAAAGACTCAACCAAAAACTAAACAAACGACTCTCAATATATCTTAAGCACTCAACGCTTGATGATATTTATAGGGAGAGTTCTAATCCTAATCGCATTAGGGTTACACCGACTCTATCTTAACCTACTAAACCGCCTTACTAAACCGCCTATGACATTATTCATTAACTCGGTTAAAGACTTGCGGTTCAAGCAATGTAGATTATCCAACATTCTCCCCCATAATCTTCAAGTTTGGATTATGAAAGCTTTCAACACCGATCATGTCTCGCATCTCCTTGAACTTCACTCGTGCTAGTGCCTTGGTAAGTATGTCAGCTCGCTGCTCCGTTCCGGGGACATGCTCAACCTCTACTTGCTCGTTTTTCAACACATTCTCGAATAAAATGGTATCGACGAAGAATGTGTTTACTCCTTCCGTGAAACACCGGATTCTTCGTAAGAGCAATTGCCGATTGGTTATCAATCCGAATAACAACTTTCTTGCACTTGTCCCCAATTACTTCTCCGAGTAGTTCTTGAAGCCAAATAGCTTGACATGATGCAGCCGTAGCAGCCATGAATTCAGCCTCACAGGAACTCAATGCTACGGTGGGAAGCTTCTGTGAGCACCAAGTTATCGGTGATGAGCCATAGTAGAACACATGACCTCCCGTGCTCTTCCCGTCGTCGATGTCGATGTTGTGGCTACTGTCGCTGTAGCCGATGATTCTCTCGTCTCCATCTCGCTTAAATCTCAACCCCAAGCCTGTTCTTCCTTTCACATACCTCAACATATGTTTAATCGCTTGTCCATGCGATTCCTTCGGTTTGTGCATGTATCGGCTAAGTACACCCACTGCATATGCTAAGTCTGGCCGAGTGTGGAGTAGGTATCTCAAACAACCGATTGTTCTTCGGTATCTTGTGGCATCGATTTCGGTTTCTTCTTCTGCCTTTGACAACTTCAAACCGGAATCCATCGGAACATGTGTAAGATTACAAGCCTCCATGCTTGTATCCAATAAGATCTTTTGTGCATACCCCTCTTGTTTGATGCAAATTCCATCGTTTCCTTGTGTTACTTCTAACCCAAGATAATAGGTGAGCTTCCCTAGATCCGTCATCTCGAACTTTGAAGACATGTCATTCTTGAACTCACTTATTATCTTCATTGAGGATCCGGTTACGAAAAGGTCATCTACATACACAGCCACGATGAGATGAAATCCTTTACCTTTCTTCGTATACACTGATTGTTCCTTAGAGCATCTTCGAAAGTCCAAGCTTTTGAGAATTTGATCAAGCTTGGTATTCCATGCTCTAGGTGCTTGTCTCAATCCGTATAAAGCCTTCGAGAGTTTGTAGACTTTGTCTTCTTCTCCTTTTTTGACAAAACCATCGGGTTGATACACATGAACCACTTCTTTCAATTCTCCGTGTAGGAATGCCGTCTTCACGTCAAGATGATGAATCTCCCAACCTTTAGTAGCGGCCAAAGCAATGAGCAGCCGTATAGTTTCGATGCGAGCGACAGGTGCAAATGCTTCGTCGAAATCAATACCAAGTTGCTGCACATATCCCTTTGCCACTAGCCTCGCCTTATGCTTATTTATTGATCCATCGGCATTCCTTTTGAGCTTGTAAACCCACTTCAGTCCAATGGGCTTAACTCCTTTTGGTTTTTCCACAAGTGTCCACGTTTGATTTTCTTCAATAGAAGCTATCTCAGCTTTCATTGCTTCCACCCATTCTTTACAACTCTCGGCTTCTTCGTATTTTTCCGGTTCCCCATTGATAGTAAGCAACAGCCTTTCACACTCCAAATCTGCAAACAACACATAGTCATCAAGGTATTTTGGTCGTGAGACCTCACGGTTTGATCTTCTCAAACCAGGTTCATCAGGTTGTTGAGGCAGATTGCTACACGTTTCGGCCACTTCTCATGTTGGTTTGGGGGCTCGTTTCAAGCTGAGTATCCGGGTTTGCTTCGAGTCTTTCTACATCGTCGTCTTCACTCTCATGATCAAACTCATTCCCAACATATGTAGTATTTCCTCTAAGTAAGCTGAACATACCCGGTTCTCCATCCTCTTGATGTTCTTGATCATTCCAATTCCAACTCTTATTTTCCACAAATACTACATCTCGACTCACAACAACTCTCTTACTTCTCGGGTCGTACAAGCGGTACGCTTTGGAGCCGGGTTCGATTCCAAGATGCACTAGAACTCTTGATCTCTCATCTAGCTTTGTCAAGTGCGCTGCTTCCACCTTGACGTGAGCTAGACACCCAAAAATTCTTAGATGCTCAACGGTGGGTTTTCTACTCGTGAAGCATTCGTAGGGAGTTTGATCTACCAAAGCTTTTGTGGGAATGCGATTAATCAAGTGTGTTGAGTGTCTTACTGCCTCTCCCCACAAATAATTTGGTAGTCTCATAGTCTTCATCATACTTCTCGTCATCTCCATCAAAGTTCTATTACGTCTTTCTACGACACCATTTTGTTGTGGCGTGTATGGTGCCGTTAAGTGACGTAGAATGCCCTTCTCTTCGCAAAACATGTTGAATTCGGTTGATGTAAATTCACCTCCCCGATTAGTTCGAAACATTTTAATAGTCTTCCCGGTTTGCTGCTCAACCATTACCTTGAATCGTTTGAACTTTTCGAATGCCTCACCCTTCTCTTTCATCAAGACAGTCCACATGTATCGTGAGTGGTCATCGATCAATACGAATATGTATTTGTTTCTTGATGGTGTTGATGGTGAGATAGGGCCACATAAGTCGCCGTGGATTAGCTCAAGTGCTTGAGAAGCATGAAAGCTTGCTTTTGACGGAAACGAGTTACGTGACTGTTTTCCCGCTAGACACGACTCACACGCTTCAGTTTTTATTTCCGTTGTTGGCAGCCCAATCACCATCTTTTTATCACTCATACTCTTCAAAGCCCTGAAGTTAACGTGTCCAAGTCTTTGATGCCACTTCCAAGACATTTCATCGATCTGTGCTTGTAGACATGTTGAGCTTCCTATCCGCATGATAGCTTTGTAGAGACGATTTGGCGTTCTAGTTACTTGAATGAGAAGTCTCCCAAAAGGATCTAACAGCTTCAAATAGTCCTCTTTCATATTCACTTCACATCCATTCTCTGTAGCTTGCCCAAGACTCAAGAGATTGTGTTTAAGTTTCGGAATATAATAGATATCCTTTAGTGATCGTTGTTCTCCCGACTTGCAAACGAACAATATAGAGCCTTTCCCTGCTATCTCCACGTACGAACCATCACCTAACCTCACTCTTCCAATGATAGCTTCGTTGATTTCACAAAAGAAAGACCTATTCCCGGTCATATGGTTGCTTGCGCCATTGTCCAAGTACCAAGTGTTTTTGTCACCCCCTTCAGCTTCATATTTCTTGGGCAGTACCTTTTCCTCATTCAAAAATACTACCTCATGCATATATAACGCACCATCAGTTACTTCCGTCTCTGTTATGTTCGCTTCATGTTGTTTTTGAGCCCTTTCGGGACAGTACTTTGCAAGATGACCCATCTTATCGCACCGGAAACACTCCACCTTCGAATAGTCTTTCTTTGTTTTATCTTTGGACTGGTTTTGGTTTCGATCTGAAGGTTGGCTCTGACCATTAAACCTTCCTCTCCCCCTACCTCGACCACGTCCGCTTCCTCGTCCTCTACCGCGTCCTCCATTGAAACCGCCTCTCATATTTTACGATTCCGAGTTCACCCACATCAGCTTCTCTTGATTCTCGTTTTGTGTTTCTTCTCCAATACGTTCCTCATACGCTTTCAATCTTCCCACAATGTCTTCGAAACCAGTTGTATTGAGATCTAACACTTGTTCAAGTGATGCGATGATATGAATAAACTTGTGCCGTGGTAGACTTTTCAAGAATTTCTTCACAAGTTTCGATTCTTCGATAACTTCTCCTAGGGAAGCACTTCTTGAAGAGATTTCGGATAACTTGCCCGCGAAGTTATCGATTGTATCCGAATCCTTCATCACCAAACGATCAAACTCCGAGTTTAGGGTCTGCAAGCGTGCCTCTCTAACACGATCAGCCCCCATATGGCGTGTTTTGACCGCCTCCCAAATTTTCTTCGCCTTGTCTTGCTCCCCAAGTTGCAAGATTAGGGTTTCGGGTATTGATTGGAAGAGTAGTGCCGTTGCAATATCGTTCCTCTCCGAGTCTTCACTACAAGATTCAATCACCTCCCATACCTTATGAACCCTAAGTGCCACCTTCATTCTCATGGCCCATACGGTATAATTTGTTGCATTCAACATCGGGAATTGAACTGATGAGGGTATCGATTCCTTCCCCTTCGATGTTGTTGTTACGATCGCCTGCTCGCTCATGCCTTGATGTGTGATCGCCTCCGCCGTGTTTACCAAGAGATCCGGATCTCAACGCTGAGATCGGATCGTGTTGATCGCCGATTGTTTCTCCTCTACGAGATCAATCGATGCACCGCCTTTCTCGATCGTTTTCCACAAGGCTCTGATACCAAATGTAAGTTTAAGAATCGTATAAAGAACTCAACTCTTTATTATGTTTAGAAAAGACTCAACCAAAAATTAAACAAACGACTCTCAATATATCTTAAGCACTCAACGCTTGATGATATTTATAGGGAGAGTTCTAATCCTAATCGCATTAGGGTTACACCGACTCTATCTTAACCTACTAAACCGCCTTACTAAACCGCCTATGACATTATTCATTAACTCGGTTAAAGACTTGCGGTTCAAGCAATGTAGATTATCCAACACTGTCTACCTAAAGTGCCGATCTAAGAAAAACTTGTCATTAATTCGTGAAAATTTATCTTTATCAACGCTTATATAAAAAACAAAGAAAAATAAAAAAATGAAGTTAAGAAATAACAATAAACACCAACGTCATAAATTAATTCAACAAGAATGAAAATTTATATTTCTTACATACTAAAAATATCAAAATACAATTTTAATGAATTCAGTGCTAATTTATATTGATTGAGACCATATCAACACGTTATAAGAATTGAAAATATAAACACAAATTACAAACTGATTAAAATGTAAAAAGACAGGTAAAACTCAAGTATAAATTATGCAAAACTCAAGAAAATAAAAAACAACAACAAAAAATACTAACAATTGAAGAGATTAAATTTCTTAAAAATTTATTTCACAATTTTTTTGTCAAATACATAAGACCTTTTTTCCATATTATTATTTAAATAGAAAGCTACATATAATTCAACGGTGAAACTAAGTTTGAAAACTTTGTCACTCATGAATGACTCAGCTAAAGTAGTTCTTTTTGTGTCAAAGACGTCTGCAACATCTAAGCTAATCTTTCGAATGGGGCAGTAATATCCAGTAAGAATTTCCGTAAGAGGGAAAACGCGGTTATATGGGAGAAATTTAAGTGTAAGAGAGGCTTAATCGTCATAATAGTAGTGAGAGGGTTTAAAGCAACTTCAAAAGGGGGAGAAGAGAAACATAGTAGAGAAATACTAAGAGTTTTTTAGATAGAGGTTTATGTGCAATGAAGAAAGAAGAGAGATAGTAAGATCAAGAAACAGAAACACGCTTTTGTTTGATATCTTCACGGTTAGTGCAAAATTGTTTATGTTTTGAATAGAATTGAAAGATATTTAGATTTCTTCTTGTTCCTCCTCCGCATTCTTTTTACATGGCTAAATCCTATAGGCTATAGGCAATTGACATCATTTTTTCTTTGTCATAGAACTCAAATCAATATGATCAATTAATTCACTTGCATGGCGATAATCATATGTCTAAACTATACTAATCAACATCATAGATAAACATGCAATTATTATCAAATTTGACTGTTCATTCAACTCGTTAACCCAACTCATACTTTAAACGCTATATATATCATATCAAAACGATAACTCAAGTGATGTGCAAGCTGAAATCGTGTTATAATCAATTTTTAGACGACCTATAAAGAATATGCATTAAAATCACAGCTAGATGAAGGACTACTCTAACTTATTAAGAGCGACACTCTAATTGTTAAACCCTATCTATTGAACTACGAGATTCCCTTTGAAATCCTTATTTCCCAACAAAGAAATTACTCTCATATGAAAACTAACACTCTTACCTATCTTGTTGCGAAATTGAGTATGATACAATTGTGGGAAAAAAATCATATGATGTGAAACATTTGATGCTTCAATGATGTCGAATTCCCAAATATCTTGTTTTGCATCATTCTGGTCAAAATTACTCAATTTTTTTCAAAAGGCTCCAAAACCTACAAAAACACTGAACAAGTCAATCAAATTCCAAAACCAATTAATATAGATAATCTACAATAACTCATAAAAACCATATGTAAAACCGGTGAAATATGACTTTCATCACATGTTTAACACTTACAATTTGTAGTTACTTTTCCAAATCTATTACTCCATTTGTTCCATAAAACATGATGTTTTAAGTTTTGCACATATATTAAGAAAAAGTAAAACCACAATTTATTAAACAAATTTTCACTTTTCATTAAACACATGTACTCAAACAACTTCTCCATAATAGGCTAACGGCAACTTTTGAAATGCTTTAGTAGTAAAATTTGACTTTTTAAGTCTTTATTATTGATAAAGGCAATCAACTTTCATTAGTACCAATAAAAACAATTAATTTATATATTATAAAAGAAAAATGCATTAATAGAAAATGTATTAATTAAAAAGTAAAATATCATGTGGAACAAGAAAAAAATCTAAAACATCATGTTTTAGGAACAAAGGGAATATTTGTTTAGGTCAGTCGATAGACCTAGCTATACCTATATTCGTTTTATTTACAACTCAAAACAAAATCTAAAACTAATTGTTTTTAGGGTTGGTAACTAATTGGATGCTCTTAATTATCAAAGCTCATAATTAAAACGGTTTTTAGGCTTCGTAACTAATTGGATGCTGGAACTTGAAGACAAAGATGCAAATTAAGAAGCCTTTTTGATAGCATGTTCCACTCATATGTTGCAAGTGGGCAACCCTCATGGTTAAGTGATCTCTTTGAGGCTGAGAAGTGCATGTTTATGTACCATTTCTTACTACATATTTGCAAATGGATGTTTTTTTGGGCTTCATGTAACCAAATTAGTATATCGATCATTTTGGTGGATCGACCTTAAACCAATCCACAATAGGATTTAGCCATGAATTATTTGATGGCCCTTGTATGGGTAGTCGTTCATATAGATCCCATCTTACTACATATTTCTTTACTGACCATTTAGGAGTTTGTTATATAGAACGACTATAACTTGCACATCATTTGAGTTATTTGATGGCCCTTGTATGATTCTTTTGGGAAGTTAATAGATATTATAACCATTTTAGTTCTATAGCAAATAGCCCACCGTCATGTTTTGGATATCCTTGTAATATTGATTAATTGTCAAAAATGTAACTAATGCATTTTGAATGTGACGAATAAGTCAAGGGTTTTAAGTTAACTAGAATGACCAAAAGTTTAGTGTCGATTGTTGCACACGTTTGAATTAATCAGAATAATAATATGATCATTCTATATATAGATTGAAGAAAAATGCGCACATCAACATATATTGCCGTCAAAATAGAAAGCCATTTTATCAAAAAAAAAAAAAAAAAAAAAAAAAAAAAAGAAAAGTTATACGTGAGAACCTCTTTTGCTACTCTCCCTCGACCTTAAATCAATCCACCATTTTCTCTTACTCTCTTAAATTTAGACTCCTTAAGCACTATATAAACCCAGTTCTCCCAGAAACTAAAATCATCAAAAACAAAAACAAAAAAAAAAGAAAAATAATATTAAAAAAAAAACGAAAAAAAAAGAAAATTTTCTCTGTGTATAATTTCAGTTTTTTTGTTCGTCTAATAAGAAAATGGCAAAGAATTTACTAGCAATTTGTCTGATGTTTATGGTAGCATCAAGTGTGGTCTATGAAGTGCAAGGACATTTCTTGTTAAAGCTTTACTTGAGGAGGAAACTTTTCCCACGACGTTGCGTAGACTTTACGCCTTACGCTTGCAAGGGTATGTTCAAGTTAGTGAGTAGCCTCGAAGGCGGATGTCCAGCGACTAGAGAGTTCAAGCAATTCTTTTCGAGTTTCAAGGCTTACTTGTCCTTCATCAGCTCGGTATCGGTCTCATCATCAAGCAACATTGATGTCCAGCTGAATGGGCAAGCGAACTCGCTCTTCAAGTCTTGTAAAGTACTGCAGGCATTGATAGGCGGAAGATCAGTAAGTACTATACCGTAATATTCAAATGATTGTTTTAGTTCCAATAATAAAATTGTGTTTTCTTATCGATCTTTGTTTTTGGGACAGTCGAGTAGTTCGGATTTCGAAACGACCATGATGTCAATGGGAAAGACTTTGATTGAGCAGAAGAGGAGTGGTTCAATTTTTATGTCAATGAGACAAAAGAGAGAGTTGGTCATGGCTATGATGCAATGGACTCGAATCCTCGCTACATTCGTGAAGACGGCCGCCGAGCAGAGAGGAAAGTCGATTGATATTTCATCTTATGGACTTGATGTTGATGTTAATCAATCTATTGGAAGCGGTTCCTCTCCGAACGATGAAAGTTCCTCACCGAGATCTAGAAGTTCCCCAACGCCAACAAACTCTGGAAATTACCCAACACCCGCAACACCATCGACCACTGAAACTTCCCCAACACCCGCAACACCAACGAACACTGGAAGTTCCCCGACCACTAGAAGTTCCCCAACACCCACAACACCGACGACCACTGGAAGTTACCCAACACCCGCAACACCAACGAACACTGGGAGTTCCCCAACACCCGCAACACCATCGACCACTGGAAGTTCCCCAACCCCCACAACACCAACGACCTCTGGAAGTGTTGACCAAAATGCATCCTCAACCAAAACTAGAAGTGGTTCCAAGACAAAAGAATCAAGCGGTGGAAGCACTTACACTGACACTACTGGAGCAAAATCAGAAACTCCCAGTGGAAGTCCCACTCCCACATCTCCTGCTACTACTACTTCTTCAGGTTCTCCAAAGAAGAAAGAATCCGCTTCAGGTTCTTCACAAAAGACAGAATCATCTGGAAAAACTTACTCAGACACTACCGGTACAAAAGCGGTAAGCCCCACCCCTAGCACCCCTAGCACCTCTACTCCCACCCCTAGCACCCCTAGCACCTCTACTCCCACCCCTAGCTCCACTAGTCCAACCACAACCTCCTCTGGCTCAGAGACTAAAAGCAAAGGAAGCGGAAACGCTTCTTCTGAGAATAAAGAATCCAAGAGCGCAAGCCAAACTACCTCATCATCCAGCACATCGGTGAAACAAGTCGAGACTGAGACTTCAAGTGAAGTCATGTCATTCATTTCCAACCTTGAGAAGAAGTATACATCGAATGCTGAACTCAAGGTTTTCTTCGAAAAACTCAAGACATCTATGTCTGCTACCTCAAAGATTTCTACCTCAAACTCACAAGACATAGTCTCTGGGATGAGAGCTGCTGCTGGGAGACTATCCGAGGCCATGATGTTCGTGCGTTCAAGGTTCAGCAAATCAGCCGAGGTGAGTTAAAAAAATAAAATCATCTTACCAACTCTGTTTTTTTACATTTTCATTTGATTAAAATAAACTCATCTTATTTTCTTTATGGTATGATTTAGACAAAGACCACCATGGAAAGTTGCCAAGAGCAAGTCATGAACTCTCTCAAAGAGTTACAAGAAATCAACAGTCAAATCGCGAGCACAAAGACAGTGACATCGACACAAAAGACCGAGCTTAAGCAGACAATCACTAAATGGGAACAAGTCACTACCCAATTTGTTGAGACCGCTGCTTCTTCAAGTTCAACTTCAGCTTCCTCTTCCAAGTCTCAGTAGACTAGTGGTTCGTCTCAGAAGCAGGAGACCAGTGCAATGAACTCCCAAGCCAGTTGAGCTACATGATGTACCGCAAAATCAGCAAGAAAGACAAACTAGTAACCGCCAAATATGATAATTAGTAGCTATCTAGAGATTTTGTTTTTTTTTTTGTTCCAAATAAAACTAAAATCGGTATAGGCAAGTAATGCCTAGCTATAAACCGACGTATGCATCGTAATAACTCTGTAAAAAATAAAAATAGACTGTAACCATTCAGAAGTGAGTGATACCCATTAAAGGGATTTTTTTGAATAATTTTTTTCTATCGTTCAAGTTAAATTAAGCAGAATTTTTATTATTTTATGTAAAATGCAAGTCTAAATTTCATCCTACCCAAGTCTAAATTCTCTAAATCAAGTGCATCTTCTCTTGAGGATGTTTTGATCCGTAATCCTCACATTGGCAATTATCTCTTCCCATAGAAATCTTTCTCAACGCACCAACGACACAAAAGAAAAAACAAACTTATCACCACCTCCCTGTTTTTAACAAGACAAATATTTTCCTTTTTGTTTACATGTTTGTATTTCTCTAGTAATCACCGTACGTATCATTTACATCACAATATGTACAAGCGGCTGGTTTAATAAAAACACAGAAAAAACGACGAAATAATACATATATGGAGTGATTAACATGAGTTTCCACAACCACTTATTTGATAGGGCTTTATATTAGATTTGTGAATCCAATTCACAATTTGATTTTTTATTGAGAAATTCTCTAAAATACCATAAAAAAAAGTTTTTGTTCCAAAAATACAATCAAAAAGTTTTTATTCCAAAAATACCATTAATTTTCAAAAGTTCCAAAAATACCACAAGTTCAAAAATTGATTTTAAAGAGTTTCGAATTAAATTTTTTGGGTTTGGGTTAACTAATACATAATTATGGTATAATTTTGGGGGATAGGGTTTAGATTTGAGGTTTAGGGTTTAGTTTTGAATATTTAAAGCTAACTTGAAATTTGTGGTAATTTTTGAACTTTTGAAAAAATGGTATTTTTGGTAGTATTTTTGGAACAAAATTTTTTTTTTGTGGTATTTTTGAGAATTGTCATTTTTTTATTATCATCTCTTCGGTTTGACCGATTTTATAAAATATACGTAGTTAAATATATTTTTAACAGTTGCACGGCGTTACTTTTTGACATGTTGTAACATCTTGAAAAAAAATATATTTTCATATGTCATATCATGGTCGTCGGATTAAACAATATATCCACCGTCAGAATATGTTAAAGATTATTTGTCTTCTCGTCTCTTTTTCTTGTAAGTTTTAAGATTAATCATACACCATATATACAAATATATATATATATATATAATTTATGAAATTCAAGAAACATTAACATATATATACATAATGTAGGAACCGCGAAAACCAAATTGAGAAATCCGAATGAAATACGAACAATAATTAAGAAAAAGAAGAAATTCTCGATTGAAATACGAACACGGAGTCGAGATTGCTCTCTTTCCTTAAATCGAAAAATCGCCTGTAGTGAAACGGTTTGATACGATTACGAATCCCATGATAAAACCGTAAGGAAAAAAATGATTTGCAGCACTCAAAATCGTTCTCTGACGAACAAGATATTTATGAATATTCTCGAGACTTACTTTGTGGAGGATCGAAGTTTTCTGAGTTAGAAAAATTCGGAGGAAAAAGTTTATATGTGAAGAAGACAATAGCGCTGGTTTTATAGAACCGAAAGGTTGCGTTTCAGTCGCACCAGTTCGGTGAACATGAACCAAGACAATGAATCTTAGTCGCGACTGTTCGGTAACCAGAACCGAAGGGTTGCGATTGTTTGGATTAAATTTTTTCCCAAAACAATAGTCTTTAATGGACCTACGGTCCAATTGCCCAAACCCGAACCCGAACCTGGCCCGGTGGTGGTGGTGCGCGCGTGTGGGACTCCCTAGGTTCCTTCATGGTGCATATGTGTTCTTGACTTGTTTGACCACTACACATGCTTAGCCTTATTTATACAACACCAAAATGTTTCCAACTTTGGATGTGGGACAATTTTAAGTGTGCATTCATTAAACCAACACAAGAGGCTTTACCTCTTAACCCAATGGCTTTATCTCATTTCACCTTCACATTTTAGAACCCAATTTTCCATACCCAAATATCTATACCAAGCCCATTTGATTATATATATAATTTGTTCCAACACATAACATATTTGACTATAGATTAATTATATATCATAATTATTACTCATTTTCCGTCTTTCTATAATTTATTTTCTCTCATAACTTGCATGATTTTCTTACTAATTTGGGCGTCAAATAATCAGAGAAAAAATATTTAGTTGTCGTCGTGTATAATTCTCTTACCATGTGGTTTGATCAAGGGTTTATAAATGTTTCTACACGATGAAGTATGGGGTTTGAATCCCAAAAGATATGATTTATTATCATTTACCCAAATTAATAGAAAAAGGCTTACATGAGATTTTCAGCGTGGAGCAAGTACCGGCCTTGACTTTTAATGGGCCCAAACATATACAACCTTTGGTCTCTTAACTTTCAATTCAAAAAAAAAAAAAAAAAAAAAAGAACAACTCTACATATTCGAACATATGACCTTGCTCCTTCGTAAGTAGTTAAGTGACTTCAACCTTTTGACAAATTAGTGTCCCAAAAATTAATAACATTTTTGCCGGCTCTAAGCACATGCTTCACTAGCTTGTAGTTAGGGTCGGCACTCTGGGAACAAGGTAGAATCGTTTAGCATAGATTATGGCAGAAGATTTGTTCGTGTAGAATCGCCAATATAACAATTATCATAATTTGTAATAAAATACAGTGTTTAAAAAATTCAATTAGTTATACTTCTACCACTAGTCGAGTTGTTAGGATCACGTTCCTTTATATTTTAATTTATTATGTGAATAAATTATAGACCTGAAATCTAACTTGTTATATTTGTATTTTGCTTTTATATTATAAAACAGAGGATATGCTGTTTATTTATCATTTAAAATTATATAGAATCCTCTCGGAACTAATGACACCTGAATGGTACAAAGAATAAGAGGAGGATGTTAGCATTTCTACAAAATATAAAAGGATTAATCAGCACTTAATTGTTATAATATGGGGGTAATTTATTCTCTAATGTGTTATTCAATCAATGAATCTGAAAGAATTTAAAATTCTATAGAATTCTAGTATTATTCAATTTTGTATTTTATGGATTCTTTTAAATTCATGTGTTATTAGAGTGTGTATTTGTAGTCATTCTTTCATATTCAATAAAAAATCTAGTGTTATTTAATTGATTGATTTTCCAATTCATGCTAGTGTTATTCAATTGTACAATTACTTTCATGATATAACTAGATGACAGCCCGCGCATACGCGCGGGTCTTTTTCTTATATATGTATTTAGAAAGATTTTTAAAATCTATTCTATAATTATCTAAGCGTAAAATGATCCAGTTACAACATTTTTTGCTTTGTATGTTAATAATTTGGAATGAAATCGGCTTTTGATTGGTACTTCCCTTAATGAAAATTTCTAAAACAATTTTCAAAGTAATTTATCAATAGGTTTGAAAATGGTAAACAACACCAAAAAAAAATTCATAGGTTTGCGATTTGGATCAACAAAATACAAATAAAAATGTGTAAATGCAAATTACTACCCGTACAATATACATAACACTACCACCAATCTATCTTAAAAACTTGTAAAAAAAACTATTTGATCTTATGCTATGCGGTTTAAGAACGGTCTAGCACCATTTAACCAAAAAGAAATTTAAAGAAACTTTTTATTTACAAATTCAGAAATTATTACACATATCTCAATTCCACTGCATTAGCGTTTTTAGAGAAATAATGCAACCATAAGCAAAGAATTTAGCTAAGCGTGTTAGTGAAATCACATGTATAAACTACATTACACATAAAAGGAATCAGTTTGTACACAAACCATCTCCTTTAATTGTTGGGCGAGCAACTTCCTTGGCCAAGGCATGGTCTTGATGCCAAACGACCATACTCCCATGTAGCCGCATAATGAGAGTAAAATAAGTTACAACTTATTCATGAAATTAGAAAAGTATATATGGTCGCTCACAATCTATAATGAAAATCACCTCTTGCAAACCATCTAATCGTTTTTCTTCACATTTGAGTAGAGAAGATATGACACAAATTTTATAAATAAGAATATATTAGTACTGCATCCCTCTAATTTTCATTTTGTAGATGTACCCAACGAATCACTTATTTCACTTGATGTTTTATGCTAAATTGAACGCAGAATTTGCTTTGACGGAGTTCTGACCATTGTCTTTGACGGAGCAAAGCCAATTTAACTACACTACTACAAGAAAACAGGTCATTTGCCACTCCCAGAAGCGTCATAAATTCGTCACTAATGACCCATTTGCGACTACTTTGTGACGCCAACTCGGCATCGCAAAACGTGCGTCGCAAATTTCTGGCGTCGCAAATCCGTCGCAAAATTAGCGACGCTTGTGTGACAACATTATTTCAGTCGCTAATTTGTGACTAATATGAGGCTTCTTGAAGGCGGGGCAAATAAGCGACTGAATTGTGACACTATATATTAGTCGTAATTTTGTGACGAATCAATGTCGGTTCATGTAGTCGTTAGTAAGCGACGAATACTGTAGTCGTTAATTTGTGACTGATAAGCGACGCCTTTGTAATAGGTTTAATTCATCTGAAGTCACAAAGTAGTCGTAAATTTGCCTCTGATTAGCCTCTGATTTGCGATGCTTGTTTTTAAAATGTTTGTTTTATTAGTCACTTATCAGTCTCATTTCAGTGTCAATTTAGCTACTAAATTATGATTGTTATTTAGTTATGAATGCTCAAATGCAAAGAAAAAGCTATCAAATATGAAACAAAAACCATATTATACATAATCAAGCATTTCAAGTTCCAAATGCTTGCAAAAGGTTTAAAGTACCAAAAGACAAAATACTACAACTCATAAATTGTGTGTTAAAAAAAAAGTGATAAGAGTGAAAGGAGTCAACTCATAAACCGCTATAAATGTCGCGACGTGTGTAAACCGGTTTAGGAAAAGACCCTTCAGGCAAGCCTAATCCGATTTCCACACCCCTTTAACTTTCTCTGATGTCACCGTTGGGATATTTTCCTAAGAGCAAGGAAACCAATTAGTTTCTACAGTTTTTGTTTCACATTCATGTTGTAAAAAACTTAGAAGAGAGGAAGGAAACTAACTTGAGGAACTTTGTTTTGTTTTTCGTATGTTGCAGTATTAAAGAAAGTCCAACAATGTGGAGTTTTGTCATTTCCAAGCTTTGCAGAGTTGTTTCCCATCCAAGATAATGATTCCGCTCCTTTCACAAACGCTCCCTCGAAGTTTATAGTAGGAAGAGGATCATCGAAAGTTGCTAATAGCGCATATATGGAACTCAAATCCAGTTTCTACAACAAATGTAAAATTGTATTAGAAAATGTCATAGTGGTTAGAAAGATCGGTTGCGTTAGATATTGTATACCTTCATTTGTTTAGCAACTAGAGGCAAGCCTGATGCAGAAAGCAAACGATTCACACACTTACCTGAACAAGAGGTGAACAAAGAGGTTAACCATTTTGCATCAGAAGCTAGGAAAAGATATACCTATACGTTTCTTACCATTATGAGCGATAACGATAACATCAAACTGACCACGAGGAGTTCCGATCGTCCATCACTTTTTTAGTAACCAAACAAGTAGTAGATTCGAGTTAAAAATTGCCAAACCCAGAAATTGATTTCTCTTTAAGTTATCATCAATTATCAAAACATTGAGAAGCTCATCAAATGCAAATGCAAATGTGGCCATGATTGTTTCTGTGTGTATGCATTAAGCAAGACCATTTCAACTAACAAAATCACACTTAATCAAATAGCAGAACTCGAACATTGTTCTACCATTCAAAACCAATACATTATTCTACCATTTATAAGAACTCGAGCTACATGGCAATACACAACTTCAAGAATCAAGACTCAAGAACTCAAGCTCCATGGCAATATAAGATTGTTTCTCTGTATTTGCATTTAACAAGACCAATTCTACTAACAATCACACCTAATTGAAGCAGTAGAAAGTTCGATCTAGCAACGACTAATTTACCATTTCTGTGAAGTTTCAATGAGTACACAAACATTGTTCTACCATTCAAAACCAATACATTGTTCAACCATTTATAAGAACTCAAGCTCTATGACAATAGACAAATCCAAGACTCAAAAAGTTTCAAAGCCTTTAGGTAGATTTCACCAACACAACAATCAAATGATTTTATAGCCGTTTCCATCACAAACCAAGCAACTTCTATGAAACATTCTTCTAGCAACAGTCTCATATTCAACATATAAACTTATACTCAGCTAATAATATGCATTGAAACATTCTTCTAGCATCAGTCTCCTATTCAAACCAAAGCAGAATTCTAAAAATCACCTGAACTTGCTGTACAACCTCTTGCTCATCGGAATCGGCCAAATTATGAATTTGAGTATCCTTTAACAGATTTGAGAAAACTGAAAACAAAAAATATCAAAACATGTATAAATTGTTCCGTGAACAATGATCATAAAACTCAAATTTCTTAAGAAGATGAGAAGAACATTACATAAATGGTATTCTCTAAATCTAGGATTCCCAAGTTGATAACGAAGTTTCTGAATATTCTCTAAAGTTGGACGAATGAAATACACAGCTTTGAGATGCGACATGGATTCTTTAGACTTAGAGATTGAATCAATCATCTCCACAAGAAAAACTTCTTTCTGTAGCAATTCTGATTGTGAATACACAATGCTCACATCTCACGGAGACCTAGAAATCCGCTAAAATCAATAGAACAAAACGGAGATAGCAACGAAAATCAAGTAGAGTTAAGAACCCTAACCTGGAGATTGTGAAGCTTCACGTATTCCCAGACTTTCTTCACGGCGGTGGCACGAGAGAGCTCTGTTTCGCCGGAGAAGCTAGCGAGAGGCTGAGAGACGCGAACGAGCTTCATGATTCCTTTCCCTTCTCTACCGGTTCGGGCGATTCCGAATCGTCTCTTCTCGGAGACGAAGAGATTGAAAGAGATAAACATGAAAATCAAATCAAATCCTTCTCATTTCTTAAAAACCCTAATAGATTTGTTGCAGAGAGTAGGTGAAAGATGATGTTTTTCTTTGTTTTTGCTCCTTTGTCGGCTGAAAAACAAAAAGTAGAGATTTGAGAGATTGGATGTGGTAAACGGACAAGATTAGCTCTCTCAGATTTGAACGGCCAAGATTAACTCTCCACAATTGCCATGTCATCGATCCTAGTGATCACTAAAGTATTTACTGATTTTGTTTAAGTTATTTCGTCTAGGCATCGCTAATCCATCGCAAGTCAGTGGCTAAATTATGACTAATTTGTGACATTTTGAAGGTAGTCACAAAACAAATCTCTAAACCCTAAAGAATTTAACCCCAACTTATGGTCCTCTTACTTTCCCCTAGACTCTATACCCTAAATATGTGGATATATCCAGTAGATTAGGTTTAACAAAGGTAATTTACATAAAACATCAAATTTCACAACTAGGAGATGAAAGTTATATAAGTTTATAACTTAGTAACACTTATAAATGTAATGATAGCTTCAAACTTTAATTTGATTTTTTTCGCTACTAACACATATTTTTGGTTTGCCATTGAGTTCAGAACCATCTATATACAAACATGAATCATATATAGCTTGTTTAGTACCATTTTTTAAAGATAAAAAATGCTATGTAGTAGCAAAAACGTCACAAATCAGTCACAAATGTAAAACGGCGTCGGAAAGCCGTGGCAAATCAGTCATAAATTAGTGACTATTTTGTGACACATTTTAAGGGTTTTGGAATCATTACCCTAAACCCTTTAGTGTCACATTTGAGTCACAATACAGTGGTAAATTAATGACTATTTTGTGACACATTTTAAGGGTTTCGAAATCATTACCCTTAACCCTATAGTGTCACAATTCAGTCACAAAAGAAAATCCTATAGAGTCACAAATCCGTCGCAAATATGTGGTAAAGTAGTAGGTAAGTTGTGACGAATTTGTGACGTCTCGATAGGGTATGGAAATCGAAACCCCAAACGCTATAGAGTCACAAATCAGTCGCAAATCCATGGCGTCGCCAATCTGTGACTCCTTAGTTCGTAATAAATGAGTCACAAATTTGTGATGACAATTTTCGTCCTTACCGAGTCGCTAATTAGTGACTGATATGTGACTAGACCAAAACCTTCGCAAAAGTGTCGCAAAGTAGTCACAAATTTGCGACACCCTTACGACCAGGTATCTCTGTCGCAAATTTGCGACTACTTTGCGACTGATATTTCATTCTGACGTCGCAAATCAGTGACAAAGTAGTCTCAAGTTAGTCGCAAATATTAGTGACTGATTTTGCAGTCACAAACCGCAGTCACTTATGTACTGTTTTCTTGTAGTGCACACACAAAAGTATTCCAATTTAAATGCAATTCTCTAGTATCATGATACTAAAGCGCTTATGAATAAGACGTACAAACAATATCTTCAGACTTTATGAATGAGAAATTGTTCAACCTGACGAACTTCTTATCCTGAAGTGCCTCCTAAAGTACCACCATAAACTTAGCTGGAAGGGTTATCCATAAATGAAAATGTCTGTATAAAAAAATATACCATCAAAAGAAAGCACAAGTGAAAGAAAGCAGCTACACTTTGTAATTATGGTATGTATTTCAAGCCATGAAAAGTGACTTCTCTCTTTCTCCACTTGCGACTTGCTCAATCATGGTTGTGCACCTAGTTGGGTTAATCTTCTTGGACCCATACAGGAGGAGCTTAATCCTTTTACGATAAAAGATTATCATGTGTTAACATCCCATACAAAAGAATACATTTGTAAATACATAATTGAGTACACAAACACAAGCAAACAACATATAATGGCCAAACTAACATTTCACAAGAAACTCACACTCCATCGGTAACTTCACCGGCAAAATATTCATGAATTCATCAAATGTTCTAAGACCCTAGTATCAATTCATAATCCAAAACCCATTCCTGAACTTTCCGGAAACTCAACTGTCAGAATCTAAAAGTGTAGCTTTTATTCAAATCAAGCAGTGCAAGCTCGAAAAACCAAAAGGGAAAAGTCGATCTCGAACAATGAAACAAGATTGTGAGATGAGAGGGAGATGAGAATTACGGGTCTTGGTGAAGGCGCGAGAACTATTTCCGGCGTTGAGATATCCGAGTTGAGCTTGCATCTGAATTTGTCGTTGCTTCTGTGATACGTTCTGGCATCAACACCG
The DNA here is from genome assembly GCA_963576765.1 of Draba incana. Taxonomy (NCBI): domain Eukaryota; kingdom Viridiplantae; phylum Streptophyta; class Magnoliopsida; order Brassicales; family Brassicaceae; genus Draba; species Draba incana. The sequence goes on from OY755216.1 coordinate 29,872,919, forward strand.
TGGTTGCATAATCAAGAGTATTATGTGCTCCTCCATAACCGCCACACGGACTCTAGCCTAAACTTTCTATTAGGTTAATCGGTTTCTGGGTTGGAAAATTTGGAATCGAAGATCACATCAATTAATGGAGATCCAAGAGATTAACATGGGAGAAACCATCAAACTTACTTGAAGAAGGAGAAGGGTATATTGGTATGCGTCGATTCGGTTGCAGTGGAGAATTGAAACGATGAATGTCTTGTATTGAAACGCAGTAGAAGTTGTGTGGTGTTTTTCTATTTCTACGGTTTTTTTTTAAAAGGACAGGTGTCGCACTGAGAAGCCCGCCATATGTCCAGCTCCTGGAGAAAGTTGGGGAGTTGTTATATAGTAGATATTGTTTTTAGAGAGAATTTAATAGAATTTACATCCAAAATTGTGAAGAACGAATTCTCTGCATTTTAGGAGTGATTTTGGTGGAATTCATTTAAAATTCCATAAATACTTTTACAACTCATTCAAAATCTATTGTGTTGGAATTCATTTAGATTCTTTCAAATTCATTAATTGAATAACATCCCCTAAATATAAAATGATAGAAACCCTAAGAGCAACACAATTTACCGACTTGATCGGTCATGGAACATGAGAACCATTACTCTTTTGCTATTCTCTCGCGACCTGAAATTGTTCCACAAATTTCTCTTACTCAAATTTAGAATTTTTAAGCATCTATATAAACCGCGTTCTCCTAGAAAATCAAAATCATTGAAAAGCCCAAAAAAAAAAAAAAAACAATACAAATTTCAAAAAAAAAAAAAAAAAAAATTCACTCTAGGCATTGTTGTTTCTTCTAACAAAGACAATGGCAAAATTTCCTTTACCAATATGTCTAATGTTGATACTAGTGGTATCAAGTACCGTATATGAAGCGCAAGGGAGCTTTTTATTAATGCATTACATGAGAAAATTTCCTAGAGACTCCAAGGACTTTGAACCATTCGCTTTCAAGGGTATGCTTAGTTTTGTGGACAACCTTCAGAGTATGTGTCCCCTAAAGGGAGAGTACAAGGAGTTCTTTACAAAGCTGAAGGCTTTCATGGCTTTCGTAAACTCGGCATCAGGGTCGTCATCAGAATTTCAATCTCAACTGAAAACACATTCTGAAGAGCTCTTCAAGGCTATCTCTGCATTGGGGATCAGAGGGGGATCATCGGTAAAAAAAAAAAATCTAGTTATTAATAAGGTGACGTAATTCAGGCGCTTAGAAAATTCTCACAATATTTTGACATGATTTTTTTTTTCTTGGTTGTATGATAGGCGGATACGAGCAAATTGGTCGAGAGTTTGATCTCTATGGGAAAAACTTTGGCTGAGTATAAAAGGAGCGGTTCACAGATGATGACAAGGGAGCAAAGAATAGAGTTAGTCAAATCTATGGCCAAATGGGCAACAATGATTGGTCAGTTTGTAAAAAACGTCAGCGAGAAGAGTGGTGATGGTAAGAATATTGATCTTTCATCTCTTCTTGGAGGCACCAATGCTGGCAGTGGCATTGATCTTGCATCTCTTCTTGGAGGCAAAAGTGCTGATAGTGGCAATGGAAACTCCGATTCTTCCTCCACCGAAAATGGTGGCACTGGTGATAGTGGAAGTCCAAGCGTCGACAACAGTTCCCCGTTAGCCGGAGCTGATAGCCCAACGTCAAGTAGCGGTTCCCCTTTCCCTGAAACTGGAAGCAGCCCCTCCTCTACCGAAGATGGTGGAACCCAAAGTGGAAGTCCGAGTGATAGCTCTGGCCAAGGAACAAGTTCTATGGGTGGTGGAAGTCCAAGTGATAGCTCCGGCGGAAGTCCGACTGATAGCTCCGGCGCAAGTCCGACTGATAGCTCCGGCGGTAGTCCCAGTGATAGCTCCGGCGCAAGTCCGAGTGATAGCTCCGGCGGTAGTCCGAGTGATAATTCCGGCGCAAGTCCGACTGATAGCTCCGGCGGTAGTCCCAGTGATAGCTCCGGCGCAAGTCCGAGTGATAGCTCCGGCCAAGGAGTAGGTTCCATGGGTGGTGGAAGTCCAAGTGATAGCTCCGGCGGAAGTCCGAGTGATAGCTCGGGCCAAGGAGTAAGTTCCATGGGTGGTGGAAGCGCCGACACTAATGGATCTGGTGGTGGAGGCAGTGGTGAAACCGATAATACTGCTGATGCTGGTATCGGAAGCCCAAGTAGTGAAACTCCGGCGACAGGTCCGAGTGGAAGTCCAAGTGGTAGCTCTGGCTCGGGAGCAAGTGGTGCAAGCGCTGACGCTGGAACCCAAAGTACAACTAATGCCGGTAGTGGAAGTGCAAGCGGTGAAACCGCTGCGACAGGGCCGAGTGCAAGTCCAACTGATAGCTCAGGCTCGGGGCAAAGTGGTGAAGCTGAAACCCAAAGTGCAACTAGTGCAGGCGCAAGTGGTGAAACCGTTGGTGCTGGATCCGCCTCAAAAGGAAGTTCCATGGGTGGCGGAAGTTCTACTGAAAACTCTGAAAATAGTGGAAGCGTCAATGCTGGAAGCCAAACTTACGCTAGCGGAAAAACCTTCTCAGATTCTACAGGTGGAACCACCGGTGAAAGTCCTGCCAACAGCCCTTCTGGTTCAGCTTTTGCTGGTAGTGAGAGCTCCATGAGTGGAAGTCAAAGCTCCTCTTACGAATCTGTTGGTGGACCAAGTGAAAGTATGTCTGCCGCTGGAGAAAATTCCATGAGTGGTGGATCTGCTCAGCAAATTGATGCTTCCTCATCGCAAGGTACTTTTTTTGGTTCAGGGAAAGCAAATTATGGTAGTGGTGAATCTTTCAAAGGTTCTTACAACTATCAAAAGTCACACACAAAATCTTCAAGCAAAAGCTCCTCCACTCATTCTACAGAGGAAAAAAATTCCGACAACGCGGAAGCAGACTCGTAGAGTCCAACGTAGAGCTCATTAACATATTAAAACTATTAATTATAATAAACAGGCGCCCATGCTTGATCATAGTAGCGAGCTGTAGAATGTTTTGCTAATTTCCTATATACTTTTAATACTAGAAAATTGCTGTCATGTGATTACTGCATGCATAATTTTGGTTTTTTTCTTTTTACGAAAAATTATGAATATATATATGATATATTAAATTTTGGAAATGATAATAATAAGAATAATAAATTGTATACATATATAATTCAAAATTCCTTTCTATCATATGTTGTTTTTGTAACCTTTCTTTTGTTTTAATGGAATTTCAAATCTGTCAAATGTAATAGATGTCATTTACATGAAATAATAGAATTGAACCAAAAGGTGAACCCGCATACTTTAAATTTGAAGATGCTTGAAGAGGCTCCACAAGTGAATAGTGTGGAAAATCAATGTCGCCGCTAGTTTTTTTTGGGTCTCATAAAACATATTTTAGTATTAGTTTATTGTTTAAGATTCAGTAAGAGACTGTTAATAAATGTGTCTTCAATGGTAGACCGGTTTCGGTCTCATAAAATAAAATAATTTTTTTTTTAATGTTTGCAAAATAAATAATAATCAAAGTAGTATCTATAAGATTATATAAAAAAAAGGGTAATATTACAATCCGTAAAAACATAAAATGCAAAAAAACATATAAAACCATGATGAATCATCACCACAAGGTTAAGGATAATGGCAATGTAAACAAGGTTAAGGATAATGGCAATGTAAGTGAGAACAGCCAAAGAGATTAGATGTAGTGATAGATTAGGATTGGAATTGATGCTTCTTGTAAAATGTTGTATTGTATAAAATTGGATTCTAAAGATGTATAAATATGATTGGTATTTGGTAAATGGAACTTCAATGCCTGAAAAGATTTAGGTGATTCAATGCCTGAAACGATTTAGTCCAACTATTTCTTTGGTTCCATGGTCTATGATAATGTTGTGTTGGAACAAGCAGGGGAGAAGATCATGAGAATCAACAAAATCCTCAATTCATGATCAAGTCTAGAGTGAATCTGAAGATCATAAAATTGGACCCGAGTAAAACTAAGTTTTCTTCAATCCATTTCCTTTTAATTTGTTCAAATGAATCACCTAAAATCAAAAACCAAATCGCATCAAAACCTAAACGAAACGCCCAAAATCAGACTTTGGAACCAAGTAAAGTAATGAGGGAGTTCTTGTAGTCATCAAACATGAACCATGAAGACAAACGTAATGAATCTTTTTACCTTATCTATTGTGTTCCCATAACTATGCTTGTGAGCAGCAAAAGTTGGTCTGAGTTGGTAGATACTAGTATACTACAAGTTCCTAAAATGTACAAGACATGATCATGATCTTATTGCTTCATTGCTATCGCTTCGCTAACATACCCGCCTCGATTGTAGCTACTTTTGTATCAACTTTCTCTTTATCATATCTAAATGAACTTGCCAATGTCACTTGTAACTGTGTCCATCAAAAAGACATCAAATGTAAGCTTTTTCATGAGACAATTAAAAACCCACAAAATGAAATGAACAAAGATGAGACCTTTGCAAAAAGGAAATGAATTGAGGAACAATGTGTTCTTTAAGAGATGAATCAAAGAGAGAACCGTAAGCTTTCCTCACAGAAATCAAATGGTGTGGAGAAGTTGGCAACATCGTATAGCTCCAAGTTCATGCAAGCCAAGATCAATGGCGTTTTCTTCTCTATCCATCAACTGCAGTTCCAAACACAATAAAATCACAAATTACTACCGCAAAAACTCTAATTTCCGAGCAATTGATCATCATCAATCAATCAATGAAATTGAATTGAAATTGAGAAGAAACCGAAACTCCAGGCCTGCACCAACTCGACGAAGAGCTCGAATCCCTTCCGCGTTACCATAACTCACTTGCTAATACAACAATTCACCAATGAAGAAGAAATTGAAGAGAATCGCTGGAGAAGATGAACGGATCGGAGAGAGAATTTTGTTTTTTCATTTTTGTGGCTTCGCCAAAAGAAAATAATAATGCAATCCACTAGCGTTGCGACACCTGTCTCGTTGAGACGGTCTCTGTAGTTTCTATGGGAAGAGACTGGCTCACGCCTAAATAGTGTAGATAATTTCTTTTTTGTTATAGATCCTTTTATGTGGATGACCATTAGAAGATTTTATTCTCTTAGAATCTTCTAGTATATTCTAAATGCTCTAGGATATGCTTTAATATATTTGATCTTATCCTAACTACTTGTACACTATATATATAGTCTCATACTTATGGAATAAAGTCAACACAATTCTCATTCTTAACACGTTATCAGCACGATAGTCTTTAGTTTTTGAGTTTTTTTTTTTTAAAAGAAATTTTTTTTTTTTTTTAAAGAAAAAAAAATAGCAGTTCCGATTCTTCCATAATTCCGAGTCACTTACATCATAGTTCTGATCTGTAAGTCATCTCTAATCTATCCGTAAGTCTTCTACTTTATGTTTGATCATGTTTTTCATAATAGATTTAATAATATTATATTGATCGATCACTTTGTTCATTACTTCATCAATTATATTATTATGTCTATTGCTATATAACTATTCGATCTGATGATCTATTGATATAATAATTTTCTATTGCTATTCGATGTATTTATATAACTATCTGATCTGTTTATATAATTAAATATGTTGCTTTGTTAAATGATCCGATTGACTTTTGAAATAATTAAATATGTTGCTTTGTTAAATGATCCGATCTGTTTATATACTTTACTTATTACTTTATGCAATCTGTTTATATAACTTTGCTTAATCATCATATGTTTTAATATTTAATTTGTTTAATTATGTTATTTTTATTTCTATCATTTTAATCATACTTTCTTATTTCAGTGAGCAATGTCAAACTTCACCAAACTCGAATTTGAGGCACTTGATATTACTGGAAGTAATTACTTATCGTGGGCGTTAGATGCCGAGTTCCATCTAAGTGCAAAAGACCTTGGTGAAACAATCAAGGAAAAGAATGCGGCAACGCCTCAAACTAAGGCGAAGGCTATGATCTTCCTTCGCCATCACCTCCATGATGGTCTTAAGATCGAATACCTTACTGTGAAAGACCCTGAGACCCTTTGGAATGACCTAAAAGAAAGGTATGATCACCAGAAAACGGTGATCTTACCTAAGGCTCGTTACGACTGGACACATCTGAGATTGCAGGACTATAAGTCTGTATCTGAATACAACTCAGCAATGTTCAGGATAACTTCTAAGATGAAGTTATGCGGAGAGAAAATCTCCGATGTTGATATGTTGGAGAAAACATATTCAACATTCCACGCGAGTAACCTTGTCCTGCAGACACAGTACCGCGAAAAAGGATACAAGAAGTATTCTGAACTGATTTCTGCTCTCCTTGTAGCTGAGCAGAATAATGAGCTTTTGATGAAAAATCATGAGTCACGTCCAGCTGGTTCTGCTCCATTCCCTGAAGCGAATGTGTCATAACAGAAAGAAGCAAACCATGCTAATAACAATGGTCAAAGACGTGGCAACAATCGTGGACGTGGATCTGGACGTCACGGACGTGGTCGTGGACGTGGTCATGGATATGGCCTAGGTCAAGGTCGAGGTGTCTCTTTCAAGAACACAAACTCTCACCAGAAGTGGGAGCACAAGAATGGTAACAAACAAGAAAAAACAAATGGAAATGTTTGTTATCGCTGTGGAGGGAGTGGTCATTGGACTCTCACATGTCGTACACCAAAGCATCTGGTTGAGCTTTACCAACAATCATTGAAAGGAAAGAACGTGGAAACAAACCTCGTTTTTGAAGATGGCAAAGATGACTTTGGTCTAGGTAGCATTGGACTTGGTCTTGGTGATTTTGATGATGATTTTGATCCTACTGATTTTGGTCCCGTTGACACAACTGCCCTGGAAGTTGCTGATTTCATTGCTCCTGAAGTTTCCCCAGAAGGGAACAAGCAGCCTTAGATTTATTAATGCTTATTTAAATCATTGTCGCTTTGTTTCTTCCTTTGTTTCTTTTGGTTTTTGCTTTTGATTCTATCTTTTACTTTATGATTTCATGGTTTGTTAGACATTTAAATTTGAGTTATTTTAATAAGACATTTTATTGAGTTATTTTATGATTCTGAATTTATTTTGTTTATCTGAAGAATATGAATACTCTTCAAATTCGATTGGCAATGAATAGTGAAGAACTATGCTTAGCAGACAGTGCAACTACTCATACCATTTTGAAAAACAAGAGATATTTCTCTCATTTAATAATGAAAAGAGCTAGTGTGAGTACTATATTGGGTAGCTCAAAGATAATCGAAGGCTCTGGAAGAGCATATATATTATTGCCTATGGGAACGCGGTTAGAAATTAAAAACGCGCTATATTCACCTCAGTCTCAAAGAAACTTATTGAGTTTCAAAAATATTCGCCAGAATGGATATCATATCGAGACTATGAATGAAGGACATGACGAATACCTTCAAATCACAAATACTACCCAAGGTTCTAAATGTATTTTGGAGAAATTGCCTGCATTCTCCACCGGAATGTACTACACTAAGCTGAGTACAATTGAGGCAAATGCTATAGTAAACCAGAAGTTTACTGAAAATTTAACAGTTTGGCATGACCGGTTAGGCCATCCCGGTTCATCTATGATGCGCAAGATAATCAATAATTCACGTGGACATTCATTAAAGAATCAGAGGATTCTCCCTAATGATTTCTCATGTGCTGCTTGCTCACAAGGCAAATTGATCATACGGCATTCACCAGTTAAAGTAACTTCTGAATCTATCGGTTTTCTGGAACGTGTACAAGGAGATATTTGTGGGCCGATTTACCCACCGTGTGGAACCTTTAGGTATTTTATGGTTCTGATTGACGCATCGACTAGATGGTCACATGTATTCTTGTTATCAACCCGCAACGTGGCTTTTGCGAGGTTACTTGCTCAAGTGATAAGATTACGAGCACATTTTCCAGATTTTCCTTTAAAGACAATTCGTCTTGATAATGCTGGTGAATTCACGTCTCAGACGTTTGATGAATATTACATGTCTATTAGAATAAGTGTTGAACATCCTGTAGCTCATGTTCACACACAAAATGGCTTAGCTGAATCATAAATCAAACGGTTACAGTTGATTGCTAGACCATTACTAATGAAATCCAAACTTCCAATATCTGCTTGGGGACATGCTATATTACATGCAGCAGAATTGATTCGCATTAGGCCAACGAGTAACCATCAGATCTCCCCATCACAAATGGTTCTGGGTCAGGAACCAAATATTTCCCATCTGAAAACTTTTGGATGTGCAGTATATGTTCCAATTGCTCCACCATAGCGATCTAAGATGGGTCCTCAAAGAAGGATAGGGATATATGTTGGATATGAATCTGCCTCGATAATTAAGTATCTTGAGACAACCACAGGAGATTTATTTAAGGCTCGTTTTGCAGACTGTCATTTTAATGAGTCTGTTTTTCCAACATTAGGGGGAGAAAATAAAAAGCTGGAAAAAGATATTAGATGGAATGAATTATCATTATCTTATCTTGATCCTCGTACCAAAGAATGTGAATTAGAGGTACAAAAGATAATCCATCTACAAAGATTAGCAAATCAATTACCAGACGCATTCGCTGACCCTAAGAGAGTGACAAAGTCACACATACCAGCTGTAAATGCTCCAGTTCGAATAAATGTCCTAGAAGGACAACATCAGACTACTAGTGAATCTATGGCACGCATGAAGCGTGGTAGACCAATTGGTTCCAAAGATAAGAATCCTCGGAAAAGAAAAGGAGCAAAAGTTGATAATGGCGAATCCGAGGAATCTAACTCTTTCGAAGGATCTCCAGAAGAGACTCTAGGCATGACTGATAAAGAAATTCAGGTACCTGACAATGAAGAGATCTCAATAAATTTTGTCATGTCTGGAATAAAATGGAACCGAAAGCAAATCGACGTCGATGATATTTTTGCATGCAATGTAGCAGTTGATTTAATGGAAGAAAATGAGGATCATGAACCAACTTCTGTTGAAGAGTGTACACTAAGAAATGATTGGCTAAAATGGAAAGAAGCTATAGCTGCAGAATTAAAATCTCTTGAAAAGAGAGAAGTTTTTGGACCAGTAGTCCGTACACCTAAAGGTGTAAAACCAGTGGGACATAGATGGGTTTTTGTGCGAAAGAGAAATGAAAATGGTGAAATTATGAGATACAAATCACGTCTGGTTGCACAAGGATTCTCACAAAGACCCGGAATTGATTATGAGGAGACATATTCTCCCGTGGTGGATGCAACTACTTTCAAGTTCCTTATTAGTCTGGCAATAAAAGAAGGACTTGATTTACGCCTCATGGATGTAGTCACAGCATACCTATATGGGCCACTGGATACTGATATTTATATGAAAGTCCCAGAAGGATTTAAACTGCCAGAAGCAGCAAAATCTAGTTCTTGAGAAGATTACAGTATCAAGTTAAATCGATCTCTTTATGGATTGAAACAATCAGGACGTATGTGGTATAATCGCCTTAGTGAGTACTTGGTTAAAGAAGGCTATAAGAATGATATTATCAGTCCATGTATCTTTATAAAGAGATTTGAACAAGGATTTGTTATCATTGCAGTGTATGTTGATGATTTAAACATCATCGGGACTCCTGCAGAGATTTCACATACAGTTGAATATTTGAAAAAGAAATTTGAGATGAAAGATCTTGGAAAGACGAAATTTTGCTTAGGATTGCAAATTGAGCATCTCGAAGGTGGAATCTTAGTGCATCAAAAGACATACACAGAAAAAGTGCTTAAAAAGTTTAATATGGATCAAGCACATCCCTTAAGTATTTCTATGGTTGTAAGATCACTTGATGTAGCAAAGGATCCATTTCGCCCAAGGGAAAGCAATGAAGAAATTCTTGGTCCTAAAGTACCATACTTAAGTGCAGTCGGAGCATTGATGTATCTCGCTAGTCATACAAGACCCGACATAGCCTTTGCAGTAAATTTGTTGGCAAGGTTTAGCTCATGTCCAACTCAAAGACATTGGAATGGGATTAAACATTTACTGCGGTATCTTCAGGGTACGAAAGATATGGGTCTATTCTTTTCTAATACATCAAAAGAAGACTTAATTGGTTTTGCAGATGCAGGATTTTTATCAGATCCACACAATGCTCGATCACAAACAGGATATGTGTTCACATGTGGTGGAACAGCCATTTCTTGGCGCTCGATGAAGCAGACTATTACAGCTACTTCTTCCAACCACTCAGAGATTTTGGCTATACATGAAGCTAGCCGTGAATGTGTATGGTTACGTTCGGTAATCTAACACATACGAGGAGATTGCGGTATACCTACGGGAAAAGAAGTTCCAACAGTTTTGTATGAAGATAATGCAGCTTGCATAACACAACTCAAGGAAGGATACATCAAAGGCGACAGAATAAAGCACATTCTACCAAAGTTCTTCTTCACCCATGATCTACAGAAGAATGGTGATGTTAGTGTTTTGCAGATCCGTTCAACTGAGAATCTAGCAGATCTTTTTACAAAGGCGCTTCCAACTGCTACATTCAAAAAGCTAGTTTATGGTATCGGACTACGTCGTCTCAAAGATTTCAAGTCATCTGGTCATCAGAGGGAGTAAATACGCGCTGCACTCTTTTTCCCTTAACCATGGTTTTTCCCACTGGGTTTTCCTGGTAAGGTTTTTAATGAGGCAGCAACTTATGCGTATTAGGAGCATTTCAAGACAATGGACATCCAAGGGGGAGTGTTATAGATCCTTTTATGTGGATGACCATTAGAAGATTTTATTCTCTTAGGATCTTCTAGTATATTCTAAATGCTCTAGGATATGCTTTAATATATTTGGTCTTATCCTAACTACTTGTACACTATATATATAGTCTCATACTTATGGAATAAAGTCAACACAATTCTCATTCTCTCTTCTCATTCTTAACATTTTTTAATTTGTTTCTTTTTCTTTTAATCTTCAGAGACCCCAAAAAGCTCACCGTTTTTTATGGTCTGAGTGAATGCATATGGGCAAGAATAAAGTAAAAACTCCCTAGATTTGTTTCTTAATTTTCACCATAAAAGACACAACATTGTTCAATTCCCCACATTTTTATCCTCACCCCCATTGTTAGCCGTTGATATGGAGAGCTAGCAGGCCCGGCTCAATTGTCCTGTTGGTCTTGTGCCAAAAAAAAAATCTACAGAAATTTAGGGCCTTTTATGTAAAATTTATAAAATTTAAGGCTCAAGCTGGGACAGTATTAGAACCGGGCCTGAGAGCTAGCCATACGATAAATCATATGAGAAGTAAATTAAAAATGCTCTTCATAGCTGTACTCACCCACATCATGTCGCCAAAGAGGGACATCTCTCCCTTAACTATTATTTGGAATAGGCGCTAGTATTTAGGCTTATGGTCATTTGTCTTAGGGTTTGTTTTCCTTATTTAAACCATTGTCGTTGTTTCTCTTTATATTAGAGAGAAAAATAAAAAAATAAAGCTCCAAATTTTTTTATTTAGTAAATTTCGCAATGACAGAAAATGGATGTAAGACCATGTACAATGGTTAGATACTCTTTAAGTCTCTCAAGTAGATTATTTAAATGATTTTAGTTATTTATTTAAATTTTGAATTATTAAAAATGTATTGAACCAATTATAAGAAAGCAAATGTAAATGGAGTCTCTCAAATTACAACGGTCATTTTTTTTTTGGTATCAAGAGCCAAAAATAAAAATACATAAATCAATCTGAAAATGATTTTATGCATAATACGTCTCAGCCCATTAAAACTCTCGATACGTAGCAAATGGACATGTGTTTTGGTCGGACCGGCTTGTTTTGTTTTGAGCAATTTTTTTTTTTTTTTTCTGGAATTGGATTTATATGGTTTTGAGTATTATTTTTTTTTCTTTCTAAAATGTCGAATCTCTTCAAATGTGAACAATATAATAGTCAAAAATATGATTTGGTTGAACATATTTAGCAAAAATATGGCAGAAATGAATATTAGAGCCGAATTAATTGTCTTTTTCATCATATTTTTATATGTTTTCTTGCATTCAACGTTTTTACGGATTGTAATATTACTTTTTTTTATAACCCTCTATTTTTATATATATACTACTTCAATTATTTTCCATTTTGTAAACATTAAAAAAAAAAAGATTATGAGACCGACACTAGTTTTACTATTAGAGACAGATTTATTAACAGTTTCATAATTAGTCTCAAACAATAAACAAATATAAAAATTAAAACTAAAATATTGTGCATGCTATGAGAAACTCAACTCATTCTCTCTCTTATTTTTTAATTATTTCTGTTTATTTTTATTAGTGAGAGACCCATTTAGAAACCCTTGTTGTACATGCTCTCTCTTAGGAGAACCACTATAAATTATCCATTTCAATTTGTTGATTTGTTTTTATTTCGAAGGATCAGATTATGATCCATATCCTACAAAAAACATGTTGAATTATCGAAATCCTACATGTACAGAAATATGATGTCAATGAATAATGTGACATCTTTTATTTACATACCTACGAGACAAAGTTTACATGCATGCACGTACACAATTTGTATACGAAGCTACCCATCCCACAATGAAAAGCCTAAAAACCTCAAGAAGATTTGGGTTTATTTTACTACAGAAAACAACTTCTAATTAATTTAAAATCATATTTGTGGAATTAACTAGAGTTCCATCTTAAAAGCACAATGTAGTCTCTCTAACCATTCACATCCTCCATCTTCGAAGTTTCACCGTCGAGCTTCATATCCAAACCAGGACTTGAACTCGAGTTAGAGCTATAACTAGAGCTCTTCTCCGTATGATACTTGTGTTCAGTTGAAAACTCGCTTCTAAATTGTATCTCACTCTCTGTAGCGACCTTCACGAATTGAGACATCACTTGCTCCCATTTTGATATTATTTCCTTAATTGCTTGTTGCTGTGATAACGTAAGGGTCAAGGAACCATCATTCTGGCTTTGTTTTTCAGTTACGACTTTGCTCATAACTGATTGCAATGTAGTAAGAGTCTTCATCACTTCTTGTTGATATCCTTGTAGTGTTATCTTCATCTGTCAATGAAAGCAAATTAAAGTTTCAGTTTCGACCTATATTTTCTAAGAATTTCGTACGAGCTAGGGTTATATTTAATTAACTCACCTGTCCTGACCCACTTTTCTTGGCTTGCAAGACACCCATAGCATCCGAGAGTTTTGTGGCCATATTTATCATCTCAGACATGTATGATCTTGAGTCTTTAGCTTCGAATGTTGAAGACATAGGACACGCGTATTTCATGTAATCTTTAAGCTTCTGGAAGAAACTCTGGAACTCTTGTGTGCCTGGAGATTTTTTCTCAAGGTCTGATATGAAACTTGTGACTTCTTTCGAAGTGCTGCTCTCAATATTTGACGTTGTTTTTTGTTCTGTTGTGGTATTCACGGCCTCTCCTGTTAGTTGATTATTCATAGAATTCTCATTGCTTCCTTCATCGTGCACTATTTGGTTGTTCATAGAATCATTGCTCTCTTTAGTCTCTTCTGTTTTACCATTCATTAAATCTCCATTCATACCTCCTTGAGCCTCCGTGGTATTATTCTTTACTGAATTTTCATTGATTTTTATTTTGTCTCCTTTGACATCTTTCTCCGTCGACTCTTCTTGACCTTCCTTGACTTCTACCGACTTACTATCTTTAGAACCTTTTTCCATAGAGTGTTCTTTACTTTTACTATTTTCAGCTATGTTACCATCTTTGGAACCTTCTTCCACCGAATCATCTTTACCTACAAAGTTTTCAGATGCGGTAACACCTTTGGACATTTCCTCCGTAGAATTTCCCACATTTACTTGACTCTCATCAATATGTTTTTGCTCCACTGAGTTTCCATCACTCTCTTTAACTTCTTCAGAGTTATCATTAGTAGAGTCATTTTGATATTCCTTCTCACCTATATTTGATCCTGCAGTAGCGGCTTCTTCAAGCTCTTCATTCTTTTTCTTATCTTCTTGCTTTGTCTCTGATTTTTTATCATTAGTAGAGTCATTTTGATCTTTCTTCTCACCCATATGTGATCTTGCAGCAGCCGCTTCTTCAAGCTCTTCATTTTTTTTCATATCTTCCTCCTTTGTCTCTGACTTGTTATCATCAATAGAGTCATTTCGATCTTTCTTCTCACCCATATTTGATCCTGCAGTAGCGGCTTCTTCAAGCTCTTCATTCCTTTTCTTATCTTCCTGCTTTGTCTCTGACTTGTTATCATTAGTAGAGTCATTTTGATCTTTCTTCTCACCCATATGTGATCCTGCAGCAGCGGCTTCTTCAAGCTCTTCATTCTTTTTCATATCTTCCTCCTTTGTCTCTAACTTGTTATCATTAGTAGAGTCATTTTGATCTTTCTTCTCACCCATATGTGATCCTCCAGCAGCGGCTTCTTCAAGCTCTTCATTCTTTTTCATATCTTCCTCCTTTGTCTCTGACTTGTTATCATTAGTAGAGTCATTTTGATCTTTCTTCTCACCCATATATGATCCTGTAGCAGCGGCTTCTTCAAGCTCTTCATTCTTTTTCATATCTTCCTCCTTTGTCTCTGACTTGTTATCATTAGTAGAGTCGTTTTGATCTTCCTTCTCACCCATATGTGATCCTACAGCAGCCGCCTCTTCAAGCTCTTCATTCTTTTTCATATCTTCCTCCTTTGTCTCTGACTTGTTATCATCAGTAGAGTCCTTTTGATCTTTCTTCTCACCCGTATTTGATCCCGCAGCAGCGGCTTCTAGCTCTTCATTCTTTTTCTCATCTTCATGCTTTGTCTCTGATTTGTTATCATCAACCTTTGTATCATCTGCCTTTGGTTCTTCTACCTTATCATTTTTTATGGACTCTTCATCATTTTCTTTACCCACTTCAAATTCATCATCATCTTCTTTACCATCTCCTTTGTTATCCTTTACAGATTCTCCACTCCTTGTTTGAGCCTCTGCTTGCATTTCTTTCTCGGAGTCTGCACTATTCTTTTTATCCTTTTTAGAATCTTCCATATTAACTTGAACCCCTACTTGCTTCTCTTGCTCAGATTTTTTATATTGTTTTTCAGTTTCTTTTGACTTGGCATCCTTAAACTCTTCCATGTCTTTTTTATTTTTCGTAGAATTTTCTGTGTTTGATTCAGACCCTACTTGTTTGGTGGCATCTCCACCGCGTGTTTTAGTGTTTTGGAATTTCTCCTCTTGAGACTCTTTGTTATCAATATTCTCTTCTTCCTTCTTTCTTGATTCATTTTCATGAGACTCTTCTTTTGCTTTTTCATTTTCTTTATTTTTCTTCGATTTGTTGTCAACAACAACTGTTTTCTTCTTTTTCCCTTCTTCTTTTCTCTCTGATTTAGTGTTTTGAAACTCTTTTGTTTCTTCTCCTTTTTTCTTCGATTTCATGTCTTCGGAATCTTTCTTGTGTTTTTCTTTTTCCTTCATTTGGTTTTCTTTGGAATTTTTGTTCTGTTTTTTATCTTCTTCATTTCTCTTCGATTTATGGTCTTCAAATTTATTCTTCTTTTTTTTATCTTCACTTCTTTTCTTCGATGTATTCGTCTCTTTCTTCTGATTTTTATCTTCTTCTATTTTTTCCGATTTATCTTTTTGATCGTCTTTGTTCTCTTTCTTATCTTTTTGATCTTCTACCTTTGGTCTTGACTTACCGTGTACATGTTCTTCTTTTCCTTTTTTCTCTTCTTTCTTTTTCACTGATACTCCGTTTTGAGACTCCTTCTTCTCTTTTTTATCTTCTTTCTTCTTTGATTTGTTGTTTTCGTAATCTTTCTTCTTTTTTTTCTCTTCTTCTTTTTTCTTCGATTTACTCTCTTCATGTTCTTTCTTCTTCTTTTTCTCTTCTTCTTTTTTCTTCGATTTACTCTCTTCATATTCTTTCTTCCTTTTATCTTCTTCCTTTTTTCTTGATTTACTATCTTCATATTTTTTCTTCAGCTTCTTTCCTTCTTCTTTTTTAGAATTTTTAGTCTCTTCTTTATCTTCTTTCTTTTTCTTTGATTTACTATCTTCATATTTTTTCGTAAGTTTCTTTCTATCTTCTTTTTCAGAATTTTTAGTCTCTTCTTTATCTTCTTCGTTTATCTTTGACTTCTTATCTTTGTGTTCTTTCTTCTCTTTTTTCTCTTCGTCCTTTTTCATCGATTTATCATCCTGCTTTTCTTTCTTTCCTTTGGTTTTTTCTGATTTGTTGTTTTTCTCTGATTCACGGTTTTTAGACATTTTTTTCTCCTTTTTCTTTTCTTTTTCTTTCGATTTACGTTCTTCATGTTCTTTCTTCTTTCTTATATCTTCTTCATTTTTCTTTGATTTACTATCTTCAGATTGTTTCTTCTCTTTCTCATCTTCTTCCTTTTCCATCAATTTACTATCCATTGTCTCTTTCTTCTCCTTTTCATTTTTCCTTGATTTATTATCTTCATTTTCTTTCTTCTCTTTTTTCTTGTCTTCCTTTTTCTTAGATTTTTTTTCTTCAGATTCTTTCTTCTCTTTACTCATGTCTTCCTTTTTCTTAGATTTATGGTCTTCAGATTTTTTCTTCTCTTCATCATTTTTCTTTGAGTCACTGTTTTTTTCTTTTTTCTTTGATTTACTGTTTTCAGACATTTTCTTCTTTATTTTCTCTTCTTTGTTTTTCTTTAAATTATGGTCTTCAGACTTTTTCTTCTCTTTTATATTCTTTTCTTCTTTCTTTGAGTTAACATCAACCGAATCTTTCTTCTCTTCTTTCTTATATTGCATTGATTCTTTGTTCCCTTTTTGAACCTCTGTGGCCATGTTCTCTGTAACGCCTGTATCATTTTCCTTAGTCTTTGTTAACTTTGCGTCTATAGAATCGTTTTTGTCCACTTTCGTTGTATCTTTACCGCTTCCTTGAGCTTCGTCTCGCTTTTTCTTCGTTGAATTTTCCTTATTTTTCTTAGAATCATTATTGTTTTCCTTAGCTTCTGTCGACTTATCATCTTTAGACTCCTTATCTCCACCATTTCTTCGAACCTCATCTTGCTTTTCATTGCTTTCTTGAGTTTCTTCCCTTTTTTCCTTTATATCGGCTCCTTGATTTTTTAAAGTCTCTACTGATTTATCATCTTTAGTCTCTTCTTTAGCTCCTATATCTTTTGTTGAACCTCCAATGTCTCCTTGAGCCTCTTCCTTCTTCTCCTCCGTAATACTACTTTCTTTTTTTTTAGCCTCAACTTGCGGCTGAACGTCATTACTTCCTCCTTGGGCCTCTTCCTTCTTTTCCTCCGTAATACTACCTCCATTTTCTTTAGCCTCAACTTGCGGCTTAACGTCATTACTTCCTCCTTGAGCCTCTTCCTTTTTCTCCTCCGTAATACTACCTTCATTTTCTTTAGCCTCAACTTGCGGCTTAACGTCATTACTTCCACCTTGAGCCTCCTCCTTCTTCTCCTCCGTAATACTACCTTCATTTTCTTTAGCCTCAACTTGCGGCTTAACGTCATTACTTCCTCCTTGAGCCTCCTCCTTTTTCTCCTCCGTAATACTACCTTCATTTTCTTTAGCCTCAACTTGCGGCTTAACGTCATTACTTTCTCCTTGGGTCTCTTCCTTCTTCTCCTCCGTAATACTACCTCCATTTTCTTTAGCCTCAACTTGCGGCTTAACGTCATTACTTCCTCCTTGAGCCTCCTCCTTTTTCTCCTCCGTAATACTACCTTCATTTTCTTTAGCCTCAACTTGCGGCTTAACGTCATTACTTCCTCCTTGAGCCTCTTCCTTTTTCTCCTCCGTAATACTACCTTCATTTTCTTTAGCCTCAACTTGCGGCTTAACGTCATTACTTTCTCCTTGGGCCTCTTCCTTCTTCTCCTCCGTAATACTACCTCCATTTTCTTTAGCCTCAACTTGCGGCTTAACGTCATTACTTCCTCCTTGGGCCTCTTCCTTCTTCTCCTCCGTAATACTACCTCCATTTTCTTTAGCCTCAACTTGCGGCTTAACGTCATTACTTCCTCCTTGAGCCTCCTCCTTTTTCTCCTCCGTAATACTACCTTCATTTTCTTTAGCCTCAACTTGCGGCTTAACGTCATTACTTCCTCCTTGAGCCTCTTCCTTTTTCTCCTCCGTAATAGTACCTTCATTTTCTTTAGCCTCAACTTGCGGCTTAACGTCATTACTTCCACCTTGGGCCTCCTCCTTCTTCTCCTCCGTAATACTACCTTCATTTTCTTTAGCCTCAACTTGCGGCTTAACGTCATTACTTCCTCCTTGAGCCTCTTTCTTTTTCTCCTCCGTAATACTACCTTCATTTTCTTTAGCCTCAACTTGCGGCTTAACGTCATTACTTCCTCCTTGAGCCTCTTCCTTCTTCTCCTCCGTAATACTACCTTCATTTTCTTTAGCCTCAACTTGCGGCTTAACGTCATTACTTCCTCCTTGAGCCTCTTCCTTCTTCTCCTCCGTAATACTACCTTCATTTTCTTTAGCCTCAACATGCTGCTTAACGTCATTACTTCCTCCTTGAGTCTCTACTTCATTTTCCTTATTAAAATCTCCACCATTAGTACCCATCGTTTGTCCGTTCATCGAAATTGTATGATTTGTCTCTTCATGCTTTTCTTCCATAGAAATTTCATGATTTGTCTTGGTTTCTACTGATCCATTTTCCTTTAATTCTTTGTTATCTACGTTGTTCTCGTTCTTCACCGATTCTCCGTTGTTTTCTTGATTCTCTTCTGTTTTTTCCATCGTGTCATTTCCATTTGTTGTAGCCTCTACCGATTTAACATCTTGAGCCTCTTCTTCACTTCCTTTGTTCTCCAGGTGCTTATCATTTGTTAAAACGTCATGGTTTCCTTGAGCTTTTTTTACCAACTCCTCCTCTGTCATGGAGTTTTCATCATTTTTAGCCTCTACCCCCGGCTTAACACCATCTTTACCCTCCAAATTATTATTGATTGTCGAATCTCCCGAGGCACTGCTCTCTTCCCCTGAAGCCGCACTTGAACCTCCATATTTAACCTCTACAACAATCTTTACGATTCGGGTGATCGTTACTTCCCATTGAGAAACCGCACTTTCAACCGCATTCTTTTGTTCCAATGAAAGCGACATCGATCCATCTCCTGTTATATGTTTCTCCTCCATAACTGTACCAATCGCAGCATGTAACTCAGTGAGAGCTTTTATCACCTGGAACATCTCTTTTCTTACACTTGAACTCATCTACCATATTCACAAAAGAAAATGATTCATTAGTTCCATAAGTTCTTAAGGCATAAATAAACACTCGTTTTAGTACAATAACTTTTTAGTCTAAACTAACAATTTATATGTAATTTCAAAACTCAAACTATGATGCACATTGTTGTATAAAAAGGTTTTTTGGTTTGAAAAAAATTAGAACATTCAAGATAACTCACTAAACAATTTTCTCGTTTTTTTTTTTGTCTAAAGACAGAAAATGGTCTTGGTTTGGCTAAGACTACTTTTTCATAGAAAAAAGGTTATAAGGTATTCAAAAGGATGAGTTTTTTTTAATTTAAGATAACTCACCAGTCCTCTCCCAATCGTAAACATCGTTTGCAAGAGATTATCGGCTTTCGATTTCAGATCGAACTTGAACGTTTCAGGCTCTTTGTTCTCGATCAACGGTGTAACAGAGGACTCCAACTTCAAGAGATCCTTCAACTTCTGAAAGAAAGCTCTTAAATGTTCTCTTATAGGACAATCATTCTCCAGCTTCGACACAAACCCAATGGCTCTACTAGAGATGTACGGCTCAATATCGTTAATCGTGTTTGGCGGATTCACGACATCCTCGTGTGCTAAAACAGCATTGAGACTTAAACTTGTTGCCAATATGGTGATGCAACATAAGAACAACAAAGAAACTTTTGCCATGACTAATTAATAATGATGATGATGATAAATTTCTTCTTGATCTGTTATATATATAATCATGCATTGAACTAAGTTTAGATTTATAGAATCAATGACTTAGAGAATTCGATGGACTAATCTTTAACAAAAAATAGCAAAAAGAACTTATGAATGGCTTTCCTAATTTGTTGAACAAAAACACAATAGCTTAGTAATAGAACCGAACCGGATCCGGTTTATCCAGTTTGGCTCAAATGATGCTCAATTTAAGTAAACCGGTTAGACCCGACCGATGTTTGATCCAACACAACTCATCACAGTCCTGAAGAGAGAAGCGAAGTAAAGATTGGATTATGGCTTTGCCTTTTGACTCCTTTGTTTCTTCTTGTATCCAATCCTCAAACCAATTTCATTGTTTTTCTCTAAGAAAAGGTTAGTCTTTCTCTTCAATTCCATTGCAGTTTCTTAATTAACATTAGAATTCTTGTGCTGTTGTGAAATCAGGTTTTAAATCTTTAAATGTTGATTCTTGCTTTGAATTGGGTAGTTAAAAGTGTTAATTTTATCTGGGTTTTGTAAATAATGCAGAAAAAATGAGAAAGTTTTGTGCTTTTATCTTACTCTGAAGCTTTTCATGTTTCTTCAATGTTGATGTTGCAGAAAGATCACAACTTCATAGCTTATTAATAGTATCTTGGACCTCTCATTACGTGAATCAAAGATCAAATAAACTTAGTAAAAGAAGGATTTTTCAGAAATCTACTGTGAAAATGTGTGATAACAATTCTGTATCCACTTTGCCTTTGAATCTACAACAATCCAAGAAGGTTTGGATATGGACCGAGTGTAAAGAGGTCATGACGGTTGCGGTCGAACGCGGATGGAATACGATTATCTTCTCATCGAACAATCGAGAACTTTCCGATGAGTGGTCATGTACATTCCTTTTAAGGTTTATACATATTCTGTTTTGTGGTTACTCGGTTTTAATTCTATGTTCTGATTTTTGTGGTATGTTTTACGGATTTGTAGCGATTGCGTTGATGGATACGTTGTTTATCGATGAGAAGCAAGTTAGTGACGGTGCGGCAAAAGTTGTAGCTTCGGTCTTTGAGGTTTCAACTCCCGCGGAGCTGCAGAAACTAAAGATCGAAAATGAAAACACGGAAAATATTGTTCTTGACTTCTTAGACTGGAAGGTAACTTTTTTCTCAGATTGTCGACATAGATACATAACTCGTGCGGATTAGTGACGTACTTTGCAGTCAATCCCGGCAGAAAATCTAGTGGCGGCTCTCCAAGGAAGTGAAAAAACAGTGTTTGCAATTTCTAATACTCCCTCGGAGGCAAAACTATTCCTCGAGGTTCGCTTTTTGTTTCTTGATTTTAAATTTTTACGTTTTCGTTTACTTTCAAGAAATGTTGTTGATTCTTGTGTTATGCTTGGCTCTAGGCGTTAGAGCATGGTCTTGGCGGAATCATTCTTAAAACCGAGGATGTTAAAGCTGTTCTTGACCTAAAGGTTAGTAGTATCTGCTTCTTTCATTTGGCTATAAACATGGTTTCTTTGTAATTGCTGCTTTAAAAAAACTATTAGGAATACTTTGACAAAAGGAAGGAAGAAAGTGATACGTTAAGCTTGGGGGAAGCTACGATAACTCGAGTTCAAATGGTCGGTATGGGAGACAGAGTCTGTGTCGATCTTTGTAGCCTCATGAGACCCGGTGAAGGTCTTCTTGTATGTTTTCCCGTATATACTTTTTCTTAAACATGAATCATCAATATGACTAATTTCATTAAGCATTGAGAAAATGAATCTTGTTTTGTATTTTTTTTTATACGAGGTTGGTTCCTTTGCGAGAGGACTCTTTCTTGTTCACTCGGAATGCCTCGAGTCTAATTACATCGCAAGCAGACCATTTAGAGTTAACGCGGTGCGTGTGTTTCTTTCTTTCGATAAATCAATTTTCTTTTGAAGATATTATTAATTCAAAATATCGACTTTAACAAAAAAGTTTACAGGGGCCGGTGCATGCTTATGTCGCTGTTCCAGGTGGAAAGACTTGTTACCTCTCAGAGTTAAGGACGGGAAGAGAAGTAATCGTTGTTGATCAGAAAGGAAAGCAGTGGACAGCAGTCGTTGGGCGAGTGAAAATAGAGAAGCGTCCACTTATCCTTGTGGAGGCTAAGGTTTGTATAACGACACTCTGATTAAGGTTTATCGATGTTTGATTCGATTTGTAACGGCTTCATCTCTTGCAGCTGAGTGCAAAAGAGGAGGAAATGGGATTTAGCATCATCCTACAGAACGCCGAAACAGTTGCTTTAGTAACTCCTCCTCTAGGTTCTTATCCTCATTGCAATTTTGGTACTTGTTTAACATCAAATAGTTTCTAAAGAATGATGTGTTTACTTCTTGTAGTAAATTCATCTCGGGAAAGCGCTGTTCCAGTGACTTCGCTGAAATCCGGGGATCAAGTTTTGATCAGGTTACAGGGCGGTGCACGCCATACTGGTATAGAGATTCAGGAATTCATTGTCGAGAATTAATCAAAGAGTTTTTAGATAACATTTTAAAATCTGAAATGAAATGTTGTTTATGCATAAATTGTTTTTATTTACTATATATAAGTCTCAATTGTTTCGACTTATTTATGCGTTTGTGTTAACATAGAAATTTACCTTAATCTATGTTAAAACCGTTGATAGTGCAACAAAGAGAATTGATTAATTATCGTAACCATTGTTAGTTTGTCATTTCAAGAATTGAGAAACCAAAAATATATCAATGTACATGATGTAATGTAAACATTTACATTCTATTTAGAGAACTAGCTAGACATGTGGTCAAAAGTAACTGAAAATGACTTGTTCCACAAATTCTGTTTTTCTTCATTCATGAAATTAAGCTAACCAGAAAGAAAAATACATGTGAACGCCCATGAATCTCTCATGTAACCTTTTTTTTAACCATCTATTATTAGGCTATGAAAAAATGTATAAGTATCTTTCCAAATTCACAATTCAAACTCGCACTTCCTTCATTTTCCTTTCTAGTTTTTTTATTTTTTAACCTTGCCAATCAATTCAACCATGGCAAGGATCTCACTGTTGTTCACTTTAGCCTTAGTTCTAGCCATCAGCTCAGTCTCGGCTCACCCGCCTAGTCACAAGAGATTCCAAAAGCCCATGTGTTTGTCCCAACTCCAAAGTTACTCCTTCGACACTATCTCTAAGGTCGTCCACAAGAAGGCTCAAGCAAGCGTCCATGAAACCACACAATTCAAGATCTTGTTCAACGTCTGCAAGGGCTACACCGAATATCTTGGAACCTTCCAGAAGTTTAAAGGCACCAAAAATGTGGTTGCCTTGGTTCATGCCAAATACGCTGTTATGAACCATGCAATGCTTGTGGCTCAATCAGCCTGTGGTGTTGAAGGGTCACTCAGCGTTAAGCTGAGCAAGAGTTACTCCGGGATGGCTCAAGGGTTCGTTGCGCTTGCGGAGAAGATTGCTTTGATCTCGGCTAAATATAAGTTTGCCGCCAACGCCAAGATAAGCCAGAGTGATTTGGTGAATATCGACCGCTGTTTGATTAATTTGAAGGGTTCGATTAGGGTTTTTTTCAAGGTGATCGCTGAGGTCAGCAAGAAATCCTTTGCCGAGGGCGATGTCAATTTTAGAGGCAGAATTGGAAGCGGTTTCCTCGGATCTTTCGTTAAACAGGGTCTTGGATTTGGCGCTCGCGCCGGAGGTAATGTTGGAGCTCTACTAGGAGATCATGCCTCCGAACTTGGAGGTGTAGCCGGAGGTGAAATTGGAGCCAATGCCGGAGCCAATGTCGGAGGTAAAATTGGAGCCAATGCCGGAGCTCAAGCCAGCGCCAAAGTTGGAGCCAAAGCCGGAGCCAAAGCAGGAGCTCAAGCCGGAGCTCAAGCTGGAGCTCAAGTTGGATTCAATGTCGGAGGTAAAATTGGAGCTCAAGCTGGACCCGAAGTTGGAGCTCATGCTGGAGCCAAAGCTGGAGGACAAGCGGGAAGATTCTTACGTCAATATCGGACCCAACTGATCGGAGGATCAGCTCGATTCGACGAGGCGGGTAAGGCGAAAGTGGGACGAGGATGGGAGATCAGGCCGATGAGCCACTCTAACACCAAACACTAAGACTGAGCAAAGGCGCAAATTGAAGCATTTGAACAACAGATGAAGGAGCCATGAGTTTATCACTATTTTCATTTTTAATAATATGGAGGGAAACGCCATGCGATATTTACATATATTTGTAACCATTAACAAAACTCCATATAATTCAATAATAAAGTATCGCATGTTTTCTTAATTACTATACGTGTGGATGCAAGATTCGTTTTGCATTTTATCAACAACAAAAAAACAAAACAAAAACAAAAACTCAGTTTTGCATGAGTCGGGTGATACGTTAGATATTGTGGACTAAAGCTTTCGTCTAATTAGCACGAAATCGAACTTAACTGTCAAGAGAATCGCTCTGGATGATGGTAGTATAATTGATTTTTTCAGTACGAAAAGTACAAGTATAAGAAGATGAACAAATGGCTACAATAAAATTTAGGTTCTTTGTGTTGGCATTCCTACTAGGAGCTCATGCCGCCGAATTAGGAGCCATATTCTACCATTTTCTCAATCCAGATTAATTTTCTTCAATTGGTTCCCCTTTGTTCTCAATTAGATCAATTGTGTGAACAAGGTTTGCAAAGTTCATGGTAGAATAAGATGAAAATGTCTTGGATTAATTATGTTTGTATATGGATTACAAATCATGAAATCAAGGCTATGATCTCAAACATATGTGAGTTTCTGTGATTTTCAATTTTTTCTGAATTTGATTGCAATTTGTTAACAAATATTCAAATCTGAGATAGTTGATATATATCATATTTTGCCGGCTTAAACTATGTTTAAAATAGAATTTTGATTGACAACCTTTTTGGTTTAGGTATTTTATTGATGTTTTTAGTGTTTTTTAGAAATTTTAGCATTTTTACAAAACATTGAAACTTTTTTTGAACAACAAACAGTATTCAGTTATAAACTTATAGTCGATAGATTACATAAACGAAGTAGAGGTAGAGAAATCCAGAAGAGATTTCTTAGCTAGTGCATCAGCCGATAAATTGGTAAGATGCGAAATACAAATAAATGATAAAGCAACAAACGAAATTGCTATGGAATTGATATCAATTGAAAAAGTCCGTGGAGCTCCTTGATCGGTTCCCGGTTGTTGATGGCTCGGACAAAGTCTTGAGCGTCTGACTTTAGACAAAGCTTTGTGTATCCCATTTCCCGTGCGTGTGATAACGTTGCTCGGATAGCAAACGCTTCAGCAATCAAAAGCGATAACACATAGGATTTTGCATAGTTTTTTGCTAAATGGTAAATATTTCATTAGATGAAAATGTTTCAGGTTACAATTCGAAAATCGAAAAACCTAAATTGATGTGTTCATGGCAAAAAAGATAAAAACATGAACACAACATAACAAGCAACGGTTTTCGGTTCATCACTCAACATGACCAAAATCCATGGAATCGATGAAGCGATGACGATGACGGGAATTCAATTCTGAACCAATACGAACAGAGAGGAGCACAAGACAAAAAATGCACACTCAAGACAAATTACACTTACTCCTCCCAAAGTGAAGCACTAGAAGCCGTTCACCAGAAGTCCAAAGCTGAGCCGTCAACGACCAATGCCCCAAAGCTCTCGGTTACCCATCCCCATGAGCAGCGGAAGAGTAATTCTGGGAATTTTCCATGAGCTATCTCAGAGAAGAGACCTCGCAAACTGAAGCCGAATGCAGGAGCTCACTCTACCAACAACATTGGCTAGCACAAAGCTACAATAATCCAATCAAACCACACCTGCAAACATTAACAATCGTACTAGCTCCTCTAGACCTCACCAAGATCACAATTAGGCAAATGTCAAGATTTTGCATAGTTTCTTGCATATTTCAGTATCATCACATATTATGTTTTTAATTTAAAAGTTTGACATGTGAATAGACATTATAAATTTATGATATAATGTGTATATATAAAAGAGTCAATTAGGTAGAAAATGATTTATTTTGGGCTTATTAGCCCACTAGCATAAAATATCCGAAATTAGATGTTTGTGTTGTTGGGTTTTAAGGAGTTTACCATTTTGTCTCATATTTTTTCTTACTAGCCTAGGATAGCAAAGATCTTTGTATCAGAAAATCTCTGAACCGAGATATTCTTCACGGTAATTTAGGTAAACTCTGCAAATGTCAGAGACACAGTAATCTGACAAAGCCGGCTAACATTAAATGAAGGCTTCGGTCATCACTCGTCATGCTCATAACAAGTTGATAAATCTCTCTCTAAAAGCATACCTTTCCGTCTATATAAACATGGAGTCACCAATACTAACTCTGCACATTCATTATCAATTTTCTCTCATAAAAGCACATCTGAGCTAGTTACTTGTGGAAATATTATAAAATCGAATCGTTATCTGTCGCCGACAAACTCAATCCAACCAAGGTACTTGTGTTAAAAATAACTGCCGATTTACTTCATTTAGAAATTCCATGTTTAGTTTAGTACAGAATCTTATATTGACCATTAAAGGTGAAAATATGTTTTGCTTTTTGAAGGCATACTCCCACATTTGTCATATTTTCAGTATTCCACATTTGTATATTAACCACCAAAGGAAACACAATATTATGTGCCATATTATATCGTACAAAACCACATCTACCTAAACATTTAATAGATTCATATTCCTTATATCTGCAGATGGCAAAGCATGTTAGGCTCCAGACAGGAGTTTGGGTGAAATAGGAAGAAGGTGACTGGAGTTTCAAAACGGATCCTACGGACTTAGGCTTTAGAACTACGGTGGAAGAGAACCAAAGTTTTGAGTTTCTTGTTGGGATTGTTTGGAAGAGATACCACTTAGATGCAGAGACCCCTGTTTTGCTGACGTACGAGTTTCCGAGAAGGATGTTGCAGCCAATGGGCTTGCTTCCTGCGCCTATCGACATAAAGACAGATAATGATGTTGTTATGTTCATGGGAGTGCGTCAGGGATACCCAGACCTGACTATGTATGTTACAAGTGGTGCAGAAGCCGTGGCCACGTATCAATTCTACTGTCGTTCAACATTTGTGGTTGGTGGCACATCTTACGTGCCAAGAAACCAACCAACTTTTGTTGGGGAGCAGGAACCTGAATCCCTTAGTAAGTCGCCCATGGTTACATGTATGTATTTGACTACCACTTCCAGTGTTGATGATAGCGATTTTCTATGCAGATATGTGGACAGGAAAAGAAATGGTGTGGTCAAATGCAACAATGGAAGAGATTTTCACCACTGCAGAAATGGTCATCCTCCATAGGGTCCATTTGGAGATGCAAAAAAATAAAACTGGTCCATTTGCCCCTTCTACTGCACCCTCAACTGGACTTCCGGGAGGTAATGGTCTGGAGGACACAGAAATGGCAACTGAAACACAAACGCTTACTTCTGAGCAAGGTTTAATAGTTGAATAACAATTGTGATAAAATACTTATTTATATATTTATGGAAAATTTGGGCTAAATTGGTATGCAACTGTCCTATATAACAAAGTGAAGAGTCTAATATCTTTTGTAACATTCAGTTTGGTTCACTTAATTTTTGCAGTTGTGACCACTGAAGTTGGAACACAGACAACTAATGGCACCGTCAATCAGGCTCAGCTGACTCCTGAATGCGTAAACGTTTTTGGGGAAGCTAGTTTGGCCCCGTCCCCTACTCCCATTACTGCTGTGTTCGGGTGAGAATCTGGTGGTCGTGAAGAAGCCATTGCCTTTTGGGAAAGTTTAATCAATGATGGATATCAACCAGACGGTTCAGGCTGCAGGTTTTGCGGTTCCTGTTGTGAATACAGAAACTGGAACAGATGTTAACTCTTCTGCCATGATCTCTTCCTCAGCCGTTTGTACTATGCTTGACTCCCATGGAAAGTCTACACTACCTGGCGGTACTCAGTCACCCGGCGTTAGTTCTCCTAAGACCACACCCTTTGAAAAATATGTTTTCCCTATTACCCATGATACAACAACTTCGGAACCCTCCAAAATAGGTACTGTAGCATTCCTACAATACCAATAATTGCGTTAATGTAGTGTTTGTAAGGTAATACTAAAGCGTATATCATTCTAATAGGAGACCAATTAAATGCAGGTACAAGTTCTGGACCAACACTTGAGATTGGGGAGGCTAGTGGTACGAAAGGGAAGACCAAAGGAAGTGGTCCATTTCTTGGACTTACTCTTAACTGTGGAAGTCTAGACTATGGACGTAATCCCGTTATGATAGACTTGGACTCAAGCTCTTCTGATGGCGCGACTGATAATGAGGGTGGGTTTTAAAATTTGTGGCAATGAAGCTTATGTTTTATGTAATTTGCCTTTAAATTTGTATATTTTACGGAGAGGTAAACGCTTTTATAAAGGTACAACCTTTATTGCGTTACCGATAATAACATGTTTGGTTGGTTATTTTATGAAATAACCAACATCTTTTGTAATGGACGGATAATTATTGTAATGTATTCGGGTTTCAATATAATGTTAAATTAGAAGTTATATATGATCTTCTGATATCCTTACCTCATTACTATGTACATTGTATAGGTGATGCATCTCATAATCGAAATACAATCTACATTGGAATGACTTTCAAATCACAAGATGCTTTTAAGTTGCACATGGCTATGTATGTCATAACCAATAAGTTCTGGTATCTGACTGTCCAATCAAAGCCAGCTCTAATGGGATTTAAATGTGTAGGGAAATCTTGTCCATGGCGCGTTTATGCAACGAGGTTACAGGATTCACCTGGGTACGAGATCAGGAAACTGAACCTCCAACATAGCTGCACCGTTGACGAACGAGGTGATTACCAACAACTAGCATCGACCGCTGTCATTGGAGATATGCTACGTTCTCGTTTTGTGGGTTCATGTAGCGGGCCGAGACCTACAGAAATTGTAAACCTCATGCGCTCATAACACAATCTGCGTATCCCTTACTGGAAGGCTTGTAAATCAAGGGATATTGCGATGGACAAGGCGAAAGGTGCTTCTGGGGTGTCTTACAATGTACTACCATCATACCTGCAGCGGCTAGCAGTGGCAAACCCTGGAACCTGTGTGTATTTGGAAACTGTAAATGAGGAAGGTCTTGGACAACAGTTCAAGTATGTATTTTTGGCAATGGGTGCAAGTATTTGTGGATATGAGTTCATGCGAAAGGTTGTTGTCATTGATGGAACACATCTTCACGGCAAATACGGCGGATGCCTTTTAACTGCTGCGGCACAAGATGGTAATTTTGGAATTTTTCCTTTGGCATTTGCAATCGTTGATAGCGAGAATGACAAGTCGTGGGAGTGGTTCTTCGACAAATTGTCAAATTTTGTTAAGGACTCGGAAAACCTTGTATTTGTGTCGGACAGACACAAATCTATATATGTCGGATTGAACAAGGTTAGTTAATTAACAGTTTTTACATATTAGCCGATTCATTTAAAATTGGTTGCCTAAAAACTTTGCTAAATATAAACATATTCTTTTGGATGGATATTAATTTTGTTACCGAAGGTCTTAAATTATTTAACCGTCCAATTTCAGGATTATCCATATGCATCTCATTGCGCTTGTGTGGTGCACCTTAAACGTAACATAAGTGCACTGTTTAGGAATCGCCACCTTGGATATATGGTGAATAGAGTAGCAAGGGCATACCGTTTGGGAGACTTCAACAGATTGTTTGCAGAAATAATTAACATGGATCCAAAATGTGCTGAATACTTAGACAACATTGGCTTTGACCATTGGGCTCGAGCTCATTTCTGTGGTGATCGTTACAACCTTATGACAAGTAACCTCGTAGAGGCGTGGAATGCGGTCATTCGTAATGCAAGAGGTTTTCCTGTAGTGTCTCTCATTGAGTTTATTAGGGCAAAACTGATGGATTGGTTTGCCAAGCATCGAGTACAAGCAGAGGGTACCACCGCAAGTTTGACACCTAAAGTGGAAGAAATATTGGCTAAAAACTTTATCGATTCTGCCGGGTTTGTGGTTAAAAAAATAAGGTTCGAAGAGTATGAGGTTCGCGACAAAGGGGGAGAAGCGTTCCATGTAAACCTAGGTACGAAGACATGCTCTTGTTTCGAGTTTCAATGTTTGGCTATTCCATGCAAACATGCGGTTGCGGCTGCTCTGAAAGTGAAAATCAAGGTGGATAGTTTGGCTGCTGGTGAATATAGTTCTGAGAGTTTTATAATGGCGTACCAGATTCCAATTAATCCACCTACAGACATCAATGACATGTCGGAAATAATGCCACCTCTTTGTGACCAGAAACTGTACCTACCCGTGACAAGGCGTCCACCAGGCAAGCCAAGAAAACTGCGCTTTTTCTCTAGAGGGGAGTCACAGGTTAGTCATTATAATTGCGGTTGTTGTTATTTATGCAACGCGGCATTAATTAGAATAGACAACTTATATTACATTAATAGTTTCCTTCTAATGTATGTAACTGACGATTCATATTCATTTCCATTTTAGATGAAAGCTACTCGGTGTCGGACAATGTGTAGTCGTTGCAAGGGAGTGGGACACAATCGCGCATCTTGCAAGATGCCGATAAGCTGAATACCATAACTTTGTACGGGGCAATTAAGGTGTGACATGTTTCCAGAAGTGATGTACCTGGGTCAGCCAAAGTATATATGTCTTTATGTTTCATATTAGTGTATCATCCCAGATGAAGAATTGAATATTTCCTGTTGTATGATAGCTAATAAAGTCTTAATAAATTGCCTCTTTTTTAACGAAATACTAGTGTCATTGGAGAATAACATACATGACTCAAATTGGATATCTATTAGTCCACATTACGACCCAATTAGAAGGCAGAGACGTCAAATACCATGGTCTGAGTGAGGACTATTATCCTTGACAAATACCGATTACAATTTACCGTTTACAGTCAGTTGATAACATGGTCGGTCATAAATCTATAATAATGTGCAAAGAGGTTAGACATTTGTTTTTTAATTTTGACAGAATGTATACTAATTCCCTGATCGTACCAATTTGAATAATGACCCACTCCATAATAAATTGGATGGTCACATTTCATATTAGCTATCTAACATTTAAGGTGAACGAAATTACACACCTTTATATGTCTACATCCACACGAAAACAACTAATAGTGCAAAAGTTTTATGCCAAAGTTGTAGATGTCTTAAACTCGGTCTAAAATAACAACCTGCATCCGTCTTATCAAAGTAAGCATACACACCCTGTTGACAAATTACAGAGTCTCTTTGTAAGTCTCATAAAGCGAGACTGTAATCTTCTGGCTTTCGACAGTAAGGAAATCAGGAGTAACTTGAAAACAATCTTCCAAGCCAGAAACAGCATGAGCCCCCATTAGCAGGACAGAGGCAACCCCTGTGGAAACATATATCGGGTGTTCAGGTATCCTTTTGTCCCTTTGTATGGTAAAAGGTTGAAGGTCCTCTGGAGGTAGCTCACGACCACTTTGTTTCAGCAAAAAAGGGAACATAGCTGCAATATGTTTAACATCTTTCACTGTTGCAGCATCTGAACGCATTGAAACATTGCAATCAAGTACTGATACCTCCTGCTCTGGCCAATCAACATATATGGAAACCCAATGAAGCTTGTCAATGTTGAACGGAAAGTAAAAATGCTCCGCATCCGCATGTCCATCATCATCTCCATTAAGTAAGTCCACAAGCTATTTCTGGAATTGGAATGAAGTTCGATCCTTTGACTTGATGAACCGGGAGTAATTCTTGCCTAGCAACGACACAAATTTTGTATCAAAAAATGCAGCCCTCTTGAACGCATTTCCTGCAACAGCTCGGGCATAAGCCGTTCTTGTGTAATCCACTAAGACATCCATCAACTTTAAACAAAAATTGTTAGTGTTACAAACAACTTATCGTGTCCTCCCAACATTAAATGTGTACTTAGACATACCTTCATTGTAATTGCTTTTGTTGGACAAGAAATTTCGGCAATATCCTTGCTAGACACATTGACTCGTCCTATGGTCATGGACCTGAATGAAAAAATTTTGGACAAGTATATAAATTCTTGGCCATTACATTTATTAGACGGCTACTTTTATTTTTTTCCAACTAACTAACTATGTAATTAGGACAATAATAATTAGCCCCAACTTATTGTATGCAATAACGAATGGCTGAAATTGTTTACCATGATTTCTTGAGCTTGTCATGTAGAGTTGCGTATTTACGAATACACATCTGAGCTTCTGTCTCCGCCTGCAAAAACCTAGGATCACACTAGAAGTCCGAAACCAGCTTAGGTGGTGCAGTCTTTAACCGCTTGCTCCGACGATCATTTAAAACATTCTCATCACCACCATCTTCACCAACTACTTCAGGTACATCAACACCATCAACAACTGGACACGCTGCAGATTGTTGTTGTTGCGGTTGAGTAAGACCAAGGGAGAAAGACGGGGGTGGGAAATGTATAACATTTTGTGTGTCCTGAAAAGATAATTTCAATGTAAATAACCGTATATGAGGATATTGAAAAAAGGATTGCTCATTACAAGAAAAGTATAAGGACTGTGGTACCTCCTTTGTATCGAGAGACACAACAGGTGGTTCGGAGCTTAAAATTGGTTGGGACTTATCACCACCATCTAATCCTACAGTGGAATGGTGATCGTTACCAGGAACTGTTGCTTGTGGGCTACCCGTATTACGTCCATAACTTTGCTCTCTATTTGTCACCTGGTCCTGAATGGAAGGGAAATTATAGTTGCTGTCAGAACCAAGAAGGTTACCATATATATAGTTATAGAGTCAACCATAGCAAAAACTAAGTAATACATGACTTTAACTATTATTTCCCTACACAGAATTAAGTACTACACATAAAAACAATGCAAACATGTTTACCTGGCAATTATTCCTTGGAAAACATGTTTCCTGAGGAGAGAAGACACCAGCAACAGGGGGTCCTTCATTATAGTGAGCACCCTGGTTTATTTGTTGGCAATGAACAATCACCCTACTAACTACAGCTTCAGCCAATGCCTTGTCAGTTGTTTCCATGTGTTTTTCCAGTCGACTTTCAACGTTTTGTATGGAGGCATTCACTTTTTGTTCAAACCCAAGAAACAAATCTGTCACTTTCCTCACAACAATATTACCAACCTCATGCAATTGTTCACCACTCAATCCACATATGTTGCCTGCCGGTTCAGATGTGGACCCAACAAAAGTAACAGATCTTTTTGATTTGGTGTTTCTCTTTGTGTTTGCTTCTTTTGCTGCCTCTTCTTCTTCTTGCCGCATTTTGTCTACATCATCTGCTGTTACGCCACCAACGAACATATCACCATTGAACTGAAAGTCTTCATTGATTAAGCTGACCATATAATCAACCTTTGGGTCTTCATCTTCATCTAACCAAGCGTATGTTGCCTCATCAATATCGATTTCACCATCGCCACCGATTATGCATTCCACAAAAACCTGTAACCAACCAAATACAAAGGTATTAAATAAATAAAGATTTATAATTTAACTTCTTAAGTATTCACCATCATGAGATTAATTTGGATATAGTGTGGCCTATACAATATTTAAAATCAGTTTAGTATCTTTTCCCACTAATCTGTAAGTACAAAGACTTGGACATAATTATTTTAGCATATACTTTTACCTGGCCCTTCTCGTTAAGAAATCTGGCATGTGATGGACTTAAGCTATACTTTGCAACCCCTGTTTCATTATCTTCATCTTTCTCATTGTCTTCATTAGAGTCAGATGAGGTGTGAAGTTGAACTACTTCAGTCAAGGCAGGAACAGCTTGTACCATAACCAACTGGAGGGAATATACAAATCCTTTCAACGCAACGCTCTTTTGCGAGAGAGACACCTCTTTCTTTTCCTTAATACTCGTCATCAACATTGTAAAAGCTAGCATGCCCCAAGGATACTTAAAAAATTCATCCAAGTCTTCGATTCGCTTAGCGTGCTCGCACATAATTTTGGGATTGTGAGTTGTTGGCATAAGAACATACGCTAATAGAGCTAGACACGCATACTTTATTCTCAAATCCTTGTCGGTCACAGTCCGTTTCTTCAATATTCTAACCATGGATACAACAGTGACAGAGGAAAGCATTCCAAATAAAGTAGGCCAGTACGGTTTCCCAACAATACTTACCTTCAATTTTTTTATGCGATGCCTTAGGAAATGGCCCACAAGGCAGCCCTGTGACAAGGCCAAATTCTCTCAAAGAAAATCGAACAGGACGCCCAGCAAACAGAATCCATATCTCGTGTTTTTAATTCACTTTCAACTGGCGGGACATTACGTACCTACCAAACCTACCCGAATATGTAGGTTTTTCTACAAGAGTTAGGAATTTCCCAAAACTTGACTCCTTAATAACTCTTCGTCTTCATCCAACGCGTTCATAATTGTCCGTACTCGTTGCGGTTTATGGTAAGACGTCACTTTAGTGCCAACAGGTTCATGACCTTTTGCAAACATCCGTGGAGGCAGGCGAGTATAATCCATCTACAAAGAAGACAATAAATATTTCAATATAAAGGTTAACTAACAAATTAGAAACATGAAGAAATTAAAAATTTTAATTTCAAAACCAGATCTCAAGTCAACAATGCGAAACCCAGAAATTGCTATGAATTCTTACCTAAAATTGACCTAGGGGAAGTGATAGTCGAAGTATATCTGTCGGGGACAGCACAATATTTCTTCTATGTTAACGGGAACTCAAAAATGGAAGACCCAAATTACTTAACTGGAAATCGAAAATGGCGACAGATTTACTTCGCCTGAATTGAAAAACACAGAACAATATCGAAATAATGAAAAACAGACGGCGACGCGTGATGGAGAATATTGAATTTTCCCATCTCCCATACCTCGAGAAAACCGTATAGCCATAATTACTACTTCCTGACACACGCTTCAGCTCAGACAGCTATACCTTAGGCTACATAGGGGTTTAATGGATATTTTTAAAAATC
This sequence comes from Draba incana, assembly GCA_963576765.1. Classification (NCBI taxonomy): domain Eukaryota; kingdom Viridiplantae; phylum Streptophyta; class Magnoliopsida; order Brassicales; family Brassicaceae; genus Draba; species Draba incana. Next base: position 29,907,971 of record OY755216.1, read on the forward strand.
GTACAGTGGACAATACAGTAAAATACCATTTCACCAAATACAGGATTATTTTATCCTATAAATGCCAATTACTCTATATAAAATCTACAAATCTATGCAAATATCTAAAATATCTTTTTATGTTTTATATAGATATTGTATTTTAGTATTTGTTTTCGAATTTCATATAATAGATATTCCAATTTTAAAATTAAAAAAAATAAACTGTCAATCGAACTGGATCTAAATAGATATTTCTCAAGCATATCACATAAGTTCGATATGGACCATATGGTTAATTGTAAAAGTAATTACAAAAGATGTATGGTAAATGAGTGGTGAGTTTGATGCCGAACTCTATCCTGACATATGCAATGACGTTAAATACTTGACACAATTGCACGTGTCACGTGGATACGATATTTGATCACAAACTAATCAGTTTCCCTTGTCACTCTCTACGTTCGGTTTAGTAGGCAGTGACGTCATCAAAATTATTATTTTCTTCTTTTTGGATTTTTATTTGATTTGAGTATGTAGAGGCTGTTTATTTCAAGAAAGATTTTCCGACCTGCACACGTTTCAAATGTTACATTTTATATCGACAATATAGTATCAAATTATGTATATATATTAGGATAAATAGTATCAAATTATAGTGCAAACAATTAAAAGTGATGAGAGATAACAGTACAATAAAAACAGTAATATTTTTTTTAATGATGTTTTAGTGATTGGTTATACAAGAGTCTATACAAATTGTACTAACCTCATAAATGTAACCAATCAAAGCCTATGTATTTCAAATTATGTATATACACATATAATTATAGAATTTTACTAGATATGTATATATATATAAAATAATTTTTTTGTTTCTGTTCATTGCGGGGCGAGATGGTCAATGCTATAAATTCATCTTTAGCTCATATGTTTTGAAATTAATTTAACAAGTAATAAAAGAAGAAAAACCTACCATCTCAATAATGGAAACTTTCTACCTAATTCTATCTTTGTTCTTCCTCTTCCTCTCTCTAAGATCCTTGTTCGGGACTCGGCGGCAGAAACTAAACCAACCGCCGTGTCCAAGTCGGACATTACCGATTCTCGGACACCTCCACCTCCTAAAGCTGCCGCTCCACCGTAGATTTCTCTCTCTCTCCCAATCATTAAACAAAGCCTCCATTTTCTCTCTTCGCCTCGGCACGCGACTCGTTTATGTTGTTTCTTCTCACTCCGTGGCCGAAGAATGTTTCACTAAGAACGACGTTGTTTTAGCTAACCTGCCGGAGTTTATAATTGGTAAACACATCGGGTACAACTCTACAACCATGGTTGGTGCGGCTTACGGCGAAAGTTGGCGTAACCTCCGCCGTATTGGCACTATTGAGATCTTCTCGTCTTTTAGGCTCAATAGCTTCTTATCCATCCGTAAAGATGAGATCCGACGGCTCATATTCTGTCTAGCCAAAAACTCCCAACAAGTACGTGCGATATTTTAACACACTTATTTTTATCAAAATGAAGAAGATATTTAACATACTTATATACGTACGGTCTCGATTGTTTTTTACCTTTTTTATAAAATGAAATATTGCATTACTTTGTTCATATAATTTTTTTTTTTTGTAAATTGGTATTTGAACATGTACTAATAGATAGCCAAATTCTATTCTTACAAAAATTCTAGTAAATAATCATTTTATACATCACCCATTGGATAATACCAGAGTACTCTAGATTTCTATACGAAAGAAAAAAATTGAAAATATGAAATGTAACCATTTGATTTAAAATCGTAATTCAGGAGTTTGCGAAGGTGGAGATGAGAACATTGTTTATGAGCTTGACTATCAACAACATCATTAGAATGGTGGCCGGAAAACGATTCTACGGTGATGGAACAGAGGATGATGATGAAGCAAGACATGTGAGACAGTTGATTGCCGAGGTGGCTGCTAGCAGCGGCGCAGGGAATGCCGCGGACTATTTCCCTATCCTCCGTTGGATAACGAATTACGAGAAACGGGTCAAGAAGTTGGCAGGTCGGATGGATGGATTTTTGCAAGGTCTAGTGGACGAGAAACGTGCAGAGAAAGTAAAGGGTAACACTATGATCGATCACTTGCTTTCTCTACAAGAAACTCAGCCTAATTACTACACTGATGTCATCATTAAAGGAATCATACTCGTAAGTAATAAGTAACGAGAGATCACGTCAGTAAATATCATTTGAGGTTTTTATTGTAGTTAAACTGATTTTGTTTTGGATAGGTTGTGATACTAGCCGGTGAAAGAAAAGATGAGCTAAGCTCAGATTTGAAGAAAAGATGAAAACTTTAGAATTTTATTATCATTCTTCTTGAGGGTTTACAATGGTTATAATTTCTCTTTTATAGACTCACAAATCAATCTAAGATGATGACAGATGTAGCTCATCTAGAGATTATAGAAGATGATAAAGGATCAAAACGGTTATGAATTTCTATCTTTTGAGCTGGTTTTGGCTGTAAGTGTAAAGGTGATTTTACCTTATCTTCTCTGTTCAAAGATGCCGTTGGGGAAGAAGCTTCAAGAGACTTCACTGGTTCTGATTTCTTCGTGGGCCGTTGACTGGTTTTGTGGCCCATCGTGATGTTGTTCTTTAGCCCATCTTTCAGTTTAGAAGCTTCTGTTTGAGCGAGAGTGTTCGACTTCTTTGGCTTAACACACCCCTGCAAACTTAGTGTGGAACTTTGAGCCACACCAAGTTTGAATCTGAGCTCAAGGAACGCTGCAATTGGCAAAGATTTCGTGAAGATATCAGCCAACTGATGTTTAGAGGGAATGTGATGAACCACAAGCTTGCCAAGAGCTACACGTTCTCTGACAAAGTGCCAATGTGTCTCGAAATGTTTTGACCGCCTGTGAAGAGCTGGATTGGTAGAGAGATAGACGGAGGAGAGATTGTCACAGTATAGATTAGGCGTACCAGGTAGGGAGATGCCTATTTCTTCAAGAAGTTTTTCCAACCAAGTAACTTCAGCTGCTAAGTCCGAGAGAGCTCTATACTCAGCTTCGGTTGAGCTTCTTGCAACTGATTCTTGTTTTCTGGCGGACCAAGAGATTATGTTGCTGCCCAAGAAAGTGCAGAATCCTCCTGTAGACCTTCTTGAGTCTTGACAACCTGCATAGTCTGAGTCACTATAGGCATGAAGGTTGAAGTCTGTTGCTGAAGAGAACATTGTGCCAAAATCAGTGGTGCCTCTGAGATAACGAAGAACACGCTTGAGGAGGTTGAAGTCAGACATCATAGGGCTGTGCATTTTTTGACAAATGTAGTTGACAGCAAATTGAATGTCTGGCCTTGTGAGTGTGAGGTATTGAAGTTTTCCTGCCAAGCTTCTGAAGTAAGATGGCTCAGGGAAAGGTTCTGACTGACCTGTTACTTTGTCAAGTTGTAGTGGAAGCGGAGTGGGCATGGGAGAGCAATCTGACATCCCCGCAGTATAGAGAAGATCTTCAGTGTACTTGGCTTGACATAGGAATAGCCCATCTTTCACATGAGTAGCTTGAATTCCCAAGAAATAGTGAATAGGACCCATGTCTTTCATTCTGAACTCATTGTTAAGAACCATCAGGAACTGATCAATTAAGGTCTTGTTGTTTCCTGTTAGCAGCATGTCATCAACGTAGAGCAAGAGCAGCATTGTGTTACCATCCTTATGATACACAAACAGTGACGGATCCCTTGTGCAACATTGGAACCCATAATCCAGCAAGTGAGTGCTAAATTTGTTGAACCACTCTCTTGGAGCTTGCTTTAAACCGTATATGGCCTTGTGAAGCTTGCAAACGTGGTTGGGATGTTCAGGATCAATAAAACCAGGCGGCTGATGCATATACACAATTTCATTCAAATCACCATGAAGGAAGGCATTTTTAACATCAAGCTGCTTAACCTCCCATTTCAGAACTGTAGCAGTATGTAGAATGGTTCTCACTGTGGCAGTCATAACCACAGGGCTATAGGTCTCTAGGTAATCGATACCTTCTTCCTGATCAAAGCCTTTTGCACATAGCCTGGCCTTGAGCTTGTCTAGATCACCATCAGCTAATAGTTTTGTCCTGAAGACCCATTTGCAACCTAAGACATTCATACCAGGTTCATAAGGAACTAGAGAGAAAGTACCAGTTTCCTTGAAGGTGTCCATTTCATCTGTCATGGCTGCATTCCAACCTGGATGTTTGAGAGCTGCAGTGACAGTTCTGGGCTCAGAGTGAGGAGATGGGACAGTGAGCAAGACATACCTAGGATTAGGTTTCTTGATACCATCTTTTCCTCTCGTTGTCATAGGGTGATTATTGACAGGAGCTGCAGGATCATGCTGAGTTTCTGTTTCAGGAAGAGAAGAGTGAACCTCAGGTGACTCATCCAAAGAAGGAGAAGCTGCAGTATTGTGTTGAGAAGATGATAACTCAGGAAAATCTTCAGGAGTAAACAGAGGCGGTTCAGTCACTTCCGGTGTTAGAGAGTTTGGTGTAGACTCAGGAACTTCTTGCGCACTAGACTCTGAGGTTTCATAAATGATGGGAGAAGGTGCTGCTGGTTCCACACTTGCAAGAGATTGTGGCACAGGAAGAAAGCTTTGTTGCCAAGCAGCAAGGAGAGGAGTTTCAGCTCTTGGTTGCAACTTAGCATAGGTTGTAGCAAAGGGAAATTCAGATTCTTCAAACAAGACATGCCTGTTGATGTAGACATGGCCAGTAGGTGGGTAAACACAGCGATACCCCTTGTATTTATCACTGTAACCAAGAAAGACACACTTTAAAGATCGAGGTTCAAGTTTGTTTGAAGAGTACGGACGAAGCATCGGATAACAAGAGCAGCCAAAGACCCTGAGGAAAGAGTAAACCGGTTTGGTGCCAAACAAGACTTCATAGGGACTCTCTTGATTTGACAAGGCAGAAGAGGGAAGCAGATTGCTGAGAAAGTTGGCTGTGGAAAAGGATTCAACCCAATACTTCAATGGCACTTTACTGTTAAATAGCATAGACAGACCAAGCTCAGTTATGTGTCTATGCTTCCTTTCAGCTAGGCCATTCTGTTGAGGAGTATGGGGACATGATATGAGCTGCTTAATCCCACACTTGCTGAGATGGGAAGTAAAAACCTTACTTATAAATTCTCCTCCTCCATCACACTGAAACACTTGGATCTTTTGACCAAGTTGATTCTCAACCAAAGCTTGAAATAACAGAAAAACTTGATAGAAATCTGACTTCAATTTGAGAGGATAAAACCAACAATATCTTGAGAAATTGTCAATAAAAACCACATAGTACTTGAATCCTTGAACTGAACAAACAGGAGATGGACCCCATAGGTCACAATGGATGCGTTGAAGAGGTTTATTAGCTTTAAAACTAGAGGAAGAGAAAGACAGTTTTGAGCTTTTTCCAAGCTGGCAGGATTCACATAACTTGCCAGAGCCCTTGTTTATTGAGATATCTTTATTCCTGGAGAGTAGCTGGAGAACTTCATTGTTGCAGTGACCAAGTCTTTGATGCCATACTTCTTCAGGAGAAGAGGTTTGTCTTGTTGAATAAAAGGCCATGAATGAAGGATTCTCCAGTACATATAGATCTTCACGCCTTCTTCCTTGAGTCAGGACTTTCTTTGATTGCTTGTCCTTCACAGCAACCCCATCACAATCAAATTCAATGGAAATTGGATAATCGGTTGTGAGTTTAGACACAGATAGAAGAGATTTCACTATGCCAGGACAGACAAGCACATCATTCAAAGAAAGAGTACCTGAGGGAAGGGCTAAAGGAACAGATCCGATGTGAGTGATGGGAAGGAAACTACCATCACCAACCATGACTGCATCTGTACCATGATAAGTCTGAGCAGATTGAAGATTCTGTGTAGAGCTAGTGACATGTGAGGAAGCTCCAGTGTCAGGGTACCATTCGTGACCAGAGTACTGAGAATCATCTGTTACTCTCATAGCAGCAAGAGCTGTAGATGCTTCATCTAACTGAAAATCTCTATCAAACCGTTTGTAACAAGTCCAAGCAGAATGACCATATTTGTTACAAATCTGACAAGTTGGCTTAGTAGAGCTGGAGTTGTTGAACTGTTGTGGAAAACCTCTACCCCTGGTTGAGTAGCCTCCTCTTCCTCTGTTATTTCCTCTACCACGACCATAGCCTTGAGATGCAGGAGAGTTATCAACAGTGAAGGCAAGATGAGGGTTAACAGAGGTTGCAGAGTTTTCATAAGTTTTCAGTCGGTCTTCAAAGTTAGTGAGCCGATACACAACATCTTCAAAGGTAGGAGAAGAGAAAGAATCTAAAGCATTCTCTATAACAGTAGCAACAGGTTCATATTCCCTTCCTAAACCATTCAAAACCCCATAGATTTTCTCTTGATCCGGTACTGGATAACCAATAGAGTCTAACTGGTCACAAATAGTCTTAACTTCCTTTAAGTATTCCCCCATAGATTTACCAAGCTTAGAGACAGTTTGTAACTTCCTTTGTAAATCAAACTTCCTAGACGCCGAGACCCTATTGAAGTTCTTAGCAAGTGTGAACCATACCTCATGAGCAGACTGAAGTCCATAGACAATTCTCAAGGCATCTTCTGACAGAGATCCAAAGAGCCAAGCTTTAACAAGCTGGTCTTGTTGAACCCATGTGTTGAACGCAGGATTGGATACTTCAGAGGTTACTTCACCATTTCGGATAGTGGTTGTTGGCGGCGGTCGAGGTAGAGCACCAGTGACATAACCGAGCAGCATCTGGCTAGAGAGGAAAGATTCGAACTGTGTCTTCCATAGGAGATAGTTCGAAGCAGTGAGTTTCAGAGTAACGCATTGAGAATAAACATTGAGAGCAGAAGCGGGAATGGATTGAAGAGAGCCCTCCATGGCTCTGATACCATGAAAGAAAAGATGAGCTAAGCTCAGATTTGAAGAAAAGATGAAAACTTTAGAATTTTATTATCATTCTTCTTGAGGGTTTACAATGGTTATAATTTCTCTTTTATAGACTCACAAATCAATCTAAGATGATGACAGATGTAGCTCATCTAGAGATTATAGAAGATGATAAAGGATCAAAACGGTTATGAATTTCTATCTTTTGAGCTGGTTTTGGCTGTAAGTGTAAAGGTGATTTTACCTTATCTTCTCTGTTCAAAGATGCCGTTGGGGAAGAAGCTTCAAGAGACTTCACTGGTTCTGATTTCTTCGTGGGCCGTTGACTGGTTTTGTGGCCCATCGTGATGTTGTTCTTTAGCCCATCTTTCACATGTTTAGAAGCTTCTGTTTGAGCGAGAGTGTTCGACTTCTTTGGCTTAACAGCCGGAACCCACACATCAGCAGGAACGTTAGAATGGGCCATGTCAAATTTATTGAACCATCCGGAAGTATTACAAAAGGCAAAGGCTGAAATCGACACCCAAATCGGTTTAGACCGATTAATAGAGGAACAAGACATTGTGAAACTTCCTTGTCTCCAGAACATTGTGTCAGAGACTCTACGACTTTATCCGGTGGCTTCAATGCTTCTCCCTCACTTGGCATCAGAAGATTGTATCGTGGCAGGCTACGATGTTCCACGTGGCACGATAATAATGGTGAATGCATGGGCCATACATAGAGACCCAAACATGTGGGAAGAGGCAGAAATGTTCAAGCCAGGGAGATTTGAGAAGGAAGGAGAGGATAAAAAGTTGATGTCCTTTGGGATCGGGCGACGATCTTGTCCTGGATCAGGGCTAGCGCAGCGGCTGGTGACCTTGGCTCTTGGGTCGTTGGTCCAATGTTTCGAGTAGGAGAGAGTGGGAAAAGAACATGTGGACATGAGAGAAAGTGAAAAAGGAACCACCGTGCATAAAGCTACGCCATTGCAAGCTATGTGCAAAAGCTCGTCCCATTGTCCATAAGATTTTAGATGCTTCTTCTTGTCTATAAATTTCAAGTTAACCTTGTGTAATATTTTCATGTGAGCTTTACTAAGCTAGAAACACGACTGTATATATAATAATAAGACCCTAAAGAGATGCTACTGTGTAAAACACACCATCAATGTCATGAAAGAGAGTGATCCTGGTTAACTCCATGCAGCTAATTAAAACTAAAAGTACGAAAATGTCATAAACTTGATATTACCGTAATCGTTAAATTTGAAAAAAAAAACATCACCTAAAGATGAAGCAGCAGCAGATAATAACATATATGTAAAATCTCAGACACCAGAGAACCTTAAGGTAACAAAGTTCAGTTACTGTCGGAATCGTTTCCTGAGTTTATGTTCATCGGCTGAGGGTTCTTGTAATCACTAATCTCGTCCTGGTATCGCTGCTTGTCGACTTTTGCTTTGGCTTCGTACGGCTCTTTTTCCTCGTCTGTGTTTACATAAAAACATGCATACACAGTTAAAATCACATGCAAATGCTAAGCTAAGACCAAAGAAATGTAACTTTCTAGGGAAGGTTTGAAGATTTACCAGACATCTGACGCCACTTTTCTCCAAGCACCTTCCCCACCTCTCCAAACGCTATTCCTGGGTGAGTCTGCTTTATGTTCTGTTCAATTCACCAATCAGAATAATATTAATGTTTGCTCGCTGCAAAATGCTTTATCAAAGAGTTGAAGTAAAACAAAGGAGAGAAGAACTCACATCTCTTTCCATTTGGGAGAAGTACATGAAACCCGACATCGCTCTTTTTGGTGCATTAGGATCCTTCTTCTTTTTCTGCTTCTTCTTCTTACTACTGCTTTCTTCTGTGGCTAATGCTTTCTTCTTCGGGGGCAATCCTTTTGACGACGAAGCCTCTCTCTTGTGGTCCTTCTTGACAGATTTCTAAAACGAGTTGATAGTAAGAATAAAATATGTTAAAACATACGGTTCCGCTGCTGAAAGAGTTCCAAGAATGTGAAACAGTTTTATACCTCTTTCTCTTCTCCACCACCTTCACTAGCATCAGAGTCGTCCTCGCCAGAATCATCAGTTGGTGAACCACCATCATCATCGTCACCCGCAACAAAGTCCTCGTCCTTCATCAAATTTAAAGTGTCGATTGTCAAAAAACGTGATCATCAGAACATGGAAGTAATTCAGTCAAGACATAAAGTACTTACCTCCTCGTCACTCTCATCAGCAGCTTGGTTTCTGATACGCTCAAGATGAGGGTCAACGGCATCGTCGTCATCATCATCCCCGAGAACACCAGCAACACCATCTGCCGCTCCTGCACCTCCAAGGTTCATAATCTTCAAACCCTTATCGCTGCAAGAAAAGATAATGATTCGTCACCACTACAATTAAATGCACACTCAACAACTTCAAACGTTGAAATTGAAATTGAAATAACTATGCTAACCTTATGAATTTATAGAGATTGTGATACTCATTCCTCTGAATGTTCCGGAACAGATGTTCATGATCAGTTTTCAGTCTTATGAGAAGATCGAAATAATGCATGTTAGCGCCACCAGCAGCATGCCTTTCAAACTCCACATAGTCAATCTAAAAATTGAAAAACAAAAAAGGTTAAATAAACAACCTATAACTGAAACCCCAATTAAAAATTTCCAATTCTCACTAAACACAAAATACCTCATCATGAAGTATAAGTGTTGGAGGTTTAGGTAAAAAGAAAAAGCCCTTCTCAAGTGGATAAAGAACACCGTCTTCTGCTTTAAGAGATGATTTCACTGCCAACCCGTCTTGGGCACTACGGAATTTCCCTGGTTTAGTGATCTTAGCACCAGACAGCCAACGCAGCACCGTGGTGAACACTTCATGAATGAGACCCTGAAAACTCATGTAGCCATTTACTTAGCAATCAGTCTATGTAGAATTTTTATTAGGAAATGATAACATATGTCTCGACCAGAAACAGACCTTGTATGATCGCTCCAACTTGTCCTTGAACCTTGTATTCATAAGATCATCACTAATTGACAGTTCACTTTCGACGACGGAGTCAGTCTCAAACTAGAGAAGGTAAAGTAAGCAGATATGTAATCAGAGTAGCAAAGATAAAGAAACGGACTTATAGACAGAAAAATGAAAGGGAAAATAAAAGTAATGTTTACCTGCATCACAATATGGGGGTACATTGTCTGACCTTTTCTGATTGGTGGGTCTAGAGAGATAACCACAAAAGTATGTGGCTGGTTTGACTGCTCAGGCGTAAGACATATAACAAGAGTTCCATTAATAATATGATAATCCCTCTAACTGATGGCTGCTAACAATAGTATACTGCCCTGAGATATGCTTAAAATATTACCTTTGGAAGCAAAAACAAGCGGACAACACTACTGTATTGGATTTTAAAGTCATTAGCCTGTCCTTGCAAACGTAAAAACGAAAGGTGGAGCTCCACACTGTATCGACCCCTGTGACAGAATAAAAAACAATCATGTCGTTATGAGATGATGCAAACATGAAGAGATCAATTAATACTCTAATAGTCAAGAAAACATGAAGGAACAATATTTACCTGGGTGTGAGGATTGCAATACCCTCGAATGTGACGACCGCCTCCTCAACTCCAGCAACATCAGCCATCGACATGATATTGTCACGGAAAACCTGAGACATACTCAAGGCATCAACAGAACAGTACTTGAGACACGCCCATAGAATAAAGAGGTTCGAAAAACTTACTTGAGCAGGCGGACGGTCTTCATCACCAACAAACTGGGTGTTGGAATTGGGAATATGAAAACTTATCTCCATCAGCGAGTCTTTCTGCAAATGCATATAATATAATCAGGAAACCAGCTAGCGTATGTACCCTTACATCCGTATTAGCCTTTAGATAACATTTCTCAAGAAACCAGGTTGCAGTGGAAATGAGTACCTCATTGGCACCAGCAGTATCATCAACATGAAACTCCAATATAACGTCATTTTTCCCTTGAAGCTGAGTCTGTGAAACATCAGCTAGAGATACTTCAAAAGCTTGCTTTGCACCGACCGAAAAGGTTAGCGTATTCCCTGCACAAAGAAAAGGCGACATCAAGAAAGTTACATAAGACTAAAAATCTTTCTACAACTAAAACCAAACACTAACCATTCAAATCCACCTCTCCCCAATTACGACCACTGACGGATAGTTGTTTCTCCTCTGGAGTTTTTCCAAAACTAGATTGGAAAAAGCTGGTCAGGCTTGCAACATCCTGTAGAACAAACAAAGCAGATGCATGAGATAAAACCAAATACAACTAATATCTGCCACAAACGGAAGCAAGAAGATAAGCGCAAACCGGATCCCGGAAGCCGAGGAACTTATAGTATAACCCATCTTTGGTTTTGACTCCCAATTGATTAGTCCTTGGAACTTTCATCCAACTAACACCTACAATATCAGATTTATCGACTTCCACAGCTTTTCCACCACCTTGCTTCTTCCATTGAATGCCTCCAGAGTTGATTTTAAGAAGGCCAGGGTTCTGCGATACCAAAATGGAAAACCCAAATAACCAAACAACCATATTCTGATAATACGTCCGTGTCAAAGATTTTGCATCAATCGTAGTATAAGATGCAAGAACAGCGACGAGACGAAACCCTAAATGCACTGAAAACTCATCGATTTCGAAAACAACATAACGCAATACCCTAATTTTCCCCCCAAAATCGGACATTCTTCACCTCAAGGATAATCAAACACAAGACGGCTACGCGAATAAGAAATTAGGGTTTCGAATGAAGAGGAAAAGGGGAAAAAGGCTAAAGGAAGTGAAAGATCCTAAAGAAAAACCGGCCAAGTAAGAGAGGTAGAGGGAGAGAGAAGAGCGTACCGTTCCGCCGCGACCGCTGAGAGAAATATTATTGAAGGAGTGACCGTCCGACATTGCTCCGACGAAAGACTACACAGAGAACGAGAGAGAGAAGAGAGTGATTGTTGTACACAATGAATGAATATAAAGTAAATACTTATAGGCGGTGGAGTTTTATTTTTGTTAAGCTTGCCTCATTTTGCAAATAAAATTTTTTTTTTTTTTGCCATTTATGTGGGCCACAAGCCGGCCCACTTAGCCATTATCCTCTCTGCGGGAGTTGGGAGTCGAACACACGACCCCTTGGTGTCGACTGTCGAGTGAGTGGTGGAGACCACTGCACCACAAGGTGCTTCGGCGCAAATAAAAATATTAACCAGGGTTAGTTTGAAATTATTTTTCAAGGCCTAAACTTACCTCAACTCTTTTTATTTTTAACACCCATTACACTAAATGAAAATTATAACTGATCAAATCGGAGAGGTAAAATTGACAAAACTATAAACCACTAACATACATTTAAAAAACAAAAAAGATTTGAGAAAGAGAGAAATAGCTAAATAAGATTTCCTCCTAAATTGAAACTGATTTGGTAGAGAATAATTCATGACAAGTCTTTCAGTTGTTGCGTTAGCAATCCGAGCTGCGCTATCTCAAGAGCGATGGGATACACCAACCTCTGCATCAAATCTGACGCTCAGGACCTTGTCCGAGCCATTAATACGCGGGAACCGATCAAGGAGCTCTACGGACTTCTTCTAGATATTCAGTTTCTAGCAACTTCATTTGTTGCACTATCCTTTAGTTATATTCCGCGTCTCGCCAGTGTTACGGCTGACGCGCTAGCAAAGACAGCTCTTCATGATTTCACTTTCACTCCATGTGCTATGTAATCTACTTTCTTAAATTAATGAAAATGTTGTTCAAAAAAAAAAAAAAAAAAAAAAAGTCTCAGTTGTTGATACTTGATCCATTAGCTAAAAAGGCCATTAGTGTTATCTATGTGGGTAAGCTCCTTAAAAACTAAATTATCTTCAGTTTCAATGTCGAGTATCAATGGAATAAACAAACAAACAAAAAAAGTGAATCCATTTGAGCCATAAATTAAAATATGGTTTGGTTTTAAAATTAATTATTTTGGTTTCATCCGGATTATACACCCTTATTTTTGTCTAAATTTTTCAATAAGAGAGAACAATAAAAACCATCGGAAAATTTTATCTATTGTTCAACATTACCAAATAGAAACAAGATCATAGTACATGTTGTATTAACTCAAAAACCAAAACTATCAAGTCTTTGTTGAATGTAGTGGCTATAAATCACCTGCAATGCCTGGATGATTCTTCAGAACTGTTTTCTTTTGCTCCTGAAGAGTCTACCTCTTTTTGAGTAAACGTAACCCAAAGCCATTAACCCTAATCCAGACACCGAAACCGGTCCCCATGGGAACGGAGGATCTTTGAAACAGTTGAGACTTGCTTCCACTTCTTGTGACGCGAGGTACAGTACTGAATGCATCGAGTACAAGTCATGTGCACCTGATCTCAGGTAGAACAAAGACATCTCGAAATCATTGTGCGATAGAGCAGAAACCGATTTCTCCAGTTTGCACCTCAAAAGATTCCACCTTTGCATGAACTCAGAATGCCGGTTCTGTTTCAGAAGGTTCACATCTCCTCCATAAGCAACCGCTGAATCAATAATATCGACTGCACTTGTAATAGTTGTGTTCAACGATGTCAAAAGAATGTTTCTCCTAGCAGCATCTTTCTGAACAAACGATAGAGACGAAATATCAGAGAAAGGTCCAAACGGTGTCTGCCCAACGCTCCACGTATAGTCCACTAAAGTCGAGTTATGTCTCGGGCTCCATGTCAAATGAGTCGAAGACACACCCCACATGCTCTGGAGAATAGAACCGACAAGAGGTCGTTCTAAATCTCTCGTATGAACAAACACATGACGCCCGTTACACGTATAATCACTTACGGTTTGCGTCCCTCTAGTTCTAACAGCAATGACCATATCTTTAAAAGCAACAGACTGGTGATACCTATCGAGCAACAACGGCGTATTGATATCCAAATCAAACACGTAAACAGGTAACACTCTAGCAAACTCGTCTTCTTCATGAATCCCTATAACTCTTCTCAATTCCTCTCCTGATTCCGTCAACGTCCTATGCATATGCTTGGAATCCAAATACTCACTCACAATCAACGTATAGTTATCAAACAAGAACCTAGACGTATACGAATTCATCCCACGAGATACCGCAAACGAACAAATCGGGCATTCTTTATAATTCACACTAAAACTTTTGAAACTTAACTTCTGTTCTGCTAACAACAACCCACCATCACTAGCTTCTTCCATGAACGTTCTCTTCACAAATTCCCAATCTAACCCACTAGAATCCTTATGCTCCGAACCATATACGTGAATAAACTGAACTACCAACGAATCCTCAAAGTGCACAGGTATTCTCAGAGAAGGAACAATCAGTACCTGATAAGCATTATACACCAACGAAGCCAAATCCGCAAGCAAAGCTTTCTCCGACTTAGGACGGCCATGTAAAGCTGCAAGTGGATGAAACTCACCTCTAGGCAAAACTCCATCACCGGATAAAGCAGGACCATAATCCACAGGTCCTGCAGAGAGATCGATCCAGAGATAACGTTCCTTCCCAGTCCAGATACTTCCCAAGCATTTCGTGAATCCAGCGGAGGAATCTCCATGAGAGTAGCTATAAGCGTAGGGTTTTGACTGAGGACCAAGCGAGATCAAGTATATGTAAACACCACCGTCTCCATGCTTCTCTTTCTCATACTCTTTCTTCACGATCTCATCGATCTCGTTGTAAGGGATAGAGAGAAGGTTAGATCGGAGCGAAGAGGTTGTTCCGGCGATGAGAGATTTCAATTTCTCGTCGATTCGAGAGGAGAGAGACGGTGGAGAGAGTGAAGTGTCGAGGTGAAGTGAGTGAGAGACGGCGAGGTGGTGATCGGAGGAGGATTCAGGAGGAGGAGAGATGACGTGATAGTTGTCACCGGTAACGGCGGCTGAGATGAAGGAGGAGAAAGTTGTTGCGGCGGAGGAAGGTAAGGAATCGCCGACGAAACGGACGTGGAGAGAGACGGAGACTGAGAGAGAGAGTAGAGGTTGTGAGAGAGATGAGAAGTGAAGAGAAGATGAAGAAGAAGAGAGAGATCGTTTAAGAGATGATGAGAGAGATCCGAAAGAGTCGTTCGAAGCTTTAGGGTCGAGACGGAATTGGTTGGTCAAGAAGGTGTCCAATCCTGGAATCGGAGAAGAGGTTACGGTGGTGAGGAGGAGGAAGAAGAGGAAGATACAGGCGGATCCGCCATTGAAGTAGGTGGTGTTGATACGGTGGTGCGTCATGCGAAAACGAAGCTCCTTGGTCTGCTTCAGAGCTAAATCTCAAATTTGGGGATTATCATTAGGGATTTCACGGTATCAAAATGTATTATTATCATTCATTGTTGTAACACTTTTTCCTGTATCATTTTGATAGGCAGAAGCAAAACTAGACCATAATATTTTTTTCCCAAGCACACCAATAGCCTTGGGCGTTCGGGTATTTGAGTCGGATTCGGATCAGCAGATTTAAGTTCTTTCGAAAACAAGAGTTTTCGACCCAAATAGATATTTGATAAATTTTGGTTGCCTTATGGGTCGGATCCTACCAGATCAAGGTCGGGTTCGGATCAAAAGAAATTGTATATGTAAATACCCAAACATTTATTGTAATGCCCCCGATCATCGGTCAACGCCATTTGGCCAGAAACGCCACATACTACCTCGAGATCGGTCGATCCTAAGTCTAAATAACAGATCAAGAGACCTAAGACTATCTATTCCCGAGACGGTTTACCCGACTGACCTGATCTTAAGGCTTTACAACCCAAATTATGCCAGGCGGTTAGTTCGGTCTGGACAAGACCAATACTATCAGACACTCGCAGCGGTAGAGAAAATTTCTTCATTCATATTAAGTATGAACCATATAAAAATGTTACCAAAACAATATAATATTAGGTACCCAAGTCAAAGTCATACATACTAAACATTACTCCATTTACAATTGCAACACAAAACTACACTGATGGCCTAACATCCGACGAACCCACTATGGCTTTCCCGTCTACTGGTCACCTGTAACAAAAAGAGTGGGGTGATTAATAAGATTACTCAGTGAGTACGGTTCCCCTAACAAGTAATAAACATTCTCATCCTAAAGCTAAAATAACAATCAACACTTGGCAAGCAATCATTCAAACATAACAGTCAACCATGTAATCAATCAAAATGATTACTCGCATACACAACCTAGTCTAGACACAACCACATCTACATGCAATGCAATTCATTTTAATTCCATTTGGCCTCGTAAATCCTACACTGTTCCCGAATACATTGGGATGTAAGACACACAGTCAAACAATTTCCGAGTTCGCCAACTTGAACTCAATACACCGTCGTGTATCACGGCCTAAGGGAGCGACCCAAGTACTTCTGTCGTGGCATGATTCCGACACGCATTTCTTCGGGAACGTAGGACCACTACATCATGATATCACACACATGATGCAGTTCCAATTAAACAAGTTATTACCATGCATGACTCTAACCTGAGACATGCTAATAACTATGCAACACACAATAACAACAGAGTCTCATTCAAAGTTAAGTCACACCAGACTTAAGCTTGAGACTAAATACTTACCACCAAGTATTTACCATAATTCCATAATCAAACATAAGCAAATACCATCACAAGTATTATGTTAAACCAACACTCAACATGTAACACCAAAATTATAATCAACACTTAACAATATTAATAAAAGATGTTAAGAACCTCAAGATTATAATAAAACATATAAACAAGCAATCATGTGTGCTCGACTCATCAGCACACAACAAACATAACCGCACTCACCTTAGATCATTTGATTCCTAAGCCACCATACTCTAATTTACCCAGGGATTATCCCCTCGACTCGATCAACTGATGATCTACCCGCTAACTCTCGAAAATACTCATTCCCAAGACTTTAGACTCAAGGTTTATAACAAAGGGAATATTTTGGGTAACTTTGGCATTAAAAGGGGTAAGGGAAAACGAAATAAGAAAGATATTCTACTTAGGAATGGTTGGTTAAAAGGGAGGAGTTTTGGTGAAAATATGGACATTAGTAAAAATCTAAGGGAAATAATCCTATTTACATGCTTGGAGGTAGCTACGGCGGACTAGCCACATCTTCGCGTCCGGGTCTCGCCACCACGTCTGGCGATGTGGCGCAAGGACATCCACTCATGCTACCAACTCGATGATGTGGCGAAACGTGAGCCACTTATGCTAACAATTCAATGATATGGCGCGAGGACATACACACACACCACCTGTAGTGCTCTGCTAGCCACCCAGACCAAATACAAGCGCCTATCTCGTCCCGCAGTGCATTATCGTCCCGAGGTACATGTTGTCGTCCCGCGGAACATACTGAACTATCCCGCAATGATTTTCTTCGGGCCACACTTAATTTTCTTCTACCAAACTTAGATTTTCCATGACCAAAACCTTTCTAAATACTTCCTTTAGAAATTCCTCGAAGCCGCTACTTAGAAAAATTGTGGCCGCCCCGGCCGGCCTTAGCCATCAACAGGGTTATAACATTTATGGCTACCATTCGGTTCAGGTATTTTCGGTTCTGGAAATGCTTCTTTACCCGAAATGAACAAAATTATTTAACACGAACTTGTACATGCTTAGTTTCAGACTGATTTTGGACCATTGATTTTACCGAGACCCATAATTACTCAAACTCAGTAAAAAAATATCATTTATGGTCATCTCTCGAATCTCAAGTAGGAATCGGACCCGTACCCACGGATATCATCCAATAAAGTAAAACATCCGTACCCGATCTAAACCTGATATTTCGGGTAGGTTCTGGGCTCGGCCCCATATTTTATGCACAGGACTACACACAAAGTTACTAAAAAGCCAGATTTGTTCAATTTTAGGTATTCGAGGGGGGAAAACGAAAACAAATAATCACCCTGTCATAATTCATCAACACCTAATGTCACCCAAAACATAGAAAAATGTTTTGAAAGCACATAATAATTGACTTGATATTACAAAAGTTTACTGGTAAATAGACCAAGCAGAATATGGCAAAACAAACAAACAAATGGGAGTCTTATTTGGGTAAATTTAATACACGCAGAGGCAGTGAATATAATAAAACCGCAGATTGTACAGCAGATTTCTCTTGGTAAACAGCAGCAATGGATGAAGAAACCCAACAACCACCAAATTGGGTTCTTTCTTCTTATTACACATTTCAATGTGTGTGTTTTTTCACTTCTTACCAGACTCAAAACATGTAGACGACACTGTCGTGGATCCTCGACTTCTGGTTCTGTGCAACACATTCGGAGATCCACATCAGGTTCCTGATCTCCTGCTCCCTCAACCTCATATACGCAAAGAACACCGCGTAATGGAACTGCAAAACTCACCATTGTTACTTTGTTAGTATTATACCTTACGTTTTTGGTTAAGGGATACGGAAAGTTCTTTGGTTCACTTGGGGAGAGGGAAGACAAACCTGCTGCTCAAAGGCTAAGCAAAGTCTTCTGACTTCTTCTTCATAAAATGCCTTGTCGAGCATCTGGCTCTCTCCGTAAGACATCTTAGAGAATATTGCTTGATACGGAGGGTACTTCTCCATAACACCACGAACCTAACAGTGAATGATAATGTAGGATTCGATTAGGATATTATACGTAGCATAATATATTTAACAATATATAGCTTGCGGATTTACCTGGTCTATATCCTCGCAGATGGCAAGCTCCTCATGACCATACGGATAGCTGCAAAAGCAGAAACCGAAACCGTGGTGAGAAAAAACTAGTTTAGTGTTATGCAACAAGTGAACAGAATTATCGTTTGATTGTAGATGGTTCTTACAGGAGGCCAAAGTTTGAGTACAGTTTCTTCCTGTCTTCTCTTGTGAGCTCAGTGCCAATGCTGCATAAAAAATAGAAAACCAGATTCAGTGACTATATAAACAAAGCAACACAATGATGGTAACATTTTGTGGTTTCATGCACGAAGCTATACAGCAGTAACTAATTACCTATTGATGGTAATATTCACTGCTCTTCTGTCAGCTTCAAAGGCCAAAAGGTCAGACATTATCTCTGCTGTTGCGCCACCAAGTTTCTATTAACGGATAAACAACAGGAAGACGAGTTAGCTACTATAAGTAGATTCTGAAAGTCTATAAAGAGGTTTAGGAGTAGACTAGCACCTGACAGAACTTGTAAAAATCCTCAAGGTATGCTTTGTAGAGAGTATTCCTCATAATCTCTATGTTCATGTCATCCAGATCCTAAACCAAAAATAAGCATATTACGATAAACACATGATACTACATTCATAATTTACCACATGAAAACAATATCAGAAAATTGAAAACAAAGACTACAAGAATACATTCTTCGGCTTTTTACCTCAGATGTTAAGCATTCAGAAAAGTATGGAGCAAGAGGAGTGTCCACAAGCACCAACCTATAGAGTTCCCTTATGTTCTGAGCAACTGCCAGCGTAGCAATACTGAAAAAAAGTAAAACCATGAGCAAAAGAGGATAAAAAAGGAAAATAAAAAAAGAAAGAGGAATAGAAGATGCAAAAAGGTCAATGCAGGTACCTATCAAACATGCCTAAAGGGTGACATTTCTCAATCAACTCTTGAACATCTCTCTCGTGCAGGGTTCCAGTAACAATCAGCACGACATTGTCAATCATATGGCCATATCTGATTTACAATATCAAAAAAACAAACCAAATATCTCAAAGGACAGCATCTTATATCGATAGATCATATACTAAAACTAAATCCAGGGTTAAAAACAAGGTAACAATCTACGCTAGCATTTAAAATAAAACCAAATGATCATAATCTTCCCTTCGACATAGTAAAACGAATACTTGCTCTATTTCGTTGTGAACTCGGTAAAGATGGAACTTCAACAAGAAACAAATCTTACACTATGAGCTAAATACCAACCTTAATTACGGAAACAAACAAAAACAACAACATTGTAGCACCATCACTGATTGGTCTAGAAACACGGTTTTACGGAACGGAGAGCAACAATTTCAATTTACCTGATGTACTCCAAGAAGGTTGACATTGGCTCAGTTGCTTGACAAAGCATATGCTTATAATCATCAACAAGCTTGAGCGTACACTTCTCCACAATTGTGGTGGTATGCAGAGGTGACGGTTCTGTAGCCACAAATTACAAAAATGTAAGGATTCAAAAACACACAAGAAATGAATGAAGATTCCAGATCCATATTAATGAAGACGAATTACAATCAAATCAAAAATTCACATCAAAAATTGGGAATTGTGAGATGCCTAAAACCCAGAACCCATATGAAATTATCTATCTCTGAGTTACGGGAATCGAAGTCAAATAATGAAAACCCAAAATACAAATGAGTCAAAATTTCGGATCATGTGAAAGAGACGACGCACCGTTTTGGAGGTAAGAGCCGTATTTGGTAGCAGAGAGATGCATCTTGATGTCGTCAAGGTTTTCACACTGGCAGAGATTGTTGTAATCGGCGGTGGTGAGAAGCCCAGCACGGTGACCCCTGACGATCGCCTCCAAGTATCCGCCATGGATGTTGAATGTAAGCGCCTCGAATCCGTACATCTTTCTCTCCTAATTTCAGATCTCAAAAGATTTTGTCGACGGAGAGAGAGAGATCTGAAGCTGAAATCGAAGCAGAGATCGACGCGAAGAAGATAAACTTTGAATTGATTGATTTTTGCAAACTCGTCCTCTCCACGTTGAATTACTATTTTATCCTTAAACCGGTTTGTGAAATCCAACACGCACACACGGTTACTTAACCGGATATTGGTTTATCTTTTGTTGAAAAAATAAGTGAGGTATAATAAATATAAGCGAAATCCAATTGACCATTCGGTACACAATCAAAGACCTCAATGAATGAGGTTGTACAAAACTAAAGAGTCGATCTCATTATCGAAATACTCTTGAGACTGCTTGTGAAATCGATAGCGAGATGTCACTGCGTATCGAAGCTTTTTGTCATGGCCCAAATCCCATAAATCTCCAAAACTCATAAAAAGGCCTAAATCGTGAGGCCCACGTGATAAATAAAAACCATTAACATATGGCTCAAAGTGATCGGGAACGGGTTGTCACACTTTGGACCTCCATATTTCACAAAGTTGTTCTTGACAAGGTCTTTGACTAGATCAAAGTTATTAATTGCCTACCAACAGGGTCGGCCATGAGGGCAAGGGGGCAAAGCTCATGCTTGTGGCACTCATATCACTCTCAAATTTATTATAAGAAATCGGCCCTTAAATCCTAAATTTTTTTTTAGTTTAGTGGTCAAATCAGCCTATTTTCTTTTTTTTTTGCTTGTGGACCATAAGAACTCAGGGTCGGCCCTGCCTACCAATATGATGGTGAGTTGTTATTCTTCTCCTTACCTTAACCTCAAAATATGGATTTGAACTTGGTTTTTGTAGCTGCCACTCATCTTACGCGTTTCCCTTTGATACCCTCTAAGATATTGATAGTCCTATATATGGTTTAGTCGTCATACACATGAAAAGATCACAAAGGGAAGGGAAGTAAATGTGCCAACGGTATGAAACCCTAGCACGGGACGATCTTTGATCCTTAAACTTACCGGAAGTGAGGATAAGGAGGGGTTGGGTAAACAATTTTTTGGGGTATGATCCAATTGATAAACAATTTAAGGTATTCTCTATGGACTCGTCGAGTTGTGTAAGACATGGGGTAGTGTATGAGGAACAGCAAGTTTTGACATTTGGAACCGGACAACTGTCATGGAGAATGATCGAGTGTAACCAGTGCCGGCCCTGAAACTGGGTGGGCCCTAAGCACAAAAAAAATTATTGGCCCATTAACTATTGAAAAAAAACAAAACTACGATGTGTAACAGGAGTCTCGAACTTCTGACCACCAAGTCAATAAAATGTCTTTTTCACCAACTGAACTACTGAAGATTTTCAAAAATAATTGGCCCTTTAAATATTTGTTATAATATGCGGCCCCAAGCATGTGCTCCATCTGCTTTCACCCAGGGCCCGCACTGAGTGTAACATATACTCCATCATTCTTTATGGGAAGGGATATGCGTCAATGGTGTTTTGTATTATACAGCTCACCACAAATCTTTGATAATAATTTCTTTAATTAATAATTTTCTAAGTGGAGTTGAACTTGTGACTTTGAGAACTCTTTATCAAGTCTTAAGATCACTATACCACTAATTACTTGTTCTTTTAGAACCTTAAAAGCAATTAAAATTATAATGTTCATGTGGAAAGCTTCCGACGTGTCAAGTTGTGGCACATTAATGGAGAGAAATGACCATCATTCGTATAATATTAAAGATCAACTTCCTGAAACAAAGTTGTCAAAAGAAATTTTTTTTGACTAAAACTATAATAACTACATTTAATGTTAAAAAGAAAAAATACGAAGAACTAAATTACTATACTATTCATTAAATAAACTATAACGTAAACGGTAAACCTTATAAAAAGATAGTCAAACCTATTCAATTTTGACCAGATATTCAAAACACCAAAAAAATCCTTCCATATTCAGAGCATTTACTGTTGAATTCTACTTTGAATAACCTATCAAGTCTATACATTTGTAAAGACATGCACACTTATAAGTAGTAATTATTTCCTGTCTTGTAAAATCTATAAATTTGTCAAAAATTTTAAAATATAATTAGTTTTAAGAAAAGTTGATTTGTTCAAATAATGAAACTTGTATTGAAACTTTTGTTTCTTATATTTGCTTTGTATTTTAATTGGTCTAGTATCAATTATTTAATTAGATTAAACTTGAATTATTTATAATGTTTAGTTCTAGAGATTGTGTCATAATGAAAAAAATTGACTAAAACTTTAATAACTACATTTACTGTTAAAAAGAAAAAATAAAAAGAATTAAATTACTATTCATGAAATAAACTATAACGTATACCTAATAAAAGATAGTCAAACCTATTCAATTTTGACCAGATTTTCAAAACACCAAAAAAAATCTTCCACATTCAAAGCATTTTACTGTTGAATTCTACTTTGACTAAGTAATAATTACTTCACTGTCCTGTAAAGTCTATAAATTTGTCAAGAATGTTTTTTTAAGTATAATTAGTTTTAAGAAAAGTTGATTTTTTCAAACAATGAATCTTGTATTGAAACTTTTGTTTCTTATATTTGCTTTGTATTTTGGATCGAATGAAGCCAAATCCCGTAAAAACACTGTAGCTTTTCAAAACAACTTTTCTCTAAGTCATAGTGATCTCAAAGTTCATTGCAAATCTAAAAATGACGATCTAGGCGATCACTTTTTGAAATTTCAAGGTCCTGAATATAATTTTAGCTTTCATGATGCTTTCTTTTCTACAACAAAATTCGAGTGTAACTTGTGGAAGGGTGCTAATCTGGAATATCATCAAAGTTTTACGGCATATGAAGGAACTCGCTTATATGAATGTGGCGTGTTATACACATGGATCGCGAGAGATGATGCTATATATTTATCAATAAATGGTAGACCTGAAAGGCTCGCATTTAGGTGGATTAAATAATAATGTTCAGTTCTTACTTGATCTTGTGAACTAGTTGTTGCTTTTCTTTTTTCTTTTGTGTTTGAATATACACAAAAATGAATATTAAAATAATATTATGAATAAAACATCCAAATATTACTTTTACTTTTAATATTATGAATCCACTAAAGAATTTTGAACATATAGCAATAATAACTAAAGAATTCAAAAGCTTTTATTACTTTTACTGAGAGACCAAAATATGGTTTTTTTTTTTCTTGTAAAAGTTTGAATCTTGCTTACTGGAATGGAGCCGGATTGCCTTGGTTTTTGTTGACAATAGCCATAGCAAGATACTTCGTGCCCATTCCAATCGGTGTTTGTTCATCGGGTCCTTCCCAGAAAGGTGCTTCACCATCTCCAACAAGCCGCCAGTATCCTGACCTTAAATTATCAGCTTGCTCATCGTCGCAGTTCTGCAGCAACGCATCAACTCTGAAGTTTATTCCAAGCGAACCCAAGAACTGAGACTGAGTCATAGGTCCATGGACCGAGACATTTTCTGAAGAACAAACACAAGTTTGAATTTGGTTAAGTAATACGTTAAATCTATATACAACGGTAGCAACGAGTATAGAAATAAACCTGAAGCTTCCTCAGCAGAATGTTTTATTGAAGGAAAATCGACGTAAGCACTTAAATCTGCAGACCCCGGATCATCCAGTATATTGACAAACTTGTGTTTCCTAATAGCCTAGCCATTTTTGTGAAGATGGTTAAATCCTATCCATCGATTCAAATACGGAGACTTTATAAACATTTTGAGGCCACAACAAACCTGAAGACTGTCTGAAATGATACCATTCATCCCGTAATCGATTATTAGTGCTCCACCACCATCAGAGCCTATTCTCTTGGCCATTTCTTGTGTCAAATCCATTGATTTCGGGCTGATTTCGACATGCTCGAGTTTCTCCCTTTCCTCAGGTGTAGCCCACGTGCAACGTTTCATGAGATACAATGCTGCAGGTGTAGGCTGTGGTGATAAAACAAAACGGAACCTAAACCAACCAACAACGCATCGATCAAATATGCATGATTTCCCAAATTTCACATTATCTTTGATTTCCTAATACTTACTGTGAATCTTCTCCCACGTCAACCATTTTCTCACACCAACCACGGGAAGATTTCTACAGAGATTGAATCTAGTTAAGATACTGAACGTATAAAAGATCATCTTGTTTCTATATATATAGATGAATCATGACACACACTACTAACCTGAAATTGATGAACAGGAAGAGCATCATAAAACTCATGAGCTATGATTATAGTTGGTACTGCCACAAAATCAAAAGAGAAAAGTTGCAAAGCATCATTGTTTTGAGCGCGTACACATATTTTGCAAAAGCCAAGTTCAAGTAACAAAAAGATGCATTACCTCCCGATGGTACCTCTTCAAGAGTAGCGTGCCAGTGCACGGGTGTCCCAGCTAATGAACTGATAGCTTTCTTCTCTGAATTACTTTCTTCGCCTGTGCATTTCAGGTTCTGGTGCTGAAGCTTCTGCAATGCAGGACTGCATTCCACCAAGTGTATATGCAATGATTCCGTGAAATTCCTAAACTTTGATGTACCCTACAAGTGAAAAGTCCTCAACAGAAAGCAGTGAGATAGTCTTCGTGGTTTCGGGGATCAAAAAGAAAGCACAAGAGCATAAATACATACACGAAGGAGATCGACCATGAGTGTTCCACGACCTGGACCTAGCTCAATGAGATTGACTCTCTTTGGCCTTCCCATTTGCTCCCATAGACACACAGTCCAAACACCAATCATCTAATATCACAACACCGAGTAAGAAAACCTAATCTCAAGCTCATACGAAGAATCAAAACACGAAACGCTAATAGTATATACCTCGCCGAACATTTGGCTAACTTCAGGAGAAGTAATGAAATCACCTTGAGCTCCAAATACATCACGATTCATGTAGAATCCTGCTTTAGGATTCGTCAAAACTTCCTCCATGTATTCTGCAACTGAGATTGGACCACCTCGAAACTGTAATACACACCAAATTCATCAAAATTCACACACTCTTTGTACCAAAAATGTGAATGAATCGAAGAATACCTTGATAATGCTCTTGAGGTGCTTAACAAGCTCGGAATCTGGTGTGGATTCATGAGAGTGATCTAACAACAAACAACAAATCAGACCCCAAATCTGACAAAATCGAATCTCAAAGCTCGAATACGCACCAGGAGGATTGTAGAGAGCGGAGCGATCGACGGAGATTGTTGTTCCGACGGCGGCGGATGAATCTTCGACATGTTCAACGGAGCTCGAGGAAGGTGGCTCCGGTGAAGAAGACATAGAGGAAAACGCCGAAAGTGATGATTTGGAGAAGAATGGAATAGTGGAAGAGAGAAGACGGCGAGAAGGTGGATGCGTCAGTAATTTTCTGATCATCTTCGCGATTTCAAAATCCGCAACCACCACGATCGATGAAATTCTAAGCCGGCGAAGAAACACAAATGTAGATTCCGACGATAGAAGTCGGGACTGGCGAGAGTAAAACAAAATCAATATGTTATAATAAGAAGACAAACGTTGGGGATGTAGCTCAGATCCTAGAGCGCTCGCTTAGCATGCGAGAGGTACGGGGATCGATACCCCCGCATCTCCATATTATTATTATTTTCGTTCCCTTTCTTCTGTTTTTGTTTATTTACAAAAAGACATCTCTTACTTTTTTATTAACTTTAGGAAAGACCCCAACCTTTTTTAATCAACTTTTTTTTCCCAACTTCCAAAGTTATGTAGCATAGTGGTTTATCTGTATAATGCATGTTATTAACACAAAAAAAAAAAAAAAAAACCATATAAATCTTGGCATAGTGTTTATGAAATGTTTTTTAAATTATTCATTAAGACAACTAAAGATGTTCTTCCATTAAATGATATACTGAACTTGGAATATTTTTGTACATATTCCAAAGTCTTTGAATGGATTATGTATGTATTCACAAAGTTAAAGAGATAAAAATCAATGCATAGCAGAACAAATTTTACAGGGTGAACACAATTTATTACAGACAACAGATTTATCTTTTAGAGAAAACTTTACACTCTCAATCTTTACATTTCTACACATTAAAAATTACATATCAAAATCTTTAGACCTTTCAGGACCAAAGATAATTTTCCTGAGTTTCATCAAACTCAAAGCTTCAGTTTCCACAGACCATCCCTTTGCTCTGGTTAAAACGGCTGCAACAAAGAATCAATGAAAACAGGTAGCCGAAACCTTGGTCAGACATGAAAGAACTAAAATCCTATATTTTCAGAGTCATGGCTCTTTCCCTTTAGGCTTTGGTGATTGACGGGCATATCGATAAGGTGATGCTGCTTGAGGTAGGTTTAAGCTAGACAAACTTCTCAAAGGTGGTCCATTTCTCGACACAAACCCTCCTCCTTGTGTTCTGACTCCGTTCTTGGCAACAGGCTGCATTGTTTGGAAAGAAGAAGAAGAGCTAGCAAAGTCTTTAAGATTTGGTAATGGCTTTAAAGCTTCTACAACTTCACTCATTTTCGGTCTAGCTTTCGAGTCTCGGTTAAGGCATTGAGCTGCTACTTGTGTGGCTTTTTGAGCACCTTTGATTGAGAAATGACCTTCTAACCGAGGATCTAATAGTCGGTAAAACCTTTTCTTGTCTAAAAGATGAGGTCTTACCCATTCAACCAAGTTTTGTTCCCCGTTTGGACGGCTTTTATCTACGGATCTTCGTCCAGTTAGTATTTCAAGTAAAACTACTCCAAAGCTGTATACATCACTCTTCGTCGTCAAATGTCCTGATGTTGAAAATTCAAATTAGTAAGTCGAAAACCTAAATTTGATCAATGATAAGATAACGAAAACAACGGCAAGGATACCTCACTCACCAGTCATTACATATTCAGGGGCTGCGTAACCATAAGTTCCCATGACTCGGGTTGATACATGGGACTTTTTTTCATCTGGAGCATCTTTCGCAAGCCCAAAATCAGAGAGCTTTGAGTTATATTCCTGAAATAGGAAACATTTGTTTCCAATAACAATAAGAATGGAGAGAACAAAAAGGAGGAATTGTGAAGTTTAATCGAGCTTCAGACATACCGCGTCTAGTAAGATATTAGATGTTTTGAAATCGCGATAAATGACTGGCTTCTCAGCTTCTTCATGAAGAAAGGCGAGTCCTTTAGCCGCACCAAGTGCGATTTTCATTCTAACAGACCAAGGGAGTGGTAAAGTCCCTGAGAACCAAAATGAAAAGCAAACAGTAAATAAACAAGAACCCTCAAAGCCCTCAAATAAAGAAGTTGTGCAGCGGTATGTGATTGACATACTTCTGAAAAGATGGCTCTCTAAACTCCCTCGAGGCATAAACTCGTAAACGAGCAGTCTTTGATCTTCTTCCATGCAATAGCCCACCAATTTAACCAGACTTGGGTGAACAAGGTTTCCAAGGAAGTTAATCTCAGCCTACGCATAAATACAAAAATGATCAACAATTGTCCATAGAGACCGATTTCACAAGACTATAACCGCTATCAAAGTAATGAGATTGGCTATTACCAGCCACTCTTTATGACCTTGAAGGCCATCGGGGTTTAGTGTTTTGACGGCTACAGTAAGACCAGTACCAGGCTTGACTGGCGCCGTTCCATTTTCCTCTATCCATCCTTTAAACACACATCCAAACCCCCCTTCACCAAGTAGAGACTCTGGTCTGAAATTCCTAGTGGCTAACTTGAGATCGTTAAACATGAAAATCCTTAGCTTCGAAGAATACTTCAACTCGCCACTTATTATTTGCGGTGTTGAGGTACCACTCTCCGCACAGCCAGGTTCTTTAGGCCGAGCTGGATGACCTTCAAGCTTAACTTGCTTAGGTTCTGCTGAATTCGAAACAAATCGAAAACAAAAGTGAGTACTACAGAATTTAAGCATGGCCAAAACAAAGTTCCACATTCAAACAGTAATATAAAAATCAAGAAGATAGACTTGTTACAGCAAAGTAAGGCAATTAGCACAAGATAAGCGAGTGACCACCGGATAAAAACGCCTTTTGAAACATGGATATTAGCTCAAGTGTCTCAAAGCAATACATATTTGGTGGAAAGTTACCAAAGGATCTATCTTGAAACTGATTCTACCATACAAAACATAATTTTCCAATTCTTCAAATGATGAGCTTCCATATAAAAGCAACTACCTTTAGGAGTAACCTTGTAATCTACACAAATACAAACAAACTTAATAATCTATAAAAAGGGAGAAAGAGATTACCAATAACTGTAGTTGCATTCATGGAACTATCAACTTTTGATCTAGAAGACATACAACTAAACATGAGCTTAAATCTAAACCAAAACCCACTTTCACTCTCTTCTCCATCTTTCTTAACACTCTTCTTTTTACTTAACATCTTCTTCCCCTTTTCAATCTCTACCACCTTAACAGAATCTGGCTTTGTATCCATAATCACCTTAAAGAACCCTAATTTCCACTCAATCAGCCCTAGAATTAGATCACTCTCTGTTTGATCACACCCATACTCGTTTGTTACAGAATCAGACCCAGAAAACAAAAACTAACAGAAACCCAATACTGAAATAATAGAAAGTTTGATCCTTTTGTAACCCAAAATCGAATCAAACAAAAGATCCTTTGATGAAGCCAAAGGATAGAGAAGACCAAGTTCAGTAAGAGTGAATTTCAAGCTCCTTATTTGGGGACAAAGAAGAAGATGATAAAACAAAGATATAATTTTTGAAGGGAATTGAGATTAGCCTGAGAAAGTTTAAGTCAAAAGTTTAGATTTTTTGAGAGATTCAGAGCTACGAAAGGGCATCTTTGAAAGAGAGAAGAGAGAGAGAGAGAGACTGAAAGTGGTCAGCAACGGGCAGATCGGGCAGGTTGAGTAAGAGAAATTGGCAACATGGTCAGCTTGGGCAGCAAATAAAGTACGCCTACATAAATTATTTAATTCTATACTTATTTATTATTTTTGGTTAAATGAAATACCTTTATTTTATGAAGCATAAAACCTCTAATCTTTCAACGGAATTTCAGAAATTTGTTAAGAATAGAAAGTTTCTGATTGATTTGGTCACACATGATATAATGATTATAATCATAAACAGAGAATCGTTCGTAGTAGTTCTTTAATGTATTTGTAAGAATTTTTTTAATTAGATTTCATGTAGTATATTTGTAACACTTCAATACATAAAAATAATGAACAATTAGATGCTCAAGAAAATGTTTTTTTAATATTATGCTTGTTTGTTGACGTTTAATTAGTATCATGTTTACTTAATTATTTTAGATTTATATAAATATGGTACAATATATATAACAAATAGTGATAATAATGTACTTGGATTTTAATTTGGGTCAATTTGCAAACTAACCAACAAAAAATTAATAATTAAGAAAATAACAAAAACTAGTATAGGTGGCCAAATATAAATCATTGGATTTAGGTTAAATGGTTAGAGATTTTGTTATAGTTTTTTGTGTGTTATTTTTGCCAATTTCCCTTTTAATTTTGATTTAAATTAAATGCAAGAAAAACTTTATGATAAATTTTGGTTTTCACTCTCATCATTGTTCTTTAAATTTTAGAAATGTTAGGATATGATATTTTTATCAAGTATGAGCATGTTGATAACATTTTTTTTTTGTTGAGCATGTTGATAACTTTATCTACTCGTTTCGAGGTTCTTAAATAGTATAAATAGTCCATATTAAATCCATAAACAATATGAACTATTTAAAAAAAGTAATAATAATTGAGAGTTTATCTATAAAAAAAATAAACAGCAAGAAAGGGTAGACTTTTTGGGGTTTGGGAGGTAGTAATGCTAACGTTACATCTAGAAGAATAAAGCTTTTGTGACACTCCCATGAAATAACGCCACGTGGAGACATTTGGGTGTTTAAGCTAATGATAAACGATAGGCAACTAAACTCGTTGGAATTACAGGTGTGGTCCTGACTCTTGATTCAGACCAATGTATCTATCCTCTCGTTTTATTTTTTAACAAATAAAGAGATTAATTAGAAGAAGAAAAAAACAATTTAAAAGACAAGAAAAATGTGCTTTTTAGAGAAAACGTAGAGTCACCGGCGGACGGCGGAGAGGAGATGGAGATATGCGGCGAAAAAACAAGGACCGACGGTGCTACCCCCAATAGAAACAAATCTTTACATGTATAAGGAATTTAATAACAAATAAAATAAATCTAACATTGAAAATTTATACTGTATAAATGTTTGGTTGGGATCCAACATCCAAGGACGATTATAAGAATATATCTAGTGGAACCCTACTATAAATAAAAGACCATGTCTCTTATACTAATTTACTATGTATTAAGTAAGAAGATGTGGAAATGATAGCTGTGAAAATAAATACATGTTCATCCATTTACTTTAGGAATTAAGCTACTAATATTTTTTTGTTGCCAACTTGATATACCATATGTTTGAGTGTTTTTATAGCAATTGCAAACACGACACTGAAATAACAAATTGTAAAAACGACGAACACTTTCACGTACAAACTCCACAACATATAATAACTGATATAAGCACAAAATCCACCAATGCTTTGATCACAAAGTTGTCGAAAGTTGACAAGCTTGACGAATCGAAGAATATTCCTCAAAAGTGCGAAAAATATTTACGGTAAACAATTGTTGAAAACAAAAAGGAAACATATATTGGCATAAATATTTACTTATTCTTTGGCGAGATGTAAGAAAAATCTTCATGCACTTGATCCTCTCCAAGTTCCTTCTCCCAGCTCTTCTACACTCTTATCACGTCAATAGCAACTAATAGTCTGGTCCAAGCCCACCTCTTCAAGCCCATTAAAATAATATACATCATCAATTCTATAAATTAATATGTCGGAAAAATAATATTTTATTAATTTATAAAAATATTAATTGTATCAAAATTTAAAATTGCGCAAGAGCTGTTTGTAGTTGAAGTCTCAAGCCCACAATGAAATGAGAGACGAGCTGAATTTGGCTATCATACAACTCATTGCGTGTCAGCAACAAAGAGAACTCCTCCGCATAGTCATCAACACTACGATTCCCTTGTTTCAGATTTTGCAAACGATTATAGGTGGTGCTATCGTAGTTATGTGGTAAGAACGTCTTGCGGAGGTGCTTCTTCAATTTCTCCCAAGATTGAATTGGTTCTTTCCCAGTGCGCGTACGTGTGGACTTGAGTTGTTTCCACCAGGATGCAGCATGACCTCGAAATCGTATAGCCACTAACGGAACACGACGATCATCTGGGACCTGCTTAAAATCGAGTACCTCTTCCACGGAAACCAACCAATCGAGAAAATCATCTCCACGAACTCTGTAGGGGTCAGATTCCACCCCTGCGAGATCGATGCAACGAGAAGAAGAATTTTGCCAAGTCCAGAAGAAATCCTAAACAGGCTTTCAAGGGCCCAATTTGTAATTAGGCCTATAATAGAATTAAATCCATATTTAAAATGGGTTTAATTAAATTATGGGCTTAAAAGCTATTTTATGGCTTAATGGGCCAAGCCCAAATCTAGTACTTAGACCTAGAATTATTTAGCTATATATAGCACATTGTATTCACCCAGAAAGAGGTTCAAAACTTTTCAGACAACAACATCAATAAAGCTTTCTTAACAGCTACTGCAACAATCTCTACATTTTCTGCATTGTGATTCACTCAGAAGTCTCGCACCTCTCCTACAACCCTTACAAATTCAATTGTGTGAGTTACGACTCCTACAATTTGGCGCCGACTAAGGGGACACGTGAGACATTCTTACTCATAAGAATCACAGCGCAAGTTACATCAGCGAAGGTGACAAGCAGCGCAACATAGATCGCACCAGCGGCGACCAGCAGCGCAACGTCGACATATCCAGCAATGCAGCACAACATGGATCGTACTAGCGGCGACGAGGAGCGCAACGTCGACTGCAGTAGCGGTAACCTGCAGCGCAACATGGATCGCACCAGCGGCGATCAGGAGCGCAAACATCGACAGCAGCAACGGTGGCCATCAATGCAACATCGACAGCAGCAGCGATAAACATTAGCGCAACATGGATCGCACCAGCAGCGACCAGGAGCGCAACATCAAGAGAGCAGTGGCGACCATGAGCGCATCTCCACAGAATCAGCGGCGATCAGCAATATAACATCAACAACACCGTCAATGACTAGCAGTGCAACATGGATCGTACTAGCAGAAACCAACAGTCAAATGTTACAGCGACTACTGCGCAGAAACCTAGGGTCGAGCGCACTACAAAGAACGCACATACAAGGATCATAGCGAGTAGAGTTGAATGAAGCAGCGTTAACACAAAGATGGAACACTACTCTCTCAAATAGATCGTCGCTCCTGTCTCAAGCATATGTTTGCTCTTCTCGTAAACGGGTCGTCGCTTCTATCTCAAGCAGATCTTCGCTCTTCTCGCAAATAGATCGTCGGTACTCTCGCAAAGAGATCATCGCTCCTCTCGCAAACGGATCATCGCTCCTCTCGCAAACGGATCATTGGTCTTCTCCGAAACAAAACTTTGCTCATCTCTCACACGCATCATTGCTTCTCTCACAAATGAATCGTTGCTCTTCTCCCAAGTAAAAATGACGCTCTTCTCTCAAGCAAATCGTCGCTCTTCTCTCGCATGCCTAGTCGTTTCTCGCATGAACGTATCATCGCTCTTGTCTCAAGCAGATCTTTACTCCTCTCACAAACGGATTGTTGCTACTCTCACAAACAGACTTACTGACTCTCATAATTCGCTACTTGACACATGCGCTTAACGTCCGACCTGAACAGAGACATCACTTACATCCTCTATGGATCATTCTAAGTTCTACCTTACCGGACATATCACTTACATCCTCTATGGATAATTCAAAGTGTTACCTAAATGGACATATCACTTACATCCTTAACGGATTATTCAAAGTCCTACCTAAACGGACATATCAATTACATCCTTAACGGATTATTCGTAGTCCTACCTAAACGGACATATCTCTTAATTGACTTTCTCACGAATATCAAACAAAGCAAACTTATCTGAAACAGTTTCGCTTGAAAAACCTAAGTCTTAACAAAAGCAGACTTCTTTCAAATCAATTTGCAGTGACATCCCCTGTGGATAACAAAATTCTTCTCAAAATCAGACATAACACCTCGCTGCTGGCCACAGCGACGGTCTACTTCACAAGCTTCAGATCTGACTATTACAATCTTAGCAGGATTAAACAACGCGCTATACAAATGTATTATGTTCATTACAGGAGCGTGTGCGTTAGAGGAAAACGTATGTGTAAACCCAAATGTTCATTTCAAAACCCAACAGACAAAAACGTTGGTTCGATCGCTAAAAGTGATCATTATAGGAGCGGACGTGTTCTCGGGAACACATCCATAAACCCAAATGTTCACTCTAAACCCAACTCACTGAATCGTTGGTTGTAACGCGATAAAATGTTCATTACGGGAGCAGGTGTGTTAGAGGAAAACACATCTGTAAACCCAAATGTTCATGTCTAAACCCAACTAACATAAGCGTTGGTACCTTCTATGAACAATATTCACTTCTGGAGCAGATATGTTGAAAGTAATGTAGCTGTAAACCAGAGTATTTATTAAAAAACCCAACTAACATAAGCGTTGGTACCTTCTATGAACAATATTCACTTCTGGAGCAGACATGTTGAAAGTAATGTAGCTGTAAACCAGAATGTTTATTAAAAAACCCAACTATCTGAAGCGTTGGTCTTAAACACAAAGAATCACATTCAATCTTTTGGAGCAAAATTGTTAAGTGATGACATTTTTTGTAAACCAAAGTTGTCTAACACCACCAGCAGGAGCGCCCAACTAACCAGTTGAAACTTCAGTTGCGCCAGCTCGCAAACCTCCAAGGATCTCTTCAAGCTCGCTGACTTGTTTCTGAAACACTTCGTGTACATGCGACAGACCCGCCTCATGATTCTTCGAACCAGCAATGCGTCACTCTCTTAATCTCATTTCTTCCTTATTCCTCCCCTTTTTAAGGAGAGGGGCAGCTGAACCCATCCGAAAATGAGCTGCCTACGTACCCTTTGCAGGGATCAAGCCGCCTCGTAGTTCAAGTGAGTAACACGCGTCATGCTCCTCTAAGGCACACAGTCGCTCCACTCACGCAAGTAATCGCTCTTCTCAGGCAGGCAGTTGCTCCTATCTTCAGCAGGCAGCTGCTCCTATCTTCAGCAGGCAGTCAATCCTCTCAGGCAGGCAGTCACTACTATCTCCAGAAGGTAGTCGCTCCTCTCAAGCAGGCAGTTGCTCCTATCTTCAGCAGGCACTTATTCCTATCTTCAGCAGGCAGTCGCTCCTCTCACGCAGGCAGTTGCTCCTATCTTCAGCAGGCACTTGTTCCTATCTTCAGCAGGCAGTTGTTCCTCTCACGCAGGCAGTTGCTCCTCTCACGGATCGTCGCTCTTATCTCCAGCATGCACTCGTTTTTCTCAAGCAAAATCGCGCTCCTCTCAAGTAGGCTGACGCCCCTCTCAAGCAGACTTGCACTCCTTTCAAGTGGGCTAACGCTCCTCTCAAGCAGGAACTCGCTCTTTTCACGAATCATCGTTCTTATCTCAAGCAGGAGGTCTCTTACTTGAACATCTTCAATGTCGAAATGTCGTCAACGCTTGAAGACACGACGGTGAGCGGATCATGACGGCTTGCGGCAACAGTAAAGACACGACGGTGAGCGGATCACGACGACAATGAAGACACGACAGTGAGCAGATCATGACGACTTGCGGCGACAGTAAAGACACGACGGTGAGCGGATCACGATGACTTGCGGCGACAATGAAGACCCGACAGTGAGCGGATCACGACGACTTGCGGCAACAGTAAAGACACGACGGTGAGCGGATCACGACGACTTGCGGCGACAGTGAAGATCTTCACGCCACCGCGTGAAGATCTTCACGCCACCGCGTGAAGATCGACGACTGGATTTCGATCTTCAGATGGTGTACGATCTGAGTTTTGTACGAACTCTGGAACTGCAAGACAATAAGCGAAATCAAAAAGTCAAATCGCAATTCTCCAAAGTCATTCTATTCAAATTACGCCATTACTACGATGACCAGTTGACCAAGGAATCAAAATCAGAATCTTCCGATTTAGAGTAAACCAGGATTTAAAATCAGATTGAACTGGTTTGACTCAAACCAGAAGTCAAAATTCAAATCCGCTGGTTGAACCAAAACCACTCTGTTGAAGACTGAACCAACAAACCGGTCTGGTCAAAGTTGACCAATTTTGACCCAAGAATTCAAGATCTTGGCCGACACTCTCGATCATGTTACCACCGGAGCTTTTACTCGCCGGAACCGGGGCTTCACCTTCCCCATCACCCAAACTCGCCCTGAGCCGGAGTTTTCTCGCTGTCACCGGAGCTCGCCATCGCCGAAGTTTCCTACCGCCAAGACCGAAGCTCTTTTCGCCGTCGAACCAGAACCGGAGCTCTCGCAAGCGACCACGAACTTGAGCCTCACCGTCGACGGTTCAGACGATCCTCCTCCTGTGGCGGCCGATCTATCCTCCGGAGACAGATCCGCAGAGCTCCTTCTCCAAACAGCCTCCACCGGAGCTCCTTCTCCAAGCTCCCATCGTCGAGGGGATCCCGCCGTCGGGCAGGTCTCCAAGCTCCCATCGTCGAGCAGATCCAAGCAGATCCCGCCGTCGAGCAGATCCGAGAAGATCCCCGGCGACGACTCCTTGCTCCCAAAGCTCCGGCAACGAACTTCGGCGATGACTCCAAGATCCCGAAGCTCCGGCGATAGATTCCGGCGATGGCGAGGGAAGAACAGATCGGGGAGATGACCGGAGAAGAAGCAGAAGAGACAAAAAAAAAAAAATCACTACGAGACAAAAAAAAATCACTACAAGACAAAAAAAATAATATGTTTTTACCTAGATTTCTTTTACTTCAGGAAAAGAGGCACAGTAAAATTTACACTGCCAAGGAGGCCTATTTATACTTGGGATTTCTTAGAATCCCTAGATTTTCAGGAAATATTCCAGAAGATTTTCTGGAAATATTCCAGATTTTCTTCTAACGGGTTTCTAAGTTCAACAAGCAAAGTCTATCAGTCTCATCAGCCCACTAGGCTCATTGTTAACAAGAGAAGTCAGTCAGGAAAACACGGTAGCATCGGCTCAACGAGGAATATCTGAAACTTCCCGAGTTCGATGATAAGACGTCAACGCCCTGCTACTCCACGGTCCATCACATCAATCTCAAACTTCAACAGCTTATACCTTGGCATCATCTAACTCGATACTACCAAGCTGGGGGGCTAACTAACTGTAAAGGTTGGATTTCACCCCTATGAGATTGATGTAACGACAAAAACAACTTAAATATTCGACCTCGGCGACGAAGCAAGTCAAATCTCATCTGAATTTCTTGTTCGCCGACTTATCTATCTTGATAATGTCTCAAAACACATTAGCATATTCTCGCTAAAGAGCACATCTTCGTCATCTTAGGAGACGGTATCATTCCAGAACAAGATGAAGGTATCAGAAACCCGTCCGCTGAGCAGAACATTAACTGAAACATGGAGCTCGACGACGTCAACAATAATCTCCATCGCCGAACTGAACATTAACTGAAACATGGGAGCTCGGCAACATCTATAATAATCTCCATGGGTTGATTACAAAAGCTGAACATTAACTCAACCATGGGAGCTCGCCGACAATGATAAATTCTCTATTGACCGAGCTGAACATTGACTGAAACATGGGAGCTCGAAAAAACAAAAACTTTTGAAGAAAGTAAACTACAACGAGTCGAATCATACCCGCCGAGTTGAACATTCACAGAAACATGGGAACACAGCGGCAATAACTATAACTCCAGTGAGAAGTGTGTGACTTGTGCTCTTTTTCCCTTGATTTGGTTTTTCCCACAGGGTTTTCTAGACAAGGTTTTTACTGAGGCTTGCTCACACACTTACACGCTTTCCTCATTGATGATAAGCTATTCCAAAACACGAGTCTCTGCCGAGCTAAGCGTTTACAGGAACACGTCGAACTTGGCAACATTTACAAATCGATGGAACAAAGCTTTACGATTTCATCTCGTCAAAACATATCTTGGAGGGTAATGGCAACGTCGGCGAAGCATCTCCTTGAAGCATCGACCTCACTTGCGACTTCTTCAACCTTGACACTATCATACTTGACACTGCCAAGCTGGGGGCTAACTGTAGGGGTCGGATTCCACCCCTGCGAGATCGATGCAACGAAAAGAAGAATTTTGCCAAGTCCAGAAGAAATCCTAAACAGGTTTTCAAGGGCCCAATTTGTAATTAGGCCTATAATAGAATTAAATCCATATTTAAAATGGGTTTAATTAAATTATGGGCTTAAAAGCTATTTTATGGCTTAATGGGCCAAGCCCAAATCTAGTACTTAGACCTAGAATTATTTAGCTATATATAGCACATTGTATTCACCCAGAAAGGGCTTCAAAACTTTTCAGACAACAACATCAATAAAGCTTTCTTAACAGCTACTGCAACAATCTCTACATTTTCTGCATTGTGATTCACTCAGAAGTCTCGCACCTCTCCTACAACCCTTACAAATTCAATTGTGTGAGTTACGACTCCTACAAACTCCACCATGAAACATCAACTCGAAAGCTATTCTCCCACTTGTTATCACGACCATCTCTGTGATCATCGCGTCGGACTCGTCGGTGGTGTTCATCTTCTTCATCCTCTGTCTCATAGTTCCGATCGCCAAAGGGGTTATCATACTCAACCCGATTGTTACCATGGGGTAGTTGGCGAGCACCCAAACGAGTCAACAATGTTTCACCTATATGGATAGATGCATGAATTGTGGTTTGGATATTCTCCTGCATCGCCAACAGTGTAGTACGCAATTCGGACCAATCGGTTATGGCTCCGTCACGTTGTCCGTGATTGTCACCACCAGCGTTTGTGTTCTTCTTTGCCATTGACAAACACAAACACCACCAGGAACAGAATGAATCTGATACCAACTGATAGAGAGGCGGAAGCGAAATCGAACTTGTATACGGGCCTCGATGAGGGACACGAACAAGTAATTGAAAATCTCTAGATATTCAAGAGATCTAGAACAAAAGGGCGTGAATACTCTTCGCAGTGCTTAAAAAGCTCTTAATAAATTCAATCTCAAAAACAACGGTGTTTCACAATGAACGATGAAACGTCCTTATAAAGATAGAGATTTAAACGATAAACTCAGATCCTAAACTAACGATAAATATAAATCCTAAAATGCACTACAAGAAAATTGAATATTGATAGCACTTGGAGATAGCGTTTTTGTTGTTTAGGGTATAGTGTTTGATTGAGGGTATAATTTTTTTGAAAATTGTAACTATAACATCATTAACATTGAAAATAAATAATTCATTAACAATAACAATAACAACATTATTGTGTTTTACACAATATGTTTTGTTACACAATGAAGAGATGATTGTATATGTTTTTATAAGTAACATTGGTGGTTACCACAATTTTTGATTTCAAATAATTAAAAACGTTGTAATTTTTTTTTTTTACATTTTTAAAAATATACAGTAATCAGAATCTATCTACAAAAAAATAATTAGCAAAAAAATAGTTGTATTTCTTTTTAAAAAATCGATAAAAGCCATTAAAACCACATTTTTATTATTTCAGAAACAACAGCCAATTAAAAATTTTCACTCAGATTGCTGAGTTGGCACGATCTCAGCCGTCAAAGCTGCATCTGAATGACAAGTTTAAGGTTTCATAAACGGAGCCAATGAGAATAGATCACTCGGATTCATGATGTGGCAAGATCTGAGCCATTCAACATGTCGGCTA
Organism: Draba incana; assembly: GCA_963576765.1. NCBI lineage: Eukaryota > Viridiplantae > Streptophyta > Magnoliopsida > Brassicales > Brassicaceae > Draba > Draba incana. Next base: position 29,947,429 of record OY755216.1, read on the forward strand.
AAGAGATGGATGAACAACCAAATTTCTTTTCTTCTTCTTCTCCAGTTCTAATTTGACCCGAGACTCTTCTTCTTCTCCAGTTCTAATTTTTCTCACCTTTGGTTGAAAAGCCATAATAGATCTCGACTACAACATTCTTATTCTGGATCTGATTCGGCTCACTCTTTTTCTTCCCATCGATCCTTTAAGATCTTCGACTTGTAGCTTCATTTTCTAAACCCTTAAAATCCCTTTGGTTGATTAAGATTTCAGTTCTGGATTTGCTCTTGATGTGTATCAATCGAATCTGTTGACTTGAAAGTCTGTGTGTGACTTGTTCTTCTTCGTACATCTGCTTCTTAGAATCTCAGGTACTCATCTCTCGGTTTTGAAAACAAAGTTAGGATTTTTGAGTGCTCTCTGATGAATAGATGATTCACTCTTGCTTAATTGATCCATCATCAAATTGGGTTGGCAGATTCTTGACCTTTATATCGTCTTGCTTAGTCAAGTCTCGTGTTTACGCGTTGAGTTTTTCTTGTCGCTGTTCTGAGTATATCACACTGAATCAGATTAATTTGTCTAATAGGTGACTAGCTTGAAGATGACACGGCACCAGAAACGGAGTTTCAGTCCCTGCTTTGTTTTGATTGTTGGATTAATGTGTTTATTTTCTTATATGTGCCGAGTCTTACAATAAAGGAGATATGTTGTGTGTTTGTGTTCAGGATTTGCTGCTTATATATTCACAAACAATGTCTAAGGATCTTGGCGTGACTTTGAAGCTCTTGAATGTGGATTTGTAGGGGTGAAGGAAGGACTCATATCAACAGAGGCTATACAATGAATCGAAAAAGCCACATTTGTTCAAATTTTTACCATACATTTGTTTACATGTTTTTTTTATGTCCTCTTCTAAATGTTGTACTTACTATCTTCTAAATTAGGTGTGTTCCATGGTATGGAAAAAATGCTTTGTAAACCTTTAATTTAATTTGAATATATTTTTAATTTATAAATTTTATGTTTATAGTAAATGTATTTAAATTGAAAAATTAATTACAGAAAATTAGGGTAAAAAAATAATAAAAATAATTGAGCAACCAAAATATATAACATTTACGAATTGCTATGTTTAATTTAAAGATGACATTTAACAATTGCAGAAAATAAACGCTATGAATAAAATACATAACATAGCGTACATAAAAACGCTACCGAAAGTCCCAGATTTTTTATCGCGTGCGATGTCAGAGCGTTTAACTAAACGCTATCGATACGATATATAACATAGCGTACATAAAAAACGCTACCGAAAGTCCCAGATTTTTTATCGCGTGCGATGTCAGAGCGTTTAACTAAACGCTATCGATACGATACATAGCGTTTTCGGTACGCCATTAATAATCAAATTTCTTGTAGTGATGATAAGTGTAAATCCTAAAGCAAGATATTTGATACTATCCTTGAGAAAAACAATAACAAGAAACAAAGAAAACTCCATAACTTGTCGAGGAAGAAAACCCAACAACGGCCTCGACAAGAAGCCCATGATCTCGAAGATGCGCTGCATCACTAACCCTCCTGGTGATGAGATCCTCCCAAGGACATTGCACTCTAGAGTTGGTAGATGGATAAGCTTTGCATCAAAGAAACCGTAAAGTCTCTAAGACCAAAGGATGTGGAACGAATGGTCGCACAACAGTTGCGGAAGACTCTTGATTTACCGTGGATTGAAGTGATACTTTCAAGAGATGCAGAAGGCTCTAGAAATATCGATATTGAGCTTAATTTGGATATGACGCACCATATAAAGAACAAGCTTTGATTGTGATTCTCATTTGATTAATAGATATTACATACCATTAACCGAATCAAACAATGGATATTACACACCATTGAAAAAAATGAAAACCACTCTAAAAAAAGGTATCAAATATAAAAGGTTCTTATTTTTTATTAATGAAATATGCCTCATTATATAGAGGAAAATACATTAAAAAATTTCTAGTTCCATTGTTTTTTTCCCTCTTATTAATTTTCCTTTTTTTCTTCTCACTTACAACCATTTGCACCCATAATTTTCACGAATTTGTTCCTTATTTAGTGAACTGTCACAACAACAATCAATTCAAGCTAAAAAAAATTACAAAAATCAAAAATAATATTTAACAAGTGAGTTTAGCAAAAAAAAAAAAAAAAAAAATTTAACAAGTGAGTTTCAAACTCGAACCCCATCAAATAGGCACTTTGTCTCCTCTCTGCCTTCCTATGTGTAACTCTATTTCTTTCCTTTTCAATGAAAAGTTTGGTTTGATAAAAACAAAGATTATATGAAAATTTGTAATACGGTAATGTTGGAACCAAAGCTGTATGATGCATGGAATAATACACATGATCGCATGATCACGTTATATATAGTCTCCAAGTAATACAAAATGTAACAATATAATTTTCACGAATTTGTTCCTTATTTAGTGAATTGTCACAACAACAATCAATTCAAGCTAAAAAAAATTACAAAAACATATAAAAAAAACATTTAACAAGTGAGTTTAGCAAAAAGAAAAAAAAAATTAACAAGTGGGTTTCAAACTCGAACATTGACAACCACATTATCAGGTATCACGTAATCAAGTATTGGGTTGCAATGCCCATGGAGGGCATATGACTTTAACCTTGCTATATTTTGTGGGTCGGGAAGTAGTGAAACAATAATAGGAACAAAAAAACGAGACTTTGTTGGAACCATCGGAAGATTCCTTAAGCATGAATGGACATGGGCAACGGCAATGACAATAGCTGCAAAGTGGTCGTACAGAACCATCGTTAGGCAGCAAATAAACTCCGCCTGCGATCTTTGCTCCTGATTTGGCGTACCTAATATCCCCAAGTACACATAAGACATGGAAAGTGACCCCACAATCTTTACAAGTGTAGAACCAAGTCTTTGGATTGGTTTCTCGTTCGCAAATATCACACCAATATTTGCCACTCGCCTTTTCATCACCATAACAAAGTGTGAGTGGATGATCATCATACCTTTGAAGTCTTACCGTTAATGGTAGAGTGGCACACCGGAAGTCCAAATAGAAGTTGCATTTGATACAACCTATGACGACTCCCTCATCGATGCCGCAACCCTGGCACATCTTCAAATGACCCTTACTTAGGTCCAAGTCTAATAAAGGATGAGGGTGACTTCCATGGGTAAAAGGAACAGTAATAAAACTGCATGATAAGTCAAAGCTCTTATGTCCATCAACATACATGAATCCACTGCAGCAACGTTGTAGACAAGCACTGCAGCTTGTTTTGTTGTTGTATTTATCCGGGTCAAGAGTAAGAAGGTTTGTGTTTAGAAAATGCCTTCTTTTTTTACGAAGTTTAGCACATCTTTCATGAAGAAAGAAATCGCCATTATTACAGTTGTAGAATCTGTCAGAACCCATGGGTCGAACACATGCTTCACACAAGCTGCTTTCCTCCAAAGCAGTACCGTGTTTGTGAAGGCTCAAGTTATGGTAATGAGCAAAATGAGTTATTGTGTTGTCTTCATTTACTATGAATGGCTCAGTATCTTCAACTTCTTCCGGTACACCATCAAGCTCTTTCCCATCCCACACGTTATCTCTTAATGCACATCTTGAATGAAGAGCATAATGACGACAAAAGAAACAAGTATAAGCCCCAAATGACCAGTCAATCTCTTCCAAACAGATCCCACAATTCCATTCTCCAAGACCAAGAGGATACGTGTAAGAAATGCGGTGATCATGGCGATTTACGTGAATAACAAGTGGTATACGAGCACAATCTCGATGGATCATTATACCACATTGAAGACATACATAAGGAGCACGGTCGCCCTTTGTCCCACAAGCGTCACAAACGAATGAGATTAGTCTTGGGATGAGAGTGAGTGTGTGCTCATGGATCTTTAGGTTTGAAAGAACGACCGGTGGGGGACTTCTGGTCGCACAATCCATATCCAAGTTGAACTTACAAATACCACAATGATATAGTAAGTTCCCAGTGTGTTTGCCGCACAAATGACATTTTAGATCGGTGTAGTGGGGAGCTCCTTCGGTGAGAAGCTTGAGAGAGTGTTTGGGATGACAAGGGTGAGTGATCTCTGTTGACTGGACTATAGAGACGACGCATTCCTTATGAACCATTAATCTACAATGGGCGCAAAAGTAGCCATTGCGGAATCTTGAACCGCAAAAATCGCATTGCAGACATCCATTGAAATTAACCATGAGTAGAGGATGCGGGTGCCACTCCATAATCAAATGGGCTCGGTCACGCATAGCATCAACCATGCAATCAATGTCCAAATTGAGTTTGCATGTGGAACAATGAAAAAGGAGGCGCTTAGTGATTTTACCGCAGAGATGGCATTTTGGATCGGTGTGCTCAGGTGAACCCGTTGAGAGAAGCTTAAGCCGATGTCCAACATGAGAAGGGTGCTCGAATAATGTTTCTTGTGTATTAAACACAAATGCACATTTCTTGTGAACAATGAACTTGCATTCACTGCAAAAGTAGCCATCGTGGTACGCTCCATCGCAAGCATCACATTCCAAACCATCACCATGGTTAACGAGGGACAAGGGATGGTCATGTCCTTGCAAAATCACCTTATTCATGGCTGTTGCGTTTATTAGAGGTGGGGAGAAAGAAAATTAGTGTTTGGGAATTCACTTTTGTTTTGCGTAATAATGGATCAATACTGTTGTTCCTTTATGTACAATTCGTTTAATGCTACTTGTTACATTATTTGCATTAATATTGACTTCCTTTAGGTACTTCGTTTGGTGCTTCTTGTTACACTATTTGCATTAATATTGACTTCCTTTAGGTACTTAGTTTAAGGCGACTTGTTACATTATTTGCATTAATATTGACTTCCTTTAGGAACTTCGTTTAAGGCTACTTGTTACATTATTTGCATTAATATTGACTTCCTTTAGGTACTTCTGTTTTTAATTTTCTTTCAAAACAAACTTTAAAGTTTTCAAAAAAAAAAGGAGACATTATCTATAATAATCCAACATGTGGGAACGTCGTCCACTATTATCGCTCAAATTTTGTTTGCCATGTGAGAGTTCGTCGACTTCTTTGCATTCTAATCTTTGCCATTTATCTCCTAATAACATTACAATACAAGTTTTTGAGCTAATGACACCTTCGAGGTTCCATCATAAAAGAAATAAATATTTGACGAACTAATGAACTGATTAAGACGTATAACCTACCAGCTCTAACTGATTAACTAATGACCCAATAGTCTCTTACCTACAAGTCAAATGTCCATACTACCGGATCTAAGAACTACAATCTCAGTTTGATTGTTACAAAAAACAATCAAACTAGACAAAAATGCTAGCAAAGCAAAAAACTATGAATGCCTAAATAGAGGAAGAGTCTTTTTCACTAACAAAGACATCTCTAAGCCACTCCAAATAACCCAAAGCACATAAGATTGAGTGCGATGACGCTTCTCACACTTTGAGCAATGAGAAAGACTGCTTTATTGGCATTCTTTGACGCAAAAACAATGTTCCAATCCGCAAAAAGTGTTAGCTTCTCCAACAATAACTTAGACTCAAAAGCAAAAGATGGCCAAGGTTTCGGTCTTGTTGTTTCACCCACTAAAACAACATCTTCCACCTCAATGGTACACTAGGCTCTCCAAAGCCCATTGCATACAGATCGTGCGAGCTTCCATGATGTTTCTGCTCCCAACAAAAGATCTTCTGTGAAATACCACATTAGCCTCAAAATCTGTTAAAACCCATGCTCCACCAACCTCATTTTGGTTTTTACACCAAAAGAAAGGTGACTGAAAAGCCCATGTATAGTTTCCATTAAGAAGAACTCTAACTGTAAGTTCTCTACTTGTAACATTATCCCATAAAACAAAAAAGTACTTATTTTGTGGTTTGATCAAAAAACAGAGACAAATTTTGCTAATCACTCTGGTAAAGCAAGAATCCTAATATAATCGAGAGCAGAAGCACGAATATCGCTACCAAAATTGGGACACTGGACGCATTACCGGTGCTACCCGTTCTCTTGCTTTCGTCTTCAGGCCTTGTGCTTTCCACAGTCCTTTCCAAGGGAAAACTAAAAGCAGAAGACGCAGGGGATGATATCACGTCCCACATGGATTTTGCAATCAATAAAGACGTTTCAGTTTCCACTTCTGAAAATTTTGCTACTTCAAGAGAAGAATGTTCCATGGACATTAACTCAATACAACGTTCTTTTACCACCTATTCAGAAAATCATGTGTTAACATTTGGAAGAAGAGATTACGAAGTGTAATGAATTTGAGACACTGCGAGTTGCTCATATACCTCGAGTGATTCAAATGGCTGTAGATAATCACAAATGTATGTACCGGCCAACCACGGAACAAGAACTCTCCTGGGAAGACGAAGATTGCATGCTTTTCTGTTTACAAACATCGTGACATTCAGCTCTTTGTGTTTACCAGTAAACATAAAGGCAACATAAACGAAAAAACAGTTGTGTTTACCAGTAAACATAAAGGCAACATAAACGAAAAAACAGACAATGTTTAGCAGATGACTTACGTCGATGAGTCCATTACAAATTTTGAAATGGGTATTTTCGACATTTCATCTGCTTCATCCGTGTCTCCATTGAAATCCTGCTCGGCCTCGTCACAGATAATGTCCAATCTACTTTGCAGACTCCTAATGATGTCAGCCTGAAAAGAAATTATACTGCGATCAACAATTTTGTAAAACTTCAATAGGTCCAATATAACTGGTACGAGCTCATATTTACGTATACAAGAACATCCAAAAACTGGGAAGAGATGTAATCGTAGTACCTTTATATCAGAAACAGCTTGTGAAACTGGTTCTTTCATGTTCAAGTAGGCATAAGAGAATACGGAACCACCAAAGTGTAGAATTCCAGTAACATCCTTTGCAGATGCTTCTCAAACATTACACCGATATTAGATTAGATCATTGAACAAACCCAAATCAGTGTGTTTAAGTTAGAATGACAAATAAAATAACATACCCTCCGCTCGATTATCTTTCATGAATGGGAGTAACAATTCAATTTCATGCTCGCCATCCGTGTTGCAAGGCTCATCGTTGTGTACCTTCACTCCAGCAATAGTTAAGAAGAAATTATACCTCTAAAATGATTCAAGAACTCTAAATCCAATAATATTCAACAATCAGCAGAAAAACATAAAAAGCACAGGGTTTACTTTCTCCTCACCAAATCCCCATCAATCATTGCAATTGCACTCTTCAGCTCTTTTGCATGAACTGCAAGTTCTTGACGGAGAATCTCAGTAAATGTTTTGGAAGTTGACTGGTAGATCGGTAATCTGTTCGCAAAAAAGTGAGAAGATACGAAAGAGTGAGATCATTAATTTATTTTATACATGAACATTACATTTTACCAACGAAGAAGAGATCGAATGTACAAGTCCAAAATCAGAATCTAAATGAAAAGACATACCTGAAATTAAAGCTGTAGCTGCACTTAAACCTCTGTAGAGAACTCAATACTCTTCCCAGCTTAAAGTCACAAGGTCGAAGGCTACTTGACGTAATACTCGAGTTCAATAAACAAGTTCGACAATTCCATCTACAAACATTGCACATTCTTAGTTGAAGTACACGATACTTCTCATAACTTTAGAAAACTGAATTCCTTAAAGGCGGTATACCTCCTTGGACTGTAACATATGTGAACAAGAAGAGCTTCATCCAAACCAGGATCCAAATGTCGTATCGCATCTGAAACTCCCTTAATCGCCTGATAAAAGTACCATAATTTAGATTCATCAACATGCAATAGAGTTGGTATAACATCCTAAAAATTCCTAATCAACTCACATAAGAAAACACAAAGACAATGTTAAAAGGAATCTCCTAATTTAACCATATCTCTACTTATCACCCTGATCTGAACTAAGAATGTCCATTGAAGTTAGAAAAGGTAAAACCAATCCCACAAAAAAGTTACCTGACAAAGGACCATAGTTGAATTCTTATATGCACTCTCACTAGCCCATACATAGATACCAACCACCTTCATCCCACCCATAAGCATTCTCGATACCTGAAGACGAAACATTCATTACAATTGCAATCATCATGAACCATACACATTCATCGAAAACGTAACCAAATGCATAGACAATAGTATCATACCTGTCTAGCATGTTCTGCTACCCAATCGGAATCGATTGATAGAGAAGCCGACTCCGACGACTGAGATTTCGACTTAGATGGCTTCTTTTTGTCATCTCTAATTTCCAAAACCGAGCATGCCGGTTTTCCATCATCGTTACTCGGTGTTGGGATCAAATCAAACACAAATCCACGATCCAGAACAGAACTAAGCTTGCCTATCACAAGACCCACCTGTGCTCAAATCACATCTCAAATCAATAATTTTTTTCAAAGGCAGAGAGATATATACAATTTACATAAGACATGGATTTAGTGACTACCTCAGCAGGAATAGCTAACTGAGAGAGACGATCTTCAACAGAAGTAAGCCTAGTATCTTCTCCAGCCACTGCTTTCACCATTGTTAAAGAGTGAAGGTATACCTGGTTGGTACAGTAGAAGAATATTCAATGCATGATCAAATCCAGAATCAATGAAACCCAAAGGCGGAAAATTTTCATCGAAATCACGAAAATCAAAGTCAAAATTCACAAACCCAGAAACGGAATTGAATCCCTAAACGCGGATTAGGAAAAATTTCGTAAAGGGTTTTCTAAAGATCTTACCTTCTTCTTCTTCGGATTCCAATTTCAGTTTTTGTTCGTGAGATTCGGGCTCCGTTTTGTTGAATTGAAAAAAACTCTTCTGGGTTTCACCGGAGTTTCTTCTTTGCCGTCTTATATTTACACGCTTACACATCTTGACGTTTTAAAATCCAAACATCGTGCCGTTTTTGTGTAAATGGCCGTTAAATCAAATGATCACAAAACCTTAACCTATGACCGCTCAAACACACGACGATGAGTGTTCTCTCATGGAAGACTTTGATTCTCGCGAGTCATCGTTGCACAACATTGCGTCAAATCAAATCGACCCATGCTCTATTCATCATCCATGGCCTCAATCGCAACACTTACGCAATCAGCAAACTTCTCACTGCTTTTCTCCCTCTTCCCAATTTGAACAATCACTTTCACTACGCTTCCACTATATTCGATTCGATTCGATTCCGTAATTTATTCGTTTACGATACCATGATACGAATCTGCTCTCGAAGCTCTCTGCCTCACTTGGGTTTACGGTATTTCCGACTAATGGTGAGAGAAGAGGACGAAGATATAGCTCCAAGTTATCTCACGTTTCATTTCTTGTTGGTTGTTTGTTTGAATGGTTATTTGATCTCTGTTGGTAAGCAAATACATTGTTGGGTGTTGAAAAATGGTGTCTTTTCGTCGGACGGTCATGTGCAGACTGGAATTATGCGGATTTATGTTGAAGAGAAAGTTTTGTCAGATGCCCGCAAAGTGTTCGATGAAATTCTTCAACCGGATGTTGTGAAATGGGATGTTTTGATGAATGGGTATGTTAGATGCGGTTTAGGGTCCGAGGGTTTGGAGGTGTTCAAGGAGATGTTGGTTAGAGGAATTGAGCCTGACAAATTCTCGGTTACTACGGCGTTAACGGCTTGTGCACAAGTTGGGACTCTCGCTCAGGGGAAGTGGATTCATGAGCTTTTGAAGAAGAAGAAATGGATTGAATCTGATGTATATCTAGGAACGGCACTTGTTGACATGTATGCCAAATGTGGTTGTATAGAGATTGCGATGGAAGTCTTCGAAAAGTTGACTAGGAGGAATGTTTTCTCATGGGCAGCCTTAATTGGAGGATATGCGGCTTACGGTTATGGTAGGGAAGCTATTACGTGTTTGGAGCGGATGGAACGGGAAGATGCTATTAAGCCTGACAGTGTAGTTCTTCTTGCGGTCTTAGCCGCTTGTGCTCATGGAGGATTTCTTCAAGAAGGTAAGTCAATGTTAGACAATGTGGAAGCTCAATACGGAATTACTCCAAAGCATGAGCATTACAGTTGTATTGTAGATTTGATGTGTAGAGCTGGAAGATTAGATGATGCAGTTGGTCTTATAGAAAAAATGCCAATGAAACCTCTTGCATCTGTTTGGGGTGCGTTACTGAATGGTTGTCGAACGCACAAGAATGTTGAACTAGGAGAATTAGCAGTTAAGAATCTTCTTGAGTTAGAGAAAGGAAATGCTGATGAAGAGGAAGCAGCTCTTGTTCAACTATCTAATATTTACCTGGCTGTTGAAAGAAACTCCGAGGCATCTAGACTTCGTCAGATGATAAGTCAGAGAGGAATAAGAAAGGCACCAGGATGCAGTGTGTTAGAGGTGGATGGAAATGTTACCAAGTTTGTTTCGGGAGATGTGTCGCACCCAAATCTGCTGCAAATTCACACGATGATCCATTTCCTATCTGTTGATGCGTTGCAAATTTCTCGCACTAAACTCATGAAGCTGCAAATCTTATCGGAGGACTTCTCTTTTTTCTACAGATTTCCTGTTGAGCACCTCTAATTCGGCAATGCACACTGTAGGGTCATCCAAAGGCTATGAGGAAATAGAGACAAGGAGTACTTACAAAGGACTGAGAGGAGCTTCTGCACATGAGGTAGATAATCCTATTCAGGGGCAACATTTAACCCAAACCGAAACTGGAAACTTAAGAAAAAGGCACTCTGAGAGTGGCGATGTAAAGAAGTGGCTGATTCAGAATCTATGGTGTTTGGAGACTGGAAGAGAAGTGCATAAGTGAAATGGAAAAAAAGTAGCCACAGCTGAAAATCGCATGGCGTTTGGGCAGACCTATTATCATCTAGGGAGTAGCGAGATGTGAGAGTTTTGGTATTGAAGAGCTGAATAAATAATGTAAGACATGAACGCCCATACGATATTTTCCATCGTCTTCTTTGCTATATTAGGTAATCAACATACGATATTTTCCATCGTCTTATTTGCTATATTAGGTAATCAAATCTGTTACTGCAGGTAACCGGGGATTGATAAGCTGTGTGTCTTGTCTTCGCTCAGGAACTATGGTTTAATCAGGTACCCTCTTGTCTTTCTCAACAGTTGCCACCTTGAGTTTTTGTTGTGCTCCTTAAAAACAGTTCTTGACTTGTAAAAATTTGGTATTTAACAAATTTAGAATATTGTTTAACAAGTCACTCAATATGATATGGTTTCATAAGTATCTCATTAGTGGGGACCCTTATGAAAATCACAACACAATATATTCTTGAATGTTCGACGTAGTATTGGGTTTTGGTTGCTTAGGTAGGATTTCACATAACAGCCTGATGCTATATTCTTTTAGCATCAAGTTGATGTACTCACGTAAAATGGTTTTGATGATTTACAGCATGTTACCGAAATATACAATAGCAGAAACCAAACAAGCTCTCTGTAGTTTTGTACCATTCTTCAAGAAGTGCTTGCACCATCCCCTGTAGAATTTCACATACCACAATCTCTTCAGTTATGTCCTGGTTCTTCATGGTTCAAGGTTTCACTAAGTTGAAAAATATGGACCAATGAATCGAAAACTAACCTTTTGAAGACGAAGGGATCAAGACGACGTGCATCTTTGTGTTATTGGGAGGTAGATGCAATCGAAGGGGATATAATTTGCCGTTTAAAGGGTTTTTGGAACAGATTGATACATCAGTCAGACCTGTCTCTTCTTCAAGCTTCTGTTTCAGCTGTTCTAGTCCCATTCCCTTGAAACAGAAAAGCTCTTCCTTCGCTCTTTCATCAACATTCCCATCTTCGTCACCAACCCTATAATAGATTAGCCGCCCATCTGCCTTGAGCGGTGAGCTGACCCTGTCATCAGACTGTAATCATATAGATCAGTGAATGCAATAATGCCCGGAAAAACGTACTTCTCTTTTATAGGATACTACAACTACTCCTTGTTTATATGATGATGAACGTAATAGTGTACAAACTGATCAAACCTCTGTTTTAGGAAATCTTGGGGACTTGAGAGAGAATCCTTTGGGTGAATTAGGCTCATCATCATCATCTTTTCTTATCTCCAGAAGCTCCGGTGGTGGTGGAGGAGGCGGGAGAGGCGTAAAAGGTTGTGGTGCAGTCACTGGTGGTGCTTTCTTCTTTCTGCTTTCCAAAATATCAATATCCCATAAAACCCAGTCCTGTGTGGTTGTCCTATGAGGAATATCATGTGTGATTGAGTTCCTCCATGGCGGTAAACCCCCGTTAGCTCGAAGATACTGCCCATACCTATGGAATTTCAAATTCTCTCACACCATTTATCTATCTCCAAGAAGACTATAACTTGAGAGAGAGATCAAACAAGAGACTTACTTTGTCTTGAGCCTAACCTGAACGCCTTCTCTAATGGGTTCCCATTCAGTTGATGAGTCTAGCCTCCGTGGCAGTGTTTGCGTTACCTTTTTGCCGGTCATGCCAAGGAACATTGGGATGTTGGAAGCGGTTAAGTACTTGCCAAAGCAGCTTTTGAGACGAATCCCGTTTGTTTCTTCAACAATCTCCACCGTCCATCTAGCGTTCATAGACCGCCCGTCTCTACCCTGGCTCACGGAATCTTCGTCATCCTCTGCTAGAAGGTACTTGTCGTGGTAGCTACGTAAACGCACGGTTTCGGCTTTCTTGAAAATCTCCATTATTGTTCTGTCGCATCGAAATACCAAAATTTTGACAAAAGAATGTCATAAGAAAATGTGTACAGGGTTCGTCAAGGCCATATACATATGGAAAAAAATTAAAATGCTTACAATCTTTCCTGCAAATTTTGTGTTTGAATTTCGGAAATGGACTTACCTGAAAACGGGGATCTAGAAATGGCCGGGGCAGCGAATTTCCTGAGATTTTACCATTCAATGATTTGATTGAAGATCATTCATGCGAAAGATGTTGAAGTACTTTCTTCTAACCCTTTTTTAGTTTCTTGATTTGGATTAGAGAAAAATAAGCGGTTTCTTGTTGTTATTTGAGGTATTATATCTTAAAAAATATCTAAGGGCATATTAGGGAACTAATACGTATATAGCTACTTATTTTTGTAGACGTACATGTAGAGAGATTTCATTACATCTGTATATGGGTGGATTCCGCGGGTAAACATTAGACAAAGACTTATTTTGGTTTGGTAAGGAAAGCTAGACAGTGAGAGGTCCAGCTTCAGCGGCCAGCTTCAATGTCCATTATTGCTACATTCTTGACGCTGTCATAGCCAGTGCTACTGGTTTCCCCTTGTGCTGATAAGATTCCAACACCGAGCAAATGTTCGATGTCCTTTGGCTCATGATTCTGGTCCGACCACTGATGTTTGGTTTTCGTGACTCTCAAGGCTTCTAGCTCTGCAACTACTTCCTTCATCTTTGGCCTTTCGTCTCCCGTCACTCTTGTACACTCAATAGCAACTCTTGCAGCTTCCTCGATCTCCCTCTCATTAGCCTCGCTCATCACTTGCTTGTCTATAACTTCATGCAACCTATTTTCTTTCCAGGCAGAAGCAAAATAACTCACTAGATGTTTTGAGGTCTGTGGCCTTTCAAAGCACAATGCTTTTTGACCTGAGAGCAGTTCCATGAGGACTACCCCAAAGCTGTAAACATCGCTCTTTTCGTTTAGCAACCCTGTGTTGTAGTATTCTGGGTCCAAGTAACCTAGAGTGCCTTGCACCATAGTCGTGAGCTGCTCTTTATCCATTGGTATCAACCTTGAAGCACCAAAGTCGGCTACTTTTGCAGTTAAGTTTTCATCTAAGAGGATATTAGCAGTCTTGACATCACGGTGGATGATTGGAATAGAAGCAGAGGAATGAAGATATGCGAGAGTTCCAGCAACTTCTATCGCTATCCTCAAGCGGTGATCCCATGTAAGAGAAGAATCAAACAAGAAACCGTGCAAGTGATCGAAAAGAGTGCCACTGGTAATGAACTCGTAGACCAACAAGGGAACTTCAGTCTCTAAACAACATCCCAAGAGCTTGACCACGTTCCTGTGGTTGATTTGCGAAAGCACGAGCACTTCATTGATGAACTGCTCTACTTGGCTGCTGTCTCCAAGCCGAGCTTTCTTTATAGCAACTATGGAATTGTCCGTTAATATCCCTTTGTAAACTGTTCCTTGCCCTCCTTGACCCAAGATTCTACTCTCATCATAACCATTGGTTGCTTCCTTCATGCCTTCCTCAGTAAATATTTTGACATCGACATTCGATGGCCCTGCTCCTGAGAGTCGTTGTATCAACATGTCACCACCATTTTGTTGGAAGAATTGTTGTCGGAGCTTGGTGTTCTTTTGGTGCTTAAATCTTTGTTGTATACAACTAACTCCAAGCATGAGGACCAAGAAGGTGATTGTGGTTCCTAATAATACACAAAGGTAAATAGAATGAGATTATATGGGAAACAATAAATCTAGAAACAGTGAAGGAAGCTTACCAAGAAAAATTATAGTCCATCCGACGTCTTTACGCTTGCAGCTCATAGTAGTGGGATTTAAGGTGTAACTAGATGGGCACTTACAATAGAAGCTTCCAAGCGTGTTTATGCAAGTGTTGGGATCTGAACAGTTGTGTCTATGGAGAGTATTACTAGTGGTACACTCATTGATATCTGAACGCAAGTATGAGGAAAGCAATAATTAGTCAAAGGGAAATAGCAAGAAAAGGGAAAACAAGAACAAGTACCTTGGCAACTGTCTAAAAGGTATGGATTCCCTTCATAACCTTCTAAACATTTGCAGTTATACCCGGTTTCACGAGTAGAATTGTAACATGTGCTGTTTGCACCGCATAAGCTTGTGTTTCCAACTTGCTCGCATGTCTCTTTCCCAATAGACCAATCCAGTACCACGGGGAACTTGGTGACATTCCGCATATTCTTTAGATCTTCCAAAGCATCAAAGTCAAAACTACCATTTTCGGAGAGAAAGGAGTAGGTGCAAGGACTAAACTGATGAACAAAATTCATGTCCTCCAAGTTCAAGCGGTCTGGACCAGTATAAAAGTCATAGCTATCCGAAGGGACAGATACGTCTGTTGTGCAACAACCTTCACCATTACATTCTCCAGTTGCCTCCGGTTGAGAAGTGCAAAATGACATGCATCCAGTTGAATGATTCCGCATTCCGGAAGTGAACAAAAGTGCCAAAGCGTTACAACCTACTAAGGTAAACTTGTTGTTGGGAGAGAGAGATAAATTACCAAAGTTGTAATAATTGTCAAGGTGATCACTCCTATTCCCTTGGCTATTGTAACAAGAGTATGAAATATTAACCCAGACACGTAGCTCGCCGTTGTGAGAAATCTTGATCACTTTATTGTCGTCATTAAAGATTAACTCATCCCGCTGGTTACATGTGATTTGGAAACTGTCATCTTCGGAATAGTAACAACCTGGAGAAGTACCAAAAGGGTAATCAATTGTGACATTACCACAACTAGGTTTGCAACCTGGTAAGGATTGACCCCTGACTGGTTGCGTATAAGCAAGAGAGAAAATAGCTACAAAAAACAGACTCTGCAATTTCATTTTCTCTCTAACTTTTGATTTTTTTTTTTTTTTTTGTGCTCATTTCCTTGACTTTTGATTATAAGAAATAAGAAACCTCAAGTCTTTGAGATGTTTCTCATCACTCATTTTGGCAGACATATTGTGTCCTATCGTCTACGTGGTCTAAGACTAGTTGGTCAACCGTCTTCGTCAACTTCAATGAATTTTCCTCGTCTTCGTCTACGTGGTCTAAGACAGCGAACGGACATGTGAGCATGATATGAATCTCGTCTTCAACTGCATCACAACGCTTGCATCTAATCGCATCCTTAATTCCCCTCACCGTGAGGTTAGTGCCGGTTGGTTATGCCCTGTTTTTTAGTGCCGATTGGTAAGAATTCATGTTCCAATAATAATGAATGCTAGAATTTTTATTGAGTAACAATGGATTTTAAATAAATTTTAAAAATCAATAAATCATTGTGATCTTTGAGAGAAAAACGATGCTAAGATTAAATCAAAACCTCACAAAACAAAATTGCTTTATTTTTTAGTCAATTATGTTTTATTCATGAGAAAATTACCCTCTATACCATAATTTCGAAATTGTATTGTGTAAAATACCATTTTCCAAAATCTCTTTCATTTTTCTACCATTTTTTGTCTTCTTCCTCTCTCTCTCTCTTATACTAAATGACCACTTTGCCCTTCTTCTTCTTCACACTCTCTTCTTCTTTTTCTTTCCTCTTTACACACCATTTCTATTTCTTCTTTCTCTTCTAATGGAGGAAAGGTGGTGGTGAATGATGATACCGGCGCCGGAAAAGACAACAACAACACCGGAAGACAAGATGACATCGGAGACAGATGTCTGCACTGGAGACAACGACGATGAATGGACGTCTGCACCGGAGACGACGGCGGTGAAGAAGACGTCTGCACCGGAGACAACAACGGTGAACAGACATCGGCACCGGAGACGACGGCGGCGAAGAAGACGTCTGCACCGGAGACAACGGCGGTGAACATACGTCTATACCAGAGACAACAACGTCTGCATCGGAGACAATGGCGATGAACAAGACATCTGCACCAGAGACAATCCGACGTCGGAGATAACGGCGGTGAACAAAACGTCTACACCGGAAACAATGGAAGTGAACAAGACGTCTACACCGGAAACAAAACGACATCGAAGACAAGGCTAGAGGACAAGTCGGAGACGACAACGATGACGGTGATTAATAAGATGTTCACATCGGAGACAAGACAACGTCGGAGACAATGGTTGTGGTCAAGTCGGAGACGACGATGAACAATAACGATAGTAGACAACAGTCGGCGGTGGACAATATTGTCCACGAAATCAGTTCACTTGTGGGAAGGTTAAATTCGTCTTTTTGACTCAACCCGATAAAGCAAAATGGTAGAATATGAAAGATGTTTTCTGAAATGGTAGAAATGATAGGGTCATTTCGAGAAAATGGTATACAGGGCAATTATCCCTTTATTCATATCATAAATAATTTTACTAAATACATTTTGACCCACGCCAAGAGTGGAAATATAAATTTTAGTTTATTGTATAGTAAAAATATATTGTTTTGAATCATACATACCAAAAAGATATTAGATAAATGATTATGTCCACTAAAAAAATTAATCGGTCGATTTTCGAATCTTGAATGTCTTAATATGATAGGTCTTACGTTTTAAGTGTATAAAAAATATAAAAATAAATGAAACTAATTTACAATAACAAAACCAAAAAACGAACATTGTCTTATAATGTATGACAAAAAATATAATTGAGTAATATATATCTTATATTTACAAAAACAAATGTTTTTTAATAACTCTATAAACTGTTTTTAAATCCAACTTTATCACTGACCAAAATACTACTACATAAATGAGTTAAATCGGTTCGAGTTTCTCAATATGGTAATGGATTTGGTAAGTATATATTTTTGTCATCAATGCTCCGCATATATTAAAGATATTGAAAATATGTAAAGATTTTCATCATGACAAATTGAAATGTTTTGATTGTTTGATTAATTAATGTGTTCATTAAGTTCCTTTCTGAATGACACCTAGGATTAATGTTACTTAAGACTCAATATGGTATTGAAAATACTACATAAATGAGTATTGAAAATACTACATAAATGAGTTAAATCGGTAATGGATTTGGTAAGTATATATTTTTTTGTCATCAATGCTCCGCATATATTAAAGATATTGAAAATATGTAAAGATTTTCATCATGGCAAATTGAAATGTTTTGATTGTTTGATTAATTAATGTGTTCATTAAGTTCCTCTCTGAATGACACCTAGGATTAATGTTACTTAAAACTCTCTTTGAATGACACATAGAATTTTTAACTTTTAGTGTCTCCTTAATTAATATATATAAGAATTTTTTTTTTTATATCATTTTAGTCAAAACAAAAATAATGAAACAATAAATAAATGAGTATCTTAAGTGGGAAGAAGACCAAACCATTTTAGCATTTCTCATTGAGTTTATTCAAATGATACAATACAAGTAGGGTACTTTGCTCAAATTTCATAGTTATTAGGTAATATGACTAAAATCATATAAAACTTTTTTTTATTACTGTCATTTTTTTAATACCCAGCGTGCCCTTTTTGTTACGTTGTGACAAAAAACGTAATTACAAAAATGCCATAGCCACGTAAGCAACCACGTAGGAAACCGCTGACGTGTATTATGAACTCAGCCTTAAAAAGAAACGGCTGAGTTATGGTTACGTTGCGGCTGAATTATGGTTACGTTACGGCTGAGTTAAAAAACGCGGCTGACTTATGAGAGATCGCCTGACTTACGAGCATAAATCAGCCGTTAGTTACGGCTGATTTACAGAAATCTGGCTGACTTATGAGATAACGGCTGACTACGAACATAAATCAGTCGTTAGTTACGGCTGATTTACAGAAATCTGGCTGACTTATGAGATAACGGCTGACTAACGAACACAAGTTACGACTGAGTTATACAACGGCGGGCTGATTTGTGAAAAATTGGTTGGGTTTTAGATAACAGACGGCTTAGTTATGTTCGTAAGATTGGCTGACTTATGAGAGGCAGTTACGGCTGACTTACGTAAATCAGCCGTAATTGGCTGGGTTAACAATAAGTTACGGCTGAATTATAATCGAAAGATTAATTACTAGAATAGCATTCATTTGACGGCTGATTTATTTGACAATACGGCTGACATTATATTTCCTAGCCTAATTACGGCTGATTTATTAGCGAAAGATTAATTACTGAAATACCATTCACGTTGCGGCGGACTTACGTTATACTTGATAGCTGATTTATTAATGGCTGAGTTATGTATTTGTTTGGCGGCTGACTTACTGATATTCCATGTCATCAGTTCCGATTTTCCATGTCATCTCATTTAGATAACCCAGCCGTGTCATTTAGATAACTCAGCAATTTTTAGTTTTTCTTAATTGAAATTACTGCTAATTAAAAAATGAAAAACAAATCCACTTCAGTAAAAAATAACCGTGATCATATAAGAGGGCAGTTCCAATAACACAAACTTTCTCAACTATCTTCTCCGTTTAAGTTTCTTCACATTGTTTCTCTCTTGTTTCTTTCGAAATCGTCTTCCCCGATTATGGTATTCAGCGAAGATGCGAAGTGTCTGAATACCATAGTCGCTACGCTGGATAAGTTTGGGTCTATCCTTGATAAGTTTGGGTCGAAGTACCATAATCGGGGGAAGACGATTTCGAAAGAAACAAGAGAGAAACAATGTGAAGAAACTTAAACGGAGAAGATAGTTGAGAAAGTTTGTGCTATTGGAACTGCCCTCTTATATGATCACGGTTATTTCTTACTGAAGTGGATTTGTTTTTCATTTTTTAATTAACAGTAATTTCAATTAAGAAGAACTAAGAATGGCTGAGTTATCTAAATGACGCGGTTGAGTTATCTAAATGAGATGACATGGAAAATAAGAGTTGATGACATGGAAAATCGGAACTGATGACATGGAAAATCGGTAAGTCAGCCGCCAAACAAACACATAACTCAGTCATTAATAATTGCAATTTAAGAAAAACTAATCAAAGGTGTTTTTCGTAATTTACTATGGGTGTGAAAAGATTTGAGTAATTTTTGAAAGATATATGGTATTCTAGTCATTTTTTCATAGTTCTATGGGAAACGAGTAATTATCTCGTACAAAGTAACCACCATGAGCAGCCAACGATTTATTATTATAAAACAAACAAACAAACAAATCATCAACAACGAGATAAAATAAATTAACAATAACAAAGATACAATGAATGATAAATTAATTATCAATTCCTATTTGGCGCATTTCCATGAGGAGATCGCATGTCTCGGATCTTCTTTTCTTTTGAAAGTATTCCTGCCAACCTTCACAGCCAAAATTTAAATCTATTAACAAAATATTTCAAATAATGTAAACATGAATGGATAAAGCTACCAAAATGAAATATTTATGTCGCATACTTTATAAGGGTGTTTTCATTGGTCACTTCATAAGCATTTTCATTACAGCCCGACTCAAGATTGACTCTCGAAACAGGTTTCTTAAGTAGTTCATCTCCTGTCTTGACGAGAACGTCGAGATTCTCGACGGTAGAAATATCAACAGAAGCAGCATCTCCACTTAATGTGTCATCCTGTAAATTAGAAACCCATTTCTTAGAAACTATGGCGACAAATAAAAGAAAATTAGGTTAATGAGCCTATTTTGGTACCTGGATTCGAATATAGTTGGCTTCAGAATGAAGAGCTTTAAAAACGGCAGAGAGATGAAAATCAACCATATCGGAACTAGCTTGCATGAAAGCATCAATGAGAGGTGTAGAGCTGTCGTGTGTTAACCAACTCAACATTCCCCAACCAGCTACTTCTTGTGCATCGAATTTCTCTTCGGCTTTTTGATTTCCAGTTCCAAGGGAAAGCACAAGAAACCTTCCGTAATCATTTGGTTTTATTGGGAAAAAGTCACTGCTCCCTCTTGTTATCTCCTTTGTCACTTCCCCAATGGCCACCAAAGCCTATACTTGACATATTATGACATATTATCAATATATGTATATTAATCAAGACTTCTATAGATTAAAAAAATGAAAAGAAATATATATAGGCTTGAATTCCTTTTTTTTTTTTTTTGTCACTGTTTTATTGTTATAATATTCTTATCACAATCATATGAAAACGGAAACGCAAATTAAAAATCTAGGCCATACATGCTAAACGAAAATCATAGAAATTCAACTAATTAAAAATCATAGATAATTTCCACTAATTTTTATCATTATTATTGGATATAGAACACTAGTACGAGAATAATTTGATCTTTGGTAATTTACCGGGTTGTTAGCTGCAACTCCGCCGTCAATAAGATTGTATTCTTTGACGTTTCCGGCTGAATCTTGAGTTTTGAAGAAATGGGCAGGCAAGTATGTAGGTGCTGCTGAAGTTGAGATGGCAATGTCAGCGAGGGTTGCGTCCTTGAGAGGATTGTTTTTCACCTATGAGTTTATATAGACATATCTATATTATATCAAAGTCTTGTTAATTTGATATATCCTAAATTCATAGACACAAATAATCGAAACAAACCTCGTAACTACTAAATATTGTAGGTTGAAGATGCTTGATATCGAACGTTGGAATGACAACGTTGGTAAGTGTTTGATGCAACCTTGTATCACCCAGTTTGGCATGGATAAGTTGATGAAGGTATTCACCGTCATATTTTGGACCAGTCAAGGACTTCACCAAGTTTTTGGCGGCCGAGAATGGGAAGTGATCTTGAGGAAAGATTTTTGGACAGTGCTCAAGATAGAATTGTTTAATCTCCGAGGCCGCAAACAAGGGCCGTCCTTCCTTGTTAGGAGCAGTTAGCATGGCTGTAACTAGACCACCGGTGCTTGTTCCTGCCATTACATCAAAGTAGTCTGCAAGCCTTGCTTCTTTTCCATCCGATTTCTATATATCCATGTATATATTGAATCAAAACATGTTAGAAATCCCACATCAGAAACGCGATAATATATAGTTTTTTGTTTTTGCTAAAAGGCTTACTAGCGATAATTTATAGTTAGGTAGCACAAATATACCTGAAGCTCGGACTCGAGAAAACCAAGGATAGCAGCAGGAATTATCCCTCTAATGCCACCACCATCGATGCTAAGGATTGTGACTAAGTTTCCATATGTTGGGGGTTGAAGTGGTGATTGCGGGCTATCCATTTGCATCCAACAAAAATCAATGTATCGATACTTGAGAAAATATAACTTTGATATGGAAGTTATTTGGAGCGGTTATTTAATTGTGAGTTATTATGAGAGGTTGATAAGCTCTACGTATTTATAGGACGCAAGGGGTTACTACTGACTTGGTCTTCATTCTTAGGATATTCACTCGTCAAATTAAATTGTAGCTACGTCCATTTGAAGATTCAATCTTATTGGTTCTTGATTTCTTACTTTGAAGACAACATGGACTTTTCGTGAACCACTTTTCCTCTTCCTCCTTAAGACTATGTCCACCCTTTTCTAACTTAACCAGAATATTTCAAAGTTTCGGGAGTTCTTACCATACACTTGAATACATTTTTATATTGAATTTGACGTTAAACAAAAAATTACTAATAGGTTCAGATCACTGATTGTGAGAAAACACATTTAGAGCATTCTTCTAGTCACCCATGATGTTAACTAAAGTGAATATAATGTCACGTGTTGTAATATATTTGCTCAATATTCTGAATTCGTTGTAAACAACGAAAGCAAGCATGGTCAATCGGTCATCGAAGTTACTTTGAAAAGATCAAAGGTGGCGACAAATAGAAAATTACAAAAAATATCTTTTCTGCCAACGTAAAAGTACGGTAATATTACAGCCGCCACTAATTACTTATCCCATACTTACAAACATTTTGCAACCTGGAAAGGACTGACCCCTGACTAGTTGCGTATAAGCAAGAGAGAAAATAGCTACAAAAAACAGACTCTGCAATTTCATTTTCTCTCTAACTTTTCATTATTATTTTTTTGCTCATTTCCTTGAGGATTTATCTTATAAGAAATTAGAAACCTCAAGTCTTTGAGATGTTTCTCATCACTCATTTTAGCAACATATTGTGTCCTATCGTCTACGTGGTCTAAGACTAGTTGGTCAACCGTCTTCGTCAACTTCAATGAATTTTTTTTTTTTTTGAATTGAATGTCAAATTTATTTATAATCAAAAAAATCGTTTTTACAACGAGTGCATCATTGTTTTAAAGCTAACGGAAAGACTACACATTATAAGAGATTAATCATCGAGAAGCAAACCATGCTTCCATCGCACCGTTGAATCTTCGATCTCCTATACTTCAAATTGTTGTTAATTGGTTTCGAATCTGTTTATCAATAAATTTTGATGAGTTGCTCTGCATTGACGGGAATTTCACCGTGTCGCCTTTTATTTCGTTCCCTCCAAATGGCATGGAGAGTAGCTTGAAAAGCGTATCTCGTGAGAAATTGGGTGGTTTTATCTTGGGCAGCTTATCCCAAGTAGTAGTATACTTACGATTGAGAAGCTTTTTCACTAGTTTCTCCCATATCTCCTTTGTGAAAAGACATTCAAAATAAAGATGGTTTCGCGACTCGGAGTTCGATCTGCATAGGATGCAAGTATCATTGGCTCCAATGTTCCATTTGAGCATACGATCACCCGTCGGTAGTCGATTATGGATCGCAAGCCACATGTGAAAAACATATTTGGGAGTGGAGTACGTGAACCACAATCCCTTCCACCAATCCACAACGGGATTAATCACTCTAATTTGTTCCCATGTTGCTTTTGAATTAAATCTAGGCTTGAATGTATCTGCATTCCTTCTCCATAATACAACATCATCACCATGAGAATGACCCTTTCTCCGCTGCTCGTCAATGACCCTTTCGACAATATTATAGGCTTCTAGTCTGTGAGTACGTCGTTGATGATTATGTAGGACCCATTCCACCGACGACTGACTCGGGATTCCCAAATCAATACAACCTCGCAAGCTCGCAATGTCTAACAATCTGCAGTTTTGAGCCCACACATCGTACCAAAATGACGTAGTAGCCCCATTGTGTATTTCTTTTCTCATAAATCCCCGTGCTAGGTCTCTATATTTGAGGAGTTTTCTCCACATCCAAGAACCAAGTGATGTTGAGTTTTTAATAGTCCAGAAAGAATCCTTTCGAATCAAATAAACATGCACCCAATTAACCCACAAAGAAGAGCGAGCTGACATAATTCTCCATATGAGTTTTAGACAACACACTTTATTTGTTTCCACAAGTGGCTTGAGCCCCAAACCCCCTTCCGCCTTTGGCTTGCAAACATCACTCCATGCTATCTTACTTTTCCTTGTATTAAGTTCTGGTTCGGACCACAAGAACGCAGAGCATAACTTATCGATTTCCTGAAGACATGTTTTAGGCAATCGAAATGCTGACATCCAGAAATTTGTAAGACTGTGTAGAACCGACCCAATCAGTTGTAATCGACCAGCAAATGAGAGATGTCGTGCCGTCCAACAACTTATTCGTTTACAAATTTTTTCAATCAAAGGATTATAGTCTTGAACCGTCATCCGTTTCGTCAAAAGAGGTAGACCCAAGTAGCGTACGGGAAGAGTTCCAAATTCAAAAGGGAATTGATCTAGAATCAGGTCTTGACTCTCCTCGGGCACACCCGCCATGTAAACCGTTGATTTCTCTAGGCTAATCATCAAACCTGAGTAAGTTTCAAATTCCTTGAAAACCTCAAGAGTGGCCTCAATAGAAGGCTTTGTTCCATCCGAAAAAACTGACAAATCATCTGCAAAGCATAGGTGAGTGAGTTTAACGTTTTTGCAATTTGGATGATATCCAATTCTCTTATCAGTGGCTGCCTTATCAAGCATTCTCGATAACACGTTCATACATATAACGAAGAGATACGGCGAAAGAGAACATCCCTGCCGAAGACCTCTTTCACTCTTGAAAAAACCGGCAAGCTCTCCATTCACTTGGACCGAGAAAGAAGCCGTAGTGACACATAACTTGATCCAATGAATAAATTGTGCTGGAAATTTCATAGCTGAGAGAGTTGACATCAGAAAAGGCCATTGTACCGAGTCGAAAGCTTTGGAAATATCAATCTTAATCGAGCAACGCGAAGAGATCGTGTCCTTATGATAATTCTTTACTAGTTCAGACGCTAGAAGCACATTTTCCGTCAACAAACGGTCTTTAACGAAAGCCGACTGGTTTGAGGAAATGAACTTAGGAAGCACCAACTTGAGACGATTAGCCAGAATTTTTGAAATGATTTTATATAGGACATTGCAGCAAGATATGGGTCGGTAATCTTTCATTTCCTTCGCCTCGTTTTTCTTCGGTATAAGTGCCAATATCGTCGAATTAATTCCCTTAGGAAGAAAACCTTTGTCGAAAAAAGATTGAACCGCAACAACCACATCTTTCCCCACTATGGACCATGACTCTCGAAAAAACTCTGCGGTATATCCATCGGGACCAGGAGATTTGTTTCTCGGCAGAGCAAAAACAACTTCTTGTACCTCTTTATCTGTTACCGATCGACTCATCATTGCTGCATCTAGCTCATTACATTCGACCGGCTGACCGGCTGAAGCGACGTCGATATCGCACCAAGCAGGGCACTGTAGATAAGACGATCTTGACATGTCCATTTTATAAACGCTGGATTTGGAGTGACAATATTGTTGGTGGTGATTGTCGCTTGAGGAATCACAGCGAACTCGTCAAGGTGAGCAAGGAGTCCATGACCATCAAGGAAGGCCTGTACTTGGAGACGCCACATGAGGAAGTTGGTACTTGTTAATTTGGTGATGCTTGACATGTTGATATTGAAAATGGCGTCATTGTTGATTAAAATGGTGTCATTGTTTTGGGAAGGAGCTGCAGTGGCCATGGCGGCGAGACAAGTTGAAAAGAGAAAAGAAAAATTTAGGTCTTTAGGAGCAAAGCTCTGATACCATATAAGATATGAAACTTAAAATCTTATTCACTATTTAGAGTAGCCTATATATACAAGCTAGAGGAGAGTAATTACAGGAATTGAGAGAGATTGTAGGGATTACAATAAGCTAATTTACAAGAATAAATTGATTTAGTTTCCTTAAGATGTATATACGTGATACATAATCCACAGGTTTATATGACAAAAACTTTCTGAAGAAATCCTCCGCTTCTCTCTTTATATCCTCCTGTGTATCGGCAATTGTACCATCACTACGTTGCACTTCACGTATTGCATTCTTAACTTCACGGATTTTTGCAGCTTGGTGGAAATAATGATTGTTCCCATCTCCTACCTTAAGCCAATGAAGTTTTGATTTCTGGCGGAGGTACTTTTCCTCTAGCTCGGCTAAACGTTTCCATTTAGCGAAAGCTCGAGTCTCCTCTGCCATTCCATTTTCACTAATGTTAGACATGTTGTCCTCCTGCAGCTTACACAACCGCTGTGGTAAATCGCCGAGGTAATCTTTACTCTACTTCCGAAGGTCTGGTTTTAAAGCTTTCAACTTCTTTGAAAGTCAGAACATTGCTGAGGTAGAGTTAAATAAATCCTCTGTTTGATTCCAAAAAGTTTCCACACTTGGTAAGAAATTAGAAGAACCAGTAATAGCATTCGTAAGCTTAAAAGGTTTTCGAGGCCGTAATGGGATAGCTGCGATCTGTATACGACATCTCAAATGATCTGAACAACCCCCTGCTTCGAATACAGAGTACGATTGCGGGTAAAGAGTAGACCAAACATCTCTCATTAATACTCGGTCCAACTTTTTACAAATTACACCTTCCTCTTGTTTATTACTCCAAGTAAATTGCGGACCATGGGAAGTCATATCTGTCAGAGAATTATACCGGACGACATCTTGGAAACCTCGCATTCCCGAAGTAATAAGATTTAATCCATTGGAATGTTCATCTGCGTCTAAAATTTCATTAAAGTCGCCAAAGACTAGCCATGGTTTATCTCTCACTATGGGAGAATCTTGATGATTTTTTAGATCCTTCCACAACTCTTTTCTCTCCTCTGCATGGTTTGATGCATATACGAATGAACAAAAGAACTCAGCCGTTGCCCATTCAAGCAGCACCGAACACGTGATCATATGTCCACTTTTGAAAAAAGGAGTAAGTCGCACTTGAGGACTCCAAACCACCCAAATCCTCCCAAGTCTACTATACTCATAATTGGATAAGAAAGACCAATCTTTAAAAACTGACGACGCAATTCCATCAGATTTGTTTTCCTTGACGCGAGTTTCTATAATACTACCAAATTGAAATGCATTCTGTTTTATCCAGTCTCGGACCACCTTGTGCTTGTTTGATTGATTAAAACCCCGAGTATTCCAAAAGAACCCTGACATCAATTATTTTTTCGAGAAGACCGTTGATTCAAACCGCTAGGATTAATATCCACAACTTTTGGAATTGATGATTCTGGAAAAACCTTGTGATTAGTCTTTGAGTTTCTCGGTAAAGATTGTCTAATAGGGATCTCTCCTGGTTTATGGGAAACCTGAGAAGGAGCTGTCACCAGTATATTCTTGCCATTATCCACTTCGGACTCAGCTGTAGAATCTGTGATAACCTCGTTCTCCACCCCCAAAGTCACCTCTGTTTCATCGTGTGGGATCAATGTTTCTATTGGCTCGTCTTCCGTGTTAGTCAATACCACTACATCTGCCTTGTCTTTCTCCTCCGGTTCTATATCATCTGCGGGTTCACTCAAGACTGCAAACCGAGAGTGAGATAATATCGAAACTTGACCAAATTCGAGATTAGCCTTCTTTGACTCAGGACTCCGCCTAGTTTGCGTTGGTGTTGACCACTCGCCCTCCTCCTTGTTATCCTCCTGTTCCTTATGTGATCCAGTTTGGTCTTCAACACCCTCTATTTCCAAAGGATTTGGGGTCTCTGTAATTTTCTCACTACGTATCAGAGATGTCTCTGATGGTGCCTCTATTTCTTTGACCGATGGAATTGGTATAGCCTCTGTCTTTTTCTTCATATTTATCAAGCAGACCTTAGACAAATGTCCCCATTTGTTACATGTGGAACATCGCATAGGTAGCCATGGGTATGAGTACTGAACCAGATATTCTTTGCCTTCTGGTGATGTGAATCTCATCTCCTTGGGCAACTCCTTTGACAAGTCTGCATTGACACAGACCTTTGCTAGCTTGAAATCCACACATTTAGCAGTGTCAGGGTGTAACCTTACAGGTTCCCCAACAGCACTAGTAATAAAACTTAAGCCCTTCCATGAAAACATATCCAAAGGTACGTTTCTTAGATTGACCCATATTGGTACTGCTTTCCTTTCCTTTGACTGCCCATCCTCCAATGGTGACCACTTTGATATGACCACCGGTATCTCTGCTAGGTTCCATGTCTCTCTTCTTAGAACCCGCAAACAAGAAACCAGATTCAATGAATTTTCCTCTCTTCTTTCCTTGATATTTTACCAGGCAAGTTTAATCTAACAGTTATTTACTCGTCATATTAATTTCTTTTTCAAATATGAAGCTTTCCTTATTGTGAAATCTATTTAAAGATATGTAGCTTTCCTTATTGTGAGATTTAATCAAACACTAGATGAAATCTATTTAAGGAAGCTATGGATCATGGTAAGATAATTATGTAGATTAATATCCATTGGGTAATGTTGCATGTTCAGAACCAAACTCATTCCCTAGGTAAGGATCACTCTAGTAAGACTAATATATCTGCAGATATTAATCCTTTTTTTAATTACCTAATTATCACATACTGTACTTCCATTTGTAATTAAGAAACTAAAAACCATCAAGCATAAAATCAACAAAATCACCTTGTTGTGTTCGAGTCATCTTGAAACAGAGCATTAGCCACAAAGATTCTACATACTACCTCTTAGATATAACCAAACTTAAAAGCCTAAAACATTAGCCACATACCATATGATCATAGGCTTTAAAAAAACATGCGAAATGCATTATACATCTTGTTGCCATATTTCTTCTTTTGTTCATTTAGTAGAGCTCTTTGAATCTTCTTCTTCCTCTCCATAGCTTTAATCACATCATTGAGAGATCCGTCAACATCTATTTCGCGATTCTTCTTCATCAAATTCTCCGCGACATCAGCTGGTGTGATCTTCGTTTCTTTCAATAACGACTCGATTTTCACAAACAGAGAATGAGAATCAACCTCAAGATAGTTCTTGGCAAGTACCTTGAACGCCTCGTAAGTACAGTAAGACAACTCGATATGCATATCCATTCTTCCTCTCCTGATCAAAGCCGGGTCAAGTTTCGCCAAATGATTCGTCGTGAACACAATGATCCTCTCTTGTCCACAAGCAGACCATATCCCATCTATGAAGTTTAAAAGCCCCGAAAGCGTCACAAAACTCTTACCTTTCTCTTTGCATTCTTCTTCTCCATCTTTTCTCCAGCTCGGTAAACGGCTTTCCTTCTTTCTTTTACCCGTAAGATCCAACGAGCAATCAATGTCTTCGATCACGATAATCGACTTACTAGAAGTAGCAGTGAGTAGTTTCCTTAACTCCGAGTTATTCTTTATAGCAGTGAGTTCAAGATCATAGATACTATAGTTTAAAAGATTCGCCATTGCAGCGATCATTGTCGATTTACCGGTCCCCGGTGGTCCATATAGTAAGTAACCTCTCTTCCAAGCTTTCCCAATCCTCTTGTAATAATCGTTCCCGTTGCGAAACGCATCAAGATCATTCAAGATCTCTTCTTTCTTCTTGAAATCCATAGCTAATGTCTCAAAACTCGCGGGATGCTCAAAATCGATATACCTCCAAAAGCTAGTCTTGCTAGTACCCCATTGAGAACTCGGATTATTAGTGAACAGCTTCGTCTTCTTGTTCTTGGCTTCAATCAACTTCCCTTGTTCAAGAACGTAATTTATGTACGACTCGGTTACGATATCTCGTGAACGTCTATGGAAAATGAGCTTGTAGGTACTGTGAAGATGAATACGTGATGCTCAAGCAAAGCAAGTAAGACAATCAAGTCTCTCGTGTCTATCACTCTCAACCACGGTTAATGTAAGTTTTATCTTGGTTGAGTTAAGCGTTTGGATTTACGCAAATGGAGATTTGCACAAGGCTGAAAAGCAACATACAAGATTGTCCTCTAGCATGATTCAAATGATAACGGGCTGATTGTTACAAGGACAAGACGTGTAAAGGTGATTACTTTTGACGTCATAGTTGGTGAATGCGGCTGCTTTAGGTAAAGGAGAGAGCTCAAGGTGTCACCGTATATAAAGACATGAAGAGAAGATGAGAGAGTGAAACGGATAGGAAGAGATAAGAGAGAAACTTGTAATTTGCATAAACTTGTTCTTGTTTCTCTAAAGCATAGGTTAGATTGAGTGTTACTCTAAGTACTAGTGAAGGGTATTAGGGTGGAATGCTAATCTAATCTATTGTAATCTCTGTCCTAATCTAGTGGATTCCGAGCAAGGCTCGGCGAGACGTAGCTACCCTATTCAACGGGAGTGAACTCGATAATTGTGGTGTTCATTGCTTTAAGTTTCATTACAAACATTCTCTCTTCTTACAACAAACAAAATCCTCTGTTTTATACTTTGTTCCATCGGTGTGTTCTTGTGGAAAATCCATTGGTGTGATCTTGTGGAAAATCCATTGTTGTTTCTTGTTTGTTTCCTTGTCTTGGTTTGATTAGATTCTTCTCCAGAGGAAAGTCGACGCCTTTGGGTCCTGAAAACCTATCAGAGTGGTGTCAAAGCAAGGTTACCTTGGTTTTGTGACTCTTGTGTTTGTACGAACCAAGAGCCATGTCTTCGGCAAGGATAGAAGTTGAGAAATTTGATGGACGTGGTGATTATACGATGTGGAAAGAGAAACTCATGGCTCACTTGGATATCTTAGGCCTGAGTGTTGCTCTTAGAGCAGAAAGGGAGACCGTTATAATCACTGATGCAGCTGGAAATGTGATAGATGAAACAGAAAAGAAACAAGAGGTTTTAGAAGAAAAGAAGAGGAAAGCTAGAAGCACCATAGTTTTGAGTGTGACTGATAGAGTCCTGAGGAAGATAAAGAAGGAGCAGACTGCAGCTGATATGATAGAGGCTTTGGATAAGCTCTACATGTCTAAGGCACTTCCTAATAGGATCTATCTCAAACAGAAACTCTATAGTTTCAAGATGTCTGAAAATCTATCCATTGAGAGTAACATTGATGAGTTTCTCCATATCATAACAGATTTGGAGAATACTAATGTTACAATTTCAGATGAAGACCAAGCTATTCTATTGTTGATGTCTTTACCTAAGACCTTTGATCAGCTAAGGGATACTTTAAGATATGGCTCAGGAAGAGTCACTTTAACGTTGGATGAAGTTGTTTCCGCAATCTACTCAAAGGAACTTGAGTTTGGATCCAACAAGAAAAGTATCAAAGGCCAAACTGAAGGTTTGTATGCTAAGGACAAATCTGAAAGAGGTAGAGCTGAGTACAGAGAGAAAAACTCTAAGTTCCAGAGGTCGAGGTCCAAGTCCAAGAGCAAGAAAGGATGCTGGATTTGTAATGAAGAAGGACATTTCAAAAACTCATGTCCTAACAGGAACAGAACTCAGTCAAGACCAAGGGAAATTGGAAATGGTAGAGGAGAAACATCAAATGGGAAAGGAAACTTGGTGGAGGCAACTGGTTTGTATGTCTTTGAAGCATTATCTTCTATAGATATACATCTTGAAGATGAATGGATTATGGATACTGGATGCAACTATCACATGTCACATAAAAGGGAATGGTTCAATGAGCTTGATGTGAATGCAGGTGGTTTAGTGAGAATGGGAAACAGAACAATGGCAAGAGTCAAAGGAGTTGGCTCCATTACTGTAAAGAATGAAGCCGGGTTAAGCTTTGTGCTTACTAATGTGAGGTATATCCCTGATATGGATAGAAATCTGTTATCACTAGGAACTCTTGAGAAAGCTGGTTATAAATTTGAATCTGAGAATGGTACCTTAAGCATCAAAGCTGGAGATCAGGTAGTTCTGTCAGGGAGAAGGCATGATACTCTCTATCTGCTTCAATGGAGGCATGTGCTGGAGGACTCACTTGTAACTGAAAAGAGACAAGATGATACAGTATTATGGCACAGAAGGCTAGGACATATGAGCCAAAAGAACATGAATCTTCTTCTAAAGAAAGGATTACTAGACAAGAAGAAAGTTTCAGTTCTGGAAACTTGTGAAGATTGCATCTATGGGAGAGCCAAGAGAGTTGGTTTTAATCTGGCTCAACATGACACAAAGGAGAAGCTGGAATATGTCCATTCGGATCTATGGGGAGCACCTTCAGTCCAAATGTCTCATGGTAAATGCCAATACTTCATTTCATTCATAGATGATTATACAAGAAAAGTATGGACATACTTTCTGAAGACAAAGGACGAAGCCTTTGATAAGTTTGTGGAATGGATCAACTTGGTGGAGAATCAGAGTGAGAAGAAAGTCAAGACTCTGAGAACTGACAATGGTCTTGAGTTTTGTAATCGAGTCTTTGATGAATTTTGTGAAGCAAGGGGTATACAAAGACACAGAACCTGTGCTTATACTCCACAACAAAATGGAGTTGCAGAATGAATGAATAGAACTATAATGGAGAAAGTAAGAAGCATGTTAAGTGATTCTGGTCTCTCCAAAAAATTTTGGGCAGAAGCTACTAACACTGCAACTATACTCATCAACAAGACTCCTTGTTCTGCTCTGAACTTTGAGATTCCTGATAAGAAATGGTATGGGAAGGCACCAGCCTATAGTTACTTGAGAAGGTTTGGATGTGTGGCTTTTGTTCATACAGATGATGGTAAATTGAGTCCTAGAGCTAAGAAAGGGATTCTAGTGGGGTATCCTACTGGTGTTAAAGGTTACAAGCTCTGGCTCGTAGAAGAAAAGAAGTTTGTTATAAGCAGGATTGTCTTTTTCCAAGAAAATGCAGCTTATAAAGATTTGGTTTTAAGAAAGGAAAGTCTTGGTCATGAAGAAGAGAGTCAACCTGAATCATACCTGGAACTTGATCTGGATACTTCAGAGGATTCTAGTTCTGGTGGAGCTCAATCTCCTGACCAAGAATATCAAGAGGATGCAAGTCCTGAATCTGCAACTTCTGGAAGCTCTTCTCCTGTTCAGTATGAAGAAGATAGTTTGGAAGCTGATGAAAGTCATTCTCCTCCCAGCTATCACCTAGCCAGAGACAAAACAAGAAGAGAAGTAAGGCCTCCTTCTCGGTTTGATGATGAAGACTACTTTGCAGAAGCTCTGTACACTTCAGAAGATGGTGGAGCAGTGGAACCAGCAGATTACAGAGAAGCAAGGATAGATACTCATTGGGAGAAATGGAAGCTAGGAATGGATGAGGAAATGAGTTCTTTGTTAAAGAATCATACCTGGATGATAGTCAAGAGACCAATGAATCAGAGAATCATTGGAAGTAGATGGATATTCAAGTATAAACTTGGAATCCCTGGTGTTGAAGAACCAAGATACAAGGCAAGACTTATAGCAAAGGGATATGCACAAAGAGAAGGTATTGACTACCATGAAATCTTCTCTCCGGTTGTTAAACATGTCACTATAAGAATTCTCTTATCAATTGTTGTTCAAGAAGATCTTGAGCTGGAGCAATTAGATGTTAAAACAACCTTTCTTCATGGTGAATTAAAAGAAAAGATTTATATGGCTTCTCCTGAAGGATATGAGTCAATGTTCAAAGAAGATGAAGTGTGTTTGCTAAACAAGTCTCTTTATGGTCTCAAGCAAGCTCCCAGGCAGTGGAATGATAAATTTGATGCCTACATGACTGAGATTGGTTTCATAAGGAGTGAATATGATAGTTGTGCTTATGTGAAAGAGTTGCTTGATGGTTCTCTTATGTATCTGCTCATCTATGTTGATGATATGCTTGTTGCGGCCAAAAACAAGGATGCTATATCACAACTGAAGCAAGCATTGAGCATGAAGTTCGAAATGAAAGATCTTGGAGCTGCCAAGATGATACTTGGAATGGAAATCACAAGAGACAGAGCTGAGGGAACTCTGTGTCTCTCTCAAGAAGGTTATATTGATCGCATTCTAGAAACTTATAACATGAAAGATTCAAAGCATGTTATGTCACCTCTTGGAGCTCATCTTAGACTGAGAGCAGCTACTCTGGAGAAGTACACAGAAGAAGAAGAATACATGAAGAGTGTCCCTTATTCTAATGCTGTGGGGAGCATCATGTATTCCATGATAGGTACACGTCCAGATTTAGCTTATGCTGTTGGGGTTGTTAGTCGGTTTATGAGCAAACCCCTTGGAGATCATTGGACTGGAGTCAAGAATGTGCTGAGATACATCAAGGGGACTACAAAGTCTAAACTGGTCTACAAGAGAAGCTCTGAATTCAAGGTGGTTGGTTATTGTGACTCTGATTTTGCGGCTGATCCAGATAGAAGAAGATCAATCACTGGTTTAGTGTTCACACTTGGTGGGAATAATATTAGTTGGAAGTCTGGATTGCAAAGGGTTGTGGCCTTGTCAACCACTGAGGCAGAATACATGGCCCTTACTGAAGCAGTTAAGGAGGCCATTTGGTTGAAAGGCTTACTAAAAGAGTTTGGATATGATCAGAAGAATGTAGAAGTTTTTTGTGATTCTCAAAGTGCTATTGCACTCTCCAAGAACAATGTGCATCATGAAAGAACAAAACACATTGATGTTAGATACCATTTCATTCGGGAAATGATTGCAAATGGTGATGTTGATGTTGTGAAGATTTCTACAGAGAAGAACCCTGCTGATATCTTCACCAAGACAGTGGATGTGAGTAAGTTTAATGCGACATTGAACCTGCTCCAAGTCAAGACTGAGTAGTAAAGCTCAGGGAAACCGAGCCAGGAATCCTGCAACTAGATTTAAGGTACTCTCTCTCTTCTCAAGCTCTTCTTATGACAAGTAAAGACATCAAGTATTCAGGTGGAGATTTGTGAAGATGAATATGTGATGCTCAAGTAAAGCAAGTAAGACAATCAAGTCTCTCGTGTCTATCACTCTCAACCACGGTTAATGTAAGTTTTATCTTGGTTGAGTTAAGCGTTTGGATTTACGCAAATGGAGATTTGCACAAGGCTGAAAAGCAACGTACAAGATTGTCCTCTAGCATGATTCAAATGATAACTGGCTGATTGTTACAAGGACAAGACGTGTAAAGGTGATTACTTTTGACGTCATAGTCGGTGAATGCGGCTGCTTTAGGTTAAGGAGAGAGCTCAAGGTGTCACCGTATATAAAGACATGAAGAGAAGATGAGAGAGTGAAACGGATAGGAAGAGATAGGAGAGAAACTTGTAATTTGCATAAACTTGTTCTTGTTTCTCTAAAGCATAGGTTAGATTGAGTGTTACTCTAAGTACTAGTGAAGGGTATTAGGGTGGAATGCTAATCTAATCTATTGTAATCTCTGTCCTAATCTAGTGGATTCCGAGCAAGGCTCGGCGAGACGTAGCTACCCTATTTAACGGGAGTGAACTCGATAATTGTGGTGTTCATTGCTTTAAGTTTCATTACAAACATTCTCTCTTCTTACAACAAACAAAATCCTCTGTTTTATACTCTGTTCCATCGGTGTGTTCTTGTGGAAAATCCATTGGTGTGATCTTGTGGAAAATCCATTGTTGTTTCTTGTTTGTTTCCTTGTCTTGGTTTGATTAGATTCTTCTCCAGAGGAAAGTCGACGCCTTTGGGTCCTGAAAACCTATCAGGTACTGAATCCAATGGAATCGGTTCCGTTCTCCCACCAGACACGAACTCCTTCGTACTCGTCTCGGATTTTGGACTCGTCTCGTTTCAAGACCAAACCTTTACTTTCTTTAACCTGGCTTGCTTTTAGATGTTTGGCTTTATCGGTTGCTTTTGCGCCAAGGTAAGTCTCGATGGATGAGAAAGCGTGGTTGAATTGGTAATCTTGGTATTCAGAGAAGTTGATTTCGACGTAAGGGGAGAAGAAGTTGAGGAATGTGTCTGAAAATCTTTGGACAAATGTGAGTTGTTGGATTGTTGAAAGAAGAAACTCTTGAATAGCGATCTTGAAGTGGTTTGGGAAGAGTTGTTGAATAGTTGCCCATAAGAAGAATAAACTTGCTAAGCTTGAACCAAATGTATTTCCCATCATCATCATCTTTGTTTTACCAACAAAATGGAAAAAGAAAAAAATGTAGATGTTAGGGTTTTAACCAATCTAAGTGCTTTGATCTTAACTAGACTTGAGATGAATTTAAGCAAAACGTAAAAGACACACGAAACTTTTAACCCAGTTCCCTTTCGGTACCTCTGGGGAGGAGATCTTTTGCCCTTCAACTTCACTATCAATAAAGGTTTACACAAACGCTAACTTGCGTTCTCTTTGTGTCTTAGGTACAAATCACAGAATAGAGCAAAAGAAGAAGATAACTTGAATCACAACTCCAACAAAGAAGACTCGAACTCTTTGATGGTTCTACTTGGATTCCTTTTAGTATCTTCTCTCTTGAACAATTGCTCTATATCTCTCTGTGCTCTCTTGTAACCTTTTTCTCTCGGGTGATTCTCAAAGCTATGAGACGTCTTCTTTATATATGGCCAATGAGACGGTGCAATTTCCTTATTGCTCTTATTTCCATGTTTCTTGATTTCCTTTTCCCATAACACATAACGTGAGATGGAAGCTTCTTTGTGTTTCCATATTTCTGTTGGAAATTTCCTTTGTAACAAAACTTTTACCAACTTGGATTTAATATGGACTTCTTTCACTTAAACCCAAAAGCCCATATCTCACAGTAGATTTATGTATGTGTGTACTGTGTACAATAATATATCGAAATTTGTATCGACACTCGATATTGGAGAAGTCCTTGGGCACCAAGTTTAATTTATTATTGCTCTATTTTCACCAAATTAGTCATGTTTTTTGTTTTCAGTGCCCAATGTTATTTATGGCGTAATTCTAATAAACCTTTCCCATAGATTATTCTTGTTAATTTTTGTTTCTTTGGGGTCTAATAAGCTTCCATTTAATTAGAAGTTGCCATAATCAACTCATATAGCAGGGGAATCATCTTGTTTTTTTTTTTTTTTTTATCCACAGTCATGTATTTTGATATAAAACTGACATAAACACAGAAATATATATTTTTTTTTTGTAAACGTTGTAGTACAGGTTTAGCTTTTTGATTTTGTTTGAAAGAATTGACATAAAAAAAAATATAGCAGGAGTAGTTCTTTAACGTTGAAAGAATTACCTTATTTTAAATTTTTAAAAATTTGTTTCCCCCGAGATAGTGGTCCAATATGTACCATATGACCCAACATTGGAACTCAACTATACATAAATATTGGACCGGTCGTGAATCAACAAAATATTCATTTATGATCCCAAAATCCATCAATGGCAAGTGAGATCAAGAAACTTTGTAGCTTCTCTCTAAACTAATCTTCTAATTATTTTTCTTCATCGTTTTCATATATGCATGTCCGTTACAGGATAGATAACCCAATCCAAATTATCTTAGTTTTTTCGTTAAAGGTAATTGGAATTATCTGTTTGAGTCAAGACAATTTATTCCAACGGGCAAGAACAAGGATCAAATAATTACTTACGATACCCGAATTACCATTGAGTTACTTATTATGTTTTCAATCTATGTATATGTTTTTAAAACTAGTCTAAATTACCAAATATTTGAAAAAACATTATCCAAAAAATTCACAGTCTAGACCATTTTTTACTATGCCCATACTTCTACTCTGTTTTGCACTATTCCGTTTTTCTTTGTTAGCTCCTTGCAAAAAATACGATATGTGGATCCACAATCCACATCATAGCATGCATATTCCATTCATGCTGCTCAATTACTCTGTGTTTTATTCTGATGAGATAGTAAAACACAAGTTTGTAATATCTGTCAACTACGACACTCACAAAGTCACAATTTTCCTAGTGTAACATACTAACATGTATGTAATCTGAATCAGCAAGATTATAAGATGTTTATTCTTAGTATTAGCATTGGCTATCATTGTTTCTTGGGTTATAAGTCACCATAGTGATATATATGGTT
This sequence comes from Draba incana, assembly GCA_963576765.1. Lineage (NCBI taxonomy): Eukaryota > Viridiplantae > Streptophyta > Magnoliopsida > Brassicales > Brassicaceae > Draba > Draba incana. The sequence continues at coordinate 29,985,219 of OY755216.1, forward strand.
AAACAAAGTTATAAATCTTCTTGAAAGCTAATTAAAAGACAAACCATTCATAAGATGTTCGAGACTACAATTCTTTTCAGAAGCAACATAGGTTTCTTTCAAATTCAATGCTCTTCTTTACCATTTTCCTCTGTTTTGTTCTTCTTCTCTTTCTCTGCCTCTATCTCTGCTTTCTTTACCTTTCTTCTCTTCTTCTCTTCCTCCTCTTCCTTCTTCAACCTCGCCTCTTCCTCGGCCTTCCTCTTCGCTTCCTCCTTCAACGCTTCTATCAAACGCTTCAAACATGTCTCTCCTCCTTCTCCTTCTGATTTCGGCAACAGATTCTCCCCAACATCCGCCGGTGTCATCTTGATTTCTTCAACCTCAAGTAATCTCTTAATCTCCTCAAAAGTTTCACTCTCATCCACATCCAAATAGTTTTTCGCCAATACCTTAAACGCTTCGAAACAGCAATAAGACATCTCTATATGCTTATCCATTCTTCCTTTCCGAATCAAAGCCGGATCTAGCTTGTCCACAAAATTTGTAGTGAACACAATGATCCTCTCACCACCACAAGCTGACCATAACCCATCAATGAAATTTAACAACCCTGATAATGTAACTTTACTCTCATTATTCTCACCTTCATTTTTCATCATCTTCTTCTCAATCGCGTTCTTATCGTCTCCATCTTTCTCTTCCTCTTCTTTTTTCTTTCTCTGCCCCGTTAGATTAAGCGAACAATCGATATCTTCAATCACAATTATCGATTTCGCCAAAGTTTCAATCAATAACCTTCTCAAATGTGTATTACTTTTCACCGTTGTCAACTCAAGATCATAAACATCATACTCCAAGAAATTCGCCATCGCAGCGACCATAGTCGATTTCCCTGTCCCGGGTGGTCCAAATAAGAGATAACCTCGCTTCCAAGACTTCCCGATCTTCTTGTAATAATCTTTACTCTTACTAAACTTTATCAAATCTCTCTTGATCTCTTCCTTCTTGTTCTCCTCCATAGCTAAAGTATCAAAAGTCGCGGGATGCTCAAACGTAACATGACTCCATTTTGTCTGATTTCCATGACTTTGTCCCGGAGTATTCGAATAAAGCTTCCTTTCTCTGTTCTTAAGCTCCATTGTCTTCCCTTCCTTCATAACATGTTCAAGATACCTCTCTATGATTACTTCTCGGTCACGTCTGTGGAACCTCAACATGTAATATCTCTTCTCATCGGCTTCAGGATAAAAAGAGAACGATTGCCTCCTATTTTCCTCTTTTTTCGATTGCCACCAAACCGTAACGTCCTCGAAATTATCAGTGATCTCTTCCATGTCATCCATACTAAGAACAAGAGACTTGCTTCCTTTGATTATGTTGGCTTTGAGTTTCTTGGCTCTAGCAGAAGAGTCTTTGCTTAGATAGCTTTGGATCCCTGAGTAGGCCTCGCTTCGCTTGAAATGCTCTCCATCGTACTCATAGAAAGTGATTTGGATGTAAGGGTAAAAACGACCGATGATTCTTTGAAAAAATGGTTCTAAGTGGTCTCCGAAGTGAGAAAACCATTGTGTGAAGATTGTGTATATGAACATTAGGGTTGCTAGAGCAGAGCCTGTGTTAGTCCATAATTGATCCATTGTAGCCTTTAGGGTTTGAGAAGAGGTTTCTTGTTCAGGTTTCTTGGGTTGCAAGCAAGAGTTATGGGATGGTTTTTGGTTGAGATTTTGATGAGAGAGGAAGGGCGAAAATGGAGAAGAAGATAAATGGTGGTTCTTGGTACACAAGAGCTACATGATATTTATATATCTATAAATATATAATAAATTATTCATAAATAATATACTGGAAAAGTCTCTATCAATGTTATTGATTTTTATGACTGCGTAATGCGTATTCGCATGTGAAGTCACTTGGAACCTACCTCGTGACGATATTTTTGTGTAGTTACATAAGAAAACAAAATTCGAAAAGAGATGGAAACTGAAAGAATTGAAAAAGTGAAGTGAGTTTTTTCCACCAAAGTTTTTAATAACTTTATAATATATATTTAAATTAAAAGGTTTCCATAAACAAATATGAACCCCACTAATTTACGAGTAGAGTCCAAAAAGAATCTGAATTGTACTGCTTTGTTTTATTAGATAAACTATACGGTAACATGTAGACTACATGATGTAGTGGTGGACCAAATGCAATTTATTATCCAACTCTCTTAAACAGCAAGGTTAGAATTGGACAGTATAATAAGTTATTTTCGTAAGTATATCGCCGACTCGAAATTGAATTCGGTAGCACTTGGTTCATCTAATTTGGCAAATGCTTAGATGACAATTGAATAATCATTTTCAGAAAATAAATATCATATGTTTAAATTAAATCTAAATGAAGAGTTGCTATATAACAATAAAATTAAGGAATCAAACATTATGAAAATAAACAACAAAACTTTGAAAATATTTAGACATCATATAACTCATGATAGTTTTTTTCTTAAAGATATAAAGATAATGAGTCAAAATGGTATCGGTGGAATCCTTCCACTATCAGCATAATTATTATACCAACACCATTCACATTAAATGGTTATACAATCAGTTTAATAGTTCTACTATCAGTTTAATGGTTATACTGTCAGTTTTTGTCTCTAGAATGATTCTACTATTGGTATAATGGTTCTACTGACACCATTTATTTATTCTGCGAGATTCTCGAATATTTATAAATTAATTTTATTATTTTTATTTATTCTGTGAGATTCTGCTATTGGTATAATGGTTCTACTGACACCATTTAACTTTTTTTTATTCTGCCAGATTCTGCTAGAAATTAAATCATTCTGCCAAAAATTTAATCATTCTGCTGTTACCATTCAGAGCCATAATCGGTTTTGCGACAATGTTCAAAAATAATTATGTAATTTGAAAACTAGTCCATGTTTTTCATAAATTATGTAATTTGAAAACTAGTCCATGTTTTTCATAAGTTTCTAGGAAGACGCTTTTCTTTTTGACGTACGACGACGACTATTAATATACTGTCCAAATTATAATGATGGGATTGAGGAGTGGTTCGTATTTTCGTACATGGGTCCACTGAACCAGAAAGAGAACGTCTTTGCTTCGATGATGCCCTCTTAAAACCAATTTACCTAACTCGTAGGGAGTGTCAGGTAAGACAATGAATTCACGGGTTGGACTGGACTTAAATTGTCATGTTAGAGATACAAATTTTTTTGAGGAAATGTGTTAGAGATAAATTAGAATTATACTTTTATAAAAGTTCCAAAACATTACAAATAGTGATTTTAAACGAGTTAAATCTACTAAGATAGCGTGTCACTTTGCAAAGGCATATACTATTGTTCATATTTAGTTTTAAGAAAGTGAACCCTAAACATGAAATCCGAATAACAGTATAATTCAGATCGGTTTGGTTTGAGAACGATAATTTGTTTTGAAATTTCTCTTTTCTTCGGTTTCGGATTTGGGATTTTCGGTTCGGTTCGGGAAATTTGCCCTCCCCTACCACCAACTTTTGCAAATTCTCAAAATTGCATCCATATCTACTATATTTAGACCAGTCAAGTTACTACTTACTACTTTTACAATTACTCTTGATTGGTGCAAAGTGGCAAGTCATGATCCATAAGATATTAATATATTCATTTTTTCATGGGTTGGGCTGATTCCTGTTGAAGCTTTGGCAGATATAAGCAAAATTATGTTTGTCCTCGTGTAAATTAGACTAGGGTTTAAATTCCTAATTGCCTTGCTAAAATCTTTTTTCTTGACCAGTAACAAAGATAATAATCAGTATTAACACACAACGGAATTTTTACAACAAACATATTGTAACAAGGTACCAAAATAGAGATATTAAAGTATGGAAATTGCTTATTTTTCTTCCCATGTCAAAAGAAGTATACTTTTCCCCCACATATGTTCTTTGAAGTGTAAGATGTGAACATCATTATAAAACATTATACTTATCAAGGCAGCTATTAAATTCCATAAGTTCGATCTTACAAGCTAGAGAAGGTGACTAAAACATAATAAACATTCATTTCAAAGTAGCGTATGAAGTAACATCAAAACTAGATAATCTCACTTGTCAAGTACTTAAATGTGGTTAATCCTCCTTTTGTTGTTCATCGGCCTAAGTCTTTTGGCTTCATTTCATCTTCTCCAAAGTTCGAATCAAACCCATGAGTGATCCATCAACTTCCGTTTCACGATCTTTCACCATCAAATTCTCCGCAACATCAGCCGGTGTTATCTTCGTCTCTTCCAACAAAGACTCAATCTTTCCAAACAAGAAATGCGAATCAAGATTTAGATAGTTCTTGGCAAGAATCTTGAATGCATCGAATGTGCAATACGACAGTTCTATATGCATATCCATCCGTCCTCTTCTGATCAGAGCTTGGTCAAGTTTTCCCAAATGATTCGTCGTAAACACAAGAATTCTCTCTTGTCCACAAGCCGACCAAATCCCATCTATAAAGTTTAACAAGCCAGAGAGTGTCACCGCGCTCTTCCTCCCTTCTCTATCGCCTCTCTTGCTTTCGTCTTTACTTTTCCTCTCTCCCGTGAGGTCCAAGGAACAATCTATATCCTCAATCACAATGATCGACTTACTTGTCGTCGCTATCAAAAGCTTCTTCAACTCCCAATTGTTCTCTATCGTAGTCAGCTCAAGATCATAGATACTATAATTCATAAGATTCGCCATTGCCGCGATCATCGTTGACTTACCTGTCCCGGGAGGTCCATACAACAAGTAGCCCCTTTTCCAAGCTTTCCCAATTTTGTTATAATACTCTTTACCATCTCTAAACGCCAAAAGATCACTCACAATCTCATTTTTCTTCTCAAAATCCATCGCCATAGTCTCAAACGTTGCACTATGCTCGAAATCGATGCTACTCCATAGATTTTTCATCTTACTCTTCCAATTCAAACTTGGATTATTCATAAAAAGCTTAACCTTCTTCTTCCTTGCCTCGATCGATTTCGCTTGTTCCACAACATAGCTCAAATAAGACCTAGTCACAACTTCCCAATCACTTCTATGGAAAGTAAGCTTACACATCTTCTTCCCTTTAGTGCATTTTAGGAACTCCCAACACATCTTCACACCTTCGTACTCCTCTTCAATATTATCATCGTCGCGTTTCAAATCCAAAGACTTGTTCTCCTTCACCTGGATCCCTTTGAGAATCTTCACGTGAGAGTTAACTTTTGCACCAAGGTAGGTCTTGATGGCTGCGTATGCATAGTTGTATCTATACTCTTCAATTTCTCTGAATCTGATCTGCGTGTAAGGTGAGAACAAGCCAAGGATCTTGTCTGAACATTTCTTGAAAAAGGGTAATTGTTGGATTGCATTGAAGAACAGCTGCTGGATCGTGATCTTGAGCTGTCGAGGAAAGTACATCTTGAGGGGAGCTGTCGAGGAAAGTACATCTTGAGGGTTTTCAAGAAGAAGAACACAACTGCTATGTTTGATCCAATTTTCGTAAAGTTATCTCCTAACATCAGCTTCACGATCGATCCCATAGAGACTTCAATTTTGTTTTTTTTAATGTGAAGTTTTTTTTTTTTTTTTTTTAATCTTCTCTCTGTTTTTGTTTGGCTCATAAACTCTGTTTGTGTTGTGTGTGGCTATCACTCTTGCTTGTGTACTGTCTTCCGTCTTCACACTCACGGTAATGAGCTGGAAGCTACTCTCTAAATCATTTTGATGTGACATAAGTGCATTACATTCATTGTCTTATGAAAAATATTTCATATTATTTCCTAGTAAAGTTATATCTCATTATCTTATTCAAAAGAAAATATATATAAAAAATTCCTAAACATTATTTTTACACTATTTTCAAGTTTTCTTCACATGTAGTTTCCATTTATTTATTTATTTGGGTCAAATGTAGTTATCATGTTTTTGAGTACAAATTTGACTGAACTAATTCAAAGATTTTGTTTATTTGCACACAAAAAGTATGAAAATATCATGCGCTTGAAGTTACGTCATACGTGTTGGGACCAAAACTGGTTACGATCTAAAGCAATTAAAGTGGCATTGTAAATTGTAGCGAGATTTCAAATAATATACTGGTTACGATCTAAAAAAATTCATAAACATGAGTTTGTTCTCGAGACTTTTGTTAAGTTTTTTATTTTTTTTGAAAATAACTTTTGTTAAGTTGTGTGCTACTTTGAGTTTTTTCTCGAGACTTTTGTTGAGTTGTTGAGTTGTGTTCTCTGTTTCTCTGAAAAAATTATGTACACATAATTACATAAGTAACTATTATTTGTTTTTTCTTGATATATGTGGAAAAAATCCAAAATTAAATGTTTTCGAAATGGAGAAAATAAATTATTTTAGTTTTGATTGAGCTATTTGATTACTTATGTTTCTTTGTACTTTATCTTTCTTATAAGATAATCTCAAATCTATGAAAAAACCACACTACTATTGAAAAATAAAAGTCTAGATTGATTTTATTATGTAGAAAATGATAGATAGATTATTTTTTAAAAATGTCAGGATTAATTATGAGAACTGTTACAAAAACGTTTCTATTACGGACAATTCACTTTAACCCTATTAGATCTACGACAGATGACACTTGGACATCTTCTACCTTTATTATGAGAAATCACGGAGAACTGCTCTAATTATACAGCGCTGGAGATCTCATGTAAACTTACTTCCATTAATCTGTACGTTTTTTAATAAATCGTATTGTCTGGGAATCGAACCTCAGACTTCCGAGTGTACAAGCACTAACTAAAATTTATTGGATCAAATGTGTTTCCACATAAAATAATAGATTAGCAATGACTTTTAATATAGGGAAATTGGCAAAAATAACACAAAAAAACTATAATAAAATCTCTAACAATTTAACCTAAATTCAATGGTCTATAATTGGCCACCTATGCTAGTTTTTGTTATTTTCTCAATTATTAAAATTTTTTTGGTTAGTTTGCAAATTGACCTTTTCATAAAAACAAAGATTGTTCGACAAAAATCATATTAAGCTTGATCGTCAAACTTCGTAATTAACACAATCATGATACGTATCAACCAGTCGATAAGATTTTGACACGTGTTTAAAAAAATTTCATTAATTTAGCCACATATATGATACAAAATTTATATTTAAAAAAAAATTATTGATGATTTTTTATTGGCTAGAGATGATTTGCACATCTAAGTTATTTTAGACTTTTAAACCAATGCTTTTTGTTGCTGTCTCTTCGGCTTGTTTATGTTCTTGCCTTGGGATGGTGTTGGTTCTTGGTAGGCATTTGAATTTGTTTCTCTCTTTTGGGCTATGGATTTCAAATGTATTTGTTGTTGTGTTTATCATGGTAACGGATGGGTTTTATCCCCTAACGCTCTGGTTCCCTATGTGTAAATCTTCCTCTGTTTTTCAATATAAGTCTTTTAGATGTCAAAAAAAAAAAAAAAATCAAGTTTAACCAATAAGATTCTAGACGAGAAAACCAAGTTGTCAACCCTGAATCAACAATCATTAAAGCTCTAAAATTTCTTTGAACCTCCTGCGATCCTGCCTAGAATATAACCAAACCCATTTATTTCTTAATGGTTCAGACTGAATCGCAAAACAATTTATGTAACCAAACTGAAACCGAGTTCTAACCAAATGGGTCTTAACGGTTGAGTTTGTTTCTAGATTATGTGCCTTAAGTTTGTAAACTTAAATGGGCCTAAATAAAAGACAAGCGTTACGTATCTCTCTCGACTCTCATTTATCTCCATACTAGAATAAGACCCGCGTTAATACACAGATTAACACATTAAAATTATTAATAAATATTTAATCCAAACCCCGTTGAATTTAATAGAACATAAACTATAAATCATTAGAGATCATTTATATCTTAATTCTTATGTCATAATTGATATAATGTGAATTCATAATCATATATATACATAATTCAAATCACATTGAACGTTTTTTTACTATATAATAAATCGAAATACAATTAAAATAAGACCCGCGTAAATGTATAAACAATTAAATATGATCTTCTCGTGAAGAATATGAATAGCTATATTTTGAGACGATAAAGAGAAAAAAAATTTACATTTGCCAATATATTCGTAGACGTATGCAACTAATTCTCAAGCTTAATAAAACATACCCCATTATTTTTTACTAATATATATATACACAATTATTTTTCCATAAGTTTCCTTTTTTCTATTGTCTTGATAGTATAGTTTTCCATATTTATTAAACGAAAACTACAAAAATGGAATCGAATCAAAACTTAAAAATATGATTTCCATTTTTTTAAAGATATTTATGTTAACATTTTTTTTTATTAAAAAAATAAATTACACGTGTCACAATCTAAATTATCAATGACACATGTCATAATCTTGCGAGTTACAATTTCGCTTACGTGTCGAGTTCTCGTTATCCGGCTTCTCTTTTATATAATAAGATTCTTAAGCGAAAGACATACACATTAACGCTTTTAAAATTTTTATATTTCTTATAAAAAAACGAAAATGCAAAGAATGTTTTCATATAATAGAAAGTATGAACAAGAGAAAATATCTGAATATTCTTGTTATTCCATTTACTTTCTTAATTACAATTAATGCACTGTACACTCTATTTATACACAAATACTAAACCAAAGCTGAATAAGGAAACCAAGAAAACTAATCTAAAATGGTCTAGTGAAAGGAAGCTAAACCAGTGGTTACTATCCCCCCTCAAGATGGAGGTAGGAACAAGTTACTAATTCTCATCTTGCTCATTAGAGAATTGAACGGAGAAGGGTATAAAGCTTTGGTCAAAACATCAACTAACTGATGCTGAGTATGAACATGCATAGTCATGATTAAACCAGTGATATATCATGATTTTTACCCGATTTTAACCATGATATAAGCGGGTTTTGTATTAGTATTTTTGGTATTTTTGTGTCTTTTGTAGTGTTTTGCAGGAAATGGTCATTTGGAGCTTAATGGTAACATTTGAAGCATTTTGGACCATTTTGGAGCTGAAAAGATCCAAGTGGAATCGAGACCTTTAAAAGGTCCCTGTCGATCGACATAGTTTATCCACTGTCGATCGACAGAAGTTTTTAAAGACGTAGAAAATCTCCACAAACCTAATTTTGGCACTTGTATAAATAGTTTTCTTTGTAAAAATATCTAAACTATCTAGAAAACTTGTAAAAACTAGATCTATTCTCGTTTTGAGACTTAGAGAGAGAGAGAGAGAGAGAGAGAGAGAGAGAGAGAGAGAGATTTTGAAGATCTTGGAGGGAGATCTTCATGTTCTTCACCTAGTGACACCATTTGTATCTTCTAAACTCTAACTCTTTTATGAAATTCTATTCAGTTATTATGATTTCTTCATCTATTTCTGAGTAAATTACTTGTTAGGACATGGAGATTTCATGGGTTTTGATGAGAAATCAATAAAATCGAAGATCTGTTGAGGTTATCCGTTAGTTCTTCGTTTAGACTGTTCTCAATGCTTGAATCTAGCTTGATCACCTAGAATCTTGATTTTAGGATTGTTGGTTAGCCACGACAGTGGGATTAATAACCTGAATCTAGTCTAAATGGGCAAGGTTACCTATTCGCAAAGAATATTTGGCTTAGGGATTTTGTGAACATATCGAACTCGTGCTAAATGCGTGTTTAGATTCGATGATTCATGAGGGTCTAAATATATATAGCCTTCGTAACGACAGTTAGTTGGTTATACTTTCGTGTTTGAGTTCTAGAACGGTGCGTGATAGAACTTTGACAGTTGTGATAATCTTTGATTCATTGCCTATAAGAATTTCCATGGTCTAACTCTCGTCTCTTAGAGAGCAATGTAAATTAAAACCATCCTTTTCACTTGTTTCATAGTTCCATCTTTTGTTTACTTGTAAAAAGCATCGCTCTAGCTTAAGAATGGATCATTGCAATCCTAGTGTATCAATCAAACCTCTCTGTGGATACGATAACCCTTTGTGCTACAACGTACGAGGGGTTTTTGATGGCCCTGTGTAAAAACGCCTGACATCAACCAGCATCAATATTCTCCCGGATGGTGTAACAATCTCTGTTTACATGTTTGGTGCGCTCATGGAAGACAAAGTTGTTGGCAATATGAAGAGTTGCTTGGTTGTCACAGTAGAGGAGAGCTGGAAGAGATAAGGGAAGGTGTAAATTAGTCATGATCTTACCAATCCAGAGAATGTCACAAGCAGCCAATGCCATAGCTCTAAATTCAGCCTCTGCATTACTCCTTGACATTGATCTTTGTTTCTGAGATTTCCAAAAAACAAGAGAATTACCCAGAAACATCAAATAGCCATAAACTGACCTTCTAGTATCAACACAAGAACTCCACTCAAAATCTACAAAAGATTTGAGATCAAAAGTCCCTTGAGAGGAGTAAAGGAGACCCTGACCAACAGTCCCTTTAAGATAACGAAGAACTTTATGCACAACTTGTAAATGAGTATCTATGGGCGCAGAAGCAAATTGGCCAAGAGTAGTGAGAGCATAAGAGAGATATGGTCTAGTGACAACAAGATATTGTAATTTGCCAACAAGCTTTCTGTACTGCTTAGGATTTTCCAAAAGAGTACCACTATCCATAGATAACTTCACAGTAGGATCCTAGGAATATAAGATGGTTTGCAGCCAAGGAAACCAACATCATCAAGCAAATCCAAAGTATATTTACGTTAACAAATAGAAATACCTTGAGCAGACCTAGCCACCTCTAAGCCAAGAAAATACTTCAACTCCTTAATGTCAAGAAGTTTGAAATGGGAATCAAGCTCAATCTTGGAAGATTGAATAGCTTCCATGTTGTTTCCAAGAATCATAATGTCATCAACATACACTAGAATTGCCAAATAACACCCTCTATATTCTTGATAAACAGAGTATGGTCACTATGAGACTTTACAAAACCCACAAGCTTTAATGTAGAAGAAAGTTTCAAATACCACTGCCTACTAGCCTGTTTGAGTCCATAAATGGACTTGTGAAGACAACAGACAGTGAAGATGCAAAACCAAAAGGAGTCATGTACCAGAAGGACTACTGTACCAGAATGAGTTTGGGCTTTAACTTAATTGGAAGTACTCTTGCCGACTAAAACAAAGATAAAAGGAGGCAGAAGATTTCTAATAGGTTAGCAAGTCATGTATCAGTCGTTGTACCAGACGTAGTACAATCAGAGCTAAAGCATGTACAAAGGACTTGGGGCTTTTTGGAGTTGGGCCGTGGCTAGGTTAAGAGATGGAGCCGAATTAGAGCTATCATGAAGTAATAATAAGTGACAGCCAAGGGATCTTTCCTTGAAGAAAAAGATAAGGAAAGATCTAAGGAAGATTTATGGAAGATTTGGGAAGATACAAGATCTTAACAAACTTGGGAATATTCCTATGGGTATATATAGGAGGTTGGCTATGGTTTGTGCAGTCAACACAATAGAGAATTACAATTTTTAGCAAAGGGATTTAGGGTTAGAAAACAATATATTGAATCTAGGGTTAAAGGATAGTTAGAAGTTCATAAGATCATGTGTGATCTTTGAACTACAAAGCTAGGATTGATTGGAACGATAGGAAACGTGTAAGTCATCTTATCATATCAATCTAGTGAAGTTTTGGAAAAGAAAACCCTTGTGTATTGTGTTTCAGTTCTGTAGCAGTAACCGTACCAGTAGCTAGTACATCTTCAGACAGAACCAGGAGGGGGAGTTTCACTAGTGATCTCTGCATATCCTGGAGGAAGCTTCATATAGATATCTTCATCCAAATCCCCATTCAAAAAGCATTAGAAATATCTAATTGGGAGAGGAACCAATTCATCTTAGCAGCTACATCAAGTAAAATCCTCACAGTAAAAAGTTTAGCTACAGGGAAAAAGTGTATGTGTAATCCACTCCTTCTAATTGTGTAAAACCATGAGCTACAAGCCTAGCTTTATAATGCTCCACATCTCCATCAGCCAAATACTTCATAGTAAACACCCATTTACAACCTATGGTAACCTTACCATCAGGAAGTTGAGAAACACTCCAAGTTGCAGTCCTTACCATAGAACTAATTTCTAAACCCATAGGATCACACCACAGCTTATCCAACAAGGCCTCCATATATTTCTTTGGTTCTTTTAGTGATAACATTAATGAAAGCTTTGAAAGGCTCAGATAAGAATAAGATATATAGTTGATTATGGGGTAAAGAGTAGTATGAGTAGTATTTGCAATATAGCAATGAAAATCCTAAAAGTGTTTTGAGGATTTCTTTATTCTGTGTGATTTCCCAACAGAAGGTTGAGAGACCACAAACGGTATCACATCAAGATTGGGATGTGTACCAGAAGATGAATGTTCAAGAAGAACATTATCAGAGGGAACATGTGAAGGAAAAAGAGGAAAGAAATACTTAACATCATCCTTAATGTTGGACAATGAGAAGGGGAAAATTTTGTCATGAAAAATAACATGCCCGGAAACAGAAACTGAATGTGTCTCTATATCTAATAACTTGTATCCCTTACAACCTACATGGTAGCCTAGAAACACACATGCTTTAGCTCTTGGATCAAATTTAAGTCAAGACTTAGGAGAAGTAGACTGATAACACATACAACCAAAAGTTTTTAAGAAAGTGTAATCTGGAACCTTGTGAGTCAAAATCTCAAAGGAGAAACATTGTCTAAGACAGGAGATGGTAATCTATTTATAAGGAAAACAGCTATAAGAATGCAACAAAGGTATTTTCTAAAGGGGTATACTTAGTGAATAAATGTCTAGAGTGACTAACATGGTGAGTAGCACCAAAATCTATAATCCAAGTTCTACGAGATACATTTTGTTCTTTAGAGATAGAGGAAACAATCATATCATAATTCAAATGAGTGAAGAGGGTAATGTACTTACAAGAAGTGCTACCGGAAGTCAAGGCAACAACATGAGCAGAGGTTGAAGTAGAGACACTTGGTGGAGCAGACGCAACAGTAATGCTAGAAGCCTGGAGTTGACCACTTAAGTAAGAAATGACAAATTGGATTTGTTCCTTTGTCATCGAATCACCAGAAACCTCAAAGGAAAGAGGGACATATCCAGAGGGAGAGAAAGATGGTGTCACATCAAGATTAGTAGAAACTACTGGTGTAAACTTCTTTCCTTTGCCAAAACCAGGATGAAAACCATGCTTCTTGTAATATCTCTCCACAGTGTGACCAAGTTGTGAGTAATAAGAACATTTAGGTTTCTGATAAGTGCTATGAGAAAGCAAAACCTTAGTAGGATCTTCAAGAGTCTCGTGCTGAACCTGAAAGGCAAAAGGATGAGGAATCATAGCAAGAGAAGAGCCAATGATTCGTTGACTTTCATCCTGGTCCAACATGTTGTAAATCTCAGAGAGAGATGGTCTTGGTTTCATATTAAGTATTTGCCCACGAATATTAGCAAAATTCTCATTAAGACCCATCAAAAACTGGATAATCTTGCTAGCCTCTGCTTCATCCACCAGTTCTTTCACCTGATCACAGTCACACCTATTGGCAGTCTTCAGCTTCATGTTAGCTAGCTGCTCCCAAAGAACCTTCTTCTTAGTGTAGTAAGCGGATAAGTCTAGAGATCCTTGCTTGAGATTAACAATGGATTGTTCTAGCTGATACTTCCTTGGGAGATTACTAACCCAAAATCTTGAAAACAAGTCATTCCACATATCAACAACATCATCATAGTAAATAATACTATCAGCAATTTCACGATTCACCACATTCATAATCCAAGCTTTCACCATACTGTTACAACGACTCCAAATTTTAAAGTAAGAATCACTTTCATCAGGACGAAAAGGTGATCCATCAACAAATCCTAGCTTATTCTTAGCACCCAGGCTAACTCGCATCGCAATCAACCAATTGTTGTAATTATTGCCATCGAGAGTAAGATTAATGATTCTAAGACCAGGATGATCAGCCGAATGCAAATAAAACGGGCTATGAACGCTATCAAAGGAATCCATACCAGAGAAGATGAATCCAGCGTCACCAAAAGTTTGCATCGCTTGAGAACGCGGAAAAACAACACCTGAATCAATCGGATAAACAGACCCAAATCGATCTTTACGAGATAGAGTCGGAGCCTTCGCCACACATCTCTTAGAATTCTGAGCAAGTCGCACCATCAGATCACGAAGAACAGCTGAATGGAGACGAAAAACCTCTGAGAACATAAATTACCCAAATTTTTCCTATCAAAACACATATCCAGAAGAAATAGAGTGATCGATTGATGAACAACAGCTAGAAACAAGAAAAAAACGAACAAAATCGAACAAAATCAAAGAAAACGAGCTGGAAATGCTCTGATACCATAATAGAAAGTATGAACAAGAGAAAATATCTGAATATTCTTGTTATTCCATTTACTTTCTTAATTACAATTAATGCACTGTACACTCTATTTATACACAAAACCAAAGCTGAATAAGGAAACCAAGAAAACTAATCTAAATTGGTCTAGTGAAAGGAAGCTAAACCAATGGTTAATATCATAGAAAACGAAAAATGCAAACAAAGACACATACACATTAATGCTTTTAAATTTTTTATAGTTTAGGGGGATAGGGTTTAGAGTTTAAGTTTGGATTAACTACTTTATAAGGTTTATAAGGTTTTTTAAACAGATTATAAGGTTTTTAAAACACATTAGAAGGTTTTGTAAAACAGATTATAAAGTTTTTTCTCTTTTAAAAAATCTTATAATGATGAGAAAACCCTTGTTAAACATATTATAAGTTTTTAAAACAGATTATAAGGTTTTTTAAAACAAATTATAAGGTTTTTGAAAACAGGTTATAAGATTTTTTAAAATCCTAGAAACCTTTAAAAAACCTTATAACTTGTTTAGGAAACAATATAACGACGTGAAAACCTTTTTAAACAGATTATAAGGTTTTTGAAGAAGTTTATAAGATATTTTAAAGAAGTTTATAAGAATTTTTAAAGCAGATTGTAAGGTTTAACAAAATATTATAATCTGCTTTACAAACTCTTATAATTTGCTTTAAAAACCTTTCCAATTTTTTTTTTATCAAACTTAAGAACAAATCAACCAAAACGAAACAAAATCAAGATTTTTAGATGAAATAAACCCAAATCAAATAAAAAATCGAGATATGTAACCCAAATCGAATCAAAAGCAGAGGTTTGTAGCCAAATCGAATCAAAACTCAACTAGATTTTAAAGAATAAAGAACTAGATCTAAAACAAAAAATGATGAAATTCAATCTAGATCTAGATCCTAATGTGAGAGAGAGAGAGAGAGAGAGAGAGAGAGAGAGAGAGAGAGAGAGAGAGAGAGAGAGAGAGAGAGAGAGGGAGGAGAGAGAGAGAGAGAGAGAGAGAGAGAGGGGAGAGAGAGAGAGAGAAAGAGAGAGAGGGAGGAGAGAGAGAGAGAGAGAGAGAGAGAGAGAGAGTTTTCGTGGAAGAGAAATATTTTTTTATGTTTTATCTTTTTCTGTAAAATGTGGTATGTTTGCAACACCCTTTTCAAATGTGGCATTTTTTTTTCCAAGGGTGGCATGTATATAATTCTCCCAATTTGTTATTAGTATAATTCGTTGTTGGTTCATATTTCCTTTTCTTCCAATCCCTTTTGCATTGGCTTCTTTGTCAAGTTTTATATTTCTTAAGATATTTGTCAGAAATCAGATTAACAAGACTGCCGACGAGGAGAAATTATGCGTCGTTATAGATCTACAAACAATATGGTTGAATGAAAAATTCATTCCCGAGTTGCTTAAACTGAACATCACAGAGAAATTGAAAGAGAAGGTGAAAAAAAAATACTTTTGCAATGTAATGTAGTGTAGCCGAGCCTAAGATACATAAAAAAAAGGTGCAGAGGCAGGCTAAATTGACTAGGGGAGTCCATTTTTGCGAGACCCGACAACTTCTTTTGGGAAACATGTAAACGAAATGTTGCAAAAAAAAACCAAAATAGATCGACCTCTATGAATTGGAGATGCTTAAGGAAGTATGTAAGCGTGATTTGTCTAAATGACGCGAAGAAGTCAAGAAGACAAGTTTTTTCATCATCTCCTATGATCCTTTCTTCAATCAAAGACTTGTAGGAAAATTGAAAGGCAAAGGATTTAATGTCTTCACGGGGATATTGGAAGGTATGGAACCACAAGTCGTGTATGCTTGACATGGTGGATAGACTATTGGCCTAGTAATTGCTATTGCTTTCTCAAGGGAACATAAGTTTTATGAAAACAGATGAAATCACATTTGATTATTTCTAATTTGTAATAGGATTACTGTTGGAAATACTAATACTCTGAAATTAAAGTTCATGTCCTCGATAGAAAATTTGAAAAGAAATTATGCACTTAATTACCAAAATTAAAGTTTGCAATGTTTGTTTTGGAAAGTTAAATCTCACCTTTTATATTATTCGCGCCGTGAATTGGTCTATTTTATATATACTTCCATATACGCGTCATGGAATATAACAGAACAAATCTCATTTAATTCTAATTTGTAATATGATAGAGATGGAAATACTAATACTATGAAATAAAAATTTGGGTTAATTAGCTGAATATTATTTTTGGGATAGATAATTAGAAAAATAATATATGTATAATGGAATTTAGGTAACTAACAGAGAAGTAATAAACTATGACAAAATTTCCCTTATAAATTTATTAAGGGAAGTTGTAAATTCCAAAAAAACAATTCCATAAAATCTCTCATGGAAAATAACGTCTCTTTTTATGCAGAATATTTTTTTCTCCACCTTCCATAACTCCAGAAAACATAGTTTGGATACCATGTAATAAAATAAGAACGTATATAGTCAGCTATTTGAATGTATATAGTCGACAAAATAAGAATGTATATAGTCAACTACCCATGTAAGCTTTTTACATAGTGATAGTACACTATATAAAGGATTATGTATGTACTTATAGTGAACTACTATTATATACATATAGTTTACTATAGTAGTTCACTATAAGTATATGTGGCAATGGTTGTATACATAGTGATAGTTAACTATACAAGAGGCACAACAAGAATTTTACCAATACATAATGATAGTGAACTATATAGGTGAATATGTACATATAATTTAGGAAAATCGATCTATTTTCCCACGAGAAGTATGATATCTAAGTATATATTGCCCAAACTTTAACCTCTGACTATATATCCACCAATCGAAAGTTTCATACCCATATACACATGAATCTAATACCAGGTTGGTTTTCCATATACCATATCGGTTATACAACACCAAACCGATTTAACCAAAACCGATTTAGAACCCTAAATCGTGAAATTATGTGATATTAGTTTCGTTTAATTGATTTCTAAATCCTCGTGCATCCAATCGATAGACATGAGTAACTCGGGTTCTTCGTCTTCAATGTCTTGTGGCCATCCGAGAGGAAGAGTCGTGGGGGTTCCTAAGAAATGTTCATGTGGAAGCTCGATTGTAGCATTAATCTCTAAATCTGAGCCTAATCCTTATAGACAATACTATCGATGTGGTTATGCAGCATCTCAGAAGGTTTGTCAAACACTTTCATGGCTTTAAATTTAAGAATCAAAGTTATCTTCACTGATTTTTTGGTTTGTTGAATGATTGTGTAGCTTATCAATGATGACCACATATTCAAATGGGTAGATGCAGCTTTGGCATATGAGATTGAGGTTTTGCAAGTGAAAAATGTGAGATTTGAGAATGAGCTTAAAGAGATTTCAAAAGAGAGAGAGGAGTTTGAACAAATGGTGTTTGAGAAGGTGCTTGTGAAGATTGAGAAAGTGATATTTAAGAGGATTGAACATGTCTTGCTTGAATCATCATGGAATACGAAGAGATGATGATTCTTGTACTCATTGGATGCATGGTCATGATCGGATTGAGTAAAATTGTAGGTTGATTATTGTGTTTGATCCTTGTATGTGTGTTGTTGTGTTTGATGATTCTTGTGTATGTGTGTTTTGTGTGTTATGAGATTTTGAAATTTGAATTCATGTGTAACTGGGTATGAAACTTTCGATTGGTATGGATTTAGGTGTGAAACTTTCAATTGGTGGATATATAGACAAGTGTTAAAGTTTGGAGAGTATATACTTAGATATCATACTTCTCGTGGGGAAATAGATCGATTTTCCTATAATTTATTATACTAGTTCACTATAAATATATGTGGCAATGGTTGTGTATAAACTTACTTGTGAATGGGCATTATCTGGCTCATGGAGATCACCCGTCACCTTCTCGACAACAACGTCTAATGTATCGTCATATGTTCGTGACATAGGAGAGAAGAAAGAAGAAGAATATAGCAGTGAAAAGTTTTGATGGAGAAGAACACCATTTTAATTCAAGATTAGTGATTTTGATTCATGGTAGCGAGTTAAGACAAATAAATTGAGAGAGAAGAAAGAAAAAAAAAGAAGCGAATTGTGAAATTAAATATAAAGAAGAGGAGAAGAAAAATAATAGTCTTTTCGGTCATGGCTTCTATGTCATCATCAATTAAAAAAAAAACTAAAAATAAACTAAGGGCAATATAATTATTCTAGTTTCTAAAGATGTTAGTTATCTAGTTATAATTTAGGGTATGTTAGATGATTAATTGTTGGTGTAATAGGTAATATACATGCCAATATCCGTTAAAATTAAGGTCCTCCATAGCAAACTCTTTTAAAAAATCTATGCATTCCGTTAAGAAAATTATATCATACACACTTTATTGGTTATAACTTTTGTGTAGACCTAAAACAGAAAACTATACACATATTTTTACACGTTTCATTATTTAATGGTGCATACAAATAACTTTTGTGAAGATTTAAAACAGAAAACGCGTTCACTTCCAATGAGGAATTAGCACCCAAGTCACTTTCTATGTGGAGCATTGAACCAGACAAAGTTTTAACATAAGTCAAAAATAACACTTCACTATCGCATCAATTGATCGAAGAAGTGAGTAAAGAAAATGACATAATTTATATTGATAAACATAAACTGAATGTATATATAAATTAAGTCATAGAATGATGCATCCTTTTAGCGAATGCAAAACATTTAATTAGCTCACCTTTAGCTAGCTTCTGAAATTCAATTGAAACAAACAAGACTTCTTTAACTATACCATGAATTATTGAAATCTATACATTAACGTACTGAAAATTCCAATAAGATTCAAAATGTAGTTGTGACATATCTATCTAGAAAAGGCATATAAAAAATAAATAAAAAGGTAAAACTAAAGAAAGAAAGAAAAGATAAGTGTGAGAACTTTCGAAAGATTAACGTACCAACCAAAAAGTATGTTAGAAATTATGTCGAATTATTTTGGTGGACGACTGAATCATTAGAAACTAGAATATATATAGCCCCACACCAGACACCTTTTTATCAAATTTCTTCTCACAATACTCACAATGAGCAAATACAACAAAACTTCTTTTTTTTCTTCCTCTTCCACTAAACCCAACAAAGTTTCTTCTTCCTCTAGCCAGGTGAGTATTTCACAGGCTACGTGCAGTGAAATGAAACCCTCGCCTGTGGCCAATTTTTTATTTAAAAATTCAACGGCCCATTTATTAGATCCATCTTCTAGAGTAGATAGACACATGAAGCTTTTCAAAAACAGTAACAGTAACTCAAGGCTGATGACATGACGAGCGATGGGATCATCAACTCAGGAATCCGATACTTTGGCCGATTGAGCTACATGTATGCCATATCCACGAGTAGAGCCTTCCCTAATTCGATTTACCAAATCAAATGGCCCCAACGGTTGAATCAATCCCAATTCGAAACGCAGCAGAGACGAAGACTTAGAGAAGAAGAAGAGTTTGGATAGTTCTTGATTATTCATTTAAGTTAGAAATATGCTTGTGTTTAGAGATGCCCAATGTGAGATATTTTGTTTGGAATGATTTGGAGGAATTGATGTAGATGAAAGAAAGAAGCTGGAAGCCTGGAAGGTTCTTAATTTGTGCTTTTGAGAGCATCCTCCGTTTCCTTGAGGAACTCCAGGGGTGTTGAATGTGTTAGGCTTGGCTCCAAAAGCTATGACTAGAATATGTCATAATTGTTTCTTTAGAGACAACTGTATTTGTACTGAGATCCGATCGAATGAGAGATTTGGTTGACGTATAGGACAAAACAAATGAGTAAACATAAACCAACCCAATTCGCTTTTTGTTTTGATTATTTAGTATACTTGTGTGGTTATAGATTTTTAGTTTTATAAATGAATTAAGAGTATTTGTTTAGTGTTTCTTCACTTTACTTTCTTTGTCGTTGATACGATTGAAAGTGAATGATTTCAAGTTAATATTTTGCATTTTTAATGAATATGAACCATTTAGAAGAATGTAGTTTTATGATAATTCATATGTTTCATGTTTTTATTAGTAATGAGACATTGTAGAAACCAAAGCAGAAAATGAAATAACGAAAGATATGATGAAAAACGATGAAATGAATAAGAAAGTTGATAAACTTCTCCAAATTTATTCCACAAAACCATACCAAAATAAAAGCTACGACAATAATATTATAATCACATCTTTGATCAAATCTTGTTACCATTTTCCACAGCAACGTCGCCATTTTGCTCTGTTTCCTTCTTTTTTTCTTGCTCTGCTTTCTTCTTCTTCTTTTCTTCTTCTTCAGCTTTCTTCTTGTTCCTCCTCGCTTCCCTCTCTGCTTTCTTCTTCTTTTCTTCCTCAGCCAACTTCTTTGCTTTCTCCTTCTCTTCCTCCAAGGACTTAACCAAACGCTTGAGGCAAATATCCACATCTTCTTCATCAGATTTGGGCATCAAATTCTCAGCAACATCAGCAGGAGACATGTTGGTTTCCTCTAGCAATATCTCTATTTCTCCAAACAACTCATGTGCCACAACCTCCAAGTAGTTCTTAGCCAAAACCTTAAACGCTTCAAACCTGCAATAAGACATCTCAATGTGGTTGTCCATTCTTCCTCTGCGAATCAATGCCGGATCAAGCTTATCCACAAAGTTTGTCGTAAAAACAATTATCTTCTCATCACTACAAGCTGACCATAACCCATCAATAGAGTTTAGTAATCCTGACAAAGTAACTTTACTTGACCTCCCATCTGCTTCTCTCCTTGACTTCTTCTCCGCTTCCTTCTTCTCCTCTTCATCTTCCTCTTCCTCATCTTCCTCACTTTTCTTCTTTCTCTGTCCCGTTAGATCAAGCGAGCAATCAATGTCTTCAATCACAATAATAGACTTACTTTTTGTATCAAGCAACAACTTCTTTAGCTCTGAGTTATCCTTCACGGTAGTTAGTTCAAGATCATACACATCATACTCCAAGAAATTCGCCATAGCGGAAATCATAGTCGATTTTCCTGTCCCGGGCGGTCCAAACAAGAGATAACCTCGCTTCCAAGGCTTCCCAACCTTCTTGTAGTAATCTTTGGCTTTACTAAACTTAATCAAATCTTTCTTAATCCCTTCTTTCTTCTCAAGATCCATACCCAACGTCTCGAACGTAGCCGGGTGATGAAAAGGAACACTGCTCCATTTTCCTGATCTCCAAGGATACCAATCTTGGCTTGAGTTATTAGTGTAAAGCTTCCTCTCTCTGTTACTCAACCCAATCTCTTTCCCTTTCCTCAAAACATGCTCAAGATAACTCTCTATGATCATCTGTCTATGCTCCCTATGGAAACTAAGAGTGAAGTACCTTCTCTCGTCAGAACCATTACCATGACTCTTATTAGAATGATTCATCTCACTCTTTGTCACACTAGAAGACCATTTCACCATCACACCTTCAAACTCATCTTCGACCGCCTCGTGATCGTCCAAACTAAGCACCAAAGATTTGGTGTTTTTAGTTTCGTTCGCCTTTAATCTCTTTGCAAAAGCCGTTGATTTCGAGGATAAGTAGTTGCGTATGGAGTTGTAAGCTTCACTTCTCTGAAGACCTTCTCCTGTGAACTCGTCGAACCTGATGTGAACAGAATTTGAAACCCATCCCATCAATTTGAAAACGTGTTTCTCGATGTAGACTTGGAGATGGTAAGGGAAATACTGCTTGTAAATCGCCCAAAAGAACATAAGACTCGTCATCGTCGAGCCTGTGAAACCCCAAATTGCTCCGGTCCCAACCATCTTTGTGTTTGCTTGCGTTTCAAGAAACTATGTGTTTTAGATTTCTGTCAAGACTTGTTAAGTTGTGTTCTGTTTTGGTCTCCTCACTCTCTATTTATGTACACATCTCACAGCTTTTTGAGTGGTTGAGGAAACGCCAAGGTATTTATTTATGGCCCCTTTATTTATTATCATTTTGTTAAAAAAATATTTACATATTTTATGGAGACTACAAATTTTGGTTCGTGCTGTACGTATGTTATCATAATGAGAAAATTCTAAGTTCTGGCCAATTCAGGACCCACTAATAAAGTGGGGGAAGCAATGTAAAAGTAAAGTGGTGATGTAAAAGTTTTGGAACTAGTATATGTAGAAACTAGAAAATGTTACAATAGTCTTCCGAAAGCAATGTAGTGTGTTCACACTTGTAAATTTTGATTCCTCTCGACCAGGCCCGTGCCTGTTAGCTGTTGGGCAGAGGAAAACACATTAGCCTCCGGATATTTTTGAGCACCAAATTTTCAAAACTAGATGTCTTTAATTTGGAAGGCTTTTTATCTTTTTTTTTTCTTCTTTCAGTCATAATTTATTAAAAACCCTAAGAGCATCCTCATTCTAAACTTTTTAGTATCTAACTAAAAGATCCTACTAATAAAATACCATTTAAATAAGGCAAAAAGGATCCTAATATTTGAACATGAGTCTAATATAGGATTTTCTTTTCAGATTTAGGACACCAAAAAGTCCAAAACATACTAAAATTTAATTAATTTAATTACAAAAAAACTTTTAGACACTTTTATTGGTGTTACCAATGAAGATGGTCTAATTAACGACGACAAATTGAAATAGAGATTAAATGTTCTCCTCCAGCTTCTGTGTTGTTCATCTCTTCTTCTTCATTCTCTTCACAACACCACTTCTCTGCTACTCTTCTTCATATAATGTTTTTTAAATTTTGTTTACATGTTTTTTTCTTCCAACTTTCAAGTCTTCTAACATTTGTATTTCATAAAAAAATTCTTTATAATTCTTCTTTTGTTTCATGTTTGGTGGTATTTTGTTTCCAATTCTTCTACTGATGTTGATATTGATTTTGCTTATACCCACCAAATCGCTTATAAACACTAACGTTGATGTTTGTTTTAGACCATTTTCCTAACGTTTTAGACTTTTTTGGTTACTTTTAGATTTTTTTTTTTTTTTAATAATTTATACTATTTAAAATTATTGTTATAAAATTTTTGGAAAAGGTCCCCATTTTTTAACTCGTCCTCAGAAGTTTTGACATGACACTGCTCTCGACTTCACTGTCTGTCACAAGTCCACTGTACAAAGACTTGTGTTCACACTTGTACAAAGACCCTACCATGTAAAAGTTTCGTATAGTCAATTAAATGACTCTTTTCCTATGCAATGTCACTTGTTACAATTTATTAAATAATACCTTCCCTTTTGAATAGTTTTTTTCTCATTTTTTTAGTTAATTGTGTTTTCTTAATTATAATCAAAATCCTAATTATAATCACAATTTATAATCAATTGTGATTAAGGATTATATAGTTCTCTATAGCTTCATTGTCAATCTGTTTGTGATTAAACATAGAAGTGTCTCATTTATTGCCAAACAATTTCGTGATAGAGCAACTGCTTAGTGGACTCATCAAAACAAGAAATCTCGTGTTCGTTTCAGCAAGCGAAAGATACATTGAATAAATAAAAGCACGCGATGAGCAAATGTTTTCTTCCTTTCAACTATGATTAGTTGATGTTTCATAATAATCTGCGATCGTGAAATTGGTTCGTGGATGAATATGCCACCGAATCTTTTTTTTTTCTTTTTTTCTTGAATGTAAAATTTATTCCAATTAAAAAAAAAAAAGGATTTTTGACATTCTTTTCTTGTTATTCCAATTAAAAGCTTTGTTACAGAAAGCTTTGTTTGAAGCTGTTATGTGTGATGAAGGTTTTTTTTGTTGATTTTCGCATCAACCTCTGTATCAACTACTCTTAACAAATTTAGGTTATCTTGGTATCAATACATGTTTGATCATTTACCTTAAGAATTGGCTTATGTGCTTGATCCGTATGCAAATGTCTTTTCAAATAATTGACCAACATGTTTACATCCTTCCGTGATATTTGACATTGCATTGATTTGGTTTTCGATGCTACTCTTGCCAATCTCCCACATTACATGGCGAGTTCAAGCAAACTTGAGGAATTGCGTCGTCAAGTTGAGGACCTTGCTGTTAGAATATGTGCTTCCAACTCAAAACCAATTGGCAATTAGTGGAGAGGCTCAAGTCCCTTATATATTGTTTAATATCATTTCCAACTTCTGATGTGGGACAATTGTTCCTAATACGGCCCCTCGAGATGATGACTCTTTGGCCGTTAATCTCGGAATATTTGGGCAAGGATCGATAGACCATTTCGGTTCAGATCGATTATGGATCGGGTTGGATTTTGTAGATCGTGGGCTCTGATACCATATTAAATTCGGGTTACTTATGAGCTTCCAACTAAAATACCAATTGGCAATTAGTGGAGAGGCCCAAGTCCCTTATATATTGTTTAATATCATTTCCAACTTCCGATGTGGGACAATTGTCCCTAATATGCCCCCTCGAGATGATGGCTCTTTGGCCGTTAATCTCGGAATGTTTGGGCAAGGATCGATAGACCATTTTCGGTTTATATCGATTATGGATCGGGTTGGATTTTGTAGATCGTGGGCTCTGATACCATGTTAGAATATGTGCTTCCAACTCAAAACCAATTGACAATTAGTGGAGAGACCCAAGTCTCTTATATATTGTTTAATATCATTTCCAACTTCCGATGTGGGACAATTGTCTCTAATAGCGGCTAAGAGAGTTTTACGTGAAAGTTTGAGCCCATGTGCAAGTCCTAGCTTGCTTCCCCTATTCCAAAGAAGGATGGTTCGTGGATATTGTGTTGGTAGTCAGGCTATCAACAAAATAATGGTTCATTATTTTTTCCTCATTCCATGGTTAAATCACTTGGGTAAGACATACATAATATTTTTCAAGCTTATTTTGAAAAATGGATATCATCAAATTCAGATTAATCCAGGAGATAAGTGAAGAACAACTTCCAAAACACAGGAAGGTCTCTTTTAGTAGTTTTCCATGCCTTTTGTGTTGTCTAACGTGCCAAGTACCTTTAAGAGAGTTATGAATCAAGCTTTTTATCTATTCGTAAGGAGTTTGTTAATTTTCTATTTTGACGATATACTCATTTTTAGCAATTCATTAGTAGAACACGTCAAGCATTTACATGAGGTGTTGGTTCTTTTCACGACTAGTTTTACTTAAACACGAAGAAATGCGAGTTGGTATCATAAAAGTTCAGTTTATCAGTAATGTCGTTTGGCAGTTTAAGCAGGAAAAGTCTCGATCGGCTATAGTTTCTTGACCTTCACTTACTACTATCATAAAAACACGCGGCTTTCACGGTTTGGCAGTCTCATGGCACCCATAATTGATTGCATTTGCTATGGTCGTTTTGCTTGGACTATTCAATATCAACCTTAAATATTTGTTGCATAAAACAATTTTTGAACATATATAGCCCTAAGAAAGCTTTAATAATTGTTTTAAAGTTCCTTGCTCTACTCCCTAAGACAATAAACTCATATTCTTGAAATAAGAACAAGTACATCATTGGACCCAATAACTTATTCTTGCATCATAACCCATTCTTCCAAATAAAAGACACAAAAGACTCTAAACAAAAGACACTAAAACCCATGTTTATTCATATCTTGTACATGCCATGTTTAAACTTAACTCCACGAATTTCCGACGGTTTAAATTTTCCAATGCGGCAGTTCCGACAGATGTTTGACATTGGATAGCCGACATATTTTCTCAATTCCAACGGGCTTCCCACCTATTTGGCCGCCCCTGCCGGAATTTTCTTTTTTCCTTGAGACACTTAGCCGTTTTCCTCTATTTCCTTCTCTTCTTGCTCAACTTTCTTCTTCTTCCTCCTCGCTGCCCTCTCTTCTTGCATCTTCTTGACTTCCTCAGCCAACTTCGTCGCTTTCTCTTTCTCTTCCTCCAAAGACTTCATCAAACGCTTGAGGCAAATATATGCATCTTCTTTCTTAGATTTGGGCATTAAATTCTCACAAACATCAGCAGGAGACATGTCGGTTTCCTCTAGCAATATCTCTATTTCTCCATACAACTCATGTGCCTCAATATCTAAGTAGTTCTTAGCCAAGACCTTAAATGCTTCAAACTTGCAATAAGACATCTCAATATGGTTGTCCATTCTTCCTCTGCGTATCAATGCCGGATCTAGGTTCTCCAAAAAATTTGTTGTGAACACTACTATCTTCTCACCAGTACAAGCTGACCATAACCCATCAATGGCGTTCAATAACCCTGATAAAGTAACATTACTCCGTTTACCTTCTCTTTGATGCTTCTCTTCATCTTCATCCTCTTCTTCCTCTTCTTCATCTACAAACTTTTTTTTCTTTCTATGACCCGTCAAATCAAGCGAACAATCAATATCTTCAATCACTAGAATCGACTTCTCTGTTGCGTCCAAGACCAGTCTCTTTAGCTCCAAGTTGTCCTTCACAGTCGTCAATTCAATATCATACACATCATAGTCCATAAAATTTGCTATGGCAGATATCATAGTCGATTTCCCTGTCCCGGGCGGTCCATACAAGAGATAACCTCGCTTCCATGGCTTTCCAACTTTTCTATAGTAATCTTTGGATTCACTAAAGGCAATCAAATCCTCCTTGATCACTTCTTTCTTCTCAGGATCCATAGCTAAAGTCTCGAACGTAAACGGGTGATCAAAAGGAACACTGCTCCATCTTCCGTCTTTTTCAGAACCATAAGAATAACTTCCACTAACGGTGTAAAGCTTCCTCTCTCTGTTCTTCAACCGAATCTCTTTTCCTTCTCTCACAACATGATCAAGATAAGTCTTTGTGATTATCTCTCTATGCTTCTCATGGAAACTCAAAACCAAGTATTTTTGGCTCCCTGAGCCACCGTAATAGTAATAGCTCGTACTGGATTTATTCTCACTCTTTGGCACATTCAAAGTCCATTTCACCTTCACACCTTTAAACTCGTCTTCAACTACTTCGTTATTGTCCAAACTAAGCACTAATGATTTGCTGTTTTTTGTTTCATTGGCCCTTAATCTCTTTGCACGAGCCGTTGATTTCGCAGATAAGTAGTTGCTTATCGAATTGTAGGCTTCGCTCTTCAAGATATTTCCTGTGTATTCAGTAAATCTGATGTAAACATCTTCATCATCTGCTGCTGAGTACCAACCGATGATCTTGTAACAATACTTCTCAAAGTAGGCCCGGAGTTGGTAAGGAAGATATTGTTTGTAGAGAGCCCAGTAGAACATAAGGCTCGTCATCGTTGTTCCGGTGAAACCCCAAATAGCTCCGATGTCAGCCATCTTTGTGTTTGGTTGATTCTCTTTGCTCTGCTATATGTAAGATTTTGATGAGTCTCCCTGGACAGTGATGTTATTGAAGCAAACCTTATATAGGGAGAAGAGGAGTGCTCTACAAATATTCTCTTTACATATTTTTCATTATAAACAATAAGAAAATATTTTATATTCCTATATGCTAACAGTGTTTTTTGTCAATTTGACATTTTTTGTGTGTCTAGTTTACGTAAATATTGTTTTACCTAAAGGGGAATTTGTCATATTGTTTGGTGATCCGGAACTTTACTTCTCTGAACGGTCCCTTAAGTTCCTGTCTCCAGTTTATATTGTAGAACAAAAACTATTTGCTAAAAAGAAAAAGTGCTTGTTTGATCAGCCACAAAAAGCAGGCAAAAGCTATAATGCGTATTATGAAGTAGTGGCCTAGTCCAAATTTTGTCAAAGAATTGATTTATTTGGTCTCACAGGTTACTAGGAAATATTTAAAGGGGGTTGGATGGTAGCCAAAACACTGACATAATTGTTAAAAATATCAGTTTAAGTAGTATGTGGAAGCATAATATGCATTTTATAAGTTGATAGTATACATGGTTTATGCATCTATGTAATGGCATTATACATGGTTTTAACATAATTTTATTTTGAGAGGTTCTACCAATGGATCGTTGGAAGGGTAACCTACCTCTGGTGGTTTCAATAAGATTATGGTTCTAGTTGATAGGTTGAGTAAATATGCTCATTTCATCGATCTTAAGCACCCACTTTTAGAATTGGATGTTGCTGCAAAATTGTATGACCAAGGTTGTTCGCTTGCATGGTTTCCTAACTCCATAGTTTTATACATGTATCATGTTTTTTCTCATCACCTCCTAGAATCACACATTTAAGCATGCTGATATATAACTAAAGTAAAGTGTTGCCTTCCATCTGCTAACAAATGGCTAAAAATGTGTTAAACAAGTGTTCATTCAAATACTTATTTACGTTGTTCCTAAGAACTGTTATAAATCTTTAACCTAGATAGAAATATGGTACACATCCCTACTCCATGCCAAAGTACAGCATTTCTTTTTCTCATATGGTAGATAATCTTTAAAGTACAACACCTTTTTATCATCGGAAATTACATATCCAAATTCCATGCCAGAGTACAACATCACACACAATAAACTAAAACAACTTCATGAGGCTTCAGTTCTTTTGCTCATATCATTTTAGTTGGCACCATTTTTGTCAGAAATGTTGCCGTTTTCGCCTGCGCCCTTCACTTTCCTTTCTTTCTCTTTCATCACTTCTTCCTCTGCTTCCTTCTTCTTCTCTTCTTGCTCTGCTTTATTCTTCTTTTCTTCATCTTTCTCTTTCTTCTTCTCTTCTTCCTCAGCCAATTTCCTCGCTTTCTCCTTCTCCTCCCCCAAAATCTTGACCAAACGTTTGACACATAAATCGGCATCTTCTTCGTCAGATTTTGGCATCAAAGTCTCTGCAACATCAGCAGGGGACATGTCGGTTTCCTCGAGCATTCCCTTGATTTCTCCATACAAGTCATGTGAATCGATATCTAAGTAGTTCTTCGCCAAAACCTTGAAAGCTTCAAACCTGCAATAAGACATCTCAATGTGGTTGTCCATCCTTCCTCTGCGAATCAACGCTGGGTCAAGCTTATCCACAAAGTTTGTCGTAAAAATAATAATCTTCTCATCACTACAAGCTGACCATAACCCATCAATGGAGTTTAGTAGCCCTGACAAAGTAACTTTACTCTGCTTCCCTTCGCCTTCTCCTTTCGATTTCTTCTCATCTTCCTTCTTCTTCTCTCCATCCTCATCTTCCTCCTTCTTCGTTTTTCTCTGCCCGGTAAGATCAAGCGAGCAATCAATGTCCTCAATCACAATAATAGACTTACTTGTTGTATCAAGCAGCAACTTCTTCAGCTCTGAGTTATTCTTTACCGTCGTTAGCTCAAGATCATACACATCAAACTCTAAGAAATTCGCTATTGCAGATATCATAGTCGATTTCCCTGTCCCGGGCGGTCCAAACAAGAGATAACCACGCTTCCACGGCTTCCCAACCTTCTTGTAATACTCTTTTCCTTTGATAAACTTTATAAGATCCTTCTTAATCCCCTCTTTCTTCTCGGGATCCATAGCTAAAGTCTCGAATGTTGCCGGATGATGAAAAGGAACATTGCTCCATTTTCCTGCCATCCAAGGATACCATTCTTGACTTGAGTTATTAGTGTATAGCTTCTTCTCTCTGTTTCTCAATCCAATCGCTTTCCCTTCTTTCAAAACATGTGCAATATAAGTCTTGATGATCATCCCTCTGTGTCGCTTGTGGAAGGTAAGTGTAAAGAACCTTCTCTCGTCCGAGCTGCTTCGACCGTAATTAGACTGAGTCTGAGTCACTTTCACATTTGAATACCATTTTACTTTGACACCTTCGAACTCATCTTCAACTTCCTCGTGATCGTCCATACTAAGCACCAACGATTTGCTGTTTTTTGATTCATTAGCCTTTAACCTCTTGGCACGAGCAGCGGAATTGGTCGATAGATAATTGCGTATGGCATCATAATTCTCGCTTCTCTTGAGACTTTCTTCTGTCTGCTCGGTGAATTTGATGTGAACGTAAGAAGAGACCCATCCAATCATCTTGTAAGCGTATTTCTCCACGTGGAGTCGGAGATGGCGAGGAACGTATTGTGAGTACATCGCCCAAATGAGCATAAGGCTGGTCACCGTCGTGCCGGTTAAGCCCCATATCGCTCCCGTTTCAAGCATCTTTTTGGGGTTGCTTGTGTCTCACGAAACTATATGCTTGTGTTTCACGAAATTATTTTTGTGTGTGTGTTTCTCTTGCGACTTTGCAAGTGTGCTCTGATTTGGTTTCATTGCTCCATTAGCTCTATTTATATTCTTCTGGAGTTTCAGAGGAAGATGTCACGAACTCTGCGATTAATTTCCAGGAAACTGATCCATATATTACTTTAATATTATTATGATGTGGTATAGTACAATAGGTAATGTCACTAAGATCTGTCGCTTACGATATTTGTTTTTGGGATTAGGTAAGGTGTGTAGAAAATTGGCTTTGCTCCTGGCATCATGCGAGGAGCCACTTAAATATTTTTGAGAGTAGAAAATACGGTAAAGTATGAGACACTCATTTTTTCTTAACGAGACTAAGTCTAGTCAACTATGTTTGTTTCGTTCCTTATTGTTTTATAAGTCTACTCAACTATGGTTAATTAATATGCGTCACAGGCGAAACTAAAAAAAAATGCTTTGATCTATATAAAACAAGAAACTAAAAAAAAAATATTCGTTTTATATAAAATGAAATTTTCTTGAATAATCATGTTATGCATAATAAATGTAGTACAATATACAATCACAAAATCTCAATACTAAAAGCCAATTATGCGTAAAAAGTTTACAATTTTTATCTAATCTAAGTTCCAAATCAAACATTCTTAAAAGTCATAATTATGAAGTTTACTTGTTAATTGTTATTGTGCTTCTAAACAATTAAAAAAAAGTATGGTTTAATGGAAAAGAAGTGGCCGAAGTTAGAAGAAGATGAATGTGGTTAAAACTTGTTAGTTACCCTAATGTTTTATTTTCGTTTATAATTTAATTTTATTTTATTTTTTGGTCACATTTAAAATTTAATTAATAACTTGTATTCAATTTTATTTAGAAAGAGAACATAACATATTCTAAATTTCTAATATTTATTTATTAAAGTAAATTGAAAGCCTTAAAAGAATTTCAAAAAACATAAAAACCGGTTAAGTTTTCTTTAAAAACAAAGGGCCCAATTAATATGCCACTACAAGTTTGTTGTGGTTGGATCTCTTCATCATTTGGCATGCATGGTTAGGATTTCAGAGCATGCAGGGCTAGCATTGCTTTATAAGTTTGGGTGTTAAAACCTATGAATCTCCCACAGTACCCATTGGACAAGTAGAAATGGTACTACGCTTTAGACGCATTAGAAAATCCGGTGAATGGACTATTCGACATACACTCATCTTTGGTAGATTAGTGGGATGATAAAAGTTCGGATCAACTCTTTTTTAGAAGATAAAAAAAAAACAAACAGATGAATCCATCGTTAACGTATAAAATGGGTTTAATAAAATAAAATAAAATCAATCCACGTCAAGGATAACCTATTAAATGGGCTTTCGTGATAGATGCAGAAGGGAGATCAATGAACAAGAGCATCTCTTGATTTAAAAAAAAAAAAAAAAAAGAGCATATTTTGCCTAGCAAAAATACCATTTTTTAACTATCAACTATGTGTATTCATAGAATTTGATAATAATGATGTACATACATTTCTTTAATTTTGGTATTGCATCAACTTCAGTTCATCATTCTATTTTTTGTATGTATGAAAAAAAGTTTAGCTTTGGTTTCCGATGGTACTCTTGCCAATCTCCCACATTACATGATGAGTTCAAGTTGAGGACCTTGTGCTAAGAGAGTTTTACGTGAAAGTTTGAGTCCATGTGCAGTCCCTCCTTTCTTTATTCCAAAGAAGGATGACTCGTTTAATACTGGTGCATTATTTTTTTCCCCATTCCATGGTTAGATGACTTGCTCAAGATCCACGATATGTTTCAAGCTTGATTTAAAAAATGGATATCATCAAATGGTTAGAACAAATTCTAAAACTTAGTTTAGGTCTCTTTGACTTAGTTTTCACGCCTTTTGGGTTGTCTAACGTGCCAAGTACCTTTAAGTGAGTTATGAATCAAGTTTTGCCTCTATTCATAAGGAATTTGTTATTTTCTATTTTGACGAAATACTCATTTTTAGCAATTTAATAACATACCAAACACAAGGTACGACAATAGACTTAAATATTAGTTAATCACAACTTTGATCAAATCTTGTTACCATTTTCCTCAGCAACGTCGCCGTTGTCCTCTGCTTTCTTTTTCTTATCTTCTTGCTCTGCTTTCTTCTTGTACCTCCTCGCTTCCCTCTCTGCTTGCATCTTCTTGACTTCCTGAGCCAACTTCATCGCTTTCTCTTTCTCTTCCTCCAAAGACTTCATCAAACGCATGAGGCAAATTTCTGCTTCTTCTTCATTAGATTTCGGCATTAAATTCTCACAAACATCAGCAGGAGACATGTCGGTTTCCTCTAGCAATATCTCTATTTCTCCATACAACTCATGTGCCTCAATATCTAAGTAGTTCTTAGCCAAAACCTTAAATGCTTCAA
This sequence comes from Draba incana, assembly GCA_963576765.1. Taxonomy (NCBI): domain Eukaryota; kingdom Viridiplantae; phylum Streptophyta; class Magnoliopsida; order Brassicales; family Brassicaceae; genus Draba; species Draba incana. The sequence goes on from OY755216.1 coordinate 30,018,104, forward strand.
ACTTGCAATAAGACATTTCAATATGGTTGTCCATTCTTCCTCTGCGTATCAATGCCGGATCAAGGTTCTCCAAAAAATTTGTTGTGAACACTATTATCTTCTCACCAGTACAAGCTGACCATAACCCATCAATGGCGTTCAATAGCCCTGATAAAGTAACATTACTCCGTTTAACTTCTCTTTCTCTTTGATGCTTCTCTTCATCTTCACCTTCTTCTTCATCTACAAACTTTTTTTTCTTTCTCTGACCCGTCAAATCAAGCGAACAATCAATATCTTGAATCACTAGAATCGACTTCTCTGTTGCGTCCAAAACCAGTCTCTTTAGCTCCAAGTTGTCCTTCACAGTCGTCAATTCAATATCATACACATCATAGTCCATAAAATTTGCTATGGCAGATATCATAGTCGATTTCCCTGTCCCGGGCGGTCCATACAAGAGATAACCTCGCTTCCATGGCTTTCCAACTTTTCTATAGTAATCTTTGGATTCACTAAAGGCAATCAAATCCTCCTTGATCACTTCTTTCTTCTCAGGATCCATAGCTAAAGCCTCGAACGTAAACGGGTGATCAAAAGGAACACTGCTCCATCTTCCGTCTTTTTCAGAACCATAAGAATAACTTCCACTAACGGTGTAAAGCTTCCTCTCTCTGTTCTTCAACCCAATCTTTCTCCCTTCGCTCAAAACATGATCAAGATAAGTCTTTGTGATCATCTCTCTATGCTTCTCATGGAAACTCAGAGTCAATTATCTGCTCGTCTTTGAGCCACCATTACGTGTACTGGATTGAGAATCACTCTTTGTTACAGTAAAAGTCCATTTCACCTTCACACCTTTAAACTCATCTTCAACTACTTCGTAATCGTCCAAACTAAGCACCAATGATTTGCTGTTTTTCGATTCATTGGCCTTTAATCTCTTTGCATGAGACGTTGATTTTGAGGATAATTAGTTGCTTATAGAATCGTAGGCTTCGCTCTTCATGAACTCTCCTGTGTATTCAGCAATTCTGATGTCAACATAATTTGAAACCCAACCGATGATCTTGTACAATACTTCTCCAAGTAATCTCGGAGTTGAAAAGGAATGAATTGTTTGTACAGTGCCCAGATGAACATAAGTTTCGTCATCGTTGTTCCGGTTAAACCCAAAAATGGTCCGGTCTGAGGCATCTTTGTGTTTGTTTGATTCTCTTTGAAACTAAAATTTCTGCTTTCACTATATATGCAAGTTCAACAAGTGTTTTCTTGTCAATTTGGCTTTTTTATTTTTGTTGTCATAAAATAGATCTTACGTAGCCTTGCTCATGGCAGCATGTGACTTGTGAGGCCTCTTAAATTCTTTGTTAGAGTTAAATTGGAAAGTGAATATGTATATAAATATATGAGATCCTATATATCTCCTTGTTTTGATTCTAGTCCTACAATATGAATAAAATATTTTAGCAAAAAAAATATGAATAAAATCTAACAATGAGATAGAAAATCTTATTGAATAAAGTTGGAAATGTGTAGCATTGACACAATGAGTTATAATTTTTCTGTAAAATTTGAGATGGGTCACAATTTTATTTCGATTGGTGACATTTGTCTATTTTATCCAATAATATTTCTAAAGATAATATATTTAGTTAACTAAAAACAGAATTCATAATTTAATGATAAAACTAATGCAATAAAAAGAAAGAACAATCTATGGAAATGAATAAGAAATTTAATAGTAAAAGAGATATTGTTTAACAAAGGAAGTATATTGGTTTAAGTACAAAATATTTCATGTACACATTATAAATGGAAATAAGATGTGTGAGTTTTTCCTTTAATGAGAATTTTTAAGAAATACCATTTTTGACATGCGACTTTGCAAACATGCTACTATTACTTTTTCAAATTTTAAAATTATTTATGTTTGGGTTAACTATATTATATTAAAGTCTAGATTTTTGGGTTTAAAGTTTGTCACGGATCAAAAAAAAATTTTAGGAAGTTATAATTTTTTTGGAAAGCTTTATATAATAAGATAACATTTTGGATAGGGATGACTCTTTTGGTATTTAGGGAAAAAAGTCATCTCTGAATACCAAAAGAGTAAAAAGTCATCCCTGAATACCAAAAGAGTCATCCCTATCCAAAATATTATCTTATTATATAAAGCTTTCCAAAAAATTTATAACTTCCCACCTCAACCGGAATCCAATATTTGATAACGTCTCTACTAGAGTATGATACTGAGACAACATGTCTCATATGCGGTGCAAACAATTATAAACAACAAAATCACTTGTATGGAAGTCACCCAACAATTTGTTATTCTCTCTCCAGCATGTAATGGAAACAGGTTATTCAATGGCTTGGAAATGCTACGGCAAATATTCATGCCACACTTGCTTTTCTTCAAGGAACTACAAATTAAAGCTGATAAATTCAAATCAAAACCAAACAGAACTACAAATAATTTTTTAGGTTTCTTTTTTTTTTGATAAAATCGAAACCAAACAAATAAGACGATACCAACTGGAAGCCGGATTTTATATTTCTAAAAAAAAAAATTATTGTCAATTTTAACTTTTTTTTTTTTTTGTGTGTAAAATCTCATATATATATATATATTTTTTTGACATATGTTTTACGAACATTCAACTAAAAACCCTAATTATGAAAAACGTGAGATTGGCTGATGAGGAAAAGCTTCCATGGGAGTTGATTGAAGAAATACTCTCTCGTGTCCCTCCAAAATCTCTTGTTTGCTTTAGAACCGTTTCCAAAAAATGGAACGCTCTCTTCGAAGACAAGACGTTTTTTTAACAGCCACAAATCCACGTTTCGATTCGTCTTGACGACCAAATCCAAGTTTTATTCGGTAAGCATCGATCCACAGATAGTGGTACGTGAGTTAGCTTTGGATATTCCCGGTTTAGGATCTGAAAAACCTAAAAAGTTGGTTGATTGCAATGTGCTCTTGATATGTCGTAAGGGTAAAAGAGCCGTGGTTTGGAATCCGTGGTTGAAACAAAGCAGGGTGATCAAGGCCGAGGTTAGCCAAATTCCTTTGGATATCGATGGTATAGGCTATGATAGAAATAAGGGAGTTAATGAAAGTGGTTACAAGACCATTGCGTGTTACTGGAAGAAATTAGACCCTGAAGTATATTGGACATTCTATGATTTTGCCACCGATGCGTGGATAGACGTCAGGAAGTCGGAATCTAGTGATAGTGATCAGGACATCTTTTTTATATAGAAAGCAAATATGGTGTATCGTTGAATGGAAATATGTATTGGGTTACTTCTTATGACAACACTGATCCCTTGTACCTGGACGTACATGAGTTTGATTTTTCGAGAGACTGTTTCTCCAAATTTTGCGATCTACCATGTCTTAAGAATCATCCTTGCGATGTTCATGTCCTTGGAATTTTTAAGGGAGATCGACTTTCGTTGCTAAAGCAATGCCACGTAACAAAGAAGATTGAGATTTGGGTGATGACCAAGAACAAGATTAACGATGATGATGTGATTTGGATGACTTTTATGAAAGTGTCAATTCCTAACTTGCCGGCTTTAGTGCAACCCGGATCCAACTCTCAACCAAGTTACTTCATCGACGATAAAAGGCTTGTCGTGTGTTGTTGCGATGAAACTGGTCGGGCTTGGATCTATGTTATGGGGGAAAATAAGTTGATCAGCAAAACCCGAATAGATTATGTGGTTAGTCGTTGGCCTTTGCATTGCACCTATTTTCCTAGTTTGGTCCCGGTTCCTCAAGGTCAAAGAGAAGAATCAGAATTACAAATTTAATTTGATCGTTTGGCTTCTTGTTTGGTTGTATCTTTTTTATTGCAACTAGAGATTTTGCTCATGCCCATGGTGGCAGATTATTTCATCATATTAATCTTTGGTTATCAAAAAGGTTTTATCAGTTTATCACATAATCAAGAAGTGATGCCTGTAGAATAATGTGAATAGCTATAAAACAAGGTTTTTCGAAAAGTGAGGACTCGAAAAGACGTAACATTATGATATACTGATTATTGTGATTATTGTAACACAGTTATTTTTTAAAATACTCTGATTTTTGTCGAAAAGACTACGACAATAATATATCAATTACTATAAATTGTTATAAAGCGGTTTTTTTAGAAGCCGTAACCGATGCTATATTGAAAATAATCTTAATACAGTTGTTATTAAATTGTTTTCAAACGATTATCTTTGGAAATAATCATAAAACAATTATAATGAATAGACACAACCGTATAATTTTGACCACTATAAAATGGTTATTTTCACTATAAAGCTTACTTTTAAAATTATTCTGCAACTCCATGCCATAGTACACTTGCATACACACAATAAACTAAAAATTCACAGGCACCACTTCTTTTGCTTATACAGTATGTTTTTACTCGACAACACTTTTGTCAGAAACGTCGCCGTTTTCGACTGCGCCTTTCACTTTCATTTCTATCTTCCTTTTCTCTTCTTCCTCTGCTTCCTTTTTCTTCTTCTCCTCTTGTTCTGCTTTCTTTTTCTTCCTTTTCTCTTCTTTCTCTGCCTTATTCTTCTCTTCTTCCTCGGCCAATTCCCTCGCTTTCTCTTTCTCTTCCCCCAAAATTCTGACCAAACGTTTGACACATAAATCCGCATCTTCTTCATCAGATTTCGGCATCAAAGTCTCTGCAACATCGGCAGGGGACATGTCGGTTTCCTCGAGTATTCCCTTGATTTCTCCATACAAGTCATGCGAATCGATATCTAAGTAGTTCTTAGCCAAAACCTTGAATGCTTCAAACCTACAATAAGACATCTCAATGTGGTTGTCCATCCTTCCTCTCCTTATCAACGCTGGATCAAGCTTATCCACAAAGTTTGTCGTAAAAATAATAATCTTCTCATCACTACAAGCTGACCATAACCCATCAATGGAGTTTAGTAGCCCTGACAAAGTAACTTTACTCTGCTTTCCATCGCCTTCTCCCTTTGACTTCTTCTCAGCTTCTTTCTTTTTCTCTCCATCCTCGTCTTCCTCATCTTCCTCCTTTTTCTTCTTTCTTTGCCCCGTAAGTTCGAGCGAACAATCAATATCTTCAATCACAATGATAGACTTACTTTTTGTATCCAGCAACAACTTCTTCAACTCTGAGTTATCCTTCACGGTAGTTAGTTCAAGATCATACACATCATACTCCAAGAAATTCGCTATTGCTGATATCATAGTCGATTTTCCTGTCCCGGGCGGTCCAAACAAGAGATAACCGCGCTTCCACGGCTTCCCAACCTTCTTGTAATATTCTTTCCCATTGATAAACTTTATAAGATCTTTCTTAATCCCTTCTTTCTTCTCAGGATCCATAGCTAAAGTCTGGAACGTCGCCGGATGATGAAAAGGAACATTACTCCACTTTCCTGTTCGCCATGAATACCAATCTTGACTCGAGTTGTTAGTGTAAAGCTTTCTTTCTCTATTCCTCAACCCAATCGCTTTTCCTTCTCCTAAAACATACGGAAGATAAGTCTCAATGATCATCCCTCTGTGTCGCTTGTGGAAGCGAAGCGTAAAGAACCTTCTCTCGTCCGAGCTGCTTCGACCGTAGTTAGACTGAGTCTGAGTCACTTTCATATTTGAATACCATTTCACCTTCGAACTCATCTTCAACTTCCTCGTGATCATCCATACTAAGCACCAACGATTTGCTGTTTTTGGATTCATTAGCCTTTAACCTCTTGGCACGAGCAGCGGAATTGGTCGATAGGTAGTTGCGTATCGCGTCGTAATTCTCACTTCTCTTGAGACCTTCTGTGTTCTCGGTGAATTTGATGCGAACGTAAGAGGAGAACCATCCAATCACCTTGTAAGCGTATTTCTCCACGTAGACTCGAAGATGGCGAGGGACGTATTGTGAGTACATCGCCCAAATGAACATAAGGCTCGTCACCGTTGTGCCGGTTAAGCCCCATATTGCTCCGGTTTCAAGCATTTTATGTCTTGCTTGTGTCTCAAGAACTATTTCCTTGTGTTACAAGAAACTATTTGTGTGTTTGCTCTTGAGACTTGGCAATTGTGTTGTGATTTGGTTTCATTGCTCCGTTGCCTCTATTTATATTACTTTCGAGTTTCCGAGGTAGATAAAATGAAAATTTCTGGCCAATTTCCAAGAAACTGATCATATATATGTTTAATATTATTATGATGTGGAAGTTTTATGTTATTTTTGTTTCGTGATTAGTTTTAATCTACTTTAAAGGTATAGTAGTGTCACTAGGTTTTGTCATTTACGATCTTTGATTTTAGGATTAGGTGAAGTGTGTAGAAAACTGGCTATATTGGCTTTGCTCCTGGCATCATGCGAGGTGCCACTTGAATAATTTTAAGCGTAAAAAATTCGGTAAAGTATGAGCCAAAAATCATTTTTTCTTAACGAAATCACTTCTTTGAATTATTTTTGTTCCTTTATCAGTTCATAGTTCTAGTCAAGTAAATTAATATCTACGAGTTTTTTTTTTTGATCCAAATATCTACGAGTTTGTTGGTATTGGATCTCATGAGGTCCGACTCAAAAAGAAAAGATCCACGAAAAAATTAAGACCCATATATATTTTATTTTTTTTGTAAGTTAAGACCTAATTTTCTTGTTTTCATTTGACCTCTCCATTGAAAAGTCGGATCTTACGTCAACAAAGTTGATTCTTTCTTTGAAAGAAATTACACGACGGTAAGGTGACATATATTACATGATGGCAGGCTATGTAGTGACGATAAGGAAAATATCAATATATGGGTTTAAAATTTTAAATATGAAGAAAAATTTGGTTACGGCTTATCGATTATAAAATCAAATATAATACTTGTAAAGTACTTTGTAGAAATGTTAATGCATATTAAAATGAAAATTTCGTCTTGATGATGTCATTTTCGTTTGCTAGTACGCAGGTGTGCTTAGCGATGTTTTTTCTTTCGGATGACGTCAAATCAATTAAATCCGACTTGTGATAACTTGTTGGATGTAATCGAGGAAAAATCAGAATTGGGAAAGAATTATCACAAGGATACGATCTCCTCACGTTGTACTCTGAAAATAGACATCGCAATAGCTTTCGATTCAATCCAATGGTTGTTCTTGTTGTCCACTTTAGCGGCTTTGAACATTCCCAACAAGTTCATTCACTGAATTAAGTTATGTCACTACGGCATCCTTCTTGGTTCAGGTTAATGGTGAATTGGCTGGTTATTTTCAGAGCGAAAGAGGACTCCGTCAAGGTTGTTCCCTCTCGCCTTACCTCTTTGTTATTTGCATGAATGTGCTATCACGAATGTTGGATAAGGCAGCGAGCGAACGGAAATTTGGTTATCATCCGTCTTGTCAGAATGCAAGGCTTACGCATTTGTGCTTTGCAGACGATCTACTAATATTTTCTGATGGAAGTAAGCGATCATTCGAAGGGATTCTCCAAGTATTTCAGGAATTTACGCTAATTTCGGGATTGTCTATTAGTATTGAGAAGTCAACAATATATATGGCGGGTGTATCCGAACCGACTAAAGATACAATCCTCGATCAAATCCCTTTTTCGCTCAGGTTCATTACCGGTTCGATACTTGGGTCTCCCACTACTGACCAAGCGGATGACACACATGATTATAAGCCTTTATTGGAAAAGATTCGTGCCAAAATAAGTAATTGGACTGCGCATTTTCTATCGTTCGCTGGCCGTCTTCAGCTCATCGGTTCGGTAATTCACAGCCTTACCAATTTTTGGATTTTTGCGTTTCGGTTACCTAAAACATGTTTGAAGAAAATCGATAAATTGTGTTCTGCATTTCTTTGGTCGGGTCCGGAGTTAAATGCAAGGAAGGCAAAAATCTCATGCGAAGTATGTAAACCAAAGGCAGAGGGAGGATTAGGCCTAAAACCGCTTGTGGAGGCTAACAAAGTGAGTTGTTTAAAGCTTATATGGAGAATTTTATCGGCTCATTCTTCCTTATGGGTCAATTGGGTTCGTCGGTATTTAATTCGCAAAAACTCCTTTTGGACTGTAAATGAGACGTCATCTTTGGGATCTTGGATGTGGAAAAAACTTTTTAAGTATCGAGAGTTATCAAGAAATTTCATACAGGTACAAGTTCATAACGGTTTGACGACTTCCTTTTGGCTTGATGATTGGTCATCGCAAGGACAGTTAATTGTTTTATCAAGAGTGTGTGGCTGCATTGATTTGGGTATCCCCTACCACATGACCGTCGAGCGTGCTTTGCATAATCATAGACGGCAAAATCATCGATTGGCTATTTATAATACGATCGAAGAAGTGATCGTGGATCAACAGAGAAAAGGACAAGAAGGGGAAGATATTGTTCTTTGGAGAAGAAAAGGAGACAAGTTTCAACCAAAATTCAACTCCAAAGCTACTTGGGAACTCATCCGGGAAACAGCTCCGACTACGTCATGGTGGAAAGGGATTTGGTTCACGTATGCAACTCCTAAATATTCTTTTCATGTGTGGCTTGCAGTTCGGAACCGTTTAACCACATGTGATCGAATGCTTACATGGAATGTTGGTGCTAATAGAACATGCATGTTTTGTCAAAGCAATATGGAAACACGAGATCACATCTACTTTGCTTGCCGATTCTCAGAGAATATTTGGCGAGATTTAACACGTAAGCTTCTAGTGCACAAATATACAACCAATTGGAATCTCATCATGGAGTTATTGGTGGATACGACATACGACCATGTTCACCTCTTTCTCCTAAGGTACGTGTTTCAAGCATCGCTCCACACCATATGGAGAGAACAAAACAATAGACGACATGGGACAGCCCTATCAACATCAAAACAACTGGTCCAATTCATCGATAAATAAGTCTGGAACCGCTTATCAACCATAAGGAAGGATCGGCGGTACAAGAGTGGCATGGAAACTTGCTTTTCTTTGAGATGATTTCAACATTTTAGTAGGGTAAATTTCAACAAAAAAGTTGCACTAGTTGTAAAACGTTTTTTTGGTTTGAATTAATTTAACATTCGATTAAAAAAAAAAAATCGAGGAAAAAGACTCGATGAAGACACTCAGGCTAGCTATTATGTGGGCGTTTTGGTCCCATATGGGAACAAGACGGTTATTGCCGGGAAGAAAGAAGACTTATGGATGTTGGTAAGTAAAGAGATGGACGATGCAAAACAATAGTTGGTGTCGAATGGTCTTTCAACTTGATACTTTGGACAGTTTGATTAAAAAGCCTATTTTGCACGAGGTAAGGTGGATAAGGTGAAAGAAATGAGTGGTCGAATTTTAGAATGTGCTAAAGTAGTAAAAAAGATCTCCTTTTCTCTCATTAGAGAAAATTATATTTATAGAGCTTTATCTACCCGGGTTAGAATAATGGATCACATGTAAAATTAGGGAATTCGGGTACTCGGTTCGGGTCGGTTCTAGTTTTTTCGGGTTTCGGGTCTTTTGGATATAGGTGTTTAAGACCCATTAGGGTATTTGAAAATTTCGGTTCGGGTTCGGGTCGGATCCGAGTTTTAAAATATGACTGGTAATGTTTACCCTAAATACTCAAAAAAATATAATTTTTTTTTGGATTAACTATGTTTTGGTCATTTTTTATACAATTTTTTCCAAAAGAACCCAAGAAATGACTAAAATTCAATAAAAATACCTGATTTTTTTTTTAATGTTTCGGGTATTCGGATACCTGTTCGGGTCTCGGTTCGATTCGGGTTTTTAGTATTAAAAATATAGGATCCATTAGGGTATTTGAAAAATTCGGTTCGGGTTTTATTCCCATAGAATATCAAATTCTGATTCGGAATTGTAAGAATCACTCAAGTGTTCTTTAGAATAAGTATATAAAACAAGAGAAACACTCAATCATTGGTTGTTCACTTCTCAAATTACAAACAGAAGTCATAATTTTGACTCCACAAAACTCATTCAAGTATTTCACCAAAAAAATCACTCAGTTTCTGAAGAAATAAACTTTGTATAATTTGTCAGTCTTTAAACAATGTTGGTTAAAGAGACCAGAAACAAACCATTGCATCATAAATCATTCAGAATCACAATTCTCAACTCACAATGCAGTCTAATTTAAGAAAAATAGACATGATTAAGAAACATAACAAAGAGTTATTCACGATAGATTTTAAAACCCATAAAAGGATCATACATAATCCATCGAATCTCACAAAAACACCCTCGAAATTAAAAAGCAACAAATATCAAAAGACGATACTAATTCTCAGAGATCAGATCTAATACCAAAAGCTGAATCAATCGAATAGACCCATCATTCCTGCATCATCAGAATCCTCTTTCTCTTCCTCAACCTTCTTCTCAGCCTCTGGCTTCACCGCGGGAGTATCATCGACTACAGGTCCGGCCACCCCAGGAACCGCCGGACCACCAGAAGAAAGCGCAGCCATCTTCTCCCTCCCAGCAGCGATAAGCTCAGTCACATCGCGATCCTTAATCAGAGAGAAGAAGAGATCTATCTTCTCTTCGTCGAATTCAGCACCAACGGAATCGAAAATCTTCTTCAAATCGGATTTGGTTGGGTTTTCGGTTCCGGCGAGCTTCGAGAGGAGGAAAGCGGCGATGACCTTCATTGTGTCGTTTCTCTTTTCGTCTCTGTGAATCTAAAAACGGCTAAAGGGTTTGTGAAAGTGACCTAAAAATTGTGTATTTATAGGGGCAATGTCCCCATAACGAGGGGATTTAGGGTTTTTATTATTCCGTACGTACCATAACACGAAACTGAGCCTGATATATATTTTAATGGGCCTTATACTTACGGGCTTATATAAAAACTAAGAGAAATTGTTCCTTTTCATTGGGTCAGAGTTTGAAGTTTTTATTTCTGAAATGTTTATAGTCAACGAGGATTAAATAGAGTATCTTTGGAAACTGATATTTTATAAGGTGAATTTGCTTACTAGCAAAAAAAAATTATTATTAGTAAACTAACCAAAATGAACCCATGTGGTATAATTATGTTCATTGGATTCATGTTAAATGGTTAGGATTTTAATTATAGTTTTTTTTTTGGTTATTTCACCTAATTTCCCTATTTTATATTGGAACCTGGTTAGTGGTTACTGGTATAAAAAAAAGGTTCAATTCAGAGACAATCCAATCGGATTTTTTTTTCTAAAATCAGTCCATATTTATTTATAACTTAATTGAACTTTGGTTTTTCCTTCTTTTTCTTATATCTATCTAACAACGAATCTAACAACATGATTATTGAGGGTTGTTAGTAAGTTATTAACTAATAAAAATAATTAAAAATGAAATAAAATAATTGAATAATACTATTTGGTGGGCTAATTTTGGGGTTTATAGCTACTCAAAGTGAATTGTTAACTAATATTAATAACCATTAATAATCATGCTTTAAGACCTTAGTGAAAAGAAAAATCAATCTAAACCCTAAATTATGTTTTTATTTTTCATATTCTCATTTATAAAACAAAATCGACATCGAAATCTGGATAGAACTTATAAACATTTTTTTTTGTCAACCATTTGTCTGGCAAAAAGAGTTAATAATAGTCTAGTAGTCAGAGTGGAATTAAAAATGAATTAGTGAACCACTAGTCAAAGGGAATTAAAAACGTAGGTAGAAATTACAGTGGGCGTTCGGTCATCGTCATTAATAAATACTTAAAAAATGGGACCAAAGCTTTAATAACAAAACTGTGGGTAATATTTGAGAAGATAAAGATTGTTAGGGTAAACAAGAATAAACCAAATTCACAATTCATCAATACGTACGGTCTTCTTCACCACCACCAAGTCTTTTTTTTCTCAGGAAAATTTTCCGGATGGATTCTCGGAATTTTCTCGCATTTTCTCTCTTTCTTATCTTCATTTTCCCTCGATTCATTTCATCAGTTCCTCTCCGCTTCATCCATCGATCCACTATTAGGTTAATCTCTCTCTCTCTCTCTCTCTCTCTCTCTCTCTCTCTCTCTCTCTCTCTCTCTCTCGTTTAGATTCGATTTTGTTGACTGAGATTGATTTTTGTTATTTGATAGTGATGGGTCTGTGATTAAGATGAAAAGAAGTACTTCTTCTCTTGTTTTTGATCCAACTCATGTCACTCAGCTCTCTTGGACCCCTAGGTGAGAAAAAGTCTGGATTTTTATTTTGATTGTGTAATTATTCGATCTAAGTATGTGATTTTTTTGTGGTTTATTTTTTCATTAAGGGTCTTTTTGTACAAGAAATTTCTCTCAGAAGAAGAATGTGATCATTTTATCAAATTGGTTAGCATCAACCAATCTTTTTAAGTCTTTTGTGTTTTCATTATAAATCAAGAAGCTTTGTTTATGAATTGAGATTATGTTTCTAGGCTAAAGGAAAGCTTGAGAAGTCAATGGTGGCTGATAATGAATCAGGTGAGAGTGTAGAAAGTGAAGTACGCACAAGCTCTGGAATGTTTCTCTCCAAAAGACAAGTGAGTAAATTTTTCATCTTGGAAGAATTCAGAACACAAAGTTTTTTTTTGTATTGATCTTTTAGAAGTTGTGATATGTATATGGACTGATTTGTATCTATAGTTTTGTGCAATCTATTGAACAATTAGAGAGACTAGTTCTGCTTCTGCAATTAGAAAAAGTAGTAGCTTGAGTGCAAATCTTGATAGTTAAAGATTTATGTATGTGCAGGATGAGATAGTAGCTCGTGTTGAGGACAGACTTTCTGCGTGGACCTTTCTTCCCGAGGGTATATTTATAAATTTTTTGAAATTTCGTTTCTTTATTCTACGGCTACTAACCGTTTTTTCTGTTTCTGTGTTGTTCGATCAGAAAATGGGGAATCGATGCAAATATTGCACTATGAGAATGGTCAAAAATATGAACCGCATTTTGACTACTTTCACGACCAGGCAAATCTACAGCTCGGTGGTCATCGTATCGCCACTGTATTGATGTACTTGTCCAATGTCGTAAAGGGCGGAGAAACAGTGTTTCCCATGTGGAAGGTAAACACATATCACAACTTCATGTTCCATACATTTTTCACCCAAAAGATTTGTGTCGCGTCATTTCGTTTTGATCGCACTTTCTTATAGGGTGCAGCAACTCAACCGAAAGACGATAGCTGGACCGAATGTGCCAAACAAGGTTATGCAGGTAAATGGACCGAATAACTTTTCCTTCAAATGAAAGATTGCACTATCTGAATATCTCTCTTTGCAGTGAAACCGATGAAAGGGGACGCGTTGCTCTTCTTCAATCTACATCCTAATGCAACGACAGATTCGAGCAGCTTACATGGAAGCTGTCCAGTGGTTGAAGGAGAGAAATGGTCAGCAACAAGATGGATTCATGTTAAGTCATTCGAGAAAGGGTTCAAAAGGAAAACTGGATGTGTGGACGAGAACGACAACTGCACAAAATGGGCAAATTCAGGGGAATGCGAGAAGAATCCAACGTACATGGTTGGATCAGAAACAGACCATGGATATTGCAGAAAGAGCTGCAAAGCTTGCAAAGCTTGCTCATCTTAAGAAAACAACAAGTAATATCAAAAACTCTTATTATTAAAGGATCAAAATTTTTGTATAGCTAAAACCGGTTTACTTATATTGAAAATAATTCTGATCCTATGTTACTACTTATCTTCTTGAATAAAGTCACAGTTTATTTCATCATCAGCTTCAAAGCAAGCAATGCATGATAACAGAATTATGTATTACTATACAATCTCTGTAGTATATAGTTGTGTAAACTACGTCATGCAGTTTGAAACACTCTATATTTCTAAACAAATCATGCAATTACCGTTAATTAGGAGCCTCCAAGCATGAGATCCTCACCTTTCTTTCTCAGAGTTTTTGCATTGCATCACTCTATTTCTCCATAAAGCCTTTGTTTGTTGTAGTACTTTTGAGACATTTCTCAGCTTCTTCATCATATTCTCTGAAATACCAAAAAGAAAATGGGAAGGCCTCCATGTTGTGACAAATCCAATGTCAAGAAAGGTCTTTGGACCGCGGAAGAAGATGCTAAGATCCTCGCGTACGTTGCAATCCACGGTGTAGGAAACTGGAGTTTGATCCCAAAAAAAGCAGGTTATTTTAATAAATCTCTCCTTTGTTTCCATCTTCTTATTTGGTTTCTAGAGTTTTTTTTTTAACTTTCTTCGGTGCAGGCCTGAACCGATGCGGAAAAAGCTGTAGATTGAGATGGACTAATTACTTAAGACCTGACCTTAAACATGACAGTTTCTCTCCTCAAGAAGAAGAGCTTATTATCCACTGTCACAGAGTCATTGGAAGCAGGTAAAAGAAGAAACCTAATTTCTAACTAACATTTTCAAGAATGACAAGAATCTATCAAAATAATAATAATAATGAACTTCTGGTGGTTTCAGGTGGTCTTCGATTGCGAGAAAGCTTCCAGGAAGAACGGATAACGATGTGAAGAACCATTGGAACACAAAGCTGAAGAAGAGGCTGATGAAAATGGGGATAGATCCGATAACTCACAAACCTGTTTCTCAAGTCCTTTCGGAATTCAGAAACATTAGTAGTGGCCATGGACATGGAAATGGAAATTCATCTGAAACTTTCGCGAGAAACTTCAAAACAGAATCATCTAACAACAACTCTATACTCACACAATCAAACTCAGCTTGGGAAATGATCAAGAACACAACAAGCTATCATGAGAGTTATTACAATTCTCCTATGATCTTTACAAATCCCACTACTTCTCCATTTCATTTCTCTAGCCATTCGAATAATCTTCTTAACGGAACCACATCTTCGTGCTCTTCCTCATCATCTTCTGCTAGTATCACGCAGCCGAAGCAAGATGCTCAAACACCGGTTCCTTCATTCTGCTGGAGCGATTTCCTTCTCTCGGATCCGGTGACACAAGGAGTGGGATCCTCAGCTACTAGTAGTAACTTCACTTTTGCGCATAACGAAAACTTCAACATCCAAACCGAGTCTAATCCTCAGAAGACCGATAATTCCAAGGCCTCCTCGGGAACATGTCATTCCGCGAGTTTCTTTGTGGATGAAATATTGGATAAAGACCAAGAAATGCTCTCACAGTTTCCTCAACTCTTGAATGATTTCGATTATTAGATCCTTCTTTTTGTTATTGCCATTGTTGTTTCTCTTGTACCTTGTATTTCAAGAACTTATCTTTATAAAGTTATTCAATAAGTTGTCTCTAGTTCTCTTAACCAAGTTTCTTGGAATGCAATGATGTTTTAGTCTTGTACATCTCAAAGTAGACACCTTTTCATAGAGGAAGAGACCCTCTGCCTCAAAAAGAGGTTTTTAAGTCTTCTTCTATCCTTTGTATACTTTTTTGGTACTGAGAAGCTCCGAAGTCGAAACCTTTGCAGCTATGGCGGTCTTGTTATCATCTTCCATAGTCTCTCCACTAGGAATCAATAAGAATCTTGGTGTTTCGTATTCTTCTTTCCCCAAAGTTCAAGTCTTTAAGGTTTCTAGTCCTCTGCGAATTCGAAAATCCGTCGTCTCGAGCCGTAAAAGTGTGAACTTTTGTTTCTTTTCAGAAATCAGACAGATTTCTTGTTACAATTTGGTCTTAGTTGCTTTTTGTTCAGTGAAATCAGATTCAGGCAGTGGTTTAGCAAGCGAGGATAGGAAACTGTTGCTGGAACGATATGGTTATGATGCTAACAATGAGTTTTCTTCTCAATCCAAGGTTTGATTGATTTCCCCATTTCTATTGCCTTTGTTTCTGGTTTCTGATAAATTGCTGAAATCATTTCAAACACAAATTGTAGAAGACGAGAAGAAAAGAAGAGGAAAAGAATAGCCAAGAAGAAGAAGTTGTTGTTGTACAGCCAAGAACAACTCATAGGTTACTTCAGGTTTGCATTTGCTTCTTTCATGTTGTTTTGAATCATTTATGTTCTTCAATTTTCCTCTAATGTGTGGAGTGGTTTAGGTTCTTGCAGGAACGGCGAAACGAAAGAAATTGCTTTCTCTTAAGGGAATGGATGTGAGGCCTATGATGGAAGTTGTTAAAGGAGCTGCTTTTGGAATTCTTCAGGTAAAAGGAATGAGAAATGGACTGTTTTTAGCCGAGTTATCACCGTTTAGTGCGATTATTTACATTCCAAGACTGATTCTTATAGGCTGCTGGTGGTTGTCCAACATCGCTTCGTCCTGGTAGGTGGTTGGATTTGTATAGTGGTACAGGATCTGTTGGAATCGAAGCAATTAGTCGAGGATGTTCTGAGGTAACGAATAAATAAATAACCGTTATGGCATATGAATTGTTTTGTATGACCGTTGTTTGATTCTTGCATCTTGGACTTAACTTCTTTCACAGGCACACTTTGTTGAGATGGATCCTTGGGTTGTTTCAAATGTTCTACAACCAAACTTGGAACACACTGGGTTTGTTGATGCTTCGGTTATACACACTGCTCGAGTTGAAAACTTCTTGGAACGTGCTGATAAATTAGTAGGTATGTCCAGTCTCGAAGAAGTTATATAGTTGTCAATTTTATCATTCGTTATTACTTGCAAATTTCATTTTTAAATAGTATATGTTTTAAGAGGATTCTTTACTATCAGGTAAGGATGGAGCGTTTGATTATATCAGTGTTACACCGCCTTACATGGAGGTTGATTACGAGGTTCTGATGGATCAGATTTCTAAATCGGCTGCAATTGGGGAAAATACATTTATTGTGAGTAGCTATGTATTTTGCGTCTTAAACCATCTGGTAAGTCATTTTGGTGACCGACTGACCGTGTAATCCAAATTCATCTGGACCTGTCTGATATAGCTGGTTGAGTACCCTTCACGAACTACAATGCTTGATTCATGTGGATGCCTCGAAAAGGTATCTATTTCCTCTTTATTACTTGAGTAATGAATGGGAATGGATAAATGTTGATGAAAATTTGATTCATACAGATGACTGATCGAAGATTTGGCCGGACACATCTGGCCATATATGGACCAAAATGGGCTCAAAAGCCAAGAAAATCTTAAAGCCACAGTGAAGTGAACCTCAACGGTTACATCTGGCCCTTTTTCGGTGAATCAGAGTAGTCTAAGATTGAAGTGCTAGTTTGTTCCAACCTTTGAATACTAGAGTAAGTTCTTTTCAAATGTAAATAAATGAATGTGTTGCTACTCTTCCTGTCACATATTCTGAGCTCCTTAGGTTAATTTTTTGCAGGTGCTTTTGTCCATTAGTCGCCATTTTGTATGTTGCAGTCTTACGATAATTCTAGAATCGGTAATGGTGTATATCGCTCTTTGTGTTAGTGAAGCAGAGATATAGCTGTATACAGTTTGAGTCGAGATATGAAATTAATTAGAGTTTTTCCTTTTTATATGGCTTACTTTGATTCCCTTTAACATCTAAGAGAGCAACTTGCAACACATGATTGCCATAAGTATGTATCATATACATCAATAACCATACTAACCATTTCTTCTAATTTCAACAAAACCCTTTACGAAAATGACGTAACTGAGGTATGTGTTGAATCCTTCTTCTCTTCTTTCTAATTTAACCTATTTTTGGTAAACATTCTTTAGTAGAACATGTAACTTATAATCTCTAGAAAGCAATATTGGGATGTCTTTGCTCACACAATCACTATGAGAATCAATACTAGAAGGACACTATCCTGACCATGTGTAAGACCCCAAAAAACATAGGGGAAACAGATATATAGTAATGAAATTGTGGGGCCATGTCTGTTCAAACTTTGGTTTTACTATGTTACATGGCAAACTTCTCTTTCTCACCAAGGCCAAAAGGAAGTTTGCTTGTGACATGGAAACAAACTTGCTCAATCCTTCCCTAGCTGTCAATCATATATGGATTCTTTTCTTTACAATTTAGATATGTTTCTAAATCCTTTTTTTTTCTTTTCAGAATTACAGTTATAAGTTTATACACATTTATAGTTATAAGTGTAATTCAAAAATTTCAGAATTACAGTTATAAGTTTATGCATGAACGGGAGAAGACTATCCACATTGAGGATTGAGACGAATTGTGCAAGTTTGATTTCTATGAATACGCATCCACTAGATTGACCATCTTTCAGTGCGGAGCTTGATTCGTTTAAGATGTTAAAACAACACTTTGTATCTTTTAGCTTAGTTCATATCTCACGGAGTGGTAATGTCTGTGTCGACTCCCTTGTAAAAGGAGGTCGAGCACGTGGTTATGTATTTTCCCATATAAGTCAGACATTTTCGTTTGGGGTTACCCACAAGGGAAATCATCCGACGCTAGCACTTGATTTAATATTTGGTGTTTAGACACATTTCTATATCATTTGTTAATTTCTTTGATTTGTTGTGCTAATTGGCTTTTGGTAGGAGAGGAATACTTAACAAGGAAGAAATTATTGTAGCAGTAGCTTCTTTTCACAGGTTTGGTATCTTAACTTATGCAATGTTACATTCTTAATTGATTTTGTTATTGTTTAAAGATAACTTCCAAAGGATTTTGAGATAGTGGTATGGAAAGTAGTAGGATTGGTAATACTCAAGTGACAAAAAGTACACTGTCCTATGCTTTTAAAAATGGTTTAAAATATGTGTAGTTAGGGAAGCCTGTGAGGTCCCCAATAGTTTACTGCATGAAAATTCACAAATCAAAGCAAAGAAAAAAAAGGTTACTCAATAGGGCCCATATGTTACATAAAGATATGTTTTTCATAGCTTCCCCTCTCTCTTTACGTGGACACCTACGTATGTAAACTGTTGCTTTGTGTTGTGTGTTTCATCTTTATATAGGGCCAATCACGGATTTGTATTCTAAGGTATATAAAAACAACCTAAATGCTTGTTTCTTGCTTCTCATTTCGCTTTCTTCCTTTTTTTTTCTCTATTTATGTGACAGTCACTTCACCAACATCATGGATGTTCTGCTCAGTTTATTCTTTGGTTTGGTTGGTCAGTTAAACAGGAAGCTGTAGGGACATAAGGTTGCAGTATGGGTGGAAATTGCATTAGAGTTTTTGTTAGAGCTGTTGTTATTATTATGTTTCTTCTTGTCGGTATCTTAGCAAAGTCTGCACCAAGTAGTGTTCCATTAAAAGAAAATGTCAAGAACTTGCGGTTTAATGGTAAGGATTCAAATCTCTTTCATGTGAGCAAGCGAAAAGTTCCAAATGGACCTGATCCTATCCATAACAGGTTCTTATCTCTCTCAAATTTTGATCTTTTACATTCGCTTATGTTGTTTTGAAGTTGGTTTAAGTGTTTTGATCAATTCAAGAGTTTTGGGTGTAACTTTACGCAGATGCCGATAATCACTGGTTTCGAAAAAGATTATTATTGGCATGCATAATTCTTGTTCTTTCCTTTCTTTTCAGTGTCACTATACATTTTGTACCATTAAAGCTGTCAATGTTATCATGTTTTAGCTAAAGCTCTTTCTCTAATTTATATGCTTTAAGAGAAATTAAAGGCTCTTGTGAAGAACTTGACCACTTTAGTTAAAGTTCTACTACAGAAAAAAAAACTTAAAAACTTTATTGAGCTTTTGTTTCAAAACAATTTTTCAGGAAAGCAGAAACTTCAACACGGCCACCACGAGTATGATATAACTCCGATGTATACGACTTGTATGGTATGCGAACATTTCTATACATATTTTCTCTATAACTTCATGTAACTTTTTCGAGTTTATCTCATTTTCGGTTTTTCTACCGTTTTCAGAATTACGCTGAACGTCAAGAAGCTACTTCAGATTTGAATATTTGCTATATGAACTCATAGCTTGTCAAGTCTTGCTTTGTTTTGGAAGGTGAAGTCTTGCTTTCTTTTTTCTTTGTAGAGAAGATTGAGGCACATATTATTAAAGACTTTGAATGAAATTTGTAGGGTTTTGTAATAACATTTGTATTAAATTATAGGTTTATATTATGTTCTTTTAGCTAACTCTCTGTTTCCTGTTTTCCTCATCTTTCTTTACCTTTTTTTTTCATTTTAAATAGTTTGCTTTTGTGTTTTCTCTACTTAAAGCAAACCATTAACTAAAGTTTGCTCTGTTTTCAAAATTTTTCATTTTCCAAATATTACTCTGCTTGTTATTATAATGTATCTTCTTATAAGAAGCTTGTTCTTGTACAGCTTTAGAATCACAAATATTTTCATTTTTGGGTTCTTTCTCAACTTTGGGAATCTGACAAAGTGAAATACAAAAGGAAAGAGCATATATGCTCTTTCTTGCATTCTTTAGCTTCTTTTTCTGAGTTTTGATTTTGACTGTATCGAGAAGCAGACCCTAAAGTAAGATTCTGCAGTAGAAAGTTAGAAAACCTTCCTTTTTACTGTTCTGCTTGGGACAAAACTTAAAAGCAAACATTAGTGAAATAAAACATAGCATATACACTTTTGTTTTTTTTAACAATAACATAGACTCTACTAATACAGTACAAGATGGTATACACAAACAATTCTTGAAGATTAATAACAATAATCATGAAAACTCTCACCATCACTTTACGGTATCCGTCTCTTTTGTGTCGAAAATCAAAGGGAAGTCATCGTCTTCTTCGGTAAACGAATAACCTTTCTTCTCAGCAATAGCTTTAAGTGACTGGTATGCTTGAAACATTGACCATCTTTCTTTGGGTCTTGAATTCACACAGTTACAAGCAATCTTCACGAATTTCGATATTTCTTCATCATACCCTTTCCCTCGAATGTTTTCATCGAATGCTTCAACGATTCTCCCCGAGCTTTCAATTTGTTTAACCCAATCCACTAAATTCCCTTTATCGCCTCCGATAGCTTTTACCCCGGTCGCTAACTCCAATAACACAACCCCGAGTCCATACACGTCGCCTTTTAACGAAGCTAGCATTGTAGTAGAGTACTGAGGAGCTACATACCCAAACTCACCTAAATCACCCGTCGTAAAACTACTCTCGTTTTTCTCCGTTGCAACCATAAGCCTCGCAAGTCCGGAATCTATAATCCTTGCGTCGTAATCCTCGTCAATTAAAATCACACTCGAACAAATGTTTTGATGAAGTATCGGAGGACGACATCCATGGTGTAACCAAGCTAAACCCCTAGCAGCACCTAAACCGATCCTAAACCGAGTCAACCAATCCAACTCAGCCTTATTCGTTTCCAGCAACGAATGAAGCGTCCCATTCGACATGTACTTATAAACAACTAACTTCTCATCTTCCACAACGCAAAATCCAAGAAGCGGCGCTAAGTTAGGATGACGTAGCTCCCATAACTGATTCATCTCATACCGAAACTCCCTCTCATCGAGCTTA
This sequence comes from Draba incana, assembly GCA_963576765.1. Taxonomy (NCBI): domain Eukaryota; kingdom Viridiplantae; phylum Streptophyta; class Magnoliopsida; order Brassicales; family Brassicaceae; genus Draba; species Draba incana. The sequence goes on from OY755216.1 coordinate 30,039,390, forward strand.
CACGTACTCAAATGCTTAACCGCAAGCGCTGACCCATCCGGAAGAACCGCCTTATACGTTTTACCAGTTCTAGTCGAAACAATAATGTTCTCCGAACTAAAACCATTCGTCGCAGCCATCAAATCACCAAGCTTAACCTTAACCAAAGGCTTATGAAACAAAGAAACCTGAACAAGCTTATGACTACGAAGCCGTTGCGCTAAACTACTAACCCCGACTTCGTTTAAATTTCTTCGTGACGATTTCAAATGGTAATACCACCAAACACCAAAAGCTAACAACATAGAAGCAGCAGCACCAAACACACCAGCTGCAATAATAATAGCTAAATTCTTCTTACTTAATCCACCGCAACTCGAAGATAAAGGCGGTCCACAAAGACCTTTATTCCCACTAAAATCATCAGATGAATAGTTTGGTGAATCAAAGAAAGAAGGAATTCGTCCTGATAAATCATTGTTAGACACAGAGAACTTAGCTAATCTAACCAAACCGGAGAATTGAACCGGGATTGAACCAGATAACCGGTTATTTGACAGAATCAATGAATTGATGAAGCTACACTTTGATAACTCACCAGGAATCTCACCGTTTAGTTCATTGTTTGAGAAATCGATGGAGACCAAGAAAGGTAACCAATTACACAACTGTGTCGGGATATTACCAGAGATTCGATTGTTGGAGAGATCTAGTTTCTGTAAACTCACACAGTACTGAAGTGATTCTGGGATTTTACCGGATAAACCCATGTCACGAAGCTCGAGATTTATAACCCTATTTTCTTGATTGTTCCAACAAGACACACCGACAAAAGTACAGAGGAATCCGACAGTTGTGTTTGCGAAGTTCCATGATTTCAAAGCGTTTTGAGGATCGGTGAGAGAGGATTTGAGTCCTTTTAAGCATCTTATGTCGTCCTCGTCTGCGGATTTGGCGGGAGAGAAGCAGAGGAAGAAGACGAACAGAGTTAATATGGATAAAGGAAGAAACTTTCTGGGTTTTGAGACGATCTCCATGGATTAAGTGTTGAGAGCTTTTTCTGGGTTTCTGATTTTTTTATTTATTTTTGTTTACCTGCCAATGAAGATGCAGGGAGAGACAGGCTTGGAAGTCAGACGCGTTGAACGGTCGTCTCAAAAGGATTAGAATTTGGATTGAGACAGAGTAGTCGTCGACTTTGATGTCTTCTTGTTTAATTCTTTTTTGTTCTTCTATGACTGAAAGATTTAGTAATTTTTTATTAATGTTTTCAACGCAATTAAAACGAAAATTCAAAATTCCATCATGGTTAATAATAACATGTTTTTTTTTCTTTTTTTTATTAAATTGATGATATAACGTGAATTTGGACGTTCCTAACCACGAACTTAACGAGTTTTCAGAGTTTTTTGAGTTGTTTTGAGTTGATATTTAGATCCATGCTCGAAGATTTGGAACCACATGCGTTTGGGAAGGAGATTCAAGCATTTAGGCGAAAATCCGAGTTTTCTGAAGCTCGGACCGCCCGGTCTTTACTTGGCGCTTGAAGACCGGCTCGAATGAAGATCAACCGAGCCGCAATGGAGCCGGGACCGCCCGGTCCAACCTAAGGATCGGCCGGTCCTTATTTGGATACACGAAGACCGGCCGTTCCAACAGTGGACCGACCGATCCACACTCGAGGCGAGACGACCCGAAGCCCCTGGAAACGAGACCGACCGGTCCACACCAAGGACCGGCCGGTCCACTTGAAGACTTGAAGTTTTGAAGACCCGGCAGGCTGACCGGGACCGACCGGTCCAGGCTGATCACGTGAAGAATTTTAAGTTTTGGACCGACCGGTCCCGATTCCAGACCGACCGGTCCACTCCCCAGATTTTTAGGAAATTTTCCAGATTCCGTTTTATCCTATATAAACCCATAGGGTTTCGTTTTTATGAAGATCCATCTCTTTTATCACGTTTTTACTCAGACTTTTAGAGCTATTCAGCAATTGTATTGGGAGAAGATCTCATCTACCTTTGGAGAAGATTTCTGAACCCTATTTGATTTCTATTCTATCGATCATGTTATTTTCATCAATTGCTTTTGTTATGCTTTCTTCCATGTCTGAGTAGTTTTTTAGTTAGGTTTAAGGTTTTCGATGGATTTCAGAGATTAAACTAGACACAAATAGGTTGCTTATCAATTACCATCTTCATCACTTTTAGGCATAATGTGATACGTGAAGTTTTAAACCTAAATAGTATCCGCAAGTGCACAAACAAAAGCAGTAGTATTTTAGGTATCGAATCCTCAGGGACCACGGTCACACTATGAAAATATGGATTATCGTTTAAAGCTAAGATAAAATGGGAATTTGTTTGTGACGAATTAATGAACGAAATAGCAACTAAAAATGATGTAAATTCAATAAGATAAAGGCACTAGATTAGAGTCATTCGCCGGTGGTTTCGGATTATGGACTGAGCAATCTATTCAGGATTCAATTTAGCGCAATCTAGAACTCGAACATGAATGTAATATTGCCTCACTGTCGTGATGCATCAATAACTTTATCTAGCATCCTAAATGCATAAACTGTCGTTCGAATTCAGAAATGAAGATAAGCATTAACAATTTGGTTCGATTTGTTCACAATCGATGGTAACAATCAACTGTCGTTGGTTACACACCGATTGCTCATCAATGGTTTATCTAGCAACCTAGAGCACTTTCGTGAATAAGTTAATCCTAAAATCATAGACTAGGTGATCAAATTAGCCTAAGCAGTATGAATCCCGATTGATGAAGACAAATGATAACATTTCCTATTTGGCTCAGTCACTATCATCCTAATCCACCATTGAATTTCCCTAATCTAGCAATGAGACTACTCAGTCATGGAGGACAAAATCACAGCAATCAAATGAGAAGAAAGCATCATGATAAAATAAGAGAATAGGGTTTAAGAAATCTTCTCAATGGAAAGTTGTGGATGATCCTCCAATTCTTACAATCAAAATCCTTGGAAAATGAAAAACACCTTGAAAGGATCTCAACAATGGAAACAAGTAGTCTCAGCTCTAAAAAAAAAACGTCTCAGGGAAAAAAATCTCAGAAGAAAAAAAAAATAGAACTTCCAACTTGGAAAGTGGCTACAACTTATTTATAAGGAAATTTTAGGGCAACTTGGTTCTGGGAGCCCGACCGGTCGGTCTGATGTCAGACCGGTCGGTCCGTGTCAGCACGAGGCATGTCTTCGGGTCTGGGATCGGTCGGTCTTACAATTCGGACCGGTCGGTCCGGATTCCAGAGACTTTTGGCTTCGGGTCTTCGAGTGTGGACCGGTCGGTCCTCTCATCCGGACCGACCGGTCCGGATTCCAGAGACTTCGACTTCCTTGGGTCTTCAGGCGAGCAGGTGCTCGCTCCAAACCGAGCAGGTGCTCGATTTATGAAAATCACTGTCTTTCCTCCAGATTCGTCCCTTTTTGCTCCAATGACCCTCACGGACTCTAATCTATGCTCGAGGGCCTCCTAAAACCTGAAAAGACAAAAAATAAACTAGAAAGAACCAAAAAGACTAAAGAAACAAAGCGTAAAAGACACCAAAATACTAACATATCATAATGCTAGGATTGAACTGGCCACTTAATCTCTAGATCATAGGTTTATACACATTCCGAAAGCTTGTGTATCTCTGGAACTACTATTGATGAGCAATTAGTCTCTAGTCTCGGAAGTGAATTAGAGTCAATTGTGAACTGATCAAACCCGAACTATAACGCTTGTCTAGGATAGCCGTAACCAAACGGAAGTTTAGGCACTCGGATCTCTAGGGAAAGTAATTGTTATCACGGAAGTGGAGCAATTTATATCAATGTTTTGAGTTTAAGATGCATGCATATTAGAATCTGAATAGTTGTCTGTTTATGATTGTGATTTCCTGAGAAGTCCCTAATACCTAGCGCTTTTAGTAATCTGATTTAAATCGTTTGAATTTACTTTCTTGTCAATTGAAATTGATAACATCGCTCATCTTTGTTTCCTGCTTAGCTTAGTTCAATTTTCTATAATTAGTTGTGTAAACACTTGGTCTCTGTGGATTCGATCCCTAATATACTACTGCGTGCATGTGCACTTGCAGTGTTTTATTTTGGGTTAAAACCTGAGCATATAAAGTTTTTGGCGCCGTTATCGGGGACCAATTGTGTTTGCCATCGAATTTGATTTACGAATTTTGTCTAAGTACTTTCTAATTTCGTTTTTCTTTTTGTTTTTATCTTTGCTTGTGATTCTAGGTGTATGCAGAGGAGAAGTAATCGCACTGAACCTCTGATATCACTCACTAACGAAGGATTAGCCAAGCTAGAAAGGTCTAACAGAGCTCAAAGAAACCTCTTGCCAGTTATGGACCAAGTGAATTAAGCTGATAACGAGGCTCTTCAAACTACTTTGTTCGACCAGATAGAGCAGATTCGTGCTGCGACTGCTGCTAGCGCACTCGCGGCGCAACAACAGATGCAGAACATGCAGCAGCAGTTTGCTAGGATGATGGCACAACAGGTGCCGCCACAAGGACAGAATCCTCCGCCGCAAAGAGGGATTAGAGAAGGGGACAATGTGCACGCTTTCTAACAGAACAGATCAACCATTCGTGTCTCTGAGATTCAGAGGAATGACTTCGAGATTAAGGCACAACTGATTAATCTGGTAGAAAGACATGTGTTCCATGGTTTGGCTGCTGAGAACCCCATGGATCGCATAGAGAACTTTGACTGGTTCAATAGATTGATCATTATTCCTAGGGGTGGGCATTCGGTTCTTCGGTTCGGTTGTTCGGTTTTTCGATTTTTTAGTTCTAGCTAAAACGAGTCCATATAGAACCAAATGAGTTATGGATCGGTTTGGTTTCACATTTAGAAGTCTATATTAGAACCAAATTGATTCAGTCTCGGTTCGGTTTCGGTTATTAATTGAATAATCGAATTGAAACATATACAAATCAAGTGTCGAATTAAAAATAAAACACAAAACATTATATGTAAAGTGTTTTGAGTCTAAAGTCATTTACGAAAGAGAAATTTTGAGTTATGCCTCTATTGGCATGCCACTTTTCAATCATGCTACTGTTTTAAAATTATTACCAGCGTGCCACTGTTCACTTAAATGAAAAAAAAAACAGATCTATTTTTCTCTCTTATCTCTCTAACGTTCATCTCCCAGATCAAAAAAAAAAATTTCTCATCCAAATTTCGTTTTTTCTATCACTGAATTTGATTCTCGTCATCTCTAATTTCACTATCTCTGATCTCTGTCTCGATTTCCGCTAAGAAGATTTGAGAAGACGAGAAGATTCGAGCAGATTTCCACTAAGATTCGAGCATATTTAGGAAGAAGAAGAAGAAGAAGAAGAAGAAGATCTCAAAGCAAATTCAATCACAAACGACTATAAATTTTTGAGTTTAGGTTAACTATTATGCATTTAGGGTATAGATTTTGGGTGGGAGGGGGGATGGGGGTAGGGTTTTGCCTTTACTTTATAAAACTGTAAAAAAAAATCTTATAAAACTGTTAAAAAAAATTATAAAGTTTTTAAAAGGTTTAGTAAAACTGTTAAAAAAACGTTATAAAACTATTTAAAAACCGTGTAAAACTTTTATAAGGTTTTTTGTAAAGTTTTATAAGGTTTATGTAAAGTTTTATAAGGGTTTTAAACAGTTTTATAAGGTTTTTAAACAATCTTATAAACCTTTTGAAAAACTTTACAAACCTTATAAAAACATTTTAAAAACCTTATAAACCTTTTAAAAACCTTATAAATTATCAAACTGTTTAGTTTTTAATGACATGTAAAAAAGTCTTATAAAGCTTTATAAAAACGGGAAAAACCCTAAAAATAACCAAAACCCAAATTTGACCAAAAAAACAACCAAAACCCAGATCTGACAAAAAAATAACCAAAATCCAAATCTGAACAAAAATCGAATCAAAAGCTCAAATTTGTAACCCAAATTGAATCAAAAGCTTAGATCCGTGACCAAAATCCAATCAAAAACTCAAATTTGTAACCAAAATCGAATTTAAAAAAAAAAATTCATAGATTGAACTTCTTCTTCTTCTTCCAATTCAGGAAATCAAAATCGAATGAAGGAATTTACAGAGATTTACATGGACGAAAGAGAATCAAAAATCCTAGATCTATAACCCAAATCCGATTTGCAATTTCAAAGAAGAGAAATTTGTGAGAGAAAAAAAATTCGGATTTGAGTGTGAGAGAGATGAGAGAGAAAGTGAGATTTTTTTTTCATTAAGTCAGTGAACAGTGGCACGCTCGTAATGATTTTGTGAACAGTGGCATATTTGATTAATTTTTGGTGAACAGTGGCATATTTGCAATTGTCCCTTTATGAAACACCAAATGGAACACAAAATGAAACACAAAGTCTATTTGCATAAATGAAACACAAAGTATGTTAGGACCAAAACACAAAATCTTAAATAAAATATAAATTCTTAATTTATGTTTCAGATATTTTAATTACCTGTGAATTTTCGGTTCGGTTCGGTTCGGTTTCGATTTTTTGGTTCTAAGCATATAAAATCCATTGGGTATTTTTCAAAAATCGGTTCGGATTCGGTTCCGGTATTTTCAGTTTGGTTCGGTTCGGTTTTTCGGTTCCGAATATTTTTGCCCACCCCTAAATTTATTCCTAATTTTTTATTTCTTAGGAAAATTTTTTATCCAACACCAAATTTTATTTTGGTGTAAAATCTTCTTTGACTCAATATCATTTTTAACACCAAAATGTAATTTTTTTTTTTTGAAAATAGTATTTTTTTTATTTACATTAAAATATAGGGCAATTCTCATAGATACCACTTTTTAAAGTTTTTTTTTCTTAGATACCATTAATTTTTAAAAATTCCATAGATACTTTTTTTTCCAAAAATACCACAAAATTAAAATTAGTTTTAAATGATCAAAACTAAACCCTAAACCCTAAACCTACACTCTACTCCCTAAAACTATACCCTAATTGTACAGTAGTTAAGCCAAAGCTAAAAATTTATATTCTCATCCTTTAAAAATCAATTACCCTACCCCTAAAACTATACCCTAATTGTACAACAGTTAACCCAAACCCAAAAATTTATATTCTACCCCCTTTAAAAATCAATTTTTGTGTTTGTGGTTTTTTTGGAAATTTTGATAAAAGTGGTATCTAAGGAACTTTTAAAAATTAATGGTATCAAAGGAACAAAAACTTTGTTTGGTGGCATCCTAGGGAATTTCTCTAAAATATATGGTGTAACACTGTAACTGATCATATTACCAGTTAAATTACGATTTTAACATACACGAAATGAGTTTAGTTCGAAATAAACGCTTCACAATGCTGAGTAGTTTCACAATTGACAACAGCAAAAAAAAAAAAAAAAACTTCCAAAACATCTTATTTTATCAAACCAAGGGGGAATAATATTACACATACGAGAAAGTTTTTCGGTTCACTTTCCATGTTGAGACTGAGGGAAAGATCCAGCTAACGCCTTCTTGATACATTGGGGATAGAAACTTGACCAAACTTATCCGAATCCAAATCACTTGATAACGCTCATTCTCTCACTGGCTCGTAATGCCTTAGCCACTCTCCAGTATAAGCCTATGCAGCCACACGATACAATGAGTGAGCAAAAAATAAAAATCTTTTGATATATCAAAGATGTATGTATCTATGTATAATATATTACACATTAGCCGAAAAAACCTCTTTTGGTCATTGATGTATCTAAAAGTGTAAGTATATTACCAGTGGCTAAAAAAAACATTGTTCAAGTAACTCATTCATCTATGAAAGATTGTATTTTACCTGTTGGGGTCTTATGATCTTAGTGTCAGGATTATTTAACGATTCACACCAATGTGCCAAGTATCCAGCCATACGAGCAACTGCGACAATTTCCCGTGGGATTTTCATTGCCCTGTGTTTTTTTTTTTCCCATTTCAAGTACCACAAAAGTTTCAGATATAGTTTCAACAGCTCGTTAGCAAGAATTTATTCGACTCATCCATATCTTACCTATAGATCAATCCAGTGTAGAAATCAACATTTGGGTAAATCCTTCTCTTAACAAAATATTCGTCAGAGAGTGCTGCCTTCTCTAGAGCAATTGCTACCTGAAAACATCATACAACAAAATATTTCTTAAACCCAAACCATCTACTGGTTGAGATAAAGTGAGTACAAGGAACTTAAGTACCTCGATCAGAGGATCTTTTTCAAAAATGGAGAACACTTCATCTGCCAATTTTATGATGAGTTTTGCTCTTGGATCGTAGTTTTTGTAAACGCGGTGTCCAAAACCTGACATCTTCCTCTTCCTGAGAGAAAAGAGTTTAAGATTAATGGAACAACTCATACCAATCAAGATATTTTTAGTCTTAAGATACCTATTCTTCACGCTTTCAATGAACTCTGGAATGTTTTCAACAGTCCCAATCTCTGATAACATCTTAGGCACAGCCTCAATTGCACCACCATGAAGTGGACCGTATAGAGCTCCGAGAGCTCCGGCAACGACAGTGTACACATCAACACCACTGTATATAAATAATTTTATACTGATTAAAAAGAGAAATTCCTTGAAATACTAGTAATTGAAGTTTTAGTTCCAAACATGCCATCATTAGTTTATCTTTTCCGAAAATACAACAAAAGTTTATCTTTTCTAAAACTGTCAGAAACACCAAAAATGGTTTGTTTAAATTTTTGGGTTTGGGTTAATTGTTTTAGGTTTAAGATTTTGAAGGTGTAAAGTTTAACTTTAGTTTTGTGATTTTTTTGGAAAACATAAAATATTAGCGGCATTTTTGATTAATTTGATGGTCCTATTTTTTTGAAACATAACGTCAAAGTGTGTTAGTTTGGAGAATTCCCCGTTTGAATAACATATCCCACTATCAGACCAGCGCTGTATCAGACTGAAGAAATCTCTAACCATTGATCAGTACCTAGATGCAAGATGCCGAGCAGCAGCAGTAGAACAGTTCATTTCATGTTCAGCATGCAATATAAAGATGATGTCCAACATTCGAGCTAGCCGAGGATTCGGCTTGTAAGACCTATCTCCCCTGTTACAAACACATATGAAGCTACTAGAAACGGACCTAAACTGACCAAAAGCAGTAATTTTGATAAATAGTCTCTTCAAATGCAAGAGTTTTGAAACGACAAGCCTACATTGAATCCAGCATGTAGAGGAAATTCTCTGCATAAGAAAGGTTGCTCAATGGAAGAACATGAGGCTTGCCTACCGTCTTCAAATAAGCAGCCACTATAATTGTTGGTGCCTGTAGACACGAACTAGTTCAGAGTCTGGTTATATGATTAAGGGACCATATCAACATATACAACAATACCTGTCCAAGAATACGAAAAATCTGTTTTTCACAAACTTCTTTTGACTTGTAAATATTTAGGCCCTGCATACAATGAGAATTTACGTGAATTCAAGAACACAAAAATGAATTTTTGAAAAAACACATCTTTATACAACTAACTGACCATTAGAGAAGGATTTGCATCATGATGAAAGATGGCGAGTGTACTCATCGCGCTAACAATAACATTCATTAGATTTGCATCATGAGGCAGGGACTGAATGATATCCTGCGCTAACAATACTCACTTTATAACTTTACTGGATATTGTGTGTCCAAATAGAATTTTCTAGTCTCTTTTATAATTGGTTGATACTTTTATTGTATCTATTTTTATTTTTTTTATTGTATCTATTAAATGAAAATTTTAAAGTTAAAATAATTTCTTAATCTCCGGGCTTTTGGCTAAAATTTTATATTTTCAAATTGATGGAGTACTTAAAAAGAAACCGTTTTCGAAATCCCTCTTTGGATTGGAATTTAGACTAGTACAGTAATCCGTATGAAGAAAGAGTCGAAGAAGTTCACCAATACTCCTTGTGGCACTTTTGAATGCTGAGAAACCGATATCTCCCAATCAGCTAGCTGACTTGGAGAAGGTAAATTCCCATAAACTGCAAAAGCAAAAACAAGATAGAAAAAATTTATGTCCAATCAAACAAGACTATGATCAAACATTTTGCTTGTCCAAAAATTAAAGAAATAAGAGGGAACATTAAGAAGAAGAGCTACAAGATGATGATCAAGACTTACCGAGGAGATAAGCAACCTCAGTAAAAGTACTTCTCTCAGCCAATTCTTCAATTGGATATCCTCGATAACGTAGGATTCCTTCATCTCCGTCAATGTAAGAAATGGAAGATCGAACAGGAGCCGTGTTTAAATAACCTGGATCGTATAACTTAATCCCCTTATCATCTTTCCCCATCGTTATCTGCAAAACATGTTAATCCATCTCTAAGCTACACAATTTACAACAACAAATTAATCTCTTTGTAGTACTAATGAGACCAATAATTTGACATCAAAATTCAGATAACAAAATAAATAAGGTTAAAAGTTACAAACTCGTTATATACCTTCTTGAGATCAACAGATTTAACGGTACCCTCCTCTGAGACTTGGATTTGATATTTCTTTCCCGTTCGGTCATCGAGGATCGTCAAGTTTCCCTTAAGGGATCCATGTGGATGTGATGCAGAAGTCGTGTGAGCCGATGTGCACCATGACTCAATTGCCGGCAAGAGCTGTCCTGATACGATGGGGTCAATAATAGCTAATTGACCGTTCACTTTCTCCGAAATCATCTCCATTTGCAGCTGAAAACAAAAAATATGAGTAGAATTCAAAGAAATGAAGAGAAGAAGATGAAGAAACCAAGTGACTTGGCTAATAATTATAGCATTTAAATATGCTTTCACACTTGTTGTCTTATATACTTATGTGGTGAAGCCAAGAAACCAAGTGACTTGGGATATTGGCATGAAGCTCTATTTATATCCCCTCTACTTTTGTTTTGTGTGTGCCTTTTGATTATTTCAAAGTCTCACCTTCTCCAGGCTCCGTTTTTTTACCGCCAAATTTATATTTTGTCCATCTTCACACGATTCTTTTTCCTCATTTTTAAATGGAGATATTATTTGCAATAAAAAACTTCAGTCAATAGCGTGCAAATAAGATCATCTCGAAGATTCATGGAATAAAATCTCTGTTAATCGTACAAGCACTCAACGGTTGGCCAAATAGTAGTTAATGCTTTTACACCAAAAAATTTAAGGTTCGACTCTAAAAAAATGCGATATACTGATAATCATGCAGATTAATAAAGGCAAACTTACAAGAAATATTCGTGAGTGTAATGTAAGTAGAATCATTGAACAAAACAAATCATATATATGTTAATTTTGTGGTGAAAAATTCAACTGGTCTGACTAGAAAATATGTCATATGATATTGAATGATTGATTAAAATATTAATTTTATTTGTTGAAAATATGGATGCTCTTAGACATTTTCAGCAACTCCTCTGTCATTATGGCACTATGGAATGGGTTAGTCAAATATTTTTTGTCTGACCTACAGACCAAACTCTTGATTTTTCTACGGTACACTATTGATGATACGATCCTAATCAGAAATGGCTGCTAGGTCCATATGAAATACACTATATACAGGGACCATGTTTATATGTAAACCATTGTTATTTAACTAATAGTATATTAAATATGACTATTTTAAAATATCTACGTGAAATGTGTGAAATTGATACCCTTTGTGAAACGAAAAAAACCATTGATTTTCAATTATTAAACTAAAAGATCGGTGAGTGTGCTATTAGATGCCTAAACTTATCTTGGATATTAGTCGGGTGATAAAACTCGGATTATCCTTGTCATTATATATAGAATGGTAAATTGAAAGGGCATGACAATAATTTTACTTCATGCTAAAAGACAAAATAAGACAGATTTTGAAAGAAATTTGAATGCTATTTGCCTATTTGGCAGATTGTGTAAGAGCATTTGGATAAATGGCAATTAATGAAAGAAATTTATGGACAAATGGCATTTTTTGGATAATTTTCTCTAAATAATTTAGATTTAGTAAAATTTGAAAGGAAGAGAAAAAGGCTACTCGAAAAACCCAAAACAATCAATAAAGAACAAAAACCTAAATAAGTTTTGGGGAAACCGGATACATATATGTAACATAAACATATTATCGGATTTATCCAATGGTTTTCGGATAATATCTGAGCCAATCCGAAATCCACGAATACTTGGAAGACAGATGTGTTGGTTATTTGAGCTGTATCCAAAACATAACTGAACTTGTCATATCGGTTCGGTATCGGATCGGATTATTAGATTCGGGTAAAATTCTCAGGCCTAGTAGAAGACATGTCCATCATGAGCATTAAGCAAGAAATGTCGTCTATTATAGATCCAATAAGATCGGAGTGAATTGTCCGTGGTAGAATCGTGTTTATAACAATTCTCATAATTTATAATAAATAATAAATAAATGCACACATTTAACAAAAAAAAACAAACATTTTGCGTAGATAAAGTATATATAGATCTCTTTCACAACAATTATATAGATTTGATTAAAAAAAATATAGATTTATTTCTGTGGGCACTCGGTTGAGGTTTTTCAGATTTGTCTTAACTCAAGTACGCGGTGGGACACATGAAAACATTAGAGATACTTTAGCAGACGAGAACAAATAACATTATTTTTTTCAAAAAAATAACAAAAAAAAGTCTCCTCTACAATATTACTGCACTAAGAGAAAATCAAATCATTTGCTCTTGAAGGAAACAAGAGAAGACTGTTAGATGTCGTTTCCCTAAGGTCAAAGCGTCGTTCTGGTCTTTCTCGGAAACGAAAAAGAAGAGGACACATAGAAGAAAAAGATAAAGATGAAGAGTTTTGAAAGCATAAGATCGATATTTATGCACGCAGATGGTGTAGATTGGATGTTGATGGGATTAGGCTCAATCGGAGCCATCGGTGATGGCTTCATCACTCCTATTATATATTTCATCTCCGGCATACTACTGAACGACATCGGTGGCTCCTCTTTCAATGATGATGGAACTTTAATGAAAGCCATCTCCAAGGTCTTTTCTCTCTATTTTCTGCTTTTGATCTCTATATATCCTATGTAACTAGACATGGCAACCAAGTGAATCTTGATCTAGCTGCGAGTTCTAGGACCTTCCAAAGTTTGTGCGTTCTTCGGATTTAGATCTCTAACCAAGAAAATTCGTATTTGTATGAATTTGGGCTCAAAAACTTCTAAATTAATTTTAAACAAAAAAATAAAAATGAGAACCAGTGCCGGTCCAATTTTTTTTTTTATAATTTCAAATAGTTTGTAAACAAAAAAATAAAAAAAAACACAAAATAAAATTCTACTTTTGAACTATTGCTTTCCTTGCATTTTTTTATGTAAAATCATTCATTAAACTCATATAGTCGAGTTTTCAACCATATATGTTTCAATTGATAACAAAGTCGAACTATTCGATCTCTTTTGTGATATGGTAGACCGCAGTCAATTTCGAAAAACTTTTTTATGTGGTTGCAACCGATACCGAAATGGAATAATACGCGATAAACAATTGCGGTGTTTGAATAATAACCCTCCATTCTTTTCAAAAACTCAAACACTTCAATTGGCTTTCGAACCTCTTTTGGTGTTACTCCTCATAGAGCTTTTAGTTCCATAAACAAACCATCACCAACTATGTCAAAATATATACCATTATTCAAAGAAATCTCGAGGTTCACACACTATTTTCTCAAAATATCATTACTTATTGAGACTATAGTAAAAATGATATTCTAAATCGGCAAAGACGTTACGATTGCAGAGGAAGCTTCGTTTAGAGTTTTTATTTTTTTTCCTAAACTATAATTTTAAGCTATAAATTTAAATTAGGTTAAGAAAACAAGTAATTAACATGTTTCTTAAGAGAAGACCCATAAACACTACAAAAGACTTTGAAAAAATGCCTTACAAATATTATTTTTATAAAAAAAACGTTTCTAATTTTTTTTTAACTATAAGTATAACGAAAATTTAAGCCCAAAAAGGCACCTCTAAATTTAGGACCCTAAGCGGTGGCTTCATTGGCTTGTCCTCTGAACCGGGCCTGATGGGAACGTAGACCAAACATGGCATGATACTAATCTCTTAAGACCATGTGTATTGCTGATTTTAGGGGGTCTAATTGTGGTGTGCAAAGAATAAAATATAATTAAACTAAAGAAAATAAGATCCAAAATATTGGATATGTGTCTTAAATAGGACACTTTTAATGGGTTATGAGACCATGTGCATTAGATACACGCCTTAAAAGTGTCTTAAACATTTTTTTAAAAACTTTTATTCATTGTCGACAAAAAAAAAAAATTATTCATTTTTGTTTTTTAAGACACTCATTACCCACTAAAAGTGTCCTAATTAAGACACTTTTTCAATATTTTGGAACAATGATTTTTTATTTAATTATATTTTATTCATTAGACACCATAATAAGATCTCCAAAAATGTGCAATGCACATGCTGCTCTGAGTGTCCTAAAATCCTAAAATGAATAAAATTAAATAAAAAATAGATTAAGACACCTATAAGAGGTGTCTCACATTCTCTAATGGTTTTCTGACTTACGATATTACAATAATATATAGTACATGTCATATATAGGAATGACAATATGTGTAAAAACTTGATATCATATGTCAATTGGCTTTGAAACCAAACTATGTAAAGCAGGAAGTGAGATGTATATATATATATATATATATTTTTTTTTTGACAAAAGAAAAGAATACTAATTTATGTTCTTTCGTTTGTCATTGAATAACTTAACAGAATGCTGTAGCTATGCTTTATGTGGCTATTGCATCTTGGGTGACATGTTTCCTTGGTATGTTTTTAAGACCATGTTTCTTTCCTTTCCCTTTTTTTTATCTAGAAAAAAACCCATCAAAATCACAATAAAATCTTGTGACATTTTAATGGAATTAATTTTGGATGGGTTTCAATATTTTTATTTAAAAAAAACAGAAGGATATTGTTGGACAAGAACAGGGGAGAGACAAACAACAAGAATGAGAGAAAAGTACTTAAGAGCAGTGTTAAGACAAGATGTAAGTTACTTTGATCTTCATGTCTCAAGCACTTCTGATGTTATCACAAGTGTTTCTAGTGACAGCCTGGTGATCCAAGACGTCCTCAGTGAAAAGGTCTCAACTTTCTACCTTTACCATTCCGTTCTAATCATTTTTCTTGTTTTTCTATATCAGTTATCTTTTTTTTTTTTAATTATGATTTCGATTTCAAGCAGTTACCAAACCTTTTGATGAATGCATCTGCATTTTTTGGAAGCTACATAGTGGCTTTCTTCATGCTGTGGAGACTCACAATCGTAGGCTTCCCGTTCATCATCCTGCTCTTGGTCCCTGGACTACTATACGGACGAGCTGTTATCAGCATCTCGAGGAAAATACGTGAGGAGTACAATGAGGCTGGTTCTGTAGCTGAGCAAGCTGTCTCAATGGTGCGAACCGTCTACGCGTTTGGTAGTGAGAGGAAGATGACATCAAAATTTTCAGCTGCACTTGAAGGGTCGGTGAAGCTAGGGTTGAGACAAGGACTAGTTAAAGGGATCACCATTGGGAGCAATGGTATCACTTTCGCCATTTGGGGGTTCATGAGTTGGTACGGTAGTCGGATGGTTATGTACCACGGTGCCAAAGGCGGTACCGTCTTTGCAGTGATACTATGCATTACTTATGGTGGCGCGTAAGTATACCATACTGTAGTTTTGATGTTTTGTGTCTTTTTTTTTTTTTACTACTAAGAGATTCTCGGCCTAGGACCGTACATCCCCTTGGCCGGAAACCAGAGCAATTTATATGATCTTCTCCCAAATGGCACTCCAACCAACGATCTTAAGGCTTTGCATGAAATACTTTATTAGTTGAGCTACTGATGTTTTTTATCTTACTTTTTTTTAGAACACTTGGTCGAGGTTTGTCGAATCTCAAATATTTATCTGAGGCGGTTGTAGCAGGGGAAAGGATTACCAAAGTGATAAAAAGAGTTCCTGATATTGATTCGGACAACTTGGAAGGTCAAATTCTAGAAAAAGTTAGAGGGGAAGTCGAGTTTAAGAACGTTAAATTTTTGTATCCATCGAGACCCGAAACATCCATCTTTGACGATTTCTGTCTGAGAGTTCCATCCGGGAAAACCGTGGCTTTGGTGGGAGGAAGCGGGTCGGGAAAATCAACTGTGATATCACTTTTGCAAAGGTTTTATGACCCGGTTGCAGGAGAGATTCTTATAGATGGTGTATCCATTGATAAGCTGCAAGTGAAGTGGTTGAGGTCACAAATGGGCCTAGTTAGCCAAGAGCCTGCCCTTTTCGCCACATCGATAAAGGAGAACATATTGTTTGGTAAAGAGGATGCATCCATGGAAGATGTTGTGGAAGCTGCCAAGGCCTCTAATGCTCATGTTTTCATTTCTCATTTACCGAATGGCTATGAAACTCAGGTTACATTCCTATTTTGAACCACATATTGATTGCATAGTCTTACCAAAGTTTGATTAGGTTTTCTGTAAAAAAAAATAGGTTGGGGAGAAAGGAGAGCAAATGTCCGGGGGTCAAAAGCAGAGGATCGCAATTGCACGTGCCATAATCAAATCACCAACAATTCTTCTTCTAGACGAGGCAACAAGCGCATTGGACTCAGAATCCGAAATGGTAGTCCAAGAAGCCTTAGACAATGCTTCAGATGGTCGTACAACCATTGTTATTGCTCACAGCCTCTCTACTATTCGTAATGCAAGTGTGATATGTGTAGTTGAGAATGGTCACATTGTAGAAAGTGGGTCACATGAAGAGCTCATGGAGAACTTAAATGGTCAATATACTTCTCTAGTCCGCTTACAACAGATGGAGAATGAAAGATCAGATGTTAACATCAACGTAAGCATGCAAGAGGGTGAACTTTCAATTTTGAGCAAAGATTTGAAGAATAGTTCAAGACTCTCTATTCAAAGGATTTGTACAAATATCTCTAGTTCGATGCCTAAGGATAAGAAGCCAAATGTGCCATCGTTTAAAAGATTGATGGCCATGAATAGACCAGAGTGGAAGCATGCATTGTATGGTTGCTCATGTGCAGCCTTATATGGAGCCGTTCAGCCAATATACGCATTTTGTTCAGGATCAATGTTGTCGGTTTATTTCCTGGCGAATCATGATGAGATCAAGGACAAAACAAGGATCTATGCGCTATGTTTTGTTGGTCTAGCTATCTTCTCTTTCTCGATCAATATCATTCAACATTATAGTTTTGCTTACATGGGCGAATACCTAACAAAACGTATCCGCGAAAAGATGCTCTCGAAGATATTGACATTTGAAGTCAATTGGTTCGACAAAGACGAGAACTCGAGTGGTGCAATTTGCTCTAGACTAGCAAAAGAAGCTAACTTGGTATGTCATCCACATTTAAATAAAATTTTCTTTTTATTCCAATTCTTGTAACGTATTGTTATGATAGGTGAGATCGCTTGTTGGTGAACGAGTGTCATTGATGGTACAAAGTTTATCAGGAGTGAGCATAGCTTGCACACTTGGTTTGGTCATCGCTTGGCGATTAGCCATAGTGATGATTGCGGTGCAACCACTTGTTGTTGTATGCTTCTACACTCAACGCGTTTTGCTCAAGAGCATGTCGAAAAAGGCCATTAAAGCCCAAGATGAGAGTAGCAAATTGGCTGCAGAAGCCGTCTCCAACATTCGAACAATCACATCTTTCTCGTCACAAGAACGAATCTTGAAATTACTCAAAATGGTCCAAGAAGGTCCACTACGAGAAAGCATCCGCCAATCATGGTTAGCAGGGATCGTGCTCGGAACTTCGCGTACCCTCATAACGTGCACTGCAGTTTTGAATTTCTGGTACGGTGGTAAACTAATCGCTGATGGAGAGATGATATCAAAATCATTCTTTCAGTTACTTTTGATCTTTGTAACTACGGGCCGGGTTATTGCTGACGCTGGGACAATGACAACGGATCTATCTAAGGGATCGGACGCGGTTGGGGCAGTGTTCGCTGTGTTAGACCGCCGTACAATCATTGAGCCGGAGAACCCCGATGGGTATGTACCGGAAAAGATAAATGGCCAAATAAGTTTTCTTAATGTAAATTTCGCCTACCCAACAAGACAAGATGTGATTATATTTGAAGACTTCTCTATTGAGATGGACGTTGGGAAGTCGACGGCGATCGTGGGTCCAAGTGGGTCAGGTAAATCCACAATAGTTAGCTTGATTCAGAGGTTTTATGATCCGTTAAAGGGTACTGTGAAAATCGATGGCCGCGATATAAAGTCATATCATTTGAGATCGCTACGTCAACACATCGGTCTAGTTAGCCAGGAGCCAGCGTTGTTCGCCGGGACGATCCGAGAAAACATCATGTACGGAGGAGCATCATACAAGATCGACGAGTCTGAGATAATCGTGGCGGCCAAGGCAGCGAACGCTCATGATTTCATTACATCACTATCTGATGGTTATGACACATTCTGCGGAGACAGGGGAGTACAATTGTCGGGTGGACAGAAACAGAGGATCGCGATCGCTCGAGCGGTGCTGAAGAACCCGTCGGTGTTGCTCTTCGATGAAGCCACAAGCGCTTTAGACAGCCAGTCGGAGCGTGTGGTGCAAGACGCGCTCGAGCGCATAATGGTTGGGAGGACGAGTGTGGTGATCGCACATAGGCTGAGCACGATTCAGAACTGCGACGGGATCGCGCTTTTGGACAAAGGCAAAGTCATTGAATGTGGGACACACTCGTCCTTGTTGGCCAAAGGTCCCACGGGTGCTTATTTTTCATTGGTCAGTCTCCAGAGAACTTGAGGGTAACTAGTGACTTGGTAAGTTAAAACGGACAGGTTCTTGATCCGTTTTGGTTTCTTATGGAAAAGAAAATTGTGAATTTTTAAATTGTGAATTTTTGTTGTCTAGGCCGGTTTAGACATATCGTTAAATAAATAAACAAAACAAAAAAAACGGAGTTAATCATCCGTTTATTAGCACAACAATGAAGTCGTTTGTTTTTTGTTTTTTTTAATCAAAGTTTTTGTCTACGTTTTTTTTTAACATCTATTTTATTGATATTGAGTTCGTTACATACTCAAACGAGTAAATGTTGTATACAACTTAGAGGGTTATTATAGTTATAGTTACAATAAGAAACAAATTGTGAAAGACCAATGTGAGCTAACTTATCGGCTATGACATTTAAACGACGTCCGATATGGACTATATGAACACCTGTAAAACGAGTAATCCAAAAATGTATGTCATTAATTAGATATCATTAGCTATGTTCTTTGTTCAGCCATGTATGAGGTCAATAAGTTGCTGAGAATCCATTTCAAAGATGATTTGCCGATATCCTCTAAACCACAATATTTGCATTACATAAAGTAAACTGAAACCTTCTGCTTCCGTGGAGGATTTAGCTTGTGGCAAAAATGAGGAAGTTGCTGTAATAAATAGGTCGTGATTATCACGAACAATCCATCCTGAACCTATCTTGTGATCTGAAGGGTTGAAACTTGCATCGAAATTACACTTGAGCCACCCATGGGGAGGTGGTGACCAAATTGAGGGTGGAATTGTATGGGTTTGATTAATGGGAGAAGATGATTTCGAAATTGCATCAGTCCATTCTTGTCCCTCGGTCTGGGCTCGAGTACTTATATCTTGTGGCTCCCATTTATTACCGTTAAAGATCATATAATTTCTAGCTTTCCAGAGACTCCAAAGTAGCCAAAACCGCGCCGTGAGATGCTTGGATTTCAGTATTGATGGTAAATGATCTGCGTAGAGAGTTTTGATATTTGTATCAATATTATTACTCGGGGCGGTTCGGTAGAAGGGATTTCCAAGAAATTAATTCCATGTATTTAAATCATGGGGACAAGAGAAAATGATATGATTTGGGGTTTCATTATCTTGTAAACATCGTTGACAAAGAGGATCTACATGGATGCCTTTATCACAAAGACCAGAGGTTGTACCTAGGGCTTGAGATAATGCTCGCCAAATAAACATTTTGATCTTAGGGACTAATGGTAATGACCAAACCTTTGTTTTTATGCCCGGGCGACCTTGAATGCGTTAATGTTACCATCACCGAGTTGCCATACCAGCCATTTTGCCAATAAATCTCGACTATGCAAGATAGAAGTCCACCTATAGGACGGTTCGGTTCCCGGTCTTGCATTTAATAGAATACCATCAGGAAAGTATCTACTTTGAAGGACATGATAGAACAGAGATGTGGGGGACTGCATTATTCGCCAAGCTTGTTTCCCGAGTAACGCCGAATTAAAATCAGTGAGATCTCGAAATCCAAGACCACCTTGTTTGTCTACGTTAGATCCGAACTTTTGACCTCTGAAACAAAATTGACTCAAGAGTTCGATTCCTTCGTAGAAAAATCTTTGTTTTGGAAAAAAACAAAATGACGTCGTTTTACTAAATTCTAGACAATGGATTATTTACTATGTTTTTTGTTCTGTTTATTTATTTAACGATATGTCTAAACTGGCCTAGACAACAAAATTGAGGATTTCTAGAATTTTTCATCACCTAAACTTGACGTCTTGTACTCCTATATTCAAAACCCTCAAAACGACATCATTTTCCGAAGATTCCGAAAGAGCGAAGGGTATAATGATAATTTCACAAAAAACCTGAACAGTTCCTAACTGACCTGTAAAAGGCAAGATCTTTCTTTCCCCATTTTCTTTTTTGAATTATACACAGTTTCCCCAAAGGCTTTCTAGGTCCAAGAGACTAATCTGTGTCGCCCGCGATCCCTAAATTTTAATCCCCCGGTGGCCAAGAATTGAACCCAGGATCTTATTGGGATTTATCTCCCTCAAGTACCACTAGGATACAAGCACTTGAAACAAGAAACTGCGACGATATTCGACTATGGAAGACTTTGATGTAAACGATTTCTTCTCTTTAGCTTCTTTAACGATCTGGGTTTACTATTTTTCTTTTCAATTACAATTTTTTTTTTTTTGCTTTTTTCCGGTGGCAGAAAATGGCTTTGAAAAAAGCTTACGCTGAGATTATTCTGGACAAGGAGAAGGAATCGACGGCTAGGGTTTTGGTTTCCGATAGAAAATCAGCTCAATTTCATCACGATCTTTGCGGAACGAACGAGGAAGCACTTCGTTTACTTGTTCGTATGAAATAAATGATAGACGTTAAGGTAAAAGAACAAACTATAGAGAAATCTAGCATTATCCAGGCTTTACGATTAATGGGTTTCATTTGTTTGAGAAGATTAGTGTTTAGATTTTAGATTTTAGATTAATTTGCTTTGATTTAGCTAAGAGGGACTTTCTGTTTGTTGTTATTCACTGATAGACAATTGAAGCTAAGATTACATCATCAAATAAACAAAGAGAGATTGATGTGCTTGATGCTCAGCTTCAACTTCAAGAGGCAGAAGATATTATATCTGACTTGAGGTCAGAGTTGAGATATGTGAGAGATAAATTGGAGAAAGCAAAGGTTTTTAATGAGTCGCATGCATGGAATGTCGTAATCAAGGACGAAGAAACGATTTACATTAATCGAGAGCTTGTGGCTGGAAGTTTGCATCCTAATCAAGAAGTTGATGACGAATGTGGAAATGACGAAACTTGTGAGACTGAATTGGATGTAGGTATCAGAAACAAAGAGCTTGAGTTGTTTAGAAATGGGTGTACACAAAGGATCCATGCTTTAGAAAGGAAATCATCTCTTTATGCATTGAAAGTATCCTAACAGAGAAGATTTATAGAATATTCTCGTATATTCGCATATTCTCTACATACTCTCCAAGTAATCCTAGGTCGGTAACCTTATTGAAATAAAGGCTTTCGGTGTCCATAATAGGCTTGTTATCCTGGTCTGAGGCCCAACTTGTTATCGCCTGTCCGATATCCAGGTCGGTTCAATCTTAAGTCGGGTCTGGTAGAGGGTGCCAAACCTGGTACCACCAATAAATCCCCTCTCCCCCCCTCCCCCCGAGTTCGGCTTTCGAGGCTGGTGCTCGAGGTCGGAAAAAACATGATGCGACTTAAGATTGAGTTGACATGTTCGTTTGACTTTGCCATGTGGCAAACACCTAATTACCTGATTAGAAGAGTAATGAATGGGTGCGATAGTTTTTAATGCATAACCGCTGCGCTCATTGAAGCCGAATAGTCGAAACTGTTTTTTACCAAATAATGCTCTAACATCACACGTGGCACTCCTAACTGCTATTTTCAGCGAATCACGAGAAAGACGCCTCGATTTCTATTCTTCTCTCTCTATATCAGGTTATAAATAACACGGCCCATATCCTTTCTTCTACAACATCTTTTGCAAAACCCTAACTTATCTCTTCTTTTTTTTACGAATCTTTCCTTTAGCTTATGGCATAGAGAACAACGGCCACCGGTGGTGTAAAAAGCAAAAGACTGATGTCAACCTCATCTAGGTTTTGGCCGACGAGATAGTCGAAACACCTGAGCTTCTGGCAATCCATTTTTTGATGCCGGAACCTTCGACTTACCCTTCGCTGGTCAAGACAATTATGAAGATCCCAGAGGAAGCCCCTAACCCAGAAGATATGACGTTGCGCTCGCAATATAAGGTAGTTTCTATGAACACCGTCGAGGTTTGATAGCATTCCCGGTTGTATCTTCTCTGATTTGGATTTTTTTTTCTTTACCATGGATCCTTACTTTTGTGCGTTTCCTTTTCAGTTGATAAATTCGGTTAACCATCTCACCAGTTCGTACGAGACTGTTGTGGGAAGCGCAGCATCCTCCAAGTTGAACTCTGACCGAAAGGCCCTCGCTAGGTCAAGGAGTTCAGCGAAAGAGATTGTCGAACTAAACAGAATCCTTTCTGAGGTTAGATCGCACCTCGAAGTAGAACATACAAATGTTACGTCACTGAAGGGGCATCTGGTCGTGGTTGGAGAGAAGCAAGAGAAACTTCAGTTTTCTTGTGAATCGTGGAGGGAGTTAGCAATTATGTCAGAGAGGACCCTGCACAAGCACATAGACTTCTGGGCCGACCAGGCAAATGAGTTGGAACTCTAGATTGGAAGGCGGGATCGTCGTGATCACTTCGTGGTGCAAATGTGGGAAGCCGTTGGGTTGCTTGCCTGCCTTGCCGAGCTAGAAAAGCTCGGGGTCGATATTCCCAGTGCGTTGCACTCCCAGTATACCGAGGTTAGGGACAGAAACAGGGAGCATACTGAAGAGTTCGACTGCAATCAACTGAGCTCACATTCTTCGATGTCACCTCAGACCGTGGAAGAGTTGTTTGATGCAGCTCGGAGAACTCGGGCCAATGAGGAGGCCAGGCCGGCTCCAAGGAGGCATATCCCTTAGGAACTTCCATTCTTTCGAGGTTGTTACTGTGATTGCTTCCTTGTCGATTCGTCAAGGAATGACTATTGTTGCCGTTCGGATACCTCGTTTGTGATGCTTGTTTCGTTAAAAATTTTGTTTTAAAAGTTTTAAGATTCTCGTATGTAATCCAAGTGCTTTGACTTTTAATAAACTTTTGAGATTCTCGTATGTAATCCAAGCGCTTTGACTTTTAATAAACTAGCATTTTTACGAAGAGTTTGCTCTTTCTTCCTTATATTAATCTGAGGTCAGGATCGATAAACCTTTTAGTTTTCTGGTTCGTTCGAACTTTTCCTTTGAGTGCGCAGAATGTATGGCTTACCTCGTGTTTTTTAAGTCATTGAAACGTATGCGCTTTGAGTCAGCTTAGTTACTTTAACGATCTTAGAGGTTGTGCGACACTGAGGCTAACTTTGGATATGCGGGTTTAAGTACCACTATATTTATGGGAAGTATGTATAAGAGATCAAATACCTAGCCAGGACATCGATGTGAGAGGTTTTTACCTTAGTTATGAATATGGACGATCTTATCGTACCGATATTTTGTTAGAAGTTTATAGAATGCTTGATGTCGCGATTCTAGTAGAGCACTTTTGGATGTTTAGTTGTTGGTGTACTTGATAAAAACAACTTTATATTTTTATTAATATCGCAAATGCGTCCTCATGAAGGGCTGCCTACGTACCCTCTCTTTTGAGATGGGATCAAGTCGCTCGTAGTTCGAATACAAGAATAAAGAAAGTACGAATCCCGAATATTTTCTTTTTTGAGCTAATAGTTATACCTTTTTAAGTTCGATGCGATCCACGAGTTGTTGACTTCCTTGTCGTCCATCGAGAGTAGCTCGTATACTTCTGGTTTGACGACTTTTGAATCTTGATAGGGTCCTTCCCATTTCGCGCCTAGCTTCCCAGCCTTGTCTTCCTTTTTGGTGGTGTAGGTTTTCAGCCAGACGAGGTCGCGGATTTTTGTTATAGTATTTATCGGCTAGTTGTTGATAGTTTTGGATTCGTAATAGAGCCTGGTGGCGTTTTTCCTCTAGCTCGTCTAGCTGTTCTATCATTTTGTCATCATTGACGTTCTGGTTTCAGGTCATAAACGCGCGGCGTAAGCTCTCAACGTGCACTTCGGTGGGTGCCAAGGCTTTTACTCTGTGTGACATGAAGAAAGGCGTTTGTCCGGTAGAGCACTAAGGTGTGGTTCGATGCGATCAAAGGACTCCGTCTACATGATCGGTCCATACTCCTTTCATTTTACCGAGTCTCTACTTGAGTCTGCTTATGAGAGATTTGTTAGTGGATTCCACCTGCCCGTTGCCTAACAGAAAGTACGGAGTTGTTGTGCTAATCGTATTCCCCATTTCGTATAGAATGTATCAAACAAATTACCTACCAAGTTCGAGCCGTTATCCGTTACAATTTCGTAAAGTACCCCATATCGGCATATGATATTCGTCTAAATGAAGTCTCGTACATCGGTTCCTTTGATCGTTACAAAAGCCTCAGCGTCAACCCATTTCGTGAAATAATCGATCATTACTAGGATATTCTATTTTTCTTTCAAGACGTGGAGTGGGCCTACGATGTTCATTGCCCATCGCATGAAT
This sequence comes from Draba incana, assembly GCA_963576765.1. Lineage (NCBI taxonomy): Eukaryota > Viridiplantae > Streptophyta > Magnoliopsida > Brassicales > Brassicaceae > Draba > Draba incana. Next base: position 30,064,421 of record OY755216.1, read on the forward strand.
GGATATGCAATGGTGGCGGATGAATACTCTTGCGTCGGGGCTATCTTTATTGGAGCATGAAGTTGATAGGCTTTGCATTTGTCTGTGAATTCCTTACAATGCACCATCATGGTTGGCGAGAAGATCCCGAGCTTCCTCAGCTTGAGCGCTAAGAACTGTCCTCCAGAGTAACTACCCCCGTCTCCGTTGTGGGTGGTAGCTAGTACTTTGTGTATTTTATATCCAGCGATACACCGCATTATTACCCTAGATGCGATCCATCAGTACACCTGATCTTTGAAGATGGTGTAATGAGCGCATCGAGCTCGTAGTCGCAGAGCTTTCCATTTGTTTTTCGGGTGTTCTCCTTCCTTTATATATGCGATGATCTCTTCCCTCCAATCTTTCTCGGAAGATTCTTCAGTCTCGATCGAGGCTTTATCCGTCATTTCTGAATCACCGACCATTAGAATAGTTTGTTGCGTTAATGTTGGATTGATACTCGGAGTCGGTATACTGCATACTGGGAAGACTCGTTTGATATCTGATTTAGCGGCCAATGCTGCCAAAGCGTCCGCTGCCGAGTTGTCGTTACGGGAAATCTTCGTGAGCTCAAAGTCCTCGTATCAGGCTGCTAGTTCCTTTACTACTTGAAGCTAGGCTTTCATGTTGGGGTCTTTGGTGTCGTATTCTCCGTTGAACTGACTAGCGACCAGTTGAGAATCGAAGTTTACTTTCAGGTGCTTCGCTCCTATGACCTTGGCAAGCCGTAGGCCAGCTATCAAGGCCTCATATTCTATTGCGTTGTTGGAGGCTTCAAAATCCAATTGGAATGACTGCTCGATAATTTCGCCTGTTGGGGACTCCAACCGAACTCCAATTCTGGACCCTTGACGGGAGGACGAGCCATCTTTTGCTGGTGATTTTGATACTTTCCCCTTCGGGAAGTTCGGCAACGAAATCTGCCATGACTTGAGATTTGACACTCGGTCGACCTTTGTAGGCAATATCGTATTTGCTCAGCTTGATTGCCTATTTGATCAGCCCTCCAAACAGATTAAAACTGTAGAGTATAGCTCGAAGCGGGTGGTTGGTTAATACCTCTATCGTGTGTGACTGGAAATAGGGGCATAGTTTTCTTACTGGTATTAGCAGAGCTAACACCTGTTCTTCTATCATGGTGTATCGTGCTTAAGGCCTTGCTCACATAGAAGATTAGCCTTTGGTCTCCTCGGTCTTCTTTTACTAAAACCCCGCTAACGGCCTAAGTGGATACTGCGATGTAGAGGTACAATACCTCACCCTCCTCTAGTTTTGCCAAAATAGGCGATGTAGTGAGATATTCTTTTAGATTAAAGAAGGCTTGCTTGCATTCCTCATTCCATTCGAACGTCTTGTTGGCTCGGAGCAACTGGTAAAAGGGCAGACTTTTGTTTGTCGATCGTGATATGAAGCGATTGAGAGCGGCGATCCATCTGGTTAGATTCTGGACTTCTTTCTGGGTTCAGGGTGATGGTAGATCCATGATGGCGGAGATTTATCTTTGATTGGCTTCGATACCACATTTTGTTATGATGTACCCAAGGAATTCTCTCGAGGTGACTGCGAAAGTGCACTTCGTGGGATTCAACTTCTTGCTGTAGAGGTTGAGCGTATCAAAGAATTTTCTAAGATGTTGGATGTGATATTCGGCGTTCGCCGATTTCACGAGCATGTCGTCAATGTAAACCTCCATGGACCGATCGAGCTGATCACCGAACATACAATTTACCCAACATTGATAAGTCGCGCCAGTGTTTTTGAGGCCGAACGGTATGACTTTGTAGCAGTAGATGCCTCTGTCGGTGATGAAGGCCGTCTTTTCCCTGTCACCCAGATGCATCATGATCTAATTGTATCCGGAGAAGGCGTCCATGAAAGATAGTAGTTCGTTCCTGGCGGTTGCTTCGACCAATCTATCGATATGAGGGAGAGGAAAGCTGTTTTTTGGGGAGGCTTTGTTTATGTCGGTGAAATCAACGCAGACCCTCCACTTTCCATGTTTCTTCTTCACTACGATGGGGTTTGTAAGCCAGTCAGGATACTTCACCTCGACTATTGACCCTTCCCTGAGGAACCTTTCTACTTCGTTGTTGACGGCCCTAGACCATTCTGGTCCTACCTTCCTTCTTTGTTGCTTGATGGGTCGATGGGATGGGTCGACGTTGAGTTCGTGACAAATGATCTTCGGATTGATCCCTTTCATGTCCCTTTCCGACCAGGCAAAGGTCGAAGCGTTTTGTCGGAGCAAGTCTACTAGCTGGTCTCGGGTCAAGTCACTGAGGTCGGTGCCGATTCTGACGCATCGTTCGGGTCTTTCGAGGCCGAGTATGCTTGCGTGATTATTTTTCTGGCGGTCACCTTCTTAGCTTCTGTCGGTGGTCGTTATCCATTTCCTATGTTTGTTCGGATATCTGGAGGGCCAATGCCGCTTGGATCCTCTGCTTTCATTCCAAAAGGAAACAATTCCTCGACTCCACTTGGCTCCCCTGTATGGTGTTTGTCCCTTTATCGGTTGGTAGTTTCAAGCATTGGTGATAGGGGGATGCCACGAAAGCCAAGGTGTTCCCGAGATGCTGTTGTATACGAAGGCGATGTTGATCACTGCGAATTCAATTAGTCATGTGATGCTTGAGATGCGAACCGGAAGTGTTAAACTTTCGATCGTGGTGGTCGTCCGATTGGTGAATCCTGTTAGGGGTTGAGGATCCCATCGTAATCTTCCTTCGTCGATTTCCATTTCTCAGAGGGTGCTTTGGTAAATGAGGTTCACCGAGCTCCATATGTCGACTAGTGTTCGGGTTACCTCGCAGTTGTCTACCACGATTTTAATGACTAGAGGATCATTGTGGGGGCGTTTCAGGTGTAACGTGTCTCTCTCATCAAACCTGGTGGCCGGGCACTTCTTTGTCAGCCGTGTCTGCCTATCCTCTTTTTGGATAAATCTAACGTTCCCTCCTTCCTCACTCGTTCCTCTCATGATCATAAACGTCATCATGGTGCTTGACGGTCGTTTGATCGATCTCTTTTTTGTTAAATTTTGCATCCAATAAATCTATAGCCCCACAGTGGGCGCCAATTGGAAGTACTGGGTTAGCGAGAACAAACTTTGTATCCCCAAAAAGGTAGGGTTTTAGATCAGAGGGGTCAATTATAAGAAAAGATAAAAAGAATTAAAAGTGTTTCCAAGAATGTCTATTATTCCAGAGAGTCCGGATCTCCTTTAGGGCGAAATGAATTACATATTTATACCCCCAAACTACCGTGGACCATAAACCCTAGAAATGCATGGAAAATATCCTAACAGAGAAGATTTATACAATATTCTCGTATATTCGCATATATTCTCTACTTACTCTCCAAGTAATTCTAGGTCGGTAACCTTATTGAAATAGAGGCTTTCGGTCTCCATAATGGGCTTGTTATCCTGGTTTGAGGCCTAACTTGTCATCGCCTATTAGATACTCGGGTCAGTTCAATCTTAAAGTTCTTGTTTAAGAATTTTTCTTCATTCTCTCTCTTCTTTTTTATTTATTTTTCATTTTTTAAGACACAAGATCATTGGTAAGACACATGCATGGAGATGGTCTCATAGCATAGTATAAGAAATGTTGTATGTCGTGGATAAGTACAAAGATCATATTGATTTGTTTGTGATAATTAAATCTTTGTAAAGATTAATTTCATAATTTGTAATAAATAATAAATTAAGATGACAAAACAAATTATATATTAATTTGTGGTGATATGTCATATCCTATATATATTAATGGATGAGGCACTAAAAGTTTAAATCCTAGGTGTCACTCAAAGAGGCTTTTAAGAAATATTAAAACTTAAAAATTCTAAGTGTCATCGAAAGAGAGTTTTAGAGAACAATTATCCTTCTATTAAAAAAATTAAAAAAACATTTTTAAACTTATAAAAATGGCAACAAATAAAAAAAGCATTCCTAATATTTTGCATTCATTTTCTTTAACATTCTGAAAAATAACATTTATATCACTTTCCTAAAATCATAATGAATTTTAATATACACATCCTACGAAATCCACTAATTATCTATAGAAGATAACAAATATTGTGGTAATTAATTACACAAAATCTCTAACTTTCCTATTAATTCTAAAGGCTTTAGAAAAAAAATGATTTGTCGATTAAAGAGAAATATATAATGATCTGCAACTTTTTATTTGTTTTGTTTTTTGGTACCACTACAGTTTTGTAATTATACGTTTAAAGATGAAAATCTTGATTTGGTTTGTGCAAACTAACTTAATAAACTTTAAAAAAAAAATATATTGATTATTTATTCATATTTTAGTCAAAATAAATGTAAATGTTATTAACTCGGGTGTATATAAATGTTTTGAACATTACACACAAATCATAATGCCAAATTAATTTAAACTAAATAAGTCGCATACCATATTTATTTAACATTTAACGATAGATTTTGAAATTCTTTCATAAAATTATCAATTCATGTATTGGTTTTATATTTTATGCAAATCAAAATATAAAAATAAATAATAAAATTTGCAATCCCGCGTTTGACGCGGATCCAAATCTTGTGATATTGAATGATTGAATAGTTGTGTTACCCATCAGAATCAATATACCAACGTTTTAAGCAGATACGTTTTTTTTTTTTTTTTTGTCGACAGCAGATACGTTAATATATATAAATTGTTTATTGTTTTGAATTTATAGAAACATGTAACTTACTATTATAGTCCGGCTAGGTAATCAAGAGCCGCCCAATATAACTCGCATGCATGATCTACCGTAGACATTTTCAGCAACTCCTCTGTCATTTGGCACTATTAAATGGGTTAAGTGAATCAATTCTTTCTGCCTGACTAACAGACCAAAATCTCTCTTGATTTTCTACGGTACACTATTGATGATACGATCCTAATTATGTATTTTCCGGAAAAAAAAAGAATTTAATCTGCAATAATTTTTTGGCACCTTTTAGAACCACTATCTGCATGTCTATGAAGCACATATGATATTTTGGAAAACATTTTATCGTATGTTTAGTCATTGCTCATTTGTTTGTGACTTCTTTTCATTGTCATATACCCAAGATAGTGAATTTTTATCACAATGATAAAAAGTTGATGAAATAAATTTTTTTTTTGTATCTCTAATTTTAATGATTAAATGAAATCTTCTAAAGATGTCAATAAAGAAAAATATTCTAATTGTCAATAGAAAAATATTTAATGATAAAAAGAAATCGGAAATGACTCCTAGGTCCATATGAAATACACTATATGGACCATGTTTTAAATGTAAACCATTGTTATTTAAATAATAGAATATTAATTATAAATATTAATTATGAGTATTTTAGAATATTTACGTAAAATGTCCATATGAAATACACTATAGAATATTAATTATGAATATTTTAAAATATTTACGTAAAATGTGTGAAAATGATACCTTTTGTGAAACGAAAAAATCATTGATTTAAAATTATCAAACTAAAAAATCGTTTAGTGTGCTATTTGATGGCTAAATTTATCTTGGATGATTAGTCGGGGTGATAAAACTCAGATTATCTTTGATTATTAATCTTATATATAATTAGGGAGTTCTCTCTCCATTTAGAGTGTCCACATAGGCAAGTTTTTTTTTTACAATTAATTTTATTTTCACATTTCATTTAATTCATGTTTATGTATATTATTGTTACTTAAACGAAAATAAGTCAATAAATAATTAAAATAATACATTTAAAATTATTTGAGTACCTTATTGAGGAAATTTGTAAAAATATTCTCAAAATATTTTTTATTTTGAAAACTAACCCCTCTTTTAAATGTTTTGAAAAATAACCTTTTCTATATAGAAATAACCATTTTAAACGAAAATGCTTTAATTAAAATCAAAAATTTAATAATTAAAATTTCAAATAAAAATATCTTTTTAAGTTAAAAATAAAAAATTCCCTAGAATACTACCTTTTTAAAAAACTCTAAAAATAAAATTTTTGAATAGTTTCATTTTTGAAAAGTTCCAAAAATAACACAAATACAAAAATTAATTTTTAATGGATTTGTAGTTTAATTTTTTTGGGTTTGGGTTAACTATTCCAAATTAGGGTATAGTTTTTTTAAGGGGATAGGGTTTGGATTTGGGGTTTAGGGTTTAGTTTTACATGTTGATATTTTATTTTTATTTAACCTAAATTAAATTAGTTTCAAAAATGTTACAAATTCTCAAACTTTAAAAATTAAACTAAATAAATTTAATCATTTTCGGAATTTTTTTTAAAAAAGAGAATCTTTTAATTATCAGAATAATTTGTTACAAAAATGTTAGTTTTCAAACTTTTCAAAACAAGGGTTAGTTTTCAAATTTTCTAAAATTTTTGGAATATTAAACCAATGGCCCAAAGGTGTCATTGAATCCTTCTAAATGTGACATGACAATCCCTTTAAATGGACAAATTAACAAAACCTTTTAAAAATTTTGGGCTGATCAATATTCTTTTTCATCTAACCAAATTACTTAACTTCTAAGTTAATCTATATATTTATATATTAACGTGCCTCAACTTATAACGTGTTTTCAAGCAAAAAAGATTTTTATTAGATGTTTTTAATGATTTTTATATGTTTCTTTAGATTATAAATGATAAAAAAAGCTTTGTGTTTTAATTAATACAATCATATATATTGTATTTTGATAATACTTTAGATACTATTATTAATTCAAAACCATATAAATTCACAATATTTAAACCGAAACGAAATAAAAGATTAAACATCTTAACAACATTAAACCATAGTGCAACATTTTCTATTTAGTAAAATTTTAAAAAATTAAAAATTATATAATCCGCATAATAAAAAGCCTTGTGTTTTAATTAATACAATCATATATGTACATTGTATTTTGATAATACTTTAGATACTATTATTCAAAACCCTATAAATTCACAGTATTTAAACTGAAACGAAATAAAAGATTGAACATCTTAACAACATTAAACCATAGTGCAACATTTTCTTGTTAGTAAAATTTTAAAAAATAAAAATTATTTAATCCGCGTAATAAAAAGCTTTGTGTTTTAATTAATACAATCATATACATTGTATTTTGATAATACTTTAGATACTATTATTCAAAACCCTATAAATTCACAATATTTAAACCGAAACAAAATAAAAGATTGAATATCTTAACAACATTAAACCATAATGCAACATTTTCTATTTAGTAAAATTTTTAAAAATTAAAAATTATTTAATCCGCGTATTACGCGGGGAATCATCTAGTCTGAATATATAGTAAACTGAAAATTTGTAGTATACAATTTTATATAAAATGTTATATTTGAATTTTATATAAGTAAGTATGAAAGAAACATTTAAAAGTAATATAGTGCCATTACTTAAAATAACAAGTATATATTTATAAACATTAAAAATAGAAGTTGATGGATTATTCATAAAGTATAATACAAAGAAAATGATATACAATTTGTTTAGCATACCACATGTAAAAAATAGAGTTTTACACCATGCCATTTTATAAATATATATTTTGAATTAGATGCTTCAAAACCAAACAAAATTTTGCATATGCTTTTAAATCATATTTGTTATATTTTAAGAAAATAACGAAAACATAAAAATAAATAACTAAATGAAAATTTTGTCGCTAAATTTAATAAAATTGTAAAACAAAAGATTTTAGTGTCCCCACTTCAAAAATCTAAACCAAGCAACGAAGTTTCTATTGTTCGTGAAAGAAAAATGTTAATTTAAGAAAGATGGGAAGTAATAGTATTTGTAAATGCATATAAGGTGATAACTTAAGGATGCATGTTTCTTAAAGAAGTACATTTGATTTTTAGAAAAAGTACCATTAACCAAGATATAACAAAATAGTTTTTAAACCCGCGTATAGCTTATGATTCGCGTTCCTTTTCCCTTATAAAAAAAAACATCAGAGATCTGCTAAGGTTCGTTGGTGATTTGTCGATTTTTGTGGTCAGAAAATATTTTTCTTCACATATATACTATTTCAAATTTTCGTTTCCGTTAATAAATCAAAAGATTCATCTCTTATGCTCGGCTAAAAAAATTGATTGTGTTGATAACTTCAAGAAAGAAACCCCTTCCAAAGGTTAATCAAAATCGAAATTGTCAACTCACAAAAGAAGCATGTAGTCGGCTAAGGCCTCAAACCCAAAATAAAATTCGAGCAAAAAAGCCAATAGGTGAAATCAAAGTTTCATATAGCTTTCTTGGTTTATGCATGTAATGCGTTAACATATATATGGAGGGTGTAATGTTACCAAATTTTCAAGTTAGTGAAAAAACCTTAAAATATCTACGTCGACTTTGTGTTCTCTTACAAAGTTGCAAGAATTCAATGCGTCTTATGTTTGTTGAGACATTATGTTATAACTCGAGAAAATATGATGCTCGGATAAACATCACTTGAGAATATATTACCGGGTCCTAGACATGAATTGATAACACTCAAAAAAGAATATCTCAAATGGCTTTCAAGAGATATCATATTAGTCATATGTTTGATGATTCTACACGTTGAAAATAAAAACATTACCAAAATCCAAAGTAAAATTTATTATTATTAACTAACCAACATCAATAAAGATACTCCTGTCAATAGCTCTAATCATTTATAGCTCTCAAGATCCTCAAGACCTCAAGTTCGAATCTCACTATTTAGTAGAAGAGGTAATTGACATGTTAGTATCCCCATTCGAAGGCACTTACTATATGCCTAAAATATAGAACATTTTGGTTCCAAAAGAAAACAAAATACAATAAAACATATTAAGATCAAAATATTCATTATACTTCTAAATTGTAATAACTCTTTTTCATTGTTAGATTTTCATTCAAATCAACTAAGAGGTAGTCAATTTTATAACCAATCAAAGTAGAATTTAAAAAATATCCTCAAAATTATGTAAAAAAAACTCAAATGTTACATAATGGACAAATATTTGATACATAACATTAACATACTTTATTCTATACAAAATTTAGAAATATATCCGCCCGTATACGCAGATTCTCTTCTAATTTGAGATAGAATTTCAGTCTAAAAAAATCTCCTTTTATATGTCAAAGTAATTGTTCTTGCTATACAGTAATATAGAAAATATAAACCGGTTAAAAATAAACCAAATTCCTTATGTTACTCTCTTACTTGCCAACAATGTTAATTTCTTACCGGAATAAACTCAAGAAGCAACATTCAAGCTGATATTTGCAAGATAAAAAATAACCAAGAGTAAATATGTTTGAAATATTTCTTTTAAAAAATATTTGGGAACTATAAAATTGGTTATATATTGAAAATTTATAGGTGTTTACAAGAATTCATTACCGTTTCAAAGACATGCCACAATCATAGCTAAAACATTATATATATATGATAAAATCTCTACGAACATAAATTTTTTTATTGATATAGATTACTATTTATGTTGATTTTTTTAGTAATTATGGTAAGTAATTATTTATGTTTTGGACAATTTTTTAATTAAACAGATCAGTAAAACAAACCCACACGTAGTGATGACTATACGTGAAGATATTATATAGTAGTCTAAAAACGTTTTGCGTGCTCATTTGGCCCACGTTTGAGACTCGAACCTACGTTCCCTTCTGAAGGTTTCTACAAACTAATTAGTTTGGGTTTTATGGTCAAAATAAACCTTTTAATTCAAGTTAAGGCTCCTTCGAAACCCAAACAACCGGTTCAACCAACCGGTGTGTGGGTTAATAGCGGGTTTTCCAGGTTTCTACAGATTTTTAATTAGTTAGTTTTACCATCAAATTCAAACCGGAATTTTGATCGGGTCGTGGTTGAACTGGGCGCATGAAACCATTGGGTGTTTCAGATTTGTCTTAACTCAAGTGTGGGACACATTAAAACATTAGAGATACTTTAGCAGATGAGAACAAATTAAATAACATTATTTTTTCCAAAACAAAATAATAACATGTACGAGAAATTCCATATAACAAAATAAAAACAAAATAAAGTCTCCTCTACAATATTACTGCACTAAGAGAAAATCAAATCATTTTCTCTTGAAGGAAACAAGAGAAGACTGTTAGATGTCGTTTCCCTAAGGTCAAAGCGTCGTTCTGGTCTTTCTCGGAAACGAAAAAGAAGAGGACACATAGAAGAAAAAGATAAAGATGAAGAGTTTTGAAAGCATAAGATCGATATTTATGCACGCAGATGGTGTAGATTGGATGTTGATGGGATTAGGCTCAATCGGAGCCATCGGTGATGGCTTCATCACTCCTATTATATATTTCATCTCCGGCATACTACTGAACGACATCGGTGGCTCCTCTTTCAATGATGATGGAACTTTAATGAAAGCCATCTCCAAGGTCTTTTCTCTCTATTTTTTGCTCTCTATTTTCTGCTTTTGATCTCTATATATCCTATGTAACTAGACATGGCAACCAAGTGAATCTTGATCTAGCTGCGAGTTCTAGGACCTTCCAAAGTTTGTGCGTTCTTCGGATTTAGATCTCTAACCAAGAAAATTCGTATTTGTATGAATTTGGGCTCAAAAACTTCTAAATTAATTTTAAACAAAAAAATAAAAATGAGAACCAGTGCCGGTCCAATTTTTTTTTTTATAATTTCAAATAGTTTGTAAACAAAAAAATAAAAAAAAACACAAAATAAAATTCTACTTTTGAACTATTGCTTTCCTTGCATTTTTTTATGTAAAATCATTCATTAAACTCATATAGTCGAGTTTTCAACTATATATGTTTCAATTGATAACAAAGTCGAACTATTCGATCTCTTTTGTGATATGGTAGACCGCAGTCAATTTCGAAAAACTTTTTTATGTGGTTGCAACCGATACCGAAATGGAATAATACGCGATAAACAATTGCGGTGTTTGAATAATAACCCTCCATTCTTTTCAAAAACTCAAACACTTCAATTGGCTTTCGAACCTCTTTTGGTGTTACTCCTCATAGAGCTTTTAGTTCCATAAACAAACCATCACCAACTATGTCAAAATATATACCATTATTCAAAGAAATCTCGAGGTTCACACACTATTTTCTCAAAATATCATTACTTATTGAGACTATAGTAAAAATGATATTCTAAATCGGCAAAGACGTTACGATTGCAGAGGAAGCTTCGTTTAGAGTTTTTATTTTTTTTCCTAAACTATAATTTTAAGCTATAAATTTAAATTAGGTTAAGAAAACAAGTAATTAACATGTTTCTTAAGAGAAGACCCATAAACACTACAAAAGACTTTGAAAAAATGCCTTACAAATATTATTTTTATAAAAAAAACGTTTCTAATTTTTTTTTAACTATAAGTATAACGAAAATTTAAGCCCAAAAAGGCACCTCTAAATTTAGGACCCTAAGCGGTGGCTTCATTGGCTTGTCCTCTGAACCGGGCCTGATGGGAACGTAGACCAAACATGGCATGATACTAATCTCTTAAGACCATGTGTATTGCTGATTTTAGGGGGTCTAATTGTGGTGTGCAAAGAATAAAATATAATTAAACTAAAGAAAATAAGATCCAAAATATTGGATATGTGTCTTAAATAGGACACTTTTAATGGGTTATGAGACCATGTGCATTAGATACACGCCTTAAAAGTGTCTTAAACATTTTTTTAAAAACTTTTATTCATTGTCGACAAAAAAAAAAAATTATTCATTTTTGTTTTTTAAGACACTCATTACCCACTAAAAGTGTCCTAATTAAGACACTTTTTCAATATTTTGGAACAATGATTTTTTATTTAATTATATTTTATTCATTAGACACCATAATAAGATCTCCAAAAATGTGCAATGCACATGCTGCTCTGAGTGTCCTAAAATCCTAAAATGAATAAAATTAAATAAAAAATAGATTAAGACACCTATAAGAGGTGTCTCACATTCTCTAATGGTTTTCTGACTTACGATATTACAATAATATATAGTACATGTCATATATAGGAATGACAATATGTGTAAAAACTTGATATCATATGTCAATTGGCTTTGAAACCAAACTATGTAAAGCAGGAAGTGAGATGTATATATATATATATATTTTTTTTTTTTTTTTTTTTTTTTGACAAAAGAAAAGAATACTAATTTATGTTCTTTCGTTTGTCATTGAATAACTTAACAGAATGCTGTAGCTGTGCTTTATGTGGCTATTGCATCTTGGGTGACATGTTTCCTTGGTATGTTTTTAAGACCATGTTTCTTTCCTTTCCCTTTTTTTTATCTACAAAAAAACCCATCAAAATCACAATAAAATCTTGTGACATTTTAATGGAATTAATTTTGGATGGGTTTCAATATTTTTATTTAAAAAAAACAGAAGGATATTGTTGGACAAGAACAGGGGAGAGACAAACAACAAGAATGAGAGAAAAGTACTTAAGAGTAGTGTTAAGACAAGATGTAAGTTACTTTGATCTTCATGTCTCAAGCACTTCTGATGTTATCACAAGTGTTTCTAGTGACAGCCTGGTGATCCAAGACGTCCTCAGTGAAAAGGTCTCAACTTTCTACCTTTACCATTCCGTTCTAATCATTTTTCTTGTTTTTCTATATCAGTTATCTTTTTTTTTTTTAATTATGATTTCGATTTCAAGCAGTTACCAAACCTTTTGATGAATGCATCTGCATTTTTTGGAAGCTACATAGTGGCTTTCTTCATGCTGTGGAGACTCACAATCGTAGGCTTCCCGTTCATCATCCTGCTCTTGGTCCCTGGACTACTATACGGACGAGCTGTTATCAGCATCTCGAGGAAAATACGTGAGGAGTACAATGAGGCTGGTTCTGTAGCTGAGCAAGCTGTCTCAATGGTGCGAACCGTCTACGCGTTTGGTAGTGAGAGGAAGATGACATCAAAATTTTCAGCTGCACTTGAAGGGTCGGTGAAGCTAGGGTTGAGACAAGGACTAGTTAAAGGGATCACCATTGGGAGCAATGGTATCACTTTCGCCATTTGGGGGTTCATGAGTTGGTACGGTAGTCGGATGGTTATGTACCACGGTGCCAAAGGCGGTACCGTCTTTGCAGTGATACTATGCATTACTTATGGTGGCGCGTAAGTTATATGTTCAAGACTCTTTTGTTTTATTGACACTAAAGAAACCATACTGTAGTTTTGATGTTTTGTCTTTTTTTTTAATACTAAGAGGTTCTCGGCCTAGGACTGTAGATCCCCTTTGGCCGGAAACCAGAGCAATTTATATGTCTTCTCCCAAATGGCATTCCAACCAACGATCTTAAGGTTTTGCATGAGATACTTTACCAGTTGAGCTAATGATGTTTTTTGTCGAATCTCAAATATTTATCTGAGGCGGTTGTAGCAGGGGAAAGGATAACCAAAGTGATAAAAAGAGTTCCTGATATTGATTCGGACAACTTGGAAGGTCAAATTCTAGAAAAAGTTAGAGGAGAAGTCGAGTTTAAGAACGTTAAATTTTTGTATCCATCGAGACCCGAAACATCCATCTTTGACGACTTCTGTCTGAGAGTTCCATCCGGGAAAACCTTGGCTTTGGTGGGAGGAAGCGGGTCGGGAAAATCAACTGTGATATCACTTTTGCAAAGGTTTTATGACCCGGTTGCAGGAGAGATTCTTATAGATGGTGTATCCATTGATAAGCTACAAGTGAAGTGGTTGAGGTCACAAATGGGTCTAGTTAGCCAAGAGCCTGCCCTTTTCGCCACAACGATAAAGGAGAACATATTGTTTGGTAAAGAGGATGCATCCATGGAAGATGTTGTGGAAGCTGCCAAGGCCTCTAATGCTCATGATTTCATTTCTCATTTCTCAGGTTACATTCCTATTTTGAACCACATATTGATTGCATAGTCTTACCAAAGATTGATTAGGTTTTCTATAAAAAAAAATAGGTTGGGGAGAAAGGAGTGCAAATGTCGGGGGGTCAGAAGCAGAGGATCGCAATTGCACGTGCCATAATCAAATCACCAACAATTCTTCTTCTAGACGAGGCAACAAGCGCATTGGACTCAGAATCCGAAGTGGTAGTCCAAGAAGCCTTAGACAATGCTTCAGATGGTCGTACAACCATTGTTATTGCTCACCGCCTCTCTACTATTCGTAATGCAAGTGTTATATGTGTAGTTGAGAATGGTCGCATTGTAGAAAGTGGATCACATGAAGAGCTCATGGAGAACTTAAATGGTCAATATACTTCTCTAGTCCGCTTACAACAGATGGAGAATGAAATATCAGATGTCAACATCAATGTAAGCATGCAAGAGGGTGAACTTTCAATTTTGAGCAAGGATTTGAAGAATAGTTCAAGACGCCAAAAGATTGATACAAATATCTCTAGTTCGATGCCTAAGGATAAGAAGCCAAATGTGCCATCGTTTAAGAGATTGATGGCCATGAATAGACCAGAGTGGAAGCATGCATTGTATGGTTGCGTGTGTGCAGCCTTATATGGAGCCGTACAGCCAACATACGCATTTTGTTCGGGATCAATGTTGTCGGTTTATTTCCTGGCGAATCATGATGAGATCAAGGACAAAACAAGGATCTACGCTCTATTTTTTGTGGGTCTAGCTATCTTCTCTTTCTCGATCAATATCATTCAACATTATAGTTTTGCTTACATGGGCGAATACCTAACAAAACGTATCCGCCAAAAGATGCTCTCGAAGATACTGACATTTGAAGTCAATTGGTTCGACGAAGACGAGAACTCGAGTGGTGCGATTTGCTCTAGACTAGCAAAAGAAGCTAACTTGGTATGTCTTCCGCTTTGTTAATTCACATTTTAATGAACTTTTCTTTTTATTCCAATTCTTGATCTTGTAACTTATTGTTATGATAGGTGAGATCGCTTGTTGGTGAACGAGTGTCATTGGTGGTACAAAGTATATCAGGAGTGAGCATAGCTTGCACACTTGGTTTGGTCATCGCTTGGCGATTAGCCATGGTGATGATTGCGGTGCAACCTCTTGTTGTCGTATGCTTCTACACTCAACGCGTTTTGCTCAAGAGCATGTCGAAAAAGGCCATTAAAGCCCAAGATGAGAGTAGCAAGCTAGCTGCAGAAGCTGTCTCCAACATTCGAACCATCACATCTTTCTCGTCACAAGAACGTATCTTGAAATTACTCAAAAGGGTTCAAGAAGGTCCAGTACGAGAAAGCATCCGCCAATCATGGTTAGCAGGGATCGTGCTCGGCACTTCGCGTCCCCTCATAATGTGCTTTGCAATTTTGAGTCTCTGGTACGGTGGTAGACTAATCGCTGATGGAGAGATGATACCAAAATCATTCTTTCAGATATTTTTGATCTTTATAACTACGGGTCGGGTTATTGCTGTCGCTGGGACAATGACAACGGATCTAGCTAAGGGCTCGGACGCGGTTGGGGCTGTGTTTGCAGTGTTAGACCGCCGCACAATCATTGAGCCGGACAACCCGGATGGATATGTACCGGAAAAGATAAATGGCCAAATAAGTTTTCTTAATGTAAATTTCGCCTACCCAACAAGACAAGATGTGATTATATTTGAAGACTTCTCTATTGAGATGGACGTTGGGAAGTCGACGGCGATCGTGGGTCCAAGTGGGTCAGGTAAATCCACAATAGTTAGCTTGATTCAGAGGTTTTATGATCCGTTAAAGGGTACTGTGAAAATCGATGGCCGCGATATAAAGTCATATCATTTGAGATCGCTACGTCAACACATCGGTCTAGTTAGCCAGGAGCCAGCGTTGTTCGCCGGGACGATCCGAGAAAACATCATGTACGGAGGAGCATCATACAAGATCGACGAGTCTGAGATAATCGTGGCGGCCAAGGCAGCGAACGCTCATGATTTCATTACATCACTATCTGATGGTTATGACACATACTGCGGAGACAGGGGAGTACAATTGTCGGGTGGACAGAAACAGAGGATCGCGATCGCTCGAGCGGTGCTGAAGAACCCGTCGGTGTTGCTCTTCGATGAAGCCACAAGCGCTTTAGACAGCCAGTCGGAGCGTGTGGTGCAAGACGCGCTCGAGCGCTTAATGGTTGGGAGGACGAGTGTGGTGATCGCACATAGGCTGAGCACGATTCAGAACTGCGACGTGATCGCGGTTTTGGACAAAGGCAAAGTCATTGAATGTGGGACACACTCGTCCTTGTTGGCTAAAGGTCCCACGGGTGCTTATTTCTCATTGGTCAGTCTCCAGAGAACTTGAGGGTAACTACTAAGAGCATCTGCAACGGTTATATACCAAATAGAGTCTCTAAATATATTATTTTTAAAAAAAAAAATATTGAAAAAAAAATCAACCAATTATAATAAAACACGTGCCAGGAAAGCTCTGTAACATGGCTATATACGTCTCTTGAGTTGCTTCTTCCAGAGACGTATGTTCCAACTTTTTCTGCTTTCTTAATTTTTAATTATTTTTTTAATTTTTAGAGACGTGGGAAGAGACGCCTTTGTTGATGCTCTAACTAGTGACTTGATAAGTTAAAACTGACAAGTTCTTGATCCGTATCATATTTGTTGGTGAAACAATATAATAATTGACGTAACTGGGTTGTTTCGGTCTCTGAGGTTAACACATTTGGTTGTTTTTTTTGCTTATTATTCATTTCATGCGAATGCGAAAAAAATTGTGCTCAATGTTTCCCTAAGGTCAATGTGACGTTTTGGTTTCATGGAAAAGAAAATTGTGCTCATCAATAGTGAGTTTTTGTTATCTAGGCCGGTTTAGACACATCGTTAAATAAATAAACAGAACGAAAAACAGAGTTAATTGTGCTAAACAATGGATTATTTACTATGTCTTTTTTTAAAACGTTTGAACTGATTTATTATTTTATTGTAAATTATGAGAAATGTTACAAAGACGATTCGATCACGGACAATTCACTCCGACTCTATTGGATCCACGATATATGACATTTTATGTGCTTCATGCCCATGATAGAAACTTTCTACCTTCACTGCATAGAATTACGACGAACGGGTTCTAATTACACAACAGTGGAGATCTTCTGTAAACTTACATCTATTAATATGCAGATTAATTAATATTGTCTGGGAATCAAATCCCAGAATTCCGGGTGTACAATTATTATTTAAATTCTTATTGAACTACTAGGCCAAATGTGCTTCCATACTACTCCTTCCGTTTCATAATATAAGCTATTTTGGGGTTTTTATTTTGTTTTATAATGTAAGATGTTTTGACAATACTAAGTACTTTTCACTTTATTAAATACTGTGTAGTCAATAGTATTTTGCAGTCTTTTTTATAATTGGTTAAAACTGTTTTTAAAATATATTTTAAATGCTGCTTTTTAGAGTAAAAATAGTTTCTTAATATTCGTGATTTTTGCTAAAACATCTTATATTATGAAACGGAGGGAATATGTTTTTTTATTCCATTTATTTATCTAAATGTATTTCTAGATTTTTTTCATCGCCTAAACAGCTAAACTAGACGTCTTGTAATCCTATATTCAAAACCCTCCAAACGACATCGTTTTACTGGGCTTGGTCGTTTTCCGGAGATTCCAAAAGAGCGAAGGGTATAATGATAATTAAGCAAAAAGCCTGAACAGTTCCTAACTAACCGGTAAAAGGCAAGAGCTTTCTTTCCCCACTTTCTCCTCTCCGGCGGGAGAAATTGCGACTATGGAAGACTCCGATGTAAACGATTTCTTCTCTTTAGCTTCTTTAACGATCTGGGTTTGCGTTTTTTTTTTTCAATTACGGTTTTTTTTTCCGGTGGCAGAAAACGACGGCTTTGAAGAAAGCTTACGCCGAGATAATCCTAAACACGGCGAAGGAATCGGCGGCTAGGGTTTTGGCTTCCGATAGAAAATCAGCTCGATTTCATCACGATCTTTGCGGAACGAAAGAGGAAGCACTTCGTTTACTTGTTCGTATGAAACAAATGATAGAAGCTAAGGTAAAAGAACAAACTATAGAGGAATCTAGCATTATCCAGGCTTTATGATTAATGGGTTTCATTTTGTTTGAGAAGATAAATGTTTTAGATTTTAGATTACTTTGCTTTGATTTAGCTAAGTGGGACTTTTTGATTTAGACAATTGAAGCTGAGATTACATCATCAAATAAGCAAAGAGAGATTGATGTGCTTGAAGCTCAGCTTCAAGAGGCAGAGGATATTATTACTGACTTGAGGTCAGAGTTAAGATATGTGAGAGATAAATTGGAGAAAGCAAAGGCTTTTAATGACTCGCAGGCACGGAACGTTGAAAACAAGGACGAAGAAACGATTTCTGCTCAGAACAACGGTAATCGAGAGCTTGTGGCTCAGAACGTTGATGACGAATGTGGAAATGACGAAAAGCGGTTTAACGAGTTGAGTGTTAAAACAACTTGTGAGACTGAATTGGATGTTGGTATCAGAAACAAAAAGCTTGAGTTGTTTAGAAATGGGTGTACACAAAGGATTCATGCTTTAGAGAGGAAATCATCTCTTTCTGCAAATGAAGAGGAACAGTGTATAACTGAAAAGGATAGTGAAACTGGAAGCACGAGATGTCTTGTTCTTGGTCTTAGATCCAGGAATGCAGAGGTGATGATAACAAAGCCGTCAAATGCGTTGGGAATCAAACGAGGGAGGAAAAAGAGAAAGTGGGGCAAACGAAAAGCTACATCGGTTAGATCTCAAAGTCAGCTTTTAAAAGCTTGTCAATCTCTGTCTGATCTTCCATGTTCCAAGACATCCATGGAAAATTCAGATGGTGAAGATTCCATGGAGACAAATCTGTCGGTAGAGAGTGAAGAGGTGGATACTCTATACACTGATGATATGCGTAAAGGAAAAAGGAGCAAGAATTCTACTGACCATTTGGTGGAGTCTTGTGAAGAATCTAATTTAGTCTCTATTAATGTTGAGTATGATGAAAATGAGACTGAGATAAACCCTGTTCCTCCTTTGGACCATGGATTAACCAATGTGGATACAACTTTAGGACTCACAAATGTTACCATCAGCGTTGTGAATGCAACAAATCGATCAACAGAGAAAGACTTGAAATTGAGAAAAGAAGATAGTGTGGTTCTGATGCAGCGAGATATTTGGAATATTTCCAAATATCATAATTATCTATTTAATTAGTAATATTTCTATTTTAATGTTTATCTTCTAGAATATTCTAAAGAATATTAGGGTTTTATGCTTTCTTATAAATAGTCTATTATGGCCTCCTTTTGTATTCAGTTTTATTGATGAATTATTAATTGAAAGATTTAAAGAGGTTTTAATAACCATTGTGAAGAGTATTCACAAATCCAAGAGCTTTTGCGAAAGCCCTAAGAGGAGGACTCTCAAACCCTATCCCTAGAAGCTTCCGCCTGCATCATTTGGTATCAGAGCCGAGCCTCTTTGGTTTCTTAATCAAAGACGATTCTGGTGATTATGGTGAGTCAAAGCATCTACCCTATCCTGGACGAAAGTCCATTCGTTGAAAGAGAAGAAAACAACGAGATCTACATAGAGATCTATGGTGATCCAATATTCGACACATATGAAGAAGATGTGATTGTTGATTTCGTTTTTCAAGAAGATGATTTTGACAATCTGTCCCGTGCAAAATCCGTTCGTGCAAAATCCGTTCGTGCAAAAATCCGTTCGTGCAGAATTCGTGCAAAAATCAGACCGTGCAAATTTCGGGCAGTTGCAGATCTGCAAAGATTTTTGGGATTTCCAGATCTGTGCAGATTCGGTTTGTGCAAAATTCGTGCAAAACCCGGTTTGGGCAACATTCGTGCAAAATCCGGTTTGGGCAAAACTGTCAAAACCAATGTGGAAAAACCGGTTGAAGATTCGAGGGCGAATCTTTCTTGCCCGGCGAGAGCAGCTGATGCAGCGCAGATGCAGATACAAGATTCGAGGACGAATCTTTTCTTGGCCGGTGAGACCTGATGCAGCGAGATATTTGGAATATTTCCAAATATCATAATTATCTATTTAATTAGTAATATTTCTATTTTAATGTTTATCTTCTAGAATATTCTAAAGAATATTAGGGTTTTATGCTTTCTTATAAATAGTCTATTATGGCCTCCTTTTGTATTCAGTTTTATTGATGAATTATTAATCGAAAGATTTAAAGAGGTTTTAATAACCATTGTGAAGAGTATTCACAAATCCAAGAGCTTTTGCGAAAGCCCTAAGAGGAGGACTCTCAAACCCTATCCCTAGAAGCTTCCGCCTGCATCAGGTTCCATCTACCAAAATGGGTTCTGAGTTGGTCAATGTGCGTTCGGACTCTAAAGTTACTTCAGTAGTATCAGATCAGATCAGTGAGTCTCCAAGAGCTGATGCAAGTCGACTTCTGATGTACACATTTCAAAGAAAACGGAAGAAGGGATCGTTCATCGAAAACAATGGTAATACTAGTTCTCCAGGGAAAAGAGAGGTGAAAGAGAGAAAACAACACGCAAGATCCAACTGAATCCACTTTGAGTAATGAACCATCTCGAGAAACACCTGCGATTAGCTGAGGTAAATTCTAGTACATTATTGTGGCGTTTGTCCATTCAATTTTGTGTTCAGCTAATGGTGGTCTTTTGTTATGTGCAGCTTACTTGCTTGTCTGAAAACTGATGGTAGATTGGTAAATCATTGTGCAAAGGAATTCTTGACCTGCTTATGCTTAACTTGATAAGTATGTATTTAATCTCCACACTGATATCATAACACCAAGTTTATTTATCTTAAACATCTTCTTATCTTATGAGTTATATTTTAACTTCATCTTATTGTCACAACCCAATGTTCTTTTCACTGAGTCATTGGAGCTTGGAAAGTAATTCATGTGGGTTTTGAGATATATAGTGCGTGACGAGTGAGAATTAAAAACAAATGTGAGATTTGAAAGAGTTAATAAGTCATAACTTAAATCTTTGAAATGTCAAAATCTGACCAGTTGTATATGGATGAAAGGGTAACAAAAATGGATCCCAGAACTATCCATAATCAACTATCAGAATCAAATTAGTTTCAGAAATATTTATCTTGAAAAAAATCATTTATATAAAATGATAACCGTCTTAACCACACTTGTCAAACTTTTTTTTTATTTTATTTTTAAATTAACAGGAGGTTTTGGACTAAATCCTGCAATCCCCCAAGGCCCGAAACCACAACATGTAATTCTAGATTGAAATATTTGACTTCTTGTTGATCGATATAAATGGGTTTTCATGAGTTAAGTTAAGTACACACTACATTACTATTAGATTATAGCACCTTAGCCTTTAGAATGGATCTGATTGAGAAAGAACTAAAATAAGCATATGTTAAATAATTCTGTATAAATTTTTTGTTTGGGTCAACTATATTGTGTAAAAGTTAATCAAATGCTTTTCTAATACTATATGCATATACTACTATAGTTTAGAGTGTTTTTGGGATAAGAACATTTGGAAAACAGAAAACGCATGTGTTTGGGAAAAGCGAAGATACATTGGGCCACACTGCAATGAAAGAATTAACATGACAGAGAGCAGCAGGCGTGTAATGTGTTTTAATTATTATTTTTATAGTTTCTAGTATTGTTATTCAAATTTTTTCCTCATGACCATTATTATTCAATATCTCAACTAAAATCATATACTTTTGTTAACATTTTCCCATTTTGTGAAAACTGTTTCCCTCTCTCAGCTTAGCATGCGCCGCCCATTGAAATTAACTTTGAGTAGCTAACACTTCTCTGTTATTTTTCCCCCACTAAGGAAATGTAAACCCAATATATATTATTTAGTATTTTGCAATTTTGCATCAATGTTACTTGTACGAAAAATATAAAAAGTAGCCAAAAACTGAAACTAATTAGTGAATTAAACCAGCATAAACAAGAAGTTATAAGAAAATATCATAATTACAATTTTTTTTTTACCTTAAAACTTTAAGGTTGTGATAAAAAAAAATATCTTCTTTTGATGTTTAAATTAAATATGCATATAGTGGAAGTTGAAAATGATTGTTTACAGAAATTGGTCCCCAAGAAGCAAAAAAGCAGAAAAACATAAGAAACAGAGGAAACCAGAAAAGTCTGAGAAGAAAGTAATAATAAGATGTCTAAAACAAAAACATATTATGAAGAGGGCATGCCTGTTCTTGTCTCCTCCACTTTCTTCTTCTTCTTCTTCTCCTTCTCCTGTCTTTTCATTTTCTTCTTTCTGTTCGCCATTTGGTCTTCCACAATCGGACCCACCAGTTTCTTGTTTAGGAATCTTGAAAATTTTCATATATAAGATCAATCGATCCGAAGAAGAAAGAAACATAGACAACAATGGAGGTTAAGAGAGAAGTGAGTGTTGAGAAGAAGAAGAAGAAGGAAGAAGATGAGAACATGTTTACGGCTTTGTTAACTGCTCTTGTTGTTCTTTCAATGGCTTGTCTTAATCATTTCTCCTCTGTATCGTATTTGATCGAGCAATGGCGTTCTTTGGTTTTTCTTTTACTTAATGTCGTTCTTTTAGCCGTTTACTTCACCTCGACTCGTCCTATTTCCCACAAGCCTCACGATTTCAAAACTCGTCAAGGAAGAAGAAGAAGGAACAAGACAAGGATGGTTATGGAACCCGAACAAGATTTATTAGTTGTGGAGCCAAAGGAAGTGATCAAGAACTGTGTCTTGGAGGAGAAGAAAATGGTTTGTCCTGAATTCAAGGAAACTGCGAAAGATCGCTTGTTTAACAAGAAAGCCGTGGATATTAGTGGAGAAGATAATGAACTCGAGCCAGGGAGGTTATCGAATGAGGAGCTGAACGAGAGAGTAGAGGCGTTTATCGCAACGTTTAGACAACATTTGGCGCTTGATGCGCGAAGAGGTAGAGACAAAGAAATTGACCAAAAGATGAGATCAAAAGACTCTAACGATAGGTTTTTAAGTAGAGAGGTCACTTGTTCGGTTTAAGAGTTATTATGCAAGTTTTTTTGGTTATTAAGATTCGTTTAGGTTTTGTTTGTTCTTGGCTTTGTTTCTTTTGCGGGTTTGAGCTAAAAATGGCTCAGAAGATCGCATCTTTTTTTTTGATGTAATGTCAGAAGAACACAAGACTAAAATTCTAAATCTCTACGTCAGAACACTTCATTTATGTCTATGATATGTTGTCTCTCTTCTTTTCACTCTCCTTTCACGCTAAATAAGTCGTTTAGACATAAGTAATCAAGGCAACCGAAAATGAATTTGAGCTTGACGAATGGGCTTTTGGATTTTAAGTAAACACCATGGGTCGTAATCAATTATAGTCTTTATGAATAGGCTTTTACTCCTTTTCCTCCGATTTTTCTTGGTCCATAATTATCCAGTCTCATAACTAAATAACCAGAATCATTAAGACTTCCTTGCAAAATGGACTAGAGTACTGTAACGTCCAGAAATATTGGTGGGTATTTGAAGTTTAAAGCTTGTTACTTGAAAATAGATTATGTAAGAAAATAAAACGATTATACATCAAACGTCCAGCCTTTTAAACTTCTTACTTATAAAAATAATAAGTTTAGTTTGAAAATATTAAGTTGAAACTTATAGAATGATATTAAAAACATGTATATAAGTACTATGCAATATATTATTCAAAACGGAGTTATCAGAATAGGTGTTTAATATGGCATCTATTATTTTAACTGTAGTGGTCAGTACTGAATATATATTGATGTTTTTTATAAGAAAAAATTGCTTAAGTCAATGGTAAATCGATAACACATGAGATTAGGATATACTACTAGTACTCCTCCATTTTATAAAGAGATTTTTACCAAAATTACCATAAATTTGGCAATCTTTTCCAAATCTACCATAACACTTAAAATCTTTTAATTTCATACCACAACACTAATTAAAAAGACTAAAATTTCCTCATCTTCTTCCTTCATCAATCTCTCACACACTTTTTTTATCTTTTATTATCCTTCTTCTTCCATTCTTCATCTTCTTCTTTCCTTCATCTTTTTCCATCATCTCTCTCTCTCTCTCTCTCTCTCTCTCTCTCTCTCTCTCTCTCTCTCTCTCTCTCTCTCTCTCTCTCTCTCTCTCTCTCTCTCTCTCTCTCTCTCTCTCTCTCTCTCTCGGAGGAAGAAGAAGATGATAGAGATTGTGACGTCGACTATGAACGAAACATATATGATGACGATGATGGTGGATAAAAACAGATATGATCACGATGACGATGACGGTGGATAAAAACCGAGGCGGGGACAGAGACAGTGAACAGAAATGGATATGGTGATGGCAACAGTGGACAAAATTGGACTTGGCGTGGACAAAAACATAAACAACGACAGAGACTGTAGTAGAAAATGGTGATGGGGACAGTAGACAATTGAATCAGCGTTGACAAAATTAGAATCGACGACGGAGATGGTGGACGAAAATAAAGTCGACGACGGATACAGTGACGGAGACGGTGATGGTGACGAAGGATGATGGACGAAACGATGGTGGATGGCCGTGGACAAAATAACATTTAATTACTATAAATTGTAATAAGGGCAAAATTGTCTTTTTCTTTATTGTGGTATGAAATTGAAAGAGTGTTTTGAGTTATGGCAATTTTGAAAAGAAATTGCATTGATTATGATAATTTTGGTAAAACCCCCTTTTATAAACTATGCCATTCTGAAGTTTTTTCTTCTTCAAAAAGAAGGTCATTCATTCTATGTCACAATTTGTCTATGCAGTTTATGTTTTATTTCTAATTAAAAGCTAAGATATATTAAACTTGAGCCATTGTTCTTATTCAAAATATGCTATTAAATATAGACATTTTAGAATGTTTAGAAGAATATATGCGTAAAATAAAAATGACACTTTTTTTGTAAAACGGAGAAAATATTATTTTAAAATTATCAAATTGTTTAATTATAATTGTATGACTGATGACTATACGCATGCCCGGCTCACATTAAATATGGGTCTTGTGCCAAAAAAAAATTTTGCCAAAATTTAAGGCTTTTCGTAAGTTTTATAAAATTTTGGACTTTTTTTACAAGTAATTTAAAAGTTTAGGACCTTTTTTACAAAGAAAATCAGCTAAAAATCTCGGCCCCACGGTGGCGGGCTGTGCATAGCATGAGAACCGGCCTTGACTATACGTGAAGATAATGAGAAATACTCAGGTACACCCCTAGGGTGTATCTATGGGTCCACCCCCCTCCCCATCACCAATCATTTATCCACCTATTATCTAAAAAAATTAGAGTTAAAAAATAAATAAATATATATATATATATATATATTAGGTTTGGGTTAACTAATCCCAAATTAGGGTATAGTTTTGGAGTTTAGGGTTTAGGGTTTGAGGTTTTTAATTTATTTTGGGTTAACTAATCCCAAATTAAGGTATAGTTTAGGGTTTAGGGTTTGGGGTTTATAATTTATTTTGGGTTAACTATTCCCAAATTAGGGTATAGTTTTGGAGTTTAGGGTTTGGGGTTTATAATTTATTTTGGGTTAACTATTCCCAAATTAGGATATAATTTTGGAGTTTAGGGTTTAGGGTTTGGGGTTTATAATTTATTTTGGGTTAACTATTCCCAAATTAGGGAATAGTTTTGGAGTTTAAGGTTTAGGGTTTATAATTTATTTTGGGTTAACTATTCCCAAATTAGGGTATAGTTTTGGAGTTTAGGGTTTAGGGTTTGGGGTTTATAATTTATTTTGGGTTACCTATTCCCAAATTAGGGTATAGTTTTGGAGTTTAGGGTTTAGGGTTTGGGGTTTATAATTTATTTTTGGTTAACTATTCCCAAATTAGGGTATAGTTTGGAGTTTAGGGTTTAAACTCCAAAACTATACCCTAATTTGAGACTAGAATTTTAGGGTTTAAACCCCAAACCCTAAACCCTAAACCTTAAACTCCAAAACTATACCCTAATTTGGGAATAGTTAACCCAAAATAAATTATAAACCCCAAACCCTAAACCCTAAACTCCAAAACTATACCCTAATTTGGGAATAGTTAACCCAAAATAAATTATAAACCTCAAACCCTAAACCCTAAACTCCAAAACTATACCCTAATTTGGGATTTGTTAATCCAAAATAAATTAAAAACCTCAAACCCTAAACCCTAAACTCCAAAATTATACCCTAATTTGGGATTAGTTAACCCAAACCTAATATATATATATTTATTTATTTTTTAACTCTAATTTTTTTAGATAATAAGTGGATAAATGATTGGTGATGGGGAAGGGGGTGGACCCATAGATACACCCTAGGGGTGTACCTAAGTATTTCTCGAAGATAATATATACTACTCTTAAAACATCTTCCTAAATAAAGTATATATTTTCACAAAAATATATATATACGAGGTGGGATGACATGAAAACCTGACATATTTTAGCAGAAATCATTGAATGATGCTGTTAAGAAAATACTATTTTTTAGTGATTGAATGATGCTGTTAAGAAAATACATTACACGAGAAAATCCATTAAACTAAAAAATATCTCTTCCTCAATATTAGTGCAAGGAGAATCTTTTGCCTTGAAGGAAAAGAGAGAAGACCGTGAGTTGTCGTTTTGGTCTTCCTCTGAAACAGAAAAGAAGAGGAGACATACGTAGAGGAAGAAGATGAAGAGTTTTGAAAGCATAAGATCGATATCCATGCACGCAGATGGTGTAGATTGGATGTTAATGGGATTTGGCTTAATCGGAGCCGTCGGTGATGGCTTCATCACTCCTATTATATTTTTCATAACCGGCTTACTACTTAACAACATCGGTGGTTCCTCTTTCAATGATGGAACCTTCATGAAAGCCATCTCCAAGGTCTTTTTTCTTTCTCCTTTACTCTTTGTTTTCTGATTTTGATCTCTATCCTATGCAACTAGACATGGGCAATCAAGTGGATCTTGAACTAGCTAGTCTAGTTCCTGCAACTATAGTTGCGAGTTCTATTCTTATCTAAATCTTTAACCGAGAAAATGTTTTACGAAGAGAAGTATGAACTTGGGCTCAGGTTCTTAATTAATTTTAAACAAAACAATAAGACAACATGTATAAAAATGTCTAAAACAAATAGGAAACGGCACACCAAACATGGCGTGATACTTTCACCTCGTAATGGTTTTCTGACTTACCATATTACAATAATATATATATATATATATATATATATATATATATATATATATATATATATATATACATGTTAAGAAGGACAATATGCCGTAAAACCTGATATAATAAATAAGCTATTTCATTCTATTAATTAATTGTCAAGTGGCTTTGAAACCAAACCATGTAAATCCGGTGTTGAAGTTTCAGTTCTACATAATGATATTTTCGTTTTACTTTTTTGACAAATGGAAAGAATACTAATGTATTTTCTGTCATTTTACACATTGGACAATTAACAGAATGCTGTAGCTATGCTTTATGTGGCTTGTGCATCTTGGGTGGTATGTTTCCTTGGTAAGGCTTTCCCTTTTTTAATCTAGAACAAAAACATCAAAATTACAATAAATTTTTGGGGCATTGTGATACAATTTTATGGATGGGTTTTAATATTTAAAAATAAAACAGAAGGATATTGCTGGACAAGAACAGGGGAGAGACAAACTTCAAGAATGAGAGAAAAGTACTTAAGAGCAGTGTTAAGACAAGATGTTGGTTACTTTGATCTTCATGTCTCAAGCACTTCTGATGTTATCACTAGTGTCTCTAGTGATAGCCTCGTTATTCAAGACGTCCTCAGTGAAAAGGTCCCAACTTTCTAACTTTACATTCCCGGTGTTTCTTGTTTTCTAAATCAATTTATTTTTATGGTTTTGATTTCAAGCAGTTACCAAAACTTGTAATGAATGCATCTGCATTTTTTGGAAGCTACATAGTGGCCTTTATCATGTTGTGGAGACTTACAATCGTAGGCTTCCCGTTTATCGTCCTTCTCTTGATCCCTAGACTAATGTACGGACGAACCCTCATAAGCATCTCGAGGAAAATACGCGAGGAGTACAATGAAGCTGGTTCTATAGCCGAGCAGGCCATCTCATTGGTGAGAACCGTCTACGCGTTTGGTAGTGAGAGAAAGATGTTATCAAAATTATCTGCTGCACTTGAAGGTTCGGTGAAGCTCTAGGGCTGAGGCAGGGACTAAATAAAGGAATCGCCATTGGGAGTAACGGTATAAGTTTCGCCATTTGGGGGTTCATGACTTGGTATGGCGGTACTATCTTTGCGGTCATAGTATGCATTACCTATGGTGGCACGTAAGTATATATGTTCAAGACTCTTTGGTTTACTTGACACAAAAGAAACCATATTGTAGTTTTGATGTTTGGTATCTTACATTTTTTCAGAACTCTTGGTCGAGGTTTGTCGAATCTTAAATATTTGTCAGAGGCGGTTGTAGCAGGGGAAAGGATTATGAAAGTGATAAAAAGAGTTCCGGATATTGATTCGGACAACTTGGAAGGTCAAATTCTAGAGAAGGTTAGAGGAGAAGTCGAGTTTAAGAATGTTAAGTTTGTGTACCCATCGAGACCCGAAACATTGATCTTTGACAATTTTTGTTTGAGGGTTCTCTCCGGGAAAACCGTGGCTTTGGTGGGAGAAAGCGGGTCGGGAAAATCGACCGTGATATCGCTTTTGCAAAGGTTTTATGACCCGGTTGGAGGAGACATTTTCATAGATTGCGTGTCCGTTGATAAGCTACAAGTGAAATGGCTGAGGTCACAAATGGGTTTAGTTAGCCAAGAAACTCAGGTTACATTCCTATTTTATATCACATATTGATTGCATAATCTTATCGGAGGTTGATTTAGTTTTTGTGTAAACAAATAGGTTGGGGAGAGAGGAGTGCAAATGTCAGGAGGACAAAAGCAGAGGATTGCAATCGCGCGTGCAATAATCAAATCTCCAACAATTCTTCTTCTAGACGAGGCAACAAGCGCATTGGACTCAGAATCTGAAATGGTAGTCCAAGAAGCCCTAGACAATGCTTCTGCTGGTCGTACAACCATTGTTATTTCCCACCGCCTCTCGACTATTCGTAGTGCGAGTGTTATCTGTGTTGTTCATAATGGTCGCATTGTAGAAAGTGGATCACATGAAGAGCTCATGGAGAACTTAAATGGTCAATATACTTCTCTAGTCCGCTTACAACAAATGGAGAATGAAAGATCAGATGTTAACATCAGGGTAAACATGCAAGAGGGCTCACTTTCGATTTTGAGTAACGATTTGAAGTATAGTCCAAGACTCTCTATTCAAAGCTGGTCTAACTTGGTTACAACTTCAAGCAACGATACGAAAGTTTCTGGTTCGAAGCCTAAGGATAAGAAGCCACCTGTGACATCGTTTAAGACATTGATGGCGATGAATAGACCAGAGTGGAAACATGCATTGTATGGTTGCGTATGTGCAGCCTTATAGCCGTACAGCCAGTTTATGCACTTTGTTCGGGATCAATGGTGTCGGTGTATTTCCTGACGAGTCATGATGAGATCAGGGAGAAAACAAGGATCTACGTGCTGTTTTTTGTTGGTCTAGCTCTGTTCACTTTCTTGGTCAATATGATTCAACATTATAGTTTTGCCTACATGGGAGAATACCTAACAAAACGTATCCGAGAAATGATGCTCTCGAAGATACTGACCTTTGAAGTTAATTGGTTTGATGAAGAAGAGAACTCGAGTGGTGCAATTAGCTCCAGACTAGCAAAAGAAGCTAACTTGGTATGCATCCACCTTTTCTTTCTTTTTTGGGTCTAAGTTGTTAACTTGAATTTCAATGAAGATCTTTTCGGTACCAATTCTTGATCTTGTATTATTTTTATTATGATAGGTGAGATCTCTGGTTGGTGAACGAGTATCATTGGTGGTACAAACTATATCAGCAGTGGTCGTATCTTTCACACTTGGTATGGCCATCTCTTGGCGATTAGCCATCGTGATGATTGTGGCGCAGCCAATTGTTGTTGTGTCCTTCTACGTTCAACGCATTCTGCTCAAGAGCTTGTCGAAAAAAGCTATTAAAGCACAAGATGAGAGTATTAAACCAGCTGCAGAAGCTGTCTCCAACATTCGAACCATCACATCTTTCTCCTCACAAGAACGTATCTTGAAAATACTCAAAAGAGTTCAAGAAGGTCCACTACGAGAAAGCATCCGCCAATCGTGGTTAGCAGGGATTGTGCTCGGAACTTCGCGAACCCTCATAACGTGCACTTCAGTTTTGAATTTTTGGTATGGTGGTAGACTTATCGTTGATGGGAAGCTCACGTCAAAATCATTCT
Source organism: Draba incana (assembly GCA_963576765.1). Taxonomy (NCBI): domain Eukaryota; kingdom Viridiplantae; phylum Streptophyta; class Magnoliopsida; order Brassicales; family Brassicaceae; genus Draba; species Draba incana. Next base: position 30,094,743 of record OY755216.1, read on the forward strand.
TTGAGATGTTTTTGGTCTTTGTAAGTACGGGTCGGGTTATTGCTGACGCTGGGACCATGACTACGGATCTAGCTAAGGGCTCGGACGCGGTTGGGGCTGTGTTTGCAGTGTTAGACCGCCACACAATCATTGAGCCGGAGAACCCGGATGCGTATGTACCGGAAAAGATAAATGGCCAAGTAAGTTTTCTTAATGTAAATTTTGCTTACCCAACAAGACAAGATGTGGTTATATTTGAAGACTTCTCTATTGAGATGGACGTTGGGAAGTCGACGGCGATCGTGGGTCCAAGTGGGTCAGGTAAATCCACAATAGTTAGCTTGATCGAGAGGTTTTATGATCCGTTAAAGGGTACTGTGAAAATCGATGGCCGCGATATAAGATCATATCATTTGAGATCGCTACGTCAACACATAGGTCTAGTTAGCCAGGAGCCAGCGTTGTTCGCGGGGACAATCCTAGAGAACATCATGTACGGAGGAGCTTCTGACAAGATCGACGAGTCTGAGGTTATCGAAGCGGCCAAGGCAGCGAACGCTCATGATTTCATTACATCACTATCTGATGGTTACGACACATACTGTGGAGATAGAGGAGTTCAATTGTCGGGTGGACAAAAACAAAGGATTGCAATCGCTCGAGCGGTGCTGAAGAATCCGTCTGTGTTGCTCCTCGATGAAGCCACGAGTGCTTTAGACAGCCAATCGGAGCGTGTGGTGCAAGACGTGCTCGAGAGATTGATGGTCGGGAGGACGAGCGTTGTGATCGCACATAGGCTGAGCACGATTCAGAACTGCGACGCAATCGCGGTTTTAGACAAAGGCAAAGTCATTGAATGTGGGACCCATTCGTCCTTGTTGGCCAAAGGTCCCACAGGTGCTTATTTCTCATTAGTCAGTCTCCAGAGACCAGGTACTTGATAAATTAAAACGGAAAAGTTTTTGTTCAGTGTCATATTACTTGGGTCCCAAGATGGTACGACATTTACTTTTACGTCTAGTAATTTTACTAAATGTTGAATGATGAAACAAGAAAATGTAATTTCTCTAAGTACACATATATACCATTATGAAAATCAACGTTTTAATAAATTAGTTATCGCATTCAACTAATAACTAGGTGTATATTTACATGTTTATACATCCAATAAATATTTTAACATGTTACAAGTATATTTAACTTTTATCTAACTGTATATACATATAAGTTTTCATGTAACTCGTTGGAAGGGCAAAAGGTAATTACACCCTCAACAGTTAAAAATGATTTGACTATTATGTCATTTCTTTGTATGTTTGCTAATTTCATTCCTTATTGTTTTCTAGCAAATTCACTTGAAGAAATATGTGGTTTTTGATTTTTTAAATGTAAGTAGTGAGGGTTATTTAGTAATATTTGTATAAACTATATTTTAACAGTTTCACATATATATATATAGTTAGTTGTCTAATTACGTATATATATTGATTATAGGTGTTAATTTTACTTGTATCTACGAATCAATTGTCAAGAAATTCCATTGTGAACAAAAATTATACATTTGAAGAATCCAAACATAGATTTGATCGTATACGTTCCTGACTACGTATACAAACTTATATGGTACTAACCGTTATTCCCAAAGTGATGAATCATCTAAGTGGAAAAAGTTGTGTCGAGCGATCCGTGGCCAGGCATCCGATATCCAATCATTTTTCTATATTTAAAAGAAGGAATCATTCTATCAAAATTACGAGTAGTGCAAGCCACTCACATGATCAAATCAATTTTTTTTTTATCACACATGACCAGAGCAATTCTCTCCATGTTCGTGTCTAAGAATCTTTCTAAATACACTATTTATACTAAAATTTAAAACACTATTCTTTCCATTTCCTTATGTAAGATGTTTTGGTTAAAAACGCGCTCTTTAAAAAAAAATTTGTTTTTGTTTTAATTAAGTTTTTCATTTAATATGCAAAAGAAAAAATTCAACAAATAAATGAACAATAATGAGTATGGAAAAAACCATATGTTCGTGATTGCATAATGATTTTTTGATGTTTTTTGTGATTAATGGGTAATAATAGCATTAAATAATGCTTTGACTTTAAAATTCCTCTTTAGATAGTAGTAATGTCGATGAATGTCTTTCAAATTTATTTGACAAACACTATTTTAATTATAAGTATCAAATTAAAATGTGCATAGATATGTGACAAAATCAAGTAAAACGAAACAAGGAAAAAAACCCTTAAAAAAATTTGTTTTTGTTGTAATTAAGTTTTTCATTTAATATGCAAAAGAAAAAATTCAACAAATAAATGAACAATAATGAGTATGGAAAAAACCATATGTTCGTGATTGCATAATGATTTTTTGATGTTTTTTCTGTGATTAATGGTAATAATAGCATTAAATAATGCTTTGACTTTAAAATTCCTCTTTAGATAGTAGTAATGTCGATGAATGTCTTTCAAATTTATTTGACAAACACTATTTTAATTATAAGTATCAAATTAAAATGTGCATAGATATGTGACAAAATCAAGTAAAACGAAACAAGGAAAAAAAACCCTTAAACATCTTACATATAAGAACATAGGGAGTATTAAAAAAGTAAGGCAATTAATAATGACAAGTACGAACTTTAATTTCTCAAGCAAACTTATTCTACTTTGAACGTGTATTAACCAGATTAGTTTTTAGACTTGATAAGTGTCGATGAAGAATCGCACACCTATATATTTGATAATCAAATACGGGAATTAGGGTATAAATCTCTGTAATAGATCCTAAGATAAGAAGAAGACAGAAATCGACGAACTGTGAAGGGTTTCTTCATGGAAGAAAAGAAACTACTATTTAGATTTTTTTTTTCTTCTAATATCATTAATAATATGATCAGAAACACATAATAACGCACGATTCAACCTTTCTATTTCTCCTTCAATCTGGTTTATTCCTTTCTATTTCTGGATATAGAGACATTTTTTTCATTACTCTAAATAAATAAACCAACCATTATGGATGTTTGATATCAAATGCAGAGTAAAGCCCATTGTATTCATAAGTTTACTGTTAAGGAATATAAGTCTTCAAACAAGTCCAGAAAAAAAGATACATGAAATAATTTTACTGGTTATAAAATTGTTTAGCGAGTAATTTGTGAATGTCGTAGACAAATAAAAAAAAAAAAAAAACCATGTGAAGTTCTATCTATGTTTCAGATCATACTCATGTGAAGTTCTATTTAGTATTTCATGTGATATTACCTATATTGTTTTTTTTTTTGTTTTTTCCGCTAAACATTATATAATATTTTTTTGCACAGTTTACTGTGGTGTTATATATATAAGGTACAATCCAATCTACTCCATTCGTTTTAAAATAAACTAGATGACTGTATGAATTTGTTTACATATAAATTAGTTTGGGATTAAATAATTTTTTTGTCAATTTATTACAAATTGAATATGTATGATTGCTAGTGTTTAAATTTATATACGTGTAGGAAAATATGTTAGGATAATATTTTTAATTTTTTGAGGGTTACCTTGAAAGAAGAGGTTTTTACGTTTCGTAACTTTTTTATTTGTATTAAAATAAAACACATCGATGATAACAAACTGTGAAATTTTTATATATACAAAATTTGTAAACTCCGTTATTGATACTTAGTAATTATCTCTTTTTTCTTGTTTTTCTTTTCATTATCTTCTTTTTTTTTTATCCGACTTCTTATTTTTATGTCTTTTTTTTTAATTTTTTTTTTCGAATATGTGTTCTTCTTCTGTTTATTCTTTGGTTTCCTTTTACTTTCTTCTTTATTTTACTCATTCTTAAGTTTATTTTAAAATTTTTATTGTCAAAGTCGCAAGAATTTTTTGTTGTGGTTTCTTTGTTATTTTTTAACTTCTTTTTTAATTTTGTTTTCATCCGATTCTCTCTTCTTTTTTCTTTCAATTTTAGTTCTTTCTATTCTTTTTTTTATCTTTTCTTTCTTATTCGTATATCCCCTTGATCATCTAAATTTTAGACTGCTAATGATGTTTCAAAATTTTTTTTGCTAAGTCCCAAATTATAGGACTAACCAATTTGTTGATGAAAACAATAAGAACAAAAACACACACACACGTTACCTTAAACAATCTATATAGCAAATTCAAGCAACACATGACATCTTGATTTTAGGAGATATATTGTTGAGAGTATCTTAACAAAATTTTATTTAATGGTAAATAATTTATAATGATTAAAATTGAATTTCTATTTGTACATACGGAATACTTATTTCCATTTTACTCGTTCGTTAACATTTGAATTAATAAATAAATAAAAACTAAAAATTTCTCATATAACATGGGAAAAGAAATCGGATACTTTGACTTTTGAAATAGTAAGAGAATTTAGTTGATAAAAATATCTATTTAATTGGAAAAAGTGTTGATTTTTTATTTATAAAAATAGAATAGAATGCAATACCAAAAGTGAAACTATATTTTAAGGTTTAATATTATTTTGAAAGATTTTTTTTTATAATTTGTGTTTAAATTGTCAAACCCACACTTAATTAAAAAATGGAGGCTAGGAAGTATCATTTTGATTTATTAACCATTATATTTAGCATTGTTATCACAAGTAATTGAAGGGAAAAAAAAGTGCATTTAATTTATTAATAAGAAAATCAAATAGAAATCATCAAGGATTACATTTTTCGTAAAACAAAAAAATCAAAAATCTAGTTCTAATTTGTTTCCAATTAACAAAAATTAATAACAAAAACTAAAAAGATTTTTTTTCATATTGTAAACAAATTAATAACTATAAATTAAAGAGTAAGCCAATAGAATTCATCATTTATGTCGTGTCATATTTTTCATCATTACATGTCATCATTTATTTAAGAGTAAGCCAAGAGTATCTACATCAAATATATATATATATACACACATGAGAATACTATAGAGAATTAAGCTAAAAGAAACTTAACTCTAACTAACTATCTCTATAGTTTAATATTTCAAAATTTTGTCTTAACTCACAACTACGAGGTGGGAGACACGAAAACATGAGGGATATATTAGCACAAATCATCGAATTATGCTGTTAAAAAAATATGGTTTTATGATTCTATGAAACATAGGTTATGAAAAAAAGAAAAAAAACGGATACAAATTAAAATAACGTGAAAAAACAAGTTCAAATATGGCATAAATATTATTATTATCTTAACATGTTTACCAAAAAAAATATATATATTATTATTATTATTTGGCGTCATGAAATAGCTATTTCAAATACCGTATGTTCTAATAATTTTTTATATATATAAAAAAGACCAACGGCTCCATCGGTCAACGTTATATGAAAAGACTTAATTAACGTTACATGAGATATCCATAAGGTCGTTCTTTTTCAATATAAGTTAGTGCAAGAAGAGAGAAGCTTTTGATCTTGAAGAAAAAGAGTAAATATTGTGCATTGTCGTTTCCCTAAGGTCAAGGTGTCGTTTTGGTCTTTCTCTAATAAACAGAAAAGAAGAAGAGACGTACGTAGAGGAAGAAGCAGATGAACAGTTTCAGAACCATAGGATCTCTATTCATGCACGCGGATGGTGTAGATTGGATGTTGATGGGATTAGGCTTAATTGGAGCGGTCTGTGATGGCTTCATCAATCCTATCATATATTTCATCACCAGCAAAATACTCAACGACATGGGCGGTTCCTCTTTCAATGAAGTAACCTTCATGAAAGCCATTTCTAAGGTCTTCCTCTCTCTCTCTCTTTATTACTCTTGGTTTTCTATTCTCTAAGAAGAGACATGGAAACCAAATGGGTCATGTGATAGCGGTGAGTTTTAGGGTCCTTCAAAATATTAGGGAAATATGTTTTCGGATGACAGAGAAATTCATGAGTTTCGCCCCAAAACCCTTTGATTAACATTAAACAAAACAAAGTAGACATGGCTAATTAGTAACTTAACCTCTTAATTGTTTTAAACAAAATCCTTCTATTAACATTAAACCCTTACAACCATGTATACATGCTAGGAATGACAATAAGTGTAAAACCTATTATAATAGTAACTTATGATAAAAAAAAGTGGTAGTGGTGTAAACTTTTCCAACTTGAGTTGGAAACACTTTCATCTTCGTTTGGCCACTCAAAATAGTGTCATGCGTTAGGCCATTAGAAAAATTAGTGAGTATGCTTCTGGCAGCTACACTCATCATAGGATGTTTGATAATTGGTAAAAATTCGAATCACTCCATGATTAAAAACAAACAAATAGTAGCCCACCGGTTATTCTATCTACTAATTCTCAATTGGGGTTGAGACTAACCCATGAAAATCTTGAGGTGAAATATATACGAAAAATTTCATAAGAAAAATTAGTACTAATATATACATTGGATAATTTAACAGAATGTTGTAGCTATGCTATATGTGGCGTGTGCATCATGGGTGATATGTTTCATTGGTAAGTCTTAAAGCCCATGTCTCTTTCTCTTTTTTTTATCTAGAAAAAAAACATCAAAATCACAATAAAATCTTGGGGGCATTTTAATAGAAGTAATTTTAATAGAAATAAAATCTTCTTTTAAATATATTAAAACAAAAACAGAAGGATATTGCTGGACAAGAACAGGGGATAGACAAACAACAAGAATGAGAGAAAAGTACTTAAGAGCAGTATTAAGACAAGATATTGGTTACTTTGATCTTCATGTCTCAAGCACTTCTGATGTTATCACAAGTATGTTCAGTGATAGCATCGTGATCCAAGACGTCCTCAGTGAAAAGGTTTCAATTTTATATCTTTCATTATCTTTTTGTTCCAGTGATAGCCTTGTTTTGTTAACCAGTTTTTTTTTTTCAAGCAGTTACCGAATTTTTTTATGACGGTGACTGCTTTTGTTGCAAGCTACATATTTGCTTTCATTTTGCTGTGGAGACTCACAATCGTAGGTTTCCCATTCATCGTCCTTCTCGTGATCCCTGGACTAATGTACGGGCGATCCCTAATCGGCATCTCGAGGAAAATACGCGAGGAGTACAATGAGGCTGGTTCTATTGCTGAGCAGGCCGTCTCATTGGTGCGAACCGTCTACGCGTTTAATAGTGAAAGGAAGATGATATCAAAATTCTCTACTGCACTTGAAGGGTCGGTGAAACTAGGGTTGAGACAGGGGCTAGTTAAAGGAATCGCCATTGGGAGTAATGGTATAACTTACGCCATTAGGGGGTTCATGACTTGGTATGGAAGTCGGTTGGTTATGTACCATGGAGCCAAAGGCGGTACAGTCTTCGGAGCCATAGTATGCATTTCTTATGGTGGCACGTAAGTACTCTTTGGTTTTCTTGACACAAAAGAAACCATACTGTAGTTTTGATTTTTTGTATCTTACATTTTTCAGAACACTTGGTCGAGGTTTGTCGGATCTCAAATATTTCTCTGAGGCCGTTGTAGCAGTGGAAAGGATTGCCAAAGTGATAAAAAGAGTTCCGGATATTGACTCGGATGTCTTGGAAGGTCAAATTCTAAAGAAAATTAGAGGAGAAATCGAGTTCAAGAACATTAAGTTTGTGTATCCGTCAAGACCTGAAACATTGATCTTTGACGATTTTTGTCTCAGAGTTCCGGAAGGGAAAACCATGGCTTTGGTGGGAGAAAGTGGGTCTGGCAAATCGAGCGTGATATCGCTTTTGCAAAGGTTTTATGACCCGGTTGGAGGAGAGATTCTCATAGATGGTGTGTCCATTGATAAGCTGCAAGTGAAATGGCTGAGGTCACAGATGGGTTTAGTTAGCCAAGAGCCCGCCCTTTTCGCCACATCCATAAAGGAGAACATATTGTTTGGTAAAGAGGATGCATCCATGGAAGATGTTGTGGAAGCTGCCAAGGCCTCTAATGCTCATGATTTCATTTCTCATTTACCTAATGGCTACGAAACTCAGGTTAGATACCTAATTTGAATCAGATATTGAATATTGCATTGTCTTATCGATTTAGTTTTTGCGTTAACAAATAGGTTGGCGAAAGAGGAGTGCAAATGTCAGGAGGACAAAAGCAGAGGATTGCAATCGCGCGTGCAATAATCAAATCGCCAACAATTCTTCTTCTAGACGAGGCAACAAGCGCATTGGACTCAGAATCTGAAATAGTAGTCCAAGAAGCCTTAGACAATGCTTCTGCTGGCCGTACAACCATTGTTATTGCCCACCGCCTCTCTACTATTCGTAATGTGAGTGTTATCTATGTCGTTCATAATGGTCACATTGTAGAAAGTGGATCACATGAAGAGCTCATGGAGAAATTAGATGGTCAATATACTTCTCTAGTTTGCTTACAACATATGGAGAATGAAGGACAAGATGCTAACATCGATGAGGGTCAACTTTCGACTTTGAGCAAAGATTTGAAGTATAGTCCAAGACTCTTTATTCAAAGCCGGTCTAACTTGATCACAACTTCAAGCATCGATACAAATATCTCTAGTTCGATGCCTAAGGATAAGAAGCCAAATGTGCCATCGTTTAAGAGATTGATGGCGATGAATAGACCAGAGTGGAAGCATGCATTGTATGGTTGCTCATGTGCAGCCTTATATGGGGCCATACCGACAATTTACGCGTATGCTTTGGGATCAATGGTGTCAGTGTATTTCTTAACGAGTCATGACGAGATCAAGGAGAAAACAAGGACTTACGCGTTGCTTTTTGTTGGTCTAGCTATCTTCTCTTTCTCGATCAATATCATTCAACATTATAGTTTTGCTTACATGGGCGAATACCTAACAAAACGTATTCGAGAAAACATGCTCTCAAAGATATTGACATTTGAAGTCAATTGGTTTGATGAAGACGAGAACTCGAGTGGTGCAGTTTGCTCTAGACTAGCAAAAGAAGCAAACGTGGTATGTTTTTGCATAGCTAATTTGACCTTCAGTGTACATTTTGTTAACGTATTATTGATCTTGTTGTAATGTTTTGTTATGATAGGTTAGATCGCTAGTTGGGGAACGAGTGTCATTGCTGGTACAGACTATATCAGTAGTGAGCATAGCTTGCACACTTGGTTTGGTCATTGCTTGGCGATTAGCCATCGTGATGATTGCGGTGCAGCCACTTATTGTTTTATGCTTCTACAGTCAGCGCATTCTTCTCAGGAGCATGACAAAAAGGGTCATTAAAGCCCAAAATGAGAGTAGCAAACTAGCCGCAGAAGTTGTCTCCAATATTCGAACAATCACAGCTTTCTCGTCACAAGAACGGATGTTGAAATTACTCAAAAAGCTTCAAGAAGGTCCACAAAGAGAAGGCGTGCGTCAATCGTGGTTAGCAGGGATTGTGCTTGGAACTTCGCGAAGCCTCATAACATGCACTTCGGTTTTGAATTTCTGGTATGGTGGTAGACTAATCGCTGATGGGAGGATGACGTCAAAATCATTCTTTGAGATGTTTACGGTCTTTGTAACTACGGGTCGAGCCATTGCTGTCGCTGGGACAATGACAACGGATCTAGCCAAGGGCTCGGATGCGGTTGAGGCTGTGTTTGCAGTGTTAGATCGCTGCACAACTATTGAGCCAGAGAAACCGGATGGGTATATACCGGAAAAGATAAATGGCCAAATCGGATTTCTCAATGTGGACTTCGCTTACCCAACCCGACCAAATGTGATTATATTTAAAGACTTCTCTATACAGATGGACCAAGGGAAGTCGACTGCAATAGTGGGTCCAAGTGGCTCAGGTAAATCCACAATAGTTAGCTTGATCGAGCAGTTTTATGACCCGTTAAAGGGTACAGTGAAAATCGATGGCCGCGATATAAGGTCATATCATTTGAGATCGCTTCGTCAACACATAGGTCTAGTTAGCCAAGAGCCAATGTTATTCGCTGGGACAATCCGAGAGAACATCATGTACGGAGCAGCAGCTGACAAGATCGATGAGGCAGAGATTATCGAAGCAGCGAAGGCAGCAAATGCTCATGATTTCATTACATCACTATCTGATGGTTATGCCACATACTGCGGAGACAGGGGAGTACAATTGTCAGGTGGACAAAAACAGAGGATTGCAATTGCTCGAGCAGTGCTGAAAAATCCGTCAGTGTTGCTCCTCGATGAAGCCACAAGCGCTTTAGACAGCCAGTCCGAGCGTGTGGTGCAAGACGCGCTCGAGAGGTTGATGGTCGGAAGGACAAGCGTTGTAATCGCACATAGGCTGAGCACGATCCAAAACTGTGACGCGATCGCTGTTCTAGACAAAGGCAAACTCGTCGAAAGTGGTACTCACTCTTCCTTGTTAGCAAAAGGTTCCACTGGTGTCTACTACTCATTAGTCAGTCTCCAGATTTGAAAGTCAGATGTATTCTTTTAGTTTCTTTTCAATGAAATAAAAACTATTTTTTCGTTAGTGCAAACATGCATAATTGCCTACAAAAGTCCCAGAGTACTTGAGGAAACAAGTGAGTAAAATCAAAACGCAGAAGCTTATTGTTCTGCGTCATATTTGATCGTCAAACAATTGACGCAATTGGTTGTATATTAATTTATGCTAATGCAAAGAAAATTGTAGCTCATTTTCCTCAGCCCCGAACTTCCTTTTTGTGAAGATGATGATGTATGTTTTATAATGTAACGTAATTTATGATTCATTTTGTATGTTCTTATATTTTGCCTACGGTATGTATCTCTAAATGGTTTATGCTTTTAACAGATACAAGGGAGGAAGAAAATGAGAATGACTTGATTGAAATTGTACATTTTAAACCGAAGAACGTGATAAATGTTGAAGATACTAGGCATGTTTAGTAAAATTTTTAGAGAAGTAGTTTCCTATATCATTAGAAGTGAAAGTAAAATGGCTTACCATCTTGGGACCGGTGTATATCAATCTTCCCTCAAGCAAACGACGAGTAAGATTGGCCTTAACTAAGTCACCACCATATTCTGCAAAAGAAACAAAATTACAATATTGTAAACATGAAACTTAGGATAATAGTAAAGAAACTACAAGCTCGGTGTACATGTTTCACATCTAAGTGAGAGAGCTGGTTTTCTGATCATCACCACTCCCTTCACTATTCAATTCTAATTCTATACCGATTATGCTTTTGAAAAAGTTGTGTAGAAATGAGAAAAAATAGTTTGTAAGGGTCAACATACTTCATCTCCTTGAAGAAGTAAGCTCAAGACTTCCAAATTTTCTGCATGGCAATGTTGGCATCTGCATCTCTTTTGCAACTCCTCCCCGAGTGAAGCCAATGTCTGTTCCAACTCAGAAGTCTGCTTGTTTTCCGTCAAGGAAACTATTACTTTAAAGAAAAGGCACTGGTTTGCTCGTAGATTCTACCAAAAGAATGGCTACTGCAAAGTGCAGGCTGTCTCAAAAAGAAAGTAATTAGCTTGTGTAAATGTGATTAATGATTACGACCTCACGATTAAGCTTATAAACCATGCTAATGAAGATAAGGATATCTAGCGAGAACTTGCACTGAATTTGTTTTGTCTGTTATGGCCTCCATGAGTGACATTTTCTTCTCATATTCATCAAGCTCTTTCTGCAGCTACAGATAAAAAAACCGAGCTATCAATCTTAATTTGTCCCCCTCTTAAAATGATTAAAAGAACCTCAACAATACAGTATGAACAAATTAGCAAACGGTATTTGGAGCAGCGAAGTAAATTTAGATGACATAAAGCTTAAACCGTGCTGCATTACCTGTGTTTGTATGTTCTGCTCTGCCAGGTATCCTTCTTCCTCTATTGCTATTTGAGAATTTACTTCAAATAGCATATCCTTGATAGCTACAGAGTCATCTGCTATTATGAAGCATATCTTAGCCCAAACTGGAAGTCAGAAAACAAGTATAAACGGTAAGCATTGGCTACTCACTCTCTATTATGCCAGTACTATCATCATTTCCCACACTGGAAGCTACTTTTTTCTGGAAATCCCTATTAATACCAAGCAAGTAACTTAAATGTTTTGCAGCAGCAACTTAAAGGAAAAGGCCTAGAATAGAAAATAACCTTATTTCCTTGTTCAGCTCTTCCATTTTGTTTATAAACTGATCCCTGTATCACAAAAAGAATAAGCAATTAACAAACTTAACCTAAGTTTATTTCAAGAAGTATAAATCACTAAAATGTTAGAAAGATGAAACAACCTGAGTAATCCTTCTTTGTTCTTTGTTCCGCAAACATCAAAGCAATCCACAAAGAATCCAGAATTCATAAGCACTAGAACTTATATAAACACACATCATTTCAGAAATTGGAAAAAGCCATGTGCATACCTTAAGAGCTTCCACTTCATTTCCAACAGTAGAAATTTCATCATGAAGATGAGCAATCCTTGCCTGTTTAAAAAAGTACAGTTTCCAACACACTCACGATAAGCAATATTCTGTACATATTGTTCCACAAATTATGTGAATCGAGTAAGAAATTGAAAACCTCCAGAGATTGAATCGTAGCATCGTTCAAAGACAATTCAACTTCGTAGCCATTGAGCTCTTCTTCTCCGACTTCTTTGATACGCTTTGCATCTTCAAGTTCTGCATTCGCTGATTCAACTTCCGATTCTAGATTCTCGATCTGCTTCTTCAATCCGGTCACTCTTTGCTCTACACGAGTGAAAATCACCAACAATCGGAATCGAATTTCTCTAATTACAGAAACTACGAAGATCGAATCGCATGAAAGCAACGACTAAACTCTAAATTTCACAAACAATTTTCAAATTTCTGCGATTCCGATTTTTTCATCGTTGTCTTATTCGCGAAATCTCTAGAAGAACAAAACAAAAATCTGCAGAAATTATGAAGATCTTACCTCCACGAGATCTTTCGGAGGTGAAATCGCGAATCAGAGAGAGAAGCTGCTTCTGCGTATCGATTCCCGCCATGGATTCTCCTTCGTCTGGGTTTAGAACTCTACAGTGAAGAGTATCTCTCTTCACTTTTGATTGCGTCTTTGCGAGATGCGAAATTAGTAGCAATGTAGGCCTATATTTATAAAGCCCAATTCACTAAGCCCAATTATATTATTAATGAAAGGGTCAGTTATTTTAGCTAGGTTGTGAGTTATAATTATTTTTTATTAAACCAAATAACCCTTAATGAAACCAAATTATTTTTTATTATTTTTTATGAGTATACGACGGAAAGATTAACAGAATATTTGATAGCACTGTTTCTTGGAGAATTTGTAAATAAATGTTCATGGGAGAAGCCACGTCGAATCCACCATTTGAGTGTTATTATTTCGTTGCTAAGACTTAACTGCAAAATTGACTCGTAAACCATAATGGAATACACATTGAACTAATTAAACATCTACTCAATAAATTTTGTTGGATTTTACTTCACAAAACAAGAGTAATGCACAAATGGCAAAAAGAAAAAGGATATTGTATTAATCATTTTTTATCCTATTTTCATAAACGGCTAGATAGTCTACAAAATGGGTGATTTTGTAGTTCGTAAAGATATTTAATCTGTTAGATAGTTAGTTTAGTTGTAGTAACTACTTTAAACTTTTAAATTATACAATTTCGATTTGTTTTCTTGCCGCTACCACATTAGAATTTACTATGTCATTCATCATGATAGATAAAAAGAAAAAAACAAATTCAAGAAAACTACAATAACCATTTCGATAGTCAACCTCAAAGACACAATAGAAACAGAGTAACCTCGTCAGTATGTAAAATGTGTCTTAAGTATTGCATAGACACCATCTAAACAATTGATGTGAGATTTTAAACACATTTCTTTGAGAAGATGGTTCTTTTGTTCTATTTCGAACCAAATCTCACTTTATAATCAGAAGTAAACTATATTTGGATCAACGAAGTGAATTCCTATATCATTTCAGAATTAACAAAAACGATGGTATTATCCATAATCTAAGGAGGTATTAAATCGTACAAGTATTGACATATTCAACAAATACATAGATCATGAAAGTATATACATGTAGAAAAGACCCATTATATATATATATACTTACTCAAAGTAATTATTGTCCTCTAATAGATAGGCTTATACATGTGGAAAAGATCCTTTATAACCATGTTGAATTCAACAAGAAAAGGTAAGCACTATAGATGAAACGTTGAGAGATGATGAATGCCATGAGTAGTGATAATCACAAGTAGGACAAGTTGAAAAGCAATTGGTGATAACTGACGAGCATTTCGCCACTTATGGAAACCTGCATTCTTATGATTTGCTCGTTGTTATTAGTAAATGTATATAATTCGAGTAAAGTTAGTTTTCGTACAATCACGACATGAAATGACATGACATATCTACTATATGTTATAAGCAAACCACTCGGCCACTCACACTCTCAACTTCCTTTTTATTCTTTTTCTTTCTTCTAAACATTATTGTTGCCTTCATCTTCTTGTATGATGGATTATAAGCCCAATTCAACTATCATCACTGTTCAAAAAAAAAAAAAATTTGTATATAAAAAATACTTTCGCATCCAATACTCGTATTAAATCCTATTCAAAAAATGATGCACTTATTGTAAAAAAAAAAAAAAATTGTTTGAATTTTTTTTACATTCATCAAAAAAAAAAAACACGTATTAATTATTAGTTGAATATACAATGTTTGTTGTTAGGAAGAAAAGAAGCTAACTGATCGAGAGGCTTTAATTTCAATATCATGATCTCAAGAAACAAAAAGACAAATGAAAGTATGTATTGAAAATCATGATGAGTATAGTGTGATTAGAATAACGAACTCACTCTTTGTACTCATGGTGTAAAAGGGGATAATTGTCATAGGTAGGTTAGATTTCAGGAAGACATATAACTGATATGAGATAACCAGAAATATGGGACTAAGACAATGGCTTGGTTTACTCAGACTTTCAAAAAATGGAATCTGTGTGATTGTGTGAATCCGAAGAGAAATATGATTGATATAACAGAAGTTATATACCTACGAAACAGAGAGATCGAGGAAGCCATTGTTTCTAAACATTAAAATCCAAGTCAAATCACTATAAGGGAAGATATCAGATCATGAGCTATAATTAAAAAAAAAGCTTGATTCATCTCTATTCTTCATGGGTTTAATGGTTTTTATTGCCTAATATAACAATGGAATTCCAAAACGCTATTCATTGCGTTTTCTAAATTAGTCATTTTTTTACAAAAAAAAAAGTCTAAAATTTTCCAAAACTTAAAACGTTTCTGTAACCTTTAAATTTTTTTTACAAGTTTTTTCAAAATCTCACACATTGGAAATTTTAACAACATTTTTAATTTTTGAAAATTGTTTTGGAAAAAATATATTATATCCAATATCTCTTCGGACTATATAGATAATCTATATATTTCCAACAATTATATTTCCAACAATGTAAATATTCTCGAAATAACAGACTTTTGACTAACTTTCAAAAATGTTAACAAGTTTTGTTTTAGAATATTTGCCAGTTTTTGTAAACTTTGCGAGGCTTTAATAAACTTTGATGTAGTTTTCAGTAAATTTATTGTCAATCATCTTCATTGTTAATATCCCAAAATCAAAAAATATTTTCAAACATTATAAACTCTAACAACTGCTTTAAATTTTGAAAGTAATTCGATGACATTCTACATCACAAACAATTTATCGCGACTTCCACAATTATAATGAAGATTAAGAGAGAGAAAAAAAATAAGATGTATAGGTTAAAAGAACAATTTTTTTATTTACAGGTAGAATTAAAATTTAAATAGTAGTTATTAGAAGAAAAACAAATATGTAATGTATGAAAATTATATTCTCAGAAAAGTTATGTACACCCAACTCCTTTTTTCTTTTGTAACAGTCGGCAAAAAAGTGACATTTTCTTTTACCGGATAGAAATGCATGAAATTTAAATAAAATGAAACAAGTGAGACATAAGAAAGTTGTACTTGAAAATGATACCCCACTGTTTTTATCCTTGGTGTGCCACTAAGTGCAAATTTCAAATCATTACGCTTTGGCGAAATTCATGAAACTCTTTTTTTCTTTTTTCGCTTAAATTGTTTAATATCTTTTATGATCGAATCCTAGGAAGACGATTATGGATGCCTGAAGATAGTGATGGTCGAATTAAGTGAGTAGAACCCAATTACCAAAAGGTCAATCAGTGTAAATATAATGTTGGATCTTATAAGTTTGATACAAAAATAAACTGAATTAGAAAGATTGGGTATAATAATACCAAACCAAAGATATATATGTTTATATTCATTTCATTATTTAGTTTTTATTACAGATTTTTAATTTCTGTTTTATTATTTTATCCTAAATATTGATTTATTTTCCAAACTATATTTTCTTAAACTATATTGATAAATCGTTGTTAAGTATTAACAACAAAATTGTCTATTTCTTCTCATCTAGCATTACCTATCTTCGTTCATCTAGCGTTTATCTATCATTATGTTGATTTATCGACTGATTAACAATATTTATGGACAGAGTTATCTAATTGTTTGCTTTTTGTGTGGGATTTTGCACATGTGGCAATATTTTTTTTATTGATTATCGTGGGAATCCCAACAGCTTTTTAGGCCGAAAGACTAATCTTACGGGGTCCACATTTCACCACCTATTTCTCTGTGGTGACCAGGAGTCGAACCCAGGTGGCGGTACTCATAGCCGTGATCCCATTACCACCAGGATGTGGCAAGACTTTAATCATGTGTTTCAGCAACCGTTTGCAATCTGAGCTTTTCTAAAAGTTAATCTAAATGAACTAAAATAAATAGATTTGATTAGAGTGCTTCTATTTAGGTGAACATTTTGAACTATATTATAATCAAGATAAGTATCAAATAAGTAAGTTCTTAAATGTGTGTGTACATATGTAAGGACCAAGAATCAGATAGTGTGACTTTGTATGATAATGATGTCAGTTGTCACTAACTACAACCTCTAATTACACTTGTGGGTTCCACGTATTCCCCTCTACCCTTTTTCTATCAATATAACACATGGGAATGGTGTATATCGAATTTGACATTAATACATTGTACTTAGTAAGGTTCAAGCAAATCATAAAGAACTCCTTTCAAGAACAGAAGAAATTTTTCTTTTCGTTCGGTATTTTCGGTGAAGAGAATGTTTTCTCACTTCCATATATTTATGTGTTTATTCTGTTTAGCACCGTTACCCATATCTAATGTTCCATTTATTTTTTCCTATATTATTGTTTTAATTTTGTCATTGTAAGTCATATCCTTTATATTTTCACATTTGTCCTCTTTCTTAATGATATGGTCAAATTTCCCTTTGAACTATTCTCTCAAACAAGAGATCGTGTGCAGTACTTAAGGTTATCGAATCCACAGGGAATCAGATTGCACAATAGATTTGAACTTTCGGATTAAACTAAGCAGAATAAAATTGTAATATAAATTGCAGAAATAGAAAACAGGATGATTGCAAGTGGTTTAAATTCAAATTAGAGAAACGCTAAGCCTTAGGGAATTCGCAGGAATAAATCCAAATTGAAGAATAAACTTACTAATGGGATTGATGAAGTGCAATTCTAGAACTCGAAACTAATGTAAAATAAATCAACTGTCGTTGTAAATATTATCTATGTTTAAACCCAATAAAACCAACTGTCGTTGCGAAATCAAATTGATCTAAACAAGCATTAAAATCAGGTTCGATTGTTCACAAAGATCTAAAGCCAACTGTCGTTGCGAATCAGATCTTTGCTCACCTATGACTCAATTAAGGAAATTCAATAATGCTGTCGCATCTACTAAACAACCTAAGATATTTAATTCAGGCCTAAATCAAAATTCAAAGCAATCAAGGTGAAGAATATAAATATATATGATGCAAATCCCAAAAGTAAATAAATCAACAATTCTTCATTAACCTTTGAAAAATCCCTAAAACCTAACTAGAGAATTACTCAGACATAGACATGAAAGATAATTCCTTAGTATAAAATTCTCTAAGTAAAATAAAGCATAGCCTAAACAATGGCTTAAAAGTACTATATATAAGGTACAAACACGTCTGAGCCCAATTGCAAACATTTGGGCTTTTCTGGCGCGAAAACGGAAATTTTCCAAAAAAATATTATTCTGACGCATTTTCTTCGGGTCGAGCGACACAGAGTGTCCGTCGCTCGACAGAGCTTCAGATTTTGCATTCCGACTTCACGACTTTGACTGTTCGTTCCATTCTGCTCCAAATTGCTCCAGTAAACACCAATTGAGTGCAAACGTCCTTGTACATGCAATGACTCTAAAACACAAGCAAAACACTACAAAAACTCTATATAAAACGACTTATATCATGGTCTAAATTGGGTAAAAATCATGATATATCACTTAACTAACATAAAATTGATACATACGGATTTGAAAGTGATATTAAGCCCCATATATCTAAAAATAACGAAATATACTGTACCAAGTATAGGAAACGAACAAAAGTTTAGAAAGAGAGTTAAATGTTTTATCTTGTAATCCAACATATATAAGCGATTGAAAGATTCTTCGTAGGAAATGTACACGTAATATACACCGATCTTGTATGTAAATATATAACCTACATTCTAAAGTTAACAAAACGCTAGTATAATCAATGGAAAAAGAAGAACAAAGAGCAAGGTCGTGTGCAGGCCCGGCCTTGGGAGCAAGCGGCCCAAGCCCATGCTTGTGGCCCTGATATTTATATAAAAAAATCGGCCTTAAATTTTTGAAAGATTGCTTTAATGTAGTGGTAATCAATGTTGAGCTTCTATCAAAGGTCATAAGTTCGAACCTATAGGTTGTTTTTTTCCTTTCTAAGATTTGTTTTTTGGTCGTGAGTAAAATTGAATTTATAGAAACATATAATGAATGCAAATAAAAAGAAATTCCTAATTAAAACCTAATTAGCGTCGGGGAAAAAAAAACCAATCATCGGCTTCTTCTCCATTCTTCTTCCGCCTCTACCTAAACTATCTCATCTTTCGTGAATCGTGATCGTCGGCACTGGCCTCCGCTCTTCGTCGAATCTCTGTCTTAAAGCCGTGACGGTGAGTTTGATAATTACTAGTTTTGTTTTTTTAGAAATTTACACATCCTAAAAAACTAGCTCTGATTGTTCAAGAAAATCGAATCTATTTATTGAGTTCTGTGACAAGTCGGATTTTATGGTTCCAAATGTGTAGAGGTTTTGTCAATTATCGACTAATTAAATGTTTAGTGAGACTTTGATGATTTGTTTTTAGTACAGGTGGCTAAATAGGAAGAATCAATGTTCGTTTTCTTATTAGAAAAGGGAGATCTAATTATTGTTTAGTTTTGTTCGTTTCATGTTTAGTCTTGTTTGTTTGTTTATTCATAGTGGTTTTTATTTAACAAATATTTTGATTGTAGGAAAGAGATGACTTCAAAAGGAATAAAACCAGTGATGGGTGGTGCTGAAAAAGGAGAAAGAAAAAACAAGAAAAAGAGACAAAATCTCTAGCTAATTCGATGTTGAGGTATGTAACTAAACCTATACCTCCTGAACCTACTAAGGTTTTAGAAGATGACATTGACATGCCAGAAGGGAATGGGAATGAGAATGAGAATGAGAATGAGAAAGAGATCGGAAACAATATTGCGAATGAAGTGGCGAAAACATTTGATGTTAAGGAATATCAAATAGATGGGGATGTAAGTGATCCTGGAAATTGGAAAAATATGGACAATCGATTGAGAGATTTTCTAGTTGAAAAAGGTCCAATGGCAAGACTTCCAGTTGATTATTGTCGATTGAAAAATGTATGACTGGAAAACTTGACTATACAAGCTTAATGAATGAGTTCACATGTAGAAATGCAAGGAGAATCATATTTCAAGAATAAAGTATTGTTTTTTGGTGTTTTAAACTTTGTTATAGCTATTATTTAACACATTTTTATTAGTTAATTCACTATTTTTTTTTTATATTAAAATGTGTAAAGCGACCTTTTTTTTTCCTTCGCTTGTGGCCTTCGAAAACTCAGGGCCGACCCTGGTCGTGTGCATTCCAATATAAAATTTTACAAGTCAACGTTTACATAGTTTAAGAGAGAGAGAGAAAAAACGTCACCACATACGTACAAACCCTAGAGATCACCACGAGACGGTATCATTTGCCAACAACGTAACGAGTAATTTGTATTACATTATACGTGTTAATTCAGATCAGAAATATGTATATCAACTATTTGATGATAACATTATATATATGCGTATTTTAAGTTTTGATTGAGATAGAATGGCATTTCACGCAATTTAATTTAAAAGAAATCAGATTTATAAAAATAATATTGTAAGACTTATGTAACAGTATTATTCATTGTAGTTTTAATATTCAATTATGTATGATCGTGATAGATACCATTTTATAAATGGGATATTAAGTTTCTTAGAGCCGCACCTACTAATGGCTCTTTATAAAAAATTTCACATGAAATAAGAATAATAATGACTGATTTAACTAAGATAATTTGACAGACCTTAAGAAATATTTGAAGTTGTAACTCGTAGGCAAATTTTACGAAATCATGCTCCACGAAATATTCGAATTAATCTTTTAATTAATTCGACAGAGGTATTTTGGTAATATATTATTTTATGTTATTCTGTGTGACTAAAGACATGTACACCTATAACAATCTGCAAAGTGGAGAGTATACTAAGGGCTAGTGATTGCTTGGGATTTTTTTTTAGAGTTGGAGATTGACTCTGAGGTGGTTGTTGGTTTTATCAGGACATGGATTGGTGAGTCACAATCTTTGTCTTTTTTGGTATGTATGTGCCATAGCTTTTTATCGAAAGACTGGACGGTCCGTGTTACCCACGTGTATAGGGAGGCGAACTCTCTTGCCAATGGTTTAGCATCTTATGCGTTTTCTTTACCGTTAGGATTTCATTTTTTGGAGAATGTTCCGTTTGATTTAGAATCGGTGTTGCGAGCTGATGCTTGTGGTTCAGAACACCCGAGATCTTTTCTGATGTAGTTTCTTTATTTATAATTAAAACTGGGAGATCTTTTTCTCCCGGTGTATTCCCAAAAAAAAAACCAAATTTTTTTTTTAAATAGACCAAATTCGACTTGGTATATATTAAACAGTTTAATAAATATTTTGGTCAAAGAAGAACCAAAATGGTAATAAGAAATGAAGTTCATGAAAACTATGTTAATCTGAAGAATAGTATATTTAAAAATAAAAATCTTAACAATAGTATTTAATCAACTCAAAATGTATTATTCATTCCACTAACTCTAAAGAATCAAAATAAACATATCGAAAGTCTAAATCATCCCATTCACTCTAATTAGTCCCAATATACATAGCCTAATCATATATTTACAAAAAAAAAAAAAAATCGACGACCATAGGTAATTATTGTCATTTTCAGAATTGTGCATAATATACAGTATTCTGATGAATAAACTACATAGATATATCTTTGCTTTTAGATTTTACATTTTTTTAAATTATATTATACAAACTGCAATTTAAATTTTCATTGCTACACTATATCAATCAACTAAAAAACCAAGCTTTTCTCCTTCACAATCTAGTCAAGGATCATCTCATGAGGAAGACAAAGGCAAAGGCAAGGTTGAAGACATTGGAATGATAGATTTCTCAATGTCCGATTTACTTAATTCTATGGCCAACAAAGTCCAAGAACCGGTCAGCCACCACGAAGAAGGGGTATCCCAAGCCTATCAGATAAAAGGAGCCACTCATCTTCCGATAATCAGACACATGTCTGATACAAGCTCATGCGATGGTAATACAACTACAGAGGATGAGAAGTCACTCCCAAGGCAATTTGTCATAGGAGAAAGCAGTGGTCCTAAAGAAGAACCAATAGTAGACGAAATGCCCAGTGATGAGGAGATGCCCTACAATCAATTCCGACAATTTCACGAAGACACTGGCCAAGCAAGACAATTTGCTTCAAAAGTCGTCACATTCACATTTGATGATATTCCATTTCACAAATGGGGTGAAAGACTTGATGAGTTTCGAGCATGGATGACTTCTGAGGCTCTCACCTCCCCGACGTACACGGTCATAGAACAGTTCGCCGCTCGATTCTCTGGCTCATTAAAAGAATGGTGGAATTATCTTGGAGATTACATACACCTGCAAGCTTACCAGTCTACTATTCCGATAGTACTTGAACAAATTCATAAAGAGTTTATCGGTACTCCCAATCACATCAAGGATCAACTGCAAGAAGAATATTTTACAGCGAAGTGTTGTTCTCTCCAGAAGAAAGATCTTGCGAAACACTTTGAAAGACAATCGAAAAGATATTATGCACTGGATGGCCTCAACAATCCAAGTCTCAAGCATGTCTACCTTTCATCAATCGACGGTTATCTCAGTCAACAAACGAAGACCTATATCAGAGATCAAAACCAGACGGTTGAAGAAATTACTATTGGTCAAATCCAACAATATGTTTTCAGGACGCTTGATAAACTCTGCAAGCAGAAAGAATTCTGGACAGAATTCATGGATAATTCAAAACATCTAACAAAAGTGTGTTCAAAATCCGACTTGTTCATCAAGTGTTCGAAGAAAAAGAAATCATGTTCGTGCGATCGGAAGAAAAAACATCGTGAGAACAAGAGGTTTCCAAACAAATACCCATTTCGGAGCAAAACATTCTTCAGAAGAACGGACTGGATGTTGTTCTCCGTAGCTTCTTGAAAGGATAGTTAAGTGCCTTGGCTGAAGCACGAAGTTTGCTGCTCCAAACGTTTATTGGTTCGAACCATCTCAGAAAGGTCGATATACCATTAGTGAAACACTTCTGGGAATTAATGTGTTGATATAACCATGGTATCTCAAAGATAATACCAACAGTGTATACCGCACAAAAATACCATAGAAAGCAGATGACTTCTTCTGGGAGGTCGCTTTATCGGATACTGAACAGATGAGCGAACGGGTACCTTGGATGGATACCAAGCGGTGTGATGAAGTTGTTGGTAACTCCGTGGTTGGACAAGATTATGGACTGGTAGCGAAAGATCTTCTGTCGAAGGTGGTTGTGAAGTTTTCCAGTCTTGATCAGGTCCTTTGTATCTTCAGGAATGTTGCTGTCGAAATCGTAGAGAGACTTTGGTGAAGAACTGGATCCTTGGCTGCTCATGATGGCGAAGATGGGTATTACTGGTTTACGACTTAACATATCGGCTAGGATATTCTCCTTGCCCTTTAAATAGGTAGAATCGAAGTCATATTTCGAAAATGGTAATAAGAAATGAAGTTCATGAAAACTATGTTAATCTGAAGAATAGTATATTTAAAAATAAAAATCTTAACAATAGTATTTAATCAACTCAAAATGTATTATTCATTCCACTAACTCTAAGGAATCAAAATAAACATATCGAAAGTCTAAATCATCCCATTCACTCTAATTAGTCCCAATATACATAGCCTAATCATATATTTACAAAAAAAAAAAAAAATCGACGACCATAGGTAATTATTGTCATTTTCAGAATTGTGCATAATATACAGTATTCTGATGAATAAACTACATAGATATATCTTTGCTTTTAGATTTTACATTTTTTTAAATTATATTATACAAACTGCAATTTAAGTTTTCATTTCTAATAAAAAGTTTCTCTCTCTAAAAACATGTCTCTCTAGATTCTCTCTAAGTTTTCTAGATCTCAACATCTTCATAAGCTTTGTATTCTTTCTTTCATAAACACAAGTAGCGATCGAAGTACTCGAGATTTCTGGATAGACCCAGAAGAGTTTCCGGTCTAAACAACACGGCTCTGCCAATACGGTAGTCGTGAAGGGGTATCTCTAACAGTGGATTGAGCCATGGCTGATGAGTTAGTGCCTACGATGCTCTCCTTTTTATATTTTCTTGTTTTCTCCTTGTAAGGATTTGTCTTGAATATCGGACGGATCGGCGTCTTGAAACTGGACGTATATTGTTCATCCGATGGTAGAAAATTGATTGATTGCGAAGTCGGTCTAGAATATTCTTGCGGAAGGAAGTTTGGGAGGTGTGATCCTTGATATGATGGTTCTGGATATACACTTCCAAACGAAGGAAAGGAACTGTTAGTCGATCTTTTGTTCCCCTTCATTTCTTCAAAACTCCCTTGAAGAGTCTTTAATTGATTTTTGAGACTCGACATCTCTTTTTCCTTGAGTCGGAATTGAGAGGTGTTGACCGACACATGTTGCGCCATACTTAGCATTTCCCTGTGAAGTTGTTCTAGGCGAGCCTTAATTTCCGATATCGAATCTTGCAAAGTGACCATCCTTTTGTTGTGGCTGCTTGCCATCTGATCCATCTTGTGGTTGATTGTATGAAGAAGTTTGTTCTGAACCATCGCGTTCTCCGATTGCCAATTGAGGACTTTTTCCGCTTGGGATGACGGATCAAGGCCAGAAGAAGAGTTAACCGTGGTTGGTCTAATCTTCGGACTGTGCATGATGTCGTCCTTGGTAAAGTCTTGAAAAGGTGGAAAATCATTTGGACTGAACATCATTATCTCAGGACGATCTGGTTCCTTTGGCTGGGAATATTGAACTATGAACTGGTATCTTCCGTTGTCATCTCCAAGTGAGCCCACCGATGGATCTCCTTCCAAATATCTTTTGTAGAGAGGGTCTTTCTTTGATCTTCGTCTTCTGCGTTTATCTTCGTCAGACTCGTAGTCGAGATACTCATCTGTGCATGTCGTGCAGTTGCAGACGTCGAAGAAACAGTGTCCATTATCGTCTTTGAACGGATACATGACTATTCCATCTTTCTCAAAAGATATGGGTTTCGGATATTGATCTTTGTAAGGACCATGAAACTCGCTCTCATCGATTTGAATGGAGAATTGTGTGAACATCGGTCTTCGGAAGGATGATGATCTTGCTTTCTCAAACTTGATTTCCGTGAGGCCATCGTTCCTTGAGTGGAAAGTTGCTTCAGATGTTTGGATCGGGCCTTGCGGTGCTTGATGAAGCTTCTCATAGCTTGTCACCCATGTTGCAGGAAGCTTCTGTATTAATTCTTCACGAGATATCTGCCTAAGGATCTGGGTCGCATTTGGTGCCTGAGAGGCTGAATTAACTTCTAGGAATAACGCTTCATCTGATGAAGGAAGTGCTAGATCCAGGGCATGATCTTGAACGCGGTAGACCATTTGATGATGTAGTGTAGCAATGAAACTATTCTCTTGCATTGGTGCTCCAACGATCTGTAGTTGAACTTTAAGTGCCTTTAAAAGATTGAGATCTTTCAAAGATACATTAAAGTTAGGGAACAATGTCACAAAAATTGTTCCTGCGTTCAAGGTGGTCTGTACAGTGCCTATACACGCCTGTTGATAAGTCTTTAGTCTAGAGTCGACCAAAGCTACTCTCGCCGTAACCGGTAGTCCTTTTCGGGCATGTAAGGTGAGTCTGATTCGCACAACCCCAAAATGGAGATGTGTAAATCCTTGTTGCTGCCAGAGCTTCGGTAGCCGGGACCTGGCATGATGAGAACTTGCTTGCTTGAACATATTCCTTGACTCTTTTTAGTCTCTCCTCCGCCTATCCTTTAACCTTGTGGCATCAGAGCCTCGGAAGTTGTTCCGGAATATTCAACGTGATGAACTGTTCCTCTTCGGTAGACGGGACCTGGCATGATGAGAACTTGCTTGCTTGAACATATTCCTTGACTCTTTGAGTTGAAGATGATCGTATGAGTTGAGTAACTCCTCGAACAGAAAAGAAGTTAGGTTTTTTAGCAAAGATCTCATACGGGTTGACAAGAGGAAGAGTAGTTTCAGGCATTTGATCACCTGGAACATATTCCACCACATAAAGAGAATCTATATTAGAAGATGATGGACGATTTTTTTTTACTTTTGTTTTTAGGTAAAGTAGAAAATTGAAAATTTGAAGGGATGATTTGAGATTCAGACATGATTATGAGAATTAAGTTCTCTAGATACCCGAACGATCAACATAAACAATGATTCTCTCAAACAAAACACAAGTCCTGCGCTCTGATACCACAAGGTTAAAGGATAGGCGGAGGAGAGACTTCGCAGATCTAAACGTGTTGACTAAGCCGTGTTGATCAATGGTTGAAATATCCTTAGCATTGCTTGTTGAAATAAGGACGGAGCTGTCTTCAGACCAAATGGTAGGACTTTCCATTCCAGATGATGATCTGGTAAACAAAATGTTGTCTTGTGCCTTTCTTCCGGTTTGACTCCGAATTGCCAAAATCCTGATTTTAAATCGAATTTTGAGAAAATGGTTGCTCCGGAAAGGTGTTGCAATAGTGCTTTTCTCGTCGGGAGTGGGAACTTAATATCTTGAAGGAATCGATTCAGTGGTTTGTAATCAATCACCAGCCTTAGTTTGCCTCTAGTTTGTTCTGCTCTTTTGTTGACGTAGAAGGCTTTGCATGCCCATAGTGAATTTGTTGTGGAGACTATTCCTTGCTTTATTAGTTGCTCACACTCTTCATGCGCCTGTTGTAGAAGTGTCGGGGGCATTCCCGCATGACTTGCTTTGGTTGGCGTAGTAATAATATTCTGCATGATGGACGATTTTTATGATCTACGACTTGCAAGTCATGCGGGAATGCCCCCGACACTTCTACAACAGGTGATGAAGAGTGTGAGCAACTAATAAAGCAAGGAATAGTCTCCACAACAAATTCACCATGGGCATGCAAAGCCTTCTACGTCAACAAAACAGCAGAACAAACTAGAGGCAAACTAAGGCTGGTGATTGATTACAAACCACTGAATCGATTCCTTCAAGATATCAAGTTCCCACTCCCGACGAGAAAAGCACTATTGCAACACCTTTCCGGAGTAACCATTTTCTCAAAATGATTTAAAATCAGGATTTTGGCAATTCGGAGTCAAACCGGAAGAAAGGCTACAAGACAGCATTT